>CAWUFW010003351.1:1200000-1849898 GCA_963921515.1 Calotriton arnoldi
GTTCAAATAAGCAAACTGACAGGCAGGTTTCTGTATATTATTGTTTTTTAAACCTCTACGTGGTTCGGGGTATTATAAAAGGAAACGTTTGTTATGCTGGAAGTGCAATATTTCAGTGCACTAAAATGATTTTACCATTCACACAAAAGTTTAAAGTACCATGTTGTCTCAACCTTTCCATGAACAAGTTGCATATTTTAATTGTACTTTCTCAAAGCATGCAGGTAGGTTCAGGACCAAATTCAAAATGCTTATGCTGGCCCAAGACTGGATATCTGGATGGTGTCCTTGGACCTGCAAGAGGTGTATTTTTATATACTCGACCTGCAGTTCCATAGACGTTATCTGAGTGGTGGCTGCTCAAGTGCAATTGATCCAGCGGCAGGACCCCTCTGCCTTCCCCACCAAGAGCTTATGGTGGTTACGGACTCGTCCTTCCCGAGCTGGGTAAGTCACCTGGGGGAGGTGATCAGGAGAGTCTGGTCTCTGCCAGAGACTTGGCTCCACATCACATTCCTGGAGTTGCGGGACATTCGCTTGGCTCTTAAGGCCTTCCTCCCATCCATCAAGGGGAGGCTGGTGCAAGTTCTCATGGACAAACACCACAGTCATGTGGTACTAAAACTAACAACGCGGTGTTGAGTCCTGTGTCAGAAGGCTTCAACTCTGAAGGTGGTTGGAGCGCCAGATTATTTTCCTGATCGCTAACCACCTATCAGGGTCCTTGAAAGCCAGAGCAGATAAACTGATCGTGCAATGTCTGTCAGATCACGAGTGACATCTACATACTGAGGTGGCACAGGGCGTCTTCCAACAGTTGGGCGCCTTGGCTAGATATTTTTTGCCACTGTTTAGAAAGCACAGTGTTGAAAGTTTTGCGCGTTGGAGTTTCCACAACAACACTTGTTAGGAGATGTGTTCCAGTTGGAATGAAACACTGTAATCTTATATGTCTTTCTGCCGCTCCCTCTCCTAAGGTCTAAAAAATGATCAGAAACGACGATCGGGCCCAAGTCACCGTAGTGGCTTTAGATTGGGCCAGGACAGTGTGGTACCGAGAACCTGGGCATGAACATATGTCCTCCGACCAGGCTGCCATTTTGGGAGGACCATGTCTCAGCAACAAGGCATGAATCTACACCCAAATCTACGCAACCTTGCGTGGAGAGTGAGCGGCAGCAATTGACTACATTTGATTTGCCACCTGAATTGGTATATGTCATCCTTGCGAAGAAGTGCCCTTCTATGAAATTCATTTATGCCGGGTGCTGGAACAAATTTGTGGTCTGGTGTGTTTGCAGGGCTGATCACTTACATGCAAAGTCTTTGGCCTACCAAGGCCTTGCAGTGGGCACTGTTACAGGTTACTTGTCAGCCCTTTCGACATCGCCGCGTTTTCCAGGCAAGCCGTCCTTGTTTAAATTACTAGTTGTGATTGGGGGTGGGCAAAACTCGCATAATTCTGTGTAGCGTAATGACACGGAATTGCATAAATATTCTGCGAGATTATGCAGAACTTTACAAGAAGAGTAATTCTGCATTTAGTGCTCCTTTTGTTGCACAAAAATGGCCCCTTGCGTCCAAAATGGACGCGAGAATGCATTTTGCGCTACGAAATAGTGCTAAATATAGCAGAACACAAAGAGCAGTGCAATCAACTGCTCACAAAATTCATTGTTTCTTTGCTGTTTTACCCCCAAATTACTTTTAATTACACAAGTGGGTATAGTTGCGTAATTATCTGTAATTCCGAGTCAAAGAGTAATGTGGAATAAACAATATTACTCTGATTGCTCCTGCTTGATTAAAATTAACCCCCAGGCCTAGTTGGGATGAGATTTCTTAAAGGTTTTCCAAACTGGTTCCCTCACAAACCATTTGTGATGCCATAATTTGGTCTTGATGTTTCTCATGTGTATGCCTTTTGTACCGGTGCTTGGCTGTTCGCTGCTCCTCCTGACCTTAAAGATTTCCTCATGGCGATTGTGTCAGCTCGTTGCGTGACTGAATTTCAGGCACTATAAGTGCAACCACCGCGCATCCCCTTTTTTGTAGACACCTGGGTTCTGAGGACTCGGGCTGCCTTCTTACCGAACGTCATTGCTCTCTTCTACGTTGGGTTAATCCATCATTACACTGACGTTCTTTACTCTCCATCACCTCTCGAAACAGAAGGAGAGGCTCCATAGCTCGGGCCCCAGAAGCGCTATAAGGACCAACGAGAGGACGATCAGCTTTTTGATGGGTTCTCGCGAGAGAAGAAAGGCAAGTCTGTGTAGAAGAGGAACCTGTCAAGGTGGTTAGTTCTCTGTATTAAGATCTGCTACGCATTGGCCAAGAAGCAGCCCATGAAAGGTATGAGAGCCCATTCCACCAAGGCTAAGGCTGCTACCACTGCTTTGGCAAGCGGAGTGCCCGACCTTGACACTTCCCCTGCTGCGACGTGAGCGTCCATGCATATGATTGCTAATCACTACTGCCTTGACAGCCTGGTCCTGCGGGAAGGACATTTCGCCTGCTCCTGCGAGACCTTTTGGTCTGGGTCCAATCCACAGAACCCCCCCTTGAGGCGGTACTGCATTGGTATTTTTTCTATGGTGAGGAATCTGCAGTTAGAAGTATCCACCAGAAGAACAAGTTACTTACCTTTGGTAACACTCTTTTTAGTCGAGACTCCATTTAACTGCAGATTCCTCACTTCCTCCTTCTATGGATTGGCCCCTTTTTAACATCTAAAAAGGTAAGTACTCAGCACATTGTTACCATCATGTTTGCGTTTGAATGTGCGGAAAGTGTAAAAGATTAGAATCTGCGGTTAGCGTGCATGGGTGGTGCATGTGCGACTCCGCTCTGTCACTTCCATAGCAGTGTGGAGTCAGTGCAGAGCCACACGGCAAGGGGTGAGGAATCTACAGTTAGATAGAGTAGGCTCCAGACACAGCATTATCAAAGGTTAGTCACTTCTTTAAAAGAGCCAAGAAACAAGGCCAATGAGGTTTTTAGCTTCTCTTGTACCATAAAGGTTTCAGCGAACCTCCATAGCTCTGAGGTTTATAAGAAAAAATTCTGCAAGTGTCATTGTCTTACGGGATTTTTAAATTTTTGTGTTTTTGAACTACAGCACCCCGGCCAATGTGCTGTAAGAATTTTAAATGAGAAAATGATTGGAAATTCTGCTGGTAGTCTTCCCCCCCATCCTGAATTTTGCAGTTGATAAGAGCTGAAACGCTGCTGTTCATGCTGGTCCACCAATGGGTGTGTAATCCCATTTTCGGTCTCCTTTGGCAGCGCTGCTTATTGTTTTTTTAGTATTACCAATTCTTTAAAATATGCATAAAGTGGGCTTTGGCACCAAAAGGAGTATTACTGTCTCGCCTCAATCAATCAATCAGGGGTTTATAAAGCGTTCTACTCACCCGTGAGGGTCTCAAGGTGCTAGGGGGGGTGGAGGGGGCAGCTCCGGATCAGTCGAAGAGCCAGGTCTTGAGGTCCTTCCTGAACGTGTGCAGGGTCGGGGAGCGTACCTCATGCTAAGTATTTTTGTCATTCTGCTACCTCTTGAGTTCATGCATTACAATGCATGACAGACTATTGCACATCTTAAAGTACTCTTTAAATTCTTTCATCTCATAGAAATATTGTGCACAGAAAGCAATCTTTTTTTTCACAGGAGCAGGTTTTTTAAATGTTCTAGAACCTGATTTAAACTTTGACGGGCAGAGTAGTGTCCATAGGGATGGCAGAGGACTGCACCATTGCTGCTCCGACGGGATACTGTCTGTCAAATTTAGAGATGATTGTCGGCCCAGTGGTCTTCTTTGTACCTTGAAATTAACTGGCATCAAGGTGGTACAAAACGTTTGGTGTATGCCCGCTGTTGGTTTTGAAGGCTGCCTTTTCAGAAACAAACTCCCAAAGCTGGAGTTTGTTTCTGAAAAACAAAAACCTTATGGCCCCCACACCCTGGGAACTTTCTCTGTGGGTGTGGGGGTCATTATTTGTTTTTTCAGGCGGGAGGGACAGGAAAAAAATTACATTACACTGTCTACCCTAGATAAGGTTGGTGGTGTAATACCCTTGCTCTGACAGGCCCTCCTCCTCTGTCGGGCTGTCAAGGAAGCTTTTCGTTGACAGAGCTAGTGGGGGTTCTGTCGAGAAAGCTTAGGGTCCACCCATCTCTAAATGAGGCGATAGGACTAAGAGCTTGGCAGACAGGATACAAAGGGGTACCCTCTCCGTGAAACTCTAAATCAATTAGGACTTAAAATGCAAGCCAGATCCATTCGCTTTTCCAGTGCTTGATTTTTTTTGTTTCTTTCGACAGCCACTTTCTTGTGGCACCTGCTGGTGGAAGGTAATGGTGCTGGCCTGCAGAAGAACATTGGGAAATATGTCCTTTGGTATGTCAGGGCCACTGTAGTGATGACATCTCCAAGCCTTCAGACCGTGAAGGTCTTGTCCATTAGTCACAAGAAGGCCCCTCCCAATCTAGAACCCACCTTCAGAATCCCCTTGCATGTGATAGCAAGGCTAAAGATTGCCACCTGGTACTTTTTTCTGATTGGCAAAATAGAGATGTTTTTATATTTGAGTGAGCAAGAGCCTGTTAAGGTGTGGGTGGAACGTGGGGGGAGGGAACATATACTTTCCACCGAACTTGGGCAATTTTGCATCGGGTCAATTCTGCGCTGTGTTTTGCTGTTTCTGAACAGCGGTTACAAAATCGCCCCAGAGGCTGAAAAGTTGCCTGACACCGTTTCGGTTTATGTAATCCAGCCCGCGGTGCCTCCTAACCTCTAGAGCGGTCGACCTCGAAGCTGGGGAACTAGGTTCGAGTCTCGGCAGGGACGGTCAACATCCTGTGATTCTGGGCAAATCACTTAATCTCCCCGTGCCTTACAAAATGAATATGTCCATCTGTAATGCAACTGGTGCTCATGTAAAGCGCTCTGATACCTTCGGGTCGAATTCGCGCTATATAAAACTCCCCCCCCCCCACCCCCAAAAGAAAGGTGCAAAGTGCAGGGTTAGTGGGCGCCCGCCTGTGCTTTGAAAAGTGCAAGACCCGAAGTGTTTATTGACTGCACCAAGCAGTCATACACCCCCGCTCATCTCCCTCAAGGAAGTGCTTTCATTATTGTAAATTTGTAATCTATGCCTGTACAATCCTCATCCTATTGTGTTTTGTGTGTTTTTGAGTGACTGCCATCTATTATTTTATTTTTACCTGTACTTGTTTCTCGTTTTTTTCTGCAACGTGTTAGTTTGTAATTTTCTCCTCCTGTAACGTACCTGGCTCTATTGTGAAGCGCTTGGACACCTTTGGGTAAAGTCCGCGCTATATAAAAATGCATCAAATAAATAAATAAATAAATATAAATAATAGTCAATTAAGTCAATTAATGGGGTTTAGGGACCGAGCACGTTAGAAGGCCCAGAAACCCGAGTGCACCTGGCTCCTGTCCACACTACCACAGACACAGGGCAGGGCCTGCAAGGATCGCCTAGAATAAGAAAATATACGGAAAAGTCCACTCGGCCCCGCGCCTCGAGCAGCCTGCTGTAAGATGTCGGCAGATCGCCGTAAAAATAAACTCCGGGTCGTTATCTGCTCGGATCCCGAGCTGTAAAAAGAAAAGTGGTATTTTCGGAAGTTGAGTTTGTTATTTTATTTTTCCATGGCACTGACACTGGGTGCAGTGCTGAGCGGGGTCGCGGTGGGGCACGTCAATAGCAAGCCCCTGAAAATAATTAACAAAAAATAAAGGCCCTGAGTGAGACAGCCCAGGGGCGGGGGAGCCCCCAGCTGACACGGACGTCTATCCGAGGCCGGCCGCGGGCACGTCTTGTCGTTTTATATGATTTGGAAATGGATCTGGCGCTGGTCGGCGGGAGCCACAAAGTGATTGTGTGTTTGTGAGGCCATAATGTATTCGGCACAGTTTAGTTCAGTGCCTCCGTGTAAATAATCGCAGAAGCAGTGCATAGGAAGGCTGAGAATAAATAGGAAATGGCAGCTGTGTCTTCCGGCTTCCTCCCAGCATCTTGTTTT
The DNA here is from genome assembly GCA_963921515.1 of Calotriton arnoldi. Classification (NCBI taxonomy): domain Eukaryota; kingdom Metazoa; phylum Chordata; class Amphibia; order Caudata; family Salamandridae; genus Calotriton; species Calotriton arnoldi. The sequence continues at coordinate 1,206,053 of CAWUFW010003351.1, forward strand.
CTTTCTCTGCGGTGGGGGGTGTCCTCACGGTCACTCGACCCGAGGGAGGCTGCCCCGGGGGAAAGTCGGAATCTTTTCAAGAAGAGCTGCGTCTCCAAAAGGCCGGCGGGGCTGGACGGAGCCAGTTCCAGGTTACTTTATGGGACTGGCCAATGCTCTAAGTCAGAGGTTCTTTATTTTTTTTTAATAATAAACTGAATTTTATTGTTTTGAGACAATAGCCACAGTCCTATAGATTTTCAAGAGCATTGTGAGGATCCAGAATACGCAGAAAACAATAGTGCACAAAATGTTTACAAATCAGATCAGCCCACAGTAAGGCAACCATTTCCCCCATATTTTGTTGTGTTTCTGGGGCAGCCCCTTGAAATGTAAACCGTTTCCTCTTGTTTGGCGCACCAGTCCATCCGCTGTTTCGACGCACCAGTCCATCCGCTGTTTCGATGAAGCTGTCGACGGGGGAGATGCTGCGCTCTAGCCTTTGGCAATGTCCCGCTTGGCCAGTACAGTTCCAGTCCCCACCAAGGTTTTATCCCCGCCCATGTCGCTGATCCCATCCGTGACCCTCAAGAGTGCCTCAACTGGGGAGAGGTCTATCAGCCTTCCAAACACCTTAGATAGTCTGGTGGAGATTCTCTGCCAGTATTGGGAAATCACAGGGCACTCCCACAACAGATGGTAGAAATGTCTGCATGGTTCCGGACAGTGCCAGCATGTAGGTAACATCAGAGTGCCCGCGTGCCACAGCCGCAGTGGTGTTTGATAGGCCATATGCAGAACACTGAGTTGAATAAGTCTGACTTTCGAGGATATCACCAGCGTTCTGGCTGCCATTTGGGCATCCCTTCGATCAGCCTCATCCACAGGGCCCAACCACTCCTTCTACTGGGTACGTAGTCATGCTAACAGGTGCGGAGAGTTGAGTATAAGAGATTTATAAATCTGGGAAATACCTTTCCCTGCAATGGGACCCATTAGGATTTGTGATTCAAGGGGTCTATATTCGGGAGAGCCTCAAGGGAGTCTCGGTGTTGTTCGAGGACATGGCGCAAATAGGTATCGGAAAAACTGAGATTGGTGCAGGCCATGTTCGTCCTGAAGGTTTTGAAATTTATTGATATGGGACCCCTTCCATATGTCTCCCACCGTGGAGATCCCTATTTTGTCCCCGCCCCCAATGAACATTGAGGGGGTTCCTGGGCCCCGATTGCCTCGCCAGCACCAATATATTGGCAATACGAGTGCATCTGGTCGGAAGCTCTAACAGAAAGCGTCCACCATCTTGGCCCACTAAACCACTGCCCCAAGCCAGAGGTTCTTAACCTTTTGACTTCTCTGGACACCCAGTGAATCACTCTCAAACACCGGGAGTATACACAAATTACAAATTCTCACCAAAATCGAGGATAGAGGCTGAAACATCGTATCATAGCCTGAATATCCTGGAATCGCCACTCAAAAGGATAGGCCTGACCTGCACTGTGTCCTGAACAGCTGCGATGAAAGGGACCGCCTGAGCAGGAGTCCGGTTTGAATTCAGCCTGTTCAGCGAATGCAGGATATTCGCCGTAGTCTGGAGATGGGAGACGACTACCTAGGGCAAGCCCTCCTTCAACAACCAGTCATCGAGTTAGGGGAAAAGTGGGACCCCTGACCTCGGCAGATGTAGTGCAACTACCACCATCACCTTGGTGAACACCCGAGGGGCGCTGGTAAGGCCAAAGGGGAGCACAGCGAACTGAAAGTGTTTATGACCCACCATGAACCACAGGTAATGTCTGTGGGCAGGCAGGACGGGGATGTGGAAATAGGTGTCCTGCAAGTCTAACGCCACCATCTGGGGTCCAGGGCAGACATGTTTCCTTCTTCAGGAAAGCGTTTAGAAAGTGCAGGTCTAAAATAGGACAGAGGACTCTGTCCTTTTTGGGTGCTTTTGTTTTGAGTCACAACCTACTTCTGATGCAGGCACCCTCTTGATGGCTGCTTTGGGCAAAAGAGCCAACACTTCCTGGCGGAGCAAGTATAGATGGTGCTCCGTCAGCTGGTCGTAAGGGGGTGGCATGGGCGTTTTTTTTTGCCAGAAAGAGAATAGAGCAGCCCCTTAGGATTATTTGCAAAACACATTTGTCCGATGTTATGGACTGCCAGTTGGATAGATGATGGCGAATCCTGCCCCCTACTGGGTGCCCATGCTGGTATAAGCACAAACTAAAGGGGTTTGAAGGTTGTGGCTCCCTGGGGACTGGCGGACTGGCCTGATCTCTGGCTGGCAGTCACACGTGGTCTATGTAAACTTCATCCGCGGCCACGTAAAGGCTGGGAATCCTGCTGCCTGGGTAGCTGGTCTGAAAATTACGTGGTTGGTAGCCTGTGAAGAAGTAGGAGACTTTAGTAGTAGTAAGATGTCTTCTTTATTCAGGATACAGGTAGTACAAGGTCCCATCCACAGGACATCAAGCATCAACTGACTCTGAGCACTAGGCAACCATCACTCCGCACATCACATTTTGGATTGTACAACTAACATTCTAATGATAGAGAGAGCTTTACTATCCATAAAAATTATGGGAAGATACCACACACCTTCCCCCGAACCTAAAACAAAGAGAAGCAATACCAAAAACAAAAATAACAGAAAAACAAGTTTACAAAATTGAAGAATCATGAGAAATCCAACAACAGTCATTTCAACACATAATCGTGCAGAGCCGCTGGGACCCTAGCTACACGAGAGCTCCTACGCAGAGGAGTATTAACAACAGTTTGACTAGACCGATTGGCTGGGCTGGAGGAATTATCTGCACATTTGGACACTACCGCAGGGATGGGTGCAATCCTATTCAAATTCCAGATGCGCCCATCATCCAGTTTAACTGCATTTCGAAAAGCTTAACAACCTTGAAAGGAGAAGAGAACTTCGACCCAGCGGATTTGTGAGGAAGGCATACTCTAACACAATCACCAATGAGCACGTTTGTGTGAGCAACAGCATGTCTTGTGTCAAAATTTATTTTCCTTTTAGTGGACTTGACATGCTGCTTGTTCAACCAATGCGCCTCACCAGAATTCATGGCCTCAACACCTATTCCTCTCATCCAGGACTGAAACATGTAGGTGTTCGGAGTGCGGCCTCTAAACAGCTCAAAAGGAATCTTACCAGTAGTGGAGTGAGGTGTGATTCTGTAGACCATGACTCTCTCATGAATTTTGGCTATCCAGTCCTTACCCTGTTCTTTAGCTAACTGGATAGATTCCTTGAGTACACGGTTGAACCTCTCTACCATGCCGTTACATTCGGGATGGTAGAGAGAGCAACGTTTGTGTTTGATCCCTTTATTGACCCCAGTCCACCTTAGCCAGGGAAGTGGCGAAAGGTGGACTGGGGTTGGCGGGGGCCATGCTTAGGACCAAGGACCTGGCCATAGTTCTGCTGTCCTTAAAGTCTGCCTTCTCACCAAAAAGGCGAGAGCCATTAAAGGGCATGTACATGAGCAAAGCTTGGACATCCCCCAAAAAGCCAGTGGTTCTTAGCCAGGCGTGGAGTTTAATTGCCACAGATGCAATGCCTCTGCCCAGCAAGTCGGTCTTGTCGAGCCCACACTTTGCTGCCTCTCGCCGGTCAGCAATTGCTTGGGTGAGTATGGTCCGGTCTCCTCTGAGACCAGGGGCGGCACCTGTGCAACTGAGTCCCACACAGTATGGGTGTATCGGCCCAAAAGGTACTTAGTGTTCACCAACCACAGTGCTAAGCTGGTGGAAGAGAATATCCTCTTACTGAAGATGTCAAGCCTTTTGGATAGGTAGGGAACATGCAAGGATTTCTCTGGGAAGTGGAGGCTTGGCCCACCAAGCTCTCCGGGGTGGGATGCTGGGTGAGGAAACTGGTGTCCCTCAGAGCAGGGCGATGGCAGTGTGCAATTATCTGGACAAGGCCCCAAGCAGGACATCCATAAGGGCTTCATTAAGTGGAAGTAAAGGTTCAGCGGGGGCGACTCACGGCTGAATCACCTTTGTCAAGATGTTCGTTTTGACTGCACCAAGGGCAACTGAAGGCCCAAGACCTCAGCTGCCCTCCGCACCACCATAGCAAATGAGGCACCCTCCTCCGTAGCCACGGTAGCAGGAGAGACCGGGCCAGTGCATGGTGAGGTGCCCAAACCACTGGCATCCGCAAGTAACTCATACCTGTTGTCCTCTGGTTCATCAATGGGATGGTGGTAACCATAAGGGTCCTCAGACCCCTCCCAATCGTCACCCTCTTCAGGCCTATTAAAGGATAAAGCCACTGGCTTAATTTCGGAGGGCATGGTACCATTCGGCTCCGTAGTCGGCTTCAGACAACGCCCATCCACCTCTGTATTGGAGTCGGAATTGACAATGGGGTCTCTGCCACGTGGGGCGTCTGCAGCACCGGGATCGATGACACTGGAGCGGGCTCCGAGGAAAGTTGCAGTCTCATGTGCGGAGACGCTTCGGATCCAGTACCGGATCCATCGGGCCTGACTGATGCTGAGGCCGTATCTGCTGGCAGAAATCCAGAAGGGGCCCCTCCCGAACGAGTGGGGCCCAAAGCAGCTCCAAAGAGGTTGGGCCTCCCAAATATGTGGTGCGTGGCCTCATAAAATCTTATCACACCAGGAGATGTAATATCTCGAAAAAGTTTTGACAAAAGATCAAGAAAAAAAGTCAAAAAGTGACTGGGGTCAGCTCTCTCTGGATGTGCGCTGACTGGTGCTGAAAGAAAAGAACTAATGTCAGTACACTGCAATGGCGCCTATGTAGGCACCTCGCAGGTCACTTCAGGTGCAGACGACGCCGACACGGAGCGGAACGACGCCGTCTAGCGACGCGCAATAGTACTGATCAAGAATTTCCAGATGCAGCCGTACGCCTGGGGAATATTCTGCTGTAAGGAATCTGTGTCTAGAAGACTTTATCAGATGGTGATATATCATGTAACATTGGTGACAGGCACACATTATTATGAATTTACCACATCTGCAGGTTTGTCTCAGTTCACTCTTCTCACATTTCTCATTTGCATTGGCACGTTTATTTGTGTGGCATCAACTACGCATGCTCTTTATTTGCCATGGAGTAAATAGTAGCGCCACCTCCATTTCTTCAAGTTTCTAGTACTCCTCCCCTCAACCAAGGTAGAACACCGTTTTGGAATGCCACAAATTTCTTCAGCGGGCCCAGTTGCCTGGTAAATCTATAGATGATTTTGTGGCCGCATTGACAACACGAACACTTGCCGCTACTTGTAATTATCTCAAATTTAAGGATGAGATCATTCACAATCATCTAATTAAAAGAACGAACAGGAAAATTCAAGAGAGGTCATTGTCGACGAAAGATCCTAATCTAGTGTCTGCTTGAACCATTGCTGGGAGCATTGAGCCTTTGAGAAAAGAACTGAAATTGGAACATGCGAATTGGGGATTAGCGAACCCATCATAGGGTTGGTGTGGCTTGCTCATGTGGTTGTAGCACGCAAGTCTGAGAAGTCTTTAGGATTATGTGTCATCTTGCAGGACCTGAACTTTAATATTTGGGTTGCTCACCAATCCTTACCTAACATCAACGTAATGTTAAAAGGAGCAACAGTATTCACGTCCCTTAACATGTTTGCCGCTTATCAGGTGGAACTCTGTGAGGAGTCCAGGCACCTTACTTCTTTCGTAACACCTGAGGGAGCTTATAGTTATGTCTGTAGGCCTTTTGACTTAGCCTTCGCTTCCTCTGTGTTTTAGAGGTTAATGAACAATTTATTTAAGGATATGGACGGTGTCACTTACAAGATCACATTTTGTTCTGTGGAAAAAATGAAAATGAACATAATATGAGATTTAGGAAGGTGCTAGAAGTCATTGGTGCTAGTGGCCTTACCCTTAGAAAAGACAGTGCACGTTTCTTCGTCAAGGTGTTGATTATGTGGAGCATTTTGTCTCTTGAGGCATTGAGCCTAAGATCAAAATTTTGGAAGCCATTGAGAAGGCACCTAAACCTAACAACTAAAGACTAGTTGAGGTCCTTCCTATATCTTATACAGTACTATGCTAAATTTGTCTAAAAGTTTGCTAAAAACACTTGGTCTTTGTGCAGTTTATTGAAGAAAATTGTCAAGAATGTCTGGCATGATGAGTGTGACAAAGTATGTGAGTCAGTTAAGCTAAAAATCATAGCTGCCAAGCCACTGAAACCTTCTCATATCAATGATGTGAGTATTATCCCTACTGATGCCAGTAATCGAGGCTTGGGTGTGGTTTTGATGCAGAAAAGAAATAATGGTTGCGAGGAAATCGTGGCTTTTGATCAAGGGCTTTGCGTGGTGTAGAATCAACATACTCCACCATTAAGAAAGACGTTCTTGCTTTGTGCTGTGATACCCAATATTCTAAGAACTTTGGGGTAACTGATTCGTCCTCAGACTGATTCCAAACCTCTGGTTGATTTGTTCAGTACAACGGGTGGTGGTAGGGCTACTCCCTGGATTGCTAAGTGGCCATATAGGCTCCAAGATTTTCATTACACACTTGAGTATGTCACTGAAGTAAAAAAACTGTTGCTTCGGATTGCTTATCCAGGTTACCCTTGTGTCAAGAACACTCTGATGGGTTTTTCTCCGACGACCTTGAGAATGTGTGTGCTACTGTTTCTGTGGATGCTGCCACTGAAGGGGCATTTGTCTCAGCATGAAAACAAGTGCTGGTGGAAGATAGTAACATACAAGCGGTCATAAGGTACTTGTCCCAGGGTTGACCTGACTCTAAGTTGTTGCAGGATAATTTTGTTCCCTACAAGCGGGTAGCTGATGAATTATCGATTGTTGGCGGTGTGTTATGCAGAGTTGGGTTATTGGTAGTTCCCATGGGGCTTTGCAGCTAGGTACTAAGCTTAGTTCACGATGGGCATGAGGGTATATGTGCTATGAAGCGCAGATAAAGAGAGGATTTCTGGTGGCCTGGTGTGGATAAGGAGGTGGGACACTTTGTCAGGGAATTGTTGAGCGTGCGTTCTTAGTGACAAGACTCAGGTAACAGCACCCAGTCCTGAAATTTTTGTATATTGCAGTAATTTGCCTTGGCATAAATTGTCCCTTGATATTTTTAGACCATTTGGAGTTTTAGGGAGTACGCTTAATTTTGCTATTGTTTTGATAGAATATTTCCCCAAGTGGCCTGAGATATATTTCTAAGCGAAGGTTATTCTGAGGAGTTGGTCACTGACAATAGCACCCAGTTGTTGTCAAGAGAAACGCAGGAGTTTTTGATATCTGTGGGTGTGGACTGGTAGAAAGGGTTACCTGCTTTGTCAAAGAACAATTGCATTCGGCGTTGATTAATGGTCTGGGATGGAGGTCTGTTGTCAAGGATATATTGTGGGCTATGAGGACCACTCCGCATATCAGTACTGGAATGTCACCTTTTACTGTGTTGAGAGGGAGAGTAGCAGGTTCCAGGTTGGGCAAGGAGTGGATGAGTAGGAAGTGTGTGAACACTGATAAAAAAGACAGCAGTATTGTCATCAGGCATGCTGTTCAGGACATGTACAGTGGAAAAAGAGTACCGGACACTTCCCTTCAAGGTGGGTGACTGGGTTAGGATTAAAAGACCTGGCCATGTGCAAAAGGTATTTTGGCGGTTCTCTGCTCCTTTTCGTGTCAGGGAAGTCTAGGACCATGTGGTAGGACTGGTTGATGGAAAGGTATGGAATAAATCTTTTGTGCCTGTTCTGGATTCATTGTCTGCATATGTGCATAGTAAGTTTGGTATGAGTAATCACATGTGTGGAAAATCCACTGATGTGCGTGGGTCTGGTCAGTGCCCTCAAAGGTTTAAGAACAAACCATGTAGGTTTGAAGGCTTTAGGTTAGATGTAAAAAGCATTTTTGCAGTTTGCGAATCGGGGTGTTTCTGACCGCAAAGATGCATTTTGGTATGTATTAACATGTTTCCGAATCACAATTTGGAATTGCGAATACATACCGATTCGGTATTTGGAAGGGGCGTGTTGAGGGCGTCCCTTCCAAATACCAAATCAAATTGAGATGTATGAATGTTTTACAACTGAAATGCGGTCGCAAAGCATTCACATTTTACCACCAACTCAAAGTTGGTGGTAGCCTATTCGCCAATTGGAAGGGGTCCCCCTTGAGACCCGTTCCCCTTTGAGAATGTTTTTAAAAATATTTTTTAAGAGCAGGCAGTTGTCCTGCGGACCACTGTCTAATTAAAAAAAAAATACAACTGAAACTTCCCATTTTTTATTTAAAGGAAAACGACCTTCATTTAAAAAATTAAAAAAATGATTCCTTTATTTAAAAGTAATCACAGATGTGGTGGTCTGCTGTCCCCAGCAGGCCACCATCCCTGTAATGGCAGCAAATTCTAGTGGGTCACAAATTGAGACTTACCTCATTAATATTCATGACGTAGGTCTATTTGCTACCCACTACGAATTGCTAATGGGCCATAGATTACTTTTGTACATTGGTAATAGTGATTACCAAATAACGATTCGCAAATAATCGCTATGTGGAAATTGCGATTACTAATCTTCGTACATCTAGCCCAATGTGATGTGAGTCAGTGATGGCTGTGTCCATTTTTTTTTTACATTATCTAAAGGGAAAAGATATCAGTTTCTGTCTGGTGCCATCTTACAATCTGTTTCCCATGGTATTTTTATAATGTGACATGTTTCACATTGTAAGGTTTCACTATTGTTTAGTTTTCTTACCTGTCATTGTAGTTGTATTGTAACTTTTGCGTTCGCTAAAACTAAAAGTCTTTCCTTTCTTACTTGTTGTTGTTGGGGGTATGTTTCTGCTTTTTCATTATGGTGTTTTTTTTAGTTCTGTTTCCAGATTGTGTGTGGGTGTGGTGGGTTAGCCTGTTGGAATGTGGAATTGGAGTGTCACCGCTACGGCGGGACGGCTGAGTTCTGGGTGTGGCAGATGCTGCCTGGACATGGTAAAGAAATAAACTGGTGATTTCACTTGCCTGTGCAGCTTCTTTCCACATGTGTTATCCTGTGTCCTGTAGTGCTACAGGTTTATAGTGTGTGCAGCCCTGGGGTGTAAGATCTGTGGTTGATCTGAGAGTTAGGAGTATAGTGCCGTGTTTCTCAGACGTTTCCTTAGTGGAAGCAGGACTGGACTGGCCGTAGCGGGCACCGGGCTTTTCCCCGGTGGGCTGCAAGAGTGGGGACTGGTTTTCGAGCGGTGGGGGCCGGTTTTGTTCTTGGGGGCCAGTTTTGCAGCAGTGTATTTATTGAGAGGGCCCATTGTCCTGGTCTGCGCCTGGCTCACCGATTAAAGGTGTGCTACGGCGAAAAGTCGGGCAGTGAGCTTTCTCTGTAGTAGGCTCTTGCTGGGCACTACACTTGGATTGTAGTGTTTTACATTTATAATCTCTGCAAGATGTTCTGTGACCCCCCTGCTCCCAAGGGACCCTTGAGGACTGCCACCAGGGCTTTTAATATCACTGGTATCTTCCTGAGTCACTTAGAAATCCTCAGGGTGGGACCATGAAAGCCGGCAGATGAGGGTTCAAACTGTACTATGGGGAAGAATACATGCAGGCCTTCTCTCATCCTTGATGGAGGCTGGAGGGATTACTGTATTTATCTACTGAGAGTTCTGAAGCCCCAGGATGGTTTTAGGGGCCCTGGGGCCATTTTCCCTGGGCCTTATACTTCAAGAGGAGCTCACATTCAGGCACTTGCTCATTTTATGGCTTAGAAATATGGTAGGAGCCTCAAAAGCTGGAATTACCACAGGCCTCTCTTCCTCTTAGGTCTTGCACTTCTAGTTGACTTCCACAAACTGACTTCTCAAGACGTAGAAACATGCCTGCAGCAGATATCTGATATCTGTGAAAATCATTAAAAAATGTGTTTTGTACTTAGAAAAGTCTGCTAAATTAAATGTTTAAAATCCCCTTTACAGTATATTTCTAAATCGTCTAATAGGAGGGCCCTTAAGATGATGCTTGGGCAGAAAAATCACTTTTTATTAGTAATTAACCTTATAAAACACACACACGCACAGACTTTCGTTCTCTCTCTCCCGCTTTCTCTTTCTCTCTTTTTTTTAGTTTAATTTAAAAAAAAAAAAAAAAAAATTGACAGTTCCCATTATGTAAAAGGAATACTCCGACAAACAGGGCGTGAAATTTTCCATGGGCCGTAGAAAACTTTTCTGCAATTTTCGCAGATGTTTTACTCTGTTTTGTAGTAGTTTCTACACTGTTATTTTGACTATTATGATGCAGTGTTCTCTTTGACCAATTAAGTGACCCTTTGAAGGGTTTGTAGATGCAAAAATGCAGATGAACGGGGAACATTTTTTGTACACAGGTTCGGCCTTAAAATACATTCATTTTGTCCCCCCTTTCAAGAAGATGTGATACACTGTTTACATTGTATTGTATTGTAATTGCTTTTTTATAGCCCTTACTACCCCTGACGAGGCTTTGTAGCACTTTATTGCCAGCCAACGCTGATAATAGTTAATAAGCATTGGTCAAGCCAACAGGTTTGGGTTTAATGAGCGAACGTATACTGTCTTAGCACATTAGAGTGAGACACTCGAAAAGAAGCCAGCAGGAGTGAACAGAGAGGACTTTAGTTGTAAAGTAGGTCCTAATGCCATCACTAGCGTGGAGGCGGAAAGATGCATCTAAACAGCCAATAGCATTAGGTGAGGATAAATGCTCCACTGGCTGGGCCAAGATATGATTGACAAAGCCAGTGGTTGAAAGGGGCAGACCTAAAGCCCACTCTTTGTATATTATTAGCACTAGGTTTGTTTGACAGCCGCCCATCAAAACCCAGACCTAAAAGGGGGTTAACTTCCAACATTAACATCTATAGCGCTGAGGACGCCGTCTCAATGTCTTTTACAATGCTATTCTGCAATCTGTCTATAAGATGTAGGCCAACTCAACTTGTCTCTAAATTACCACCGCATATGTAATGTGGAAACATAAACATCACACATAACTCATCAGTGAAGAGACCAGTGCTCAGGTTGTAAACAGCCTTAGAATAATTGGTACGGCCATTGCAATTAGCAGGAGTGGAAGACCTCATTTTTGGCAGGGACGATGAACAAGAAAAGGCAAATTATGCAATATAATGGGGCCTAGTCTGTTATTTTGTCACATTAACACAAATTTACACTGTCTGGACAAATGTTTGATCTCATTACCAGTTTAGCACCCGAATACAGCAATCGGCAGTGGATGGTCATTCATTGTGATGGCCTTTTGTAAGTACATTTTGATGAGTTTGAGATAGAAACTTTTATTGTTGAATTCAGCAAATGTTATAGCAAATGGTGGCTCATGTGCAAATGCTTTAAATCCACAACGATATGGAAAACACAGCAGAATCACGTAATGTTGATGGACCCGGTATTGTCAGTCCACCTTAATTTCACCTCCAGAATATCGTAGCCAAAAACAAAAGAGCCAAATATGTAGGTATGAATAGATTTACTATTAACTTCACAACAACATATCTCGTCAAGGTTCATATATGTGGAGTTAAGTAAAATAAACCTATACTTACATATATGAATAATGACCTTGTCAGTATTTTTTTGGGCAATATTTTGCCACAATATTTTGGAAGCACGATGTTTCTGTAGTTGATATTTCGAAATACAACCCTGAAAATAGGCGATGCAACATACGGTACCCAACCTGTGATATGTACCAAAAACACAACACGCTGCAGAAAGGCCTACGCAGACCTACCAAGTTACCCAGTCTATAGCTCATCCAATCCAGGTTTTTTTCCTCGTCGCATGCTGGGATTTGTAGTCCTGTTTAACAAAATTTGTTGCTGTGATATCTATTATTGCTATTAACCTGTAATTTGAAGAATCAGATGGTACACCCTTTTTAATAATCAGTTGCAAAATTGGCCCTCGCCAGGAGTCCGGGATGAGTTGAAGATGGATACATTTGTTGAACAACGGGTTAAACCACCTTGACCAAAGTGGCAAGTTAGACTTAAAAAGAGCTTTAGGCTGCCCATTGGGGCTCCCTTGGTTCTTGCTTTGTCAATGATTATGGTTATCTGTTTATCATTTCTGCAAACGGTGGGGGCATGCTTTATATGAATCGCTTCAGTTTCAGGGGACGCTTACATAAACGGGGCGGAGCTTGGTCTACACTTGGTTAATACAACGACTGAAGAAACTGAATCCATTTATTTTCCGCTATGTCTTGTTTCTCAATGACTCGACTACTTGCTCCAGCATGATTTATCGACCTCCAAAATTGATTACTATTCCCAAACCTGGTGGCTTCAAACAAGGGGGACCAAAACTTACCGTAGCCCGCGGTCTTTGCTTCCTTCACTGGGGCTTTATATTGCTTTCGATGATTTTCATGGCTTCGCTCTTATCTTGGTCCCAGGGCTTTTTACCCATACGGCTCAATTTTTTTACGTAGAAATCCTTAGCGCTTTTTAAAATGGCCCCTTTAAGAGACCTTAAAGCAGATGTATTCTTTGCAAGTAAGTGGCTTTGAGGAGTGAAAATCCTCCTTGCGCCCTATAGAAACGTTAGCGCCACTCGTAGGACTTCAGTCGAAATATGAGGCTCCCTCCCTAAATATCCGCCACAACATTTAATGTTTTCACTGACAGAAATTGTAGGGGAGTATCCCTCGCATTTGTTTCATCTCTCCCTAAGAAAAAAGTAAAATTCATGGTCCTACGTCCGACCTTTCATATAACTCACCAGCCCCGTCCTGTCCCCCGCTTCTGCCTTCCCCACCATCTCCTGAAAAAACATGCTTTAATAATTAGTTCGGCAACAATGCCTAAGAACAAAAGCCCGAGATATCTTTTTTAATTTTTAGCTGGTGCTGTCTTTTTGATGTGCACATCTGGGATCCTAAAAAAAAAAAAAATTAAACGTAATAAGACTGTCGGCTCGCTTTCCTTTTCTTTTTTTTACCCAGGGTGCATCCCTTTTGTACTTTGGTGCAGATGGCTATCCAAAAAAAGGATCTGAAGGCTGAAGTGTTACAAGTTATCCCAAAAAACTCAGGGTGTCTGCATTGATGAATTTTGGGGGAGTGGTGGAATTTGAAAATTGGCTTTAGGCCTCTCTGGCCTGCTTTGTCCCATGAAGTCCAGCATTGTACGTCTCTGTTTTTTAAAGCTTATTTTAATATGCTTGTTTTAACTAGCCGCTGAAGACTTACATGTTGACAGTTTTTATTATTTTATTTTGTCACTTAGCCTGGCCTTACACCCCGCAATGAGAGGGGGCGCTTTACTGTATCGCATCTATCTTTTCACTGTTGAGTTGGGTAATGATAAACATCTGTATAGCGCTAAGAAATCCGCTGGGCTGGTCGTGCGCATTACAAAAAGTTTTGTTATGTTACTTTAACTGGTTCTACATCTTTATTTGCCTTTCCCTTCAAAAATAATCTTTCATAAATTCCTAATTCAGTCACAATGAATGGACGAAAAGAGAAACCATATTTGTAGATGAAAAGATCAGGCTAGTCACGCGCACCACTAAACTCATGTATAAGAGCCTAACTGGACCTACCTGGACGGTGCTATGTAACTGCTTGCTCGGTCGCAGTCATTCACTTTAAAACAAAAAAACTTGAGGAAATTCGCAAAAATACGGACGTTCCCAGAAAATAAAATGTTGAAATTTATTCCCATAAAGTTACTTTTACATTTGAAGCAAATTCCTGGCTTTTTTTTGCCTTGAAAAGACTTCCAGGAGTGTTTTTGAAAATCTGCAACGGTCTCTGATTTCAGAAGTGCTGAAATGTTACTGCCGCTGAATGCAAAATTGTGACCAGGTTTACAACCTACGGGTGCATTTTTCGACACTAGTTTTTTTTTTTTGCTTCCTAAAGAGGAGAATATTTTTTCTGTTTAGCTCCCTTCACAGCCATCAGTTTTGGGAGTGAGGCCTCCCTAGTCCAACACTGGAAATGGCCTTACGCCTGCCCTTGAAAAGAGTGAATCTGAATACATTTCCATGGTTGGAACACAACCTGCAAGTCGTTAGTGAATGCCTACAACTTAAAGGTTTCTCGGTATGGATTAAGTTTTGATGGTGGACCTAGCAATAAACGCCCACACACCTTTCCCTAACTCAGGATTTGTGCAAATTTCACTCTACCATATTTTTTGTGCTATAATTTGAAATTAGGTGTGCAAAACCTATAATAATTGGGCCCAATTCAGTGGTAGTTAAGGTTATAAAGTGGCCTGATAACATCACTAAAACATAAACTTTCTACTACTATTACTGAAATACACAAGTTGTGGTAATTTGTTTACAAAAATTGTATTTAAGTGCTATGCAAAAAACATAGCATATACTGAATATTAACCAACACGTCACAGCTAATACACAAGTTGACATTTTTTATTCCAAAGGAAAACTGCCATTTTAGGCTTTCAAAATATTTGTGTGAAAAGCAGCTAGGCGTGAGTATTTTAGGGCTAGATGGCATATTGTTCTAGTAGCAAAAGGCATTCACAGTTTGTGACCAGCCTTTTTGCGACCTGAAACGTATTTTGAAAACTCCCCTATGTATTAATATGCTGATTCACAAAGTAAGGATTTGGAGTGAATCTCAATCCGACCTATTTAATGAATATTCACTAGGTAGGGTGCAAATTGCAACTCACTTCGATTGGTGAAATTCACAAAGACCAGCAGATCTCCATGTCTGTGTTCAATTTTAAATAAAATATTGTTTTAACCACACCGATTTCCTTAAAGGAAACGGGGTTGTGATTTTTTTTTATTTATTTACTTTTCTTAATTACCCCAGTTTATTACCGGGAGAGAAGGGCATCTTTACCGTTTTGCGACTAGGTCACCACACCAACTTGGGAGTCGTAACTTTTCAGTGGTTTGAGACCAGAATTCTGTTTGCAAAGTGTTCATACATATGATACCGATTTGCAATTTGGAAAAGACCTACAACACATCTCTTACAAATTACAACTCTGCAACAATTTGGAAAACCACTTCAGGCGTCGATAAAAGTTTTCGGACTCCTAAATGACTTCTATACATAAGAAATGTCTATTTTGCGGTCGCAAACACTCCGATTTTGCGAATGGAAATGTTTGGGACCGCAATCTAGGCCGCGGTAGTTTTGCGCACACTTTGTTACAGCATCCTCCTGTGTCCCCTGTCAGGGTGCAGTGTCGGGGGTTGCACAGAAGCCCCCCGTCGCAGCAGCGCCCCTTTGCACGGTGCCTCGCCCGCGGTTAATTCGCACCAGGATAAAACCCAACAGGGGAGCGCGGCTCCCAGCCCGGTCCTGGATTTTAATCGAATCGGCTGCGGAAGTGTGTACTGAAACACACGACCTTGTAAACTGCCTTTTAAATTCTTCATGTTTCCAGACTTAATTATGTACAGTTTAGTGTGGTGAACGCCGACCCCGCCAAAGAAAATGTTCTCCAGCGCAACAAATACCATTATGAGACTCTCTCCATCCTAAATGTGCCATTTCCTTTCATTTTCTGCTCCAATCTTTGAATGTTATGTTTAACGCTGCATTAGTCTTTCTCCTTGGTCTGTACAGCATACGATATTGTTTTTTTAAATCCTTAGAACGCTTCATATTCCATAGATGCTTACACAGCAAGAGCTATGCCTGAGGTCTCCTGATGCTTAGTTTTTATTATGTTAGTGACATTTGTATAGCGCACAATCTGCCATTGGTAAAGCGTCGCAGCGCTTTCTAGATCTGCCTGGGCATCATTATCAAGGTCCCAACCATATATTTATATTTAACATTGATCATTTATGTTTGTGTACAGTATCAAATATCACAGTTCTGCTATTTCCTAGCACTGTAAATAACAGATGTCACTATTACTTAACATATGCTGCTCAATGTATCCACCTTGGAAGGATGAAAGGCTGACTGAAGCCAATCAAACTCTCGTTCTCTGTCTCGCTGCATTTGTCAGCCTCACTGTATTATGTTTATAAAATGTACCTAAAATGTGTGTATTTCCTTATTTCATGCCAGACCTTACCCTTGAAAAATCCTTGTTGTAAGTCTGCATGCTACTCTGGCAAGTACCCGCCTGGACCGGTGAGTCTGTATCAGACCGCTCGCTCACAGCTTTATGTACAACAAGTGTTTTTTTTCCTGCAGTTTTTATAGAGCACAAAGTTGCTTCAAGGGCACTGTGGGGCTTTATAGGACCACCAGATTACATTACATATGGTTAGTCATGTTTTAGGCACGCGGAGATTAAGCGATTTGCCCAGAATCACAGGATGTAGAGCAGACGCCGGGACTCGAACTTGTTTCCTAGTTCTAAAGTCGGCAGCTCTGGCCGTTGGGCCACATCCCTCCCACTACTCTCGGCGTTAGGCTCATGCTATAAAATACCCCAATAAAATCAAATGAATAGTATCATCTGCCATAAAAGAGCCACTCTCTCCTTGGTGAATGCAGTGCGTGTGTTAAAAACAAAACCGCGGGCTTTGTAGGAGCTGCTTAAAACTTCTAGAACCGATTAAACAAACCGCACCGTGAAGAACTGAGGCAGAGTCCCCGGGCAGCTCCGTCAGTGGCGATGGAGCAGCGGCTCTTACCCTGTGTGACCCCTCACCGCTGCCGTGAAGTCACTCTTTTCACAACGATAGTAACTGTTTTACGTAGCGTCGTAGTCTTGCTTCTTCGTAGCGCTTTGAGTTGTTGACTGTACTCCTTTTATGGATGTCAGGAAGAAGAGACCCGTGACATGCAAATTGCACTCATTTCTCTAGAAGGTGCATTAACCCACTGAGGTGCCTCGCCTGTTCAGGAAGTGAACACGTTTGGTCTGCTCCAGTAGTGAACTGTGAGGCCATGGAAGTGAGGTGCATGTTTACGCGTTGGAGGCTAGGTGGCCGCCTGGCACCCCCTGTCACCTCCAGCTCTTACCCCTCCGTCTGTAATGACCTGCTCAATGGTGCGAGTCTCTCTGTCACGTGTCCTCGTGCGAGCCCCGCCCCTTCTGCACCCCCTCACTTGTGCACTATTTCTGTGCAGTGCTGTGGCTTTGTAGCCAGATGTGCACTATACAAATCTCTCACACACATATCAAGATTCACAGTTAGAGAATATTTTGGACAGAGCAGTGTCTGCTTTTAAAGTTCGGGCAGGCCCTGGATTTCAAGGAAGTAGACGATTCACTGCTCCGGACACTACAACCCACCTGCGGAAAGAAATAACGCAAGTTGCAGTTCAAAAACAAGCACTGGCACATCCAATGGTAGGGCGCTGCCTGCCTTTTGGCTTTGTCAATGCTTGCTTTGTTTTTCTGTTTTTCTTTAAAAAAAAAATTGTCGGTGGAAATACACAGCACTCTCACCAGTATCTAAAAATCTTCGAAGGCAAAATAATGTTTTGGGTCACACATTGCCATAGTAGTCCCTAGCACTGAAGGGAACTACTTTGCGTGCAGATGTTCTTCTCGTGAAAGTGTTGGACATTAGTGGGGCTACATTTACTATGCCCATTTCAACGTAAGCGAAAACATGGAAAGGATTGGACTTAGAAATGTTTACACATAATTTACTATTTAAACAACCATTTAAATTCCTAAGAACATAACTTTATTAAAAAAGAAATAATACAATTATAAATATTTGCTACATAAATACAATTAAATGTAAAAAAAGAAAACATTTTAAAAAATAAAAACAAAATAAATGCATTTAAAATAAATACACTTTCCTCTCCAGTCCCCCACAAAAATCCAAAATCCCCCAAAATATAATCCATTGTAAATAAAACAATAATAGCATCACTATTGTAATAAAATAAATATAATTTAAACCAAAATAAATGATACATTTTATACAGTTTATTATTAAACACACTGATCAATAAATTAACTATTATTTAAAATACAACAAATAATTTACATAACAAATAATCAAGTAAAATTATATAATTACCAATTAAATATTTAATTCACATAATCAATGAAGTTGAAAAAAATACAAAAATATATAATTTTAATAACTCCCGCCCGGTTTCCCCTGCAATAACCCGCAAATGAAATCTAAATTAATAATTAAACAATACAAAAATAAAATATACCTTTAAAAACACAAAGCATGATTAAATAATTAAAATAACAAATTAATCAATTTGCATAATTCGTAACAAATTAAGGGCCTGATTACGAGGTCGGCGGTTCCGCACACCGAATTACGATCCGACCGCACATTCGGAAACTCCCATTTCTCAATGGAAGCTTGTGCGGCGGGCAGAAACCGCCCGCAGCACAAGCTCCCATTGAGAAATAGGAGTTTGTGAACATCCCTGCACCTCACAATGCCTGCCACATGGTGCAGGGATGTTCAGGTGGGCAACATAGTTGCCCCCCAAGCCCAGATGCAGGTGACCAGAGGAGAATGGGGCCCTGCTAGGGGCCCCCAATATCGCTTTCCGACAGCCTTTCCATTTTGGAAAGGCCGACATGGAAAGGCTGTCGGAAACCGACATCATAATCCTGATGGCGGAAACGCCGTCCTTAAGGGATTATGAGGAGTTTCCGATCGACCGACTGGCTCCATGAGCATTGTAATGCGTCTATCGGACCACAGCAGTAGATGCGGTTCGGACCTCAACCTACAAAGCGTCGGTTGTGGTCCGAACCGCATGAAACCGCATCATAATTAGGCCCTAAATATTTAACATAAAAAATAATTGAAAATAAAAAACAATAATCTTTAATTTTAACAACCTTCCACCCTCTGCCCCTTAAAACCCAACAACCCACTACTAAACTATAAATCACAAATTAAATGTAAAAAAAACAAAATACACAATAAAATGAGAAACTACACAAACATTTTACAAAACAATTGCATCAACAATATTAACACCTACATTAATATAATTACTAATATATATTAACTATATATTAATTACTTAAAAAACAATATGCGATACAAGTATATTAAAGTAAGCAATATTATATACAATGACATTTTAAAAACTATATAAACATAAAACAGATATTCCTACTTTCTATATTCTATTTCACTGTATAATTGTAGTGACACTATTTTTCACACAATATTTTTGATTCGATATTTGTGTCATTCAACATTCTTCCACTGCTCATGTTTAGGAAACTACTTTTTCTTTTTGCCTATGTACTCCATGAGAGTGCATGTGTTTTTCAGTCACTACCTTGTGTGCTTCTCCCTCCCCAAATGCCTGCCCCCTGTGCTCTGTGTTGTTGGGTCCGTCGTGTTGCAAGCACTCTCGCATATGCTTCACCCCCTGACAAACTCCCTTGCACTCCGTACTGTTTTCTCGCTTGTGTGTTTCTTCCTCAGCACCCTTATTGCTCTCCTTCAGGTGCTACTTGTCTCCCCCAAGCCCACTCCCCCTCTTGCCGTCGCTCCCTCTAAACACTCCACAATTGCTCTCCACTGTTTTTTTAGTGTTTTAATTTATTTATTTTTGTGAGAGGACCAGGCAGCAAATTAGTGCCAAACCTTCCGCGTTAAAAAAGGCTCTTTTTTTAAACTTCTTTTTCATTGTTTTTTTTTTATTTGCTGATTGTAAGGAAGTGTATTAGTTGAGGTGGGTGTCTAATCACCTCATTCAATAATCATAACCATTGTCGGGGTTAAACCCTTAAAGTTATTAAATTAACCTGAGCTTAACCCCCTGGTAGCCATGACACAGAGCAGACAGGCTTAACTTAAGGCAATGTGTAAAATATTTATGCAGTACCACAACAGTAATAAAGTCAAAATACAAAACTATAAACATTGCAAACTGCGCTACAAAAATAAAGTAGAATTTAAGAACCAAAAATAAGATCATAATGACAAAAATCAAATAAGGAGAACATGAGATATGAATTTTGAAAGTTTTAATTAAGAATAGTGTGAAGAAGCACAAAGTACCA
Organism: Calotriton arnoldi; assembly: GCA_963921515.1. Classification (NCBI taxonomy): domain Eukaryota; kingdom Metazoa; phylum Chordata; class Amphibia; order Caudata; family Salamandridae; genus Calotriton; species Calotriton arnoldi. The sequence continues at coordinate 1,226,009 of CAWUFW010003351.1, forward strand.
ATGATAGTCAGAGTTCAAGTGACACCACGCCCTAGGTGCAATTCGAGGCTGACCACAATGAAGCACGGGTCAGATACACTAACCAGGTTCATCCTGGGCAAATATTTTATCTCTGACTTAGTCGTTTAAGTCCCAATCCACCACAGGAGTACACTTCTAAAGCCCCCCCCAAGACCTTAGGGGAGGCACTTAGGGCAAACAGACTATTGGGGAGAGGCCAACAGCACAGTTCAGTCCAGGTCCACTTCTGACCGGTTAGCTGGCCAGTTGAAGAAAATGGCCTCTTGTAGCTTGTTTTATGCCTGTGGCTTGAACAGCCTTATGTCCCTGGAAGTCCACTTCTTTGTCTTGGATACAAGAGGGAGCAGGTCCAGTCATTCAGAGCTCCTCACCCATAGCGGGTCCAGTCCGATTCTGTTCATTCTCAGGTCTAGTATTGTTCTCAAGTAGGTACCCTTAGGTACCACATTTATGCCTGGAACTTGTTAGCGGGTGGGAATGACCCCTGGACACACCCTAACCAATAGGGTAAAAGTTCCCAGGACCAAATCTACCCACGATGGGCATTTTGTAAGATGGCAAAAGCCTTAGACCACACATAACATAGGTTCTGATGGCTGGGTGTATGTGTGGGGGGGGATGCACTGTGATAACCCTAGTGTCCTCCGATATCTAACACTAAAATCCAGTTTGAAGCAGCCATTGTACCTACAATAAGAGACAGAAACCTGGTAGGACAAAGCCGAATTCATCAGCAACCAAGGAGTAGATGCATAAGAATTAACTTGCCATCCTGTTTTATTCCTTTGAATAGTGCCCCCAGTGTTATATGTAAACCCCAGTAGAACTGTCAAGCAGAATTTGGCATTCCGGTTGGATTTAACTCTGTAATATCAAAAAGGATGCCTACAGCCTCTACCCTGCATTTTCGTTGAGGTTCTGAGGAATCACCTCTGTCCCTTTACTTCAGCATATTGTTTGCTCCTTTTTCACATGAATTCAAATGCTAATTCCTGGCTGGGAAAAGTTTGTAAGCAAATGCAAATTAGCCTCCACGAACCTCAGGCAGTGAAAAGGTACGTTTCTATATGTTACTTTTCCTTAATATTCATTAAATCTGATTACACCATTGAATTGGATTTTTAATAACTTTTAAACATAGTTGCCTAATTATTGTAATACTTAGGGCCTGATTACGAGTTTGGCGGTGTGGGAGCAGGCTGCCACGCCAGTGCCCCGCTCCCACACTGCCAAACTCGTTTGCTGCCCGCCAAATTAGGAGTTTTCTCCTGGTCTGGCGGGCGGTGCTTTGGCTGTCCCAGGCAGTGAGCCTTAGAAAGGCACTGCAATGGGAACACTAAAGCAAGTTCCTGAACGGCTTGAACTGTTCAGTCCATGCTTTGCAGGAACTGGGGGTGCATGCATACAGTGGGGCACATCATGTGTCCCCCAGCATGCATCCCTTCGCCCGGAGGCAAGAGGGGGGCCCTACTGGGCCCCCTTTGTGTCCTCACTGCCATGCTTTTCATGGCAAGCTCACCGCCATGAAAACTGTGGCAGTGAGGAAACTCGTTATATGCTTGGCGGTGCTGCAGCGGCACCACCAAGCATATTGCGGGCCTTAGACTGATGCGCCACTGCAGGAGATCTGAGATTCCCGGCAGTTGCAGCGGTCCTTGGGCGGTCCGACCACCAAACTCATAGGGCGGTCAGACCGCTGGTGCGGTGGGGCTTGCACCGCCACTGTGCGAGGTAGTGGTAATCAGCCCCTTAGTCTCATTCCCGCTATACAGTACTAGGATTTTAATATGTACTCTGATTTTCTACATATGACAGCTAGGCCTACCACAGAGAAAACTTGCTTTTGGCGTTAGTCACTGTAAGGATGTTAACATGAAGGTTCTACATGTCCTACTTTTAAATACCATGCACCAAGCCTTATGGGCTACACGGCCTACATGGGGTGACTTGTAAATATTTAAAAGGAAGGTTTTGACCTGTCAAAAGGGTTTATTTTGACAGATTGAACTGCCATTTTTACACTGCTACAGTCAGGCTACAATGGTGGGCCTGAAGTCCTGTTTCCACTGCCACTATAGTGGATGACACACTAGTTGCTGCAGTTGACTAGTGGTATTTAACTTCCAGGCCTGGGTACATCTTGTACCATATACTAGGGACATATATCAGTTAAAAATACCATTATGAATATGCCAATTCAACCATGTTTAAAGGTGGAGCACAGGCACTTGACTACTCGTTCGCAGGGATAAAGTGCACAAAGTGTTAAAGCTAGACAAAATATAGGGTCCTGTAACAGGCGAACAATTCATGACGAACACGTAGAAAAGGCACACGGATCTACCTCAGATTTGTTTCCTTTTGATTTTGCTGCACAGTATCGCTAAAAAGCATTGGCAAGCCAATAGGTCCCAAAGAAAGGTGAGACCAACTGGCTTTGCCTTTTTTTTGGACCCAGCTATGCGTTTATTAGCAAAGCTTTCATGGCAGCAGGCATGTTTTTGGGGGCATGGATAAGATTCATCCTGTCTCACAATTGCTTGATTGAGTTGCCCTAAGTGGTGCAGGCATGCCCACCAATCAAAGGTCCAAGGCTCACTGTTCCATAGGGACTCAAGCTGCATCTCACTGATGATGCCCAGTAAGGCCAAAATGCATCTTTAATTACTTCTGTTGCTGTTCAAATTGCACTTGGTTTAACAATGCAGGTTAGACTATCCCTTTTGAGTCAAGGCTGAGATTAATTTGCATGCCTTTGGCCATGTTTGTAATAACATGTACATGCTAGAAATGATGGAATGGAATACACTCTGAATATTTATCAGTGGCTCTGAGTGATTTAAGCATTTGTATCCATTAATTTAAGCAAAAGTCAAGAAAGTCCATGCCTTGTCCTTGCAGACAGCACAGCTATAGAATTCCTCACTCCTTAATATAAAATAATCACTGAGAAGTATGCATTTTGTTGTGGCCTTAAAGCTCTTCTTTTTTTCTGCCTAAATGGCTGTGCTAATTCCTGTTATTATGCAGATGTTTAGGATGTCGCATAAGCTCCAGGAGCTACCACTGTGGCTCAACAAAACAACTTGTAACATAATATAACTTTTGTGCCTTCATGACTTTCTGGTTAGTGGTTGGTCCAGGTATCCCAATAGCGTGGGTCGCTTTTTCTTTAAAGAAAAAAATCAAAAACCCCTCACCTTTCTGAACATTATGTGCTCCATTTCTTCAGTTTAGAAGCACTTGCAAGGGACGTAGTAGAGCGAAGGTGCCAAGGGCCATAGGGCAAGCAAGAGAAGTGGGTATTGAAATACAGCAGTGTTCAGAGTTTACTGGACGCCCCAGGCTTATGGGCCCCGGTGCAACTGCACATGCTGCATCAGTGATAGCTATACCTTTGATGTAGTATTCAGCTGTATGCTACACGCAATACCTTATTCATTTATTCTGTTTCTACTTTTCGTATATTGAAAGACCAAAATGACTCTGGGCCCGATTATGACTTTGGCTGTGCTGCGCCTGCTCTACACCAGCTCAGCCCCGCCAAAGCGGTGCAGGGACCGTCCGCCAGATTGTGAGTAAAACTCGTGTCTGGCGGGCTTTTCCTGTTTTTTCTTTTGCGTTTCCACGGCGGTGCCCTGAAAATTGGAAAATTGGAACCGCAAAAGAAGTTCCAGAACGGCATGGACTGTGAAGTCCATGCCGCCCTGGAACTTGGGGTGCATGCAAGCAGGGGGACACATGTAGTGCCCCCCTGAATGCATCCCCATGGCGGCGGGGACATGGAAGTTTCCTCTCCGCCAGCCTTTTCATGGCAGTGAGCCCGCCATGAAAAGGCTCACGGAGGGGAAACTCATAATATTCTCGGCGGACTGTGGCGGTCCAGCCTTGCATATTAAATAGGCCCTCTGCGCCACCACCAGGGAACGGCGATTCCCTGGCACAGCAGTGGCTGGTCCTAAAAGCCACCTCGTAATGAAGCGGACTGCCACGGCGAGTCTGGCAGTCTAAGACCGCCAGACTCTAAATCGGGCCCTTTGTTTTTAGGTGTCGCCTGAGACAACATGTGCTGTTGCTTGCAAGATAGTTTGTGAGCTTACAGTGAGCTTAGAGCACAGTCATTGTTTACCATTGGTTGGCTTCAATGTCACTCTCATTTGCTTGTTTCTCATTTGTCAGCGCTTGTGGGCTTCACCTCCTCTTCTTGTGTTTAGCCCTCCCCGGGAACATGTCCTAAGTACTTGTGTCTTTCCACTGCTTACCTTTTGGGAGCTAATTTCTTCTTTTTGTTGAAGCACTTAAATGAGACTGATTTTGATCGCAAGCTGTCTCCCTCATGTGCTACATCTCCTCCCCTACTCTCTGTCGCTCTCAATAACCATGTGCTTTTGTCCCCCACCCCAACTGTGCCTGCGAATTGCTGTCCTCCCCCTCCACATCACTTTCTCACTTGTGTGCTTCTGGGCCCAACCCACGCGCATGTTTACCTCTCTCGCCTGGGTGCTTCTCGGCCTTTCTCATGTTGCTCTTAGTCATCCGTGCATGCTTCTGTCTGTCCCCTGATTTCACTCATGTTGCCCTCACCGACCCTCTACCGGAAACTATTAACATTTAAAATTCTCCCACCCGCGCTCATGTTGTCCTTCCTCACTTGCGCACTTCTGTGCTCCCAAATTCATGTTGTTCTAGTTCGTGCATTTATGCTTTTGTACGCCCCCCACACCTTAACTTGCCTTCAGGTTGCTCCCCTTCTAAACATTGCTACTGGAACCCATTAAGATTTAAAAAAAAAAAAAAAAAAGCGATGGCACAGTCTCTTGGCTGCGTCATTTTGTTGGAGCGCATACGAGTTTAAAACATGCAGATTCCTGCAAAATGATATGGCCAACCGACCGCGTCATCATACTTATTTTTCTATTCCTTTTTTTAAAAAAAGCTTTCCTTTATGCTGTACAACATCTGACCTATTGTCTTGAATTTCTTGAAGGCACATATGCTTGTTCCTCCTCTGTGTGTTTTTAGGTCGAAGCCTACCAGACAGCGCAGCTATCTGGTTGCGAAAAGACTTCTTCTAGGCATTCTGAAAGCTTCCCTGGGAATGCATTCCGCAAATTGCTTACCATTGGCTTTGTCGTTTGTAACTCACAATTACTGGCTTTCTATTTGCTGGCTTTTTTTTGTTTTGGGCTCTCCAGCATGTCTTCGTCCCTCCTGAAGACCTAAACTTGTTCACCATTTCTCCTTGTATTCTTCCACGAGTCCTCACTTTCTGTAAAAGGGCCTATAGATTGTGTTTTATCGTGTCACATTTGCTGTGCCTTCAGAGACAGAGGTAAAATGTCAGGCACTGTCTTCTGAGGGAGCTTGGTGTTTACTTTCTTTCTCTGACTTCAAAGTGAGAGGATTTATGTGACATTCGTGCAGGTACTGGGAAAGAAAAGGTTTTTTTGTAGCACAGAACAAAATTGAAATGCTTGTAAATGACCTTTGCAAATATTTCAGAATATATCAGAATTAGAAAAGCACAAATGAAGCACATTTTTTGTCATATTTGAAAGTGTGGTGAAATCAAATATTTTAATATGATCAAAACAAATCAGTACACTAGGTGAAGCCATTTCCGCACGTTATTGTTTATCAGCAAAACTGTATGTGCAAATGTAATGGTCATTTCAATTGAAAATGTGTTGTCTGTAATGGCAGTGCACTACCACACCATGCATACTCCACACTAAGCCACTCCACTCTACTCCACTCTACAACTGTCTAACACACTCCACTCAACGACACTCCATTCCACCACACTCTAAGACACCCTACTCCTCTCTATGACACTCCACTCCACTACACACCACTCTATGCCACTTCACTCTAGGCCACTCTACTCCAATCTACACCACTCCACCCCAATCCACTCTTCCCCACTCCACTCTACCCCATTCCACTCTACGCCACACCACGCCACTCTATGCCACCCTTCTCCACTCTACAACACTTCATGCCACATTACTCCACTCAACGCCACTTCACTGTACACCACGCCACTCTCTGCCCCGCCACTCTACTCCACCCTACTCCTCTCTATGCCCCCCTACTCCTTTCTATGACACTCCAATCTAAGACACTCTGTTACTCAACTCTAAAACACTCTACACCTTTCTACTTCACTCCACTCAGCGACACACTACACCACTCTACGACTCTACTCCTCTTTATGCCACTCCACTCTGACTCTATGCCACTCAACTCTATGCCACTCAACTCTATGCCACTCCACCCTTTGCCACTCCACCCTTTGCCACTCCACTCTACACCACTCCACTATATACCACTCCAAGACACTTCAGTCCATGACACTCCATGACACTCTACTTCACTGTTCGCAACTCTACTCCACTGTTCGCAACTCTACTTCACTCTACTTCTCTCATCGCCACTCAACTCCCCTCTGTGACACTATACGCCACTCTGCTCTATGCCACTTCACTCTACACTACTCCACAACTCTACTAGACTCTTCAACTCTACTTCATGCCACTCCAGGACACTCTACCTCACTACTTCACTCTATGCCATTATTCCACTCTATGCCACTTTAATCCAATCTACTCTTTGCCACTTTACTCCACTCTTTGCCACTCGACTCCACTCTACTCTATGCCACTATACGCCACTCCACTCTGCACCACTTCACTCTAGGCCACTTTAGACCACTCCACGCCACAACTCTGCTCCACTCTATGACTCTACTATGCTCTGCACCACTCCACAACACTCTGCTCTACTCCACTCTTCGCCACTCTACTCCACTCTTCGCCACTCTACTCTACTCCACTCTTTGCCACTCTACTCTATTCCACTCTTTGCCACTCTGATCCACTCCTTGCCACTCTGCTCCACTCCTTGCCACTCTACTCCACTCTTCGCCACTCTACTCCACTCTTCGCCACTCTACTCCACTCTTCGCCACTCTACTCCACTCTTCGCCACTCTACTCCACTCTTCGCCACTCTACTCCACTCTTCGCCACTCTACTCTACTCCACTCTGTGCCACTCTGCTCCACTCCTTGCCACTCTACTCCACTCCACTCTGTCACTATATGCCACTCAACTCTATGACCCTCTACTCCACGACTCTACTACACTCTGCGCCACTCCATGCCATTTATTGCTCTACTCTGCCACTGTTCGTCTCTCTACTCTTCGCATCTCTACTCCACTCTTCGCCACTCTACTCCACTGTAGTCCTCTCTTCGCCACTCTACTCCACTCTTCGCCACTCTACTCCACTCTTCGCCACTCTACTCCACTCTTCGCCACTCTACTCCACTCTTCGCCACTCTACTCCACTCTTCGCAACTCTACCCCACTCTTCGCCACTCTACTCCAGTCTTTGCCTCTCTACTCCCGTCTTTGCCTCTCTACTCCAGTCTTTGCCTCTCTACTCCAGTCATTGCCTCTCTACTCTTCACCACTGTACTCCACCACTCTACTCCAGTCTTCGCCTCTCTACGCCACTCTACACCATTTTTCGCCACTCTACTCTTCGCCACTCTACACCACAATTCGCCACTCTACTCTTTGCCACTCTACTCCACTCTTTGCCACTCTACTCCACTCTTTGCCACTCCACTCCACCACTGTTCGTCACTCTATTCTACATTACTCATCTCTACTCAATGCCTCTCTGCTCCACTCTATGACACCCTGCTCCACGCTATGACACTCCACTCTGTGCCACTGACTCTGTGACACTCTACACTGCTTTCTTTTAGCCATGCTGAACAGCAGCCACACTGGTGTACAACATGGCTAAAACACATTGGCAAAGCCAATATCTCTTGCATAGGCGTGACCACCTATTGAATTTGCCAATGCTTGTTATATATTCACTTGAGGTGTTCTTAATAGTGCAGCTCAAGCCACTGACTCTTCTACTAAGCACTATATGTGTTTGATATCCTTTAGTGGAGCTGTGAGACACAAGGTACACATGCAGGTAAATCAGGGACCTCCTTGAACTCCTGATACAGCTGGCAAGATCATTTCTCTACTTAAGAGGCAAAACAAATGCAGACCTTGACTGTGCCTATTCTGCAAAAACAATTCCCAAGGTTTAGGCTGAAGTCTTTGAAACAGATTGTAAATAAATGAGTCCACAGTGGGCCAGATTCACCTTTATATCCCCATATACAGTCCTCCAGGTACAAGGTGGAGCTTTGGCGGGCAGGGTGGGTCTGGCCTTTAATTCAATTGGGCATTTTTTCAGTGGGCTGAAGCCATTAGAGGCCGGTTTTGATAACTCAGGGCCGCTGCTGGTGCCCCCATCACTTTGTCCAGCTCTCCAAGGTTAACTGAAGCACTCACGGGGGCTTCAAAGAGAGAGTAAGAGATGGAAGGAGGGAGGTGGAGAGAAAGATCAGAGAGGGAGAAGAGAGAGCAGAGGAGGGAGTGGATGGATGGAATAAGAACAAGATAGTGCGACGCGAGCAAGGGGGCAGGGTTGATTAAGGCAGGGGCGGCTCCTCCATTTGAGTGGAGGAGCGTCGCCCCACAAGCCCCAGAGCTGAAAAATAAAATGGTAATAAAGGTTCTTTATTACCATTTTATTTTTCAGCAACCCGTCCTGAACTAAACGTCAGGACGGGGCGGGCCAATGCTGCCTAGTGGCAGCAGCAGGGAGTTGCGCGCTTTAAAATGCACATGGCTCTTTGGCCAGCCGTCTTGGGACGGCCAGCCAGACAGGTGCATTTTAAACTTCTCTAACCTAGCTGTCTAAGACAGCTGGGTTAGAGAAAGCGCAGGCGTCCAGTGCTCTTAGGAGCGATGAGAGAGCCTGCTCTATCCAATCCTGATGCTGCTCTCATGCTCTGAGAGCTGTGCCAGGATTGGGTAGTGCAGTTTCCTGCATCCGGAGCTTCCAGAAGACACCCGAGGGAGGAGGATGTCACGCTGCACGTGGAAGATAAGTCTATTTTGTTTATTTGTTTCTTTTTTGTGTGCTTCCCGCCTCGCCACCCTCAGTACATGCCAGTCGCCATTGGGTTAGGGCATTTTCACAAAGGGCTGCTTTTGACCCCCAAGTCCCTCCCTGTTGGCCAGTCACGAAAAGATGCTGTGAGGTGAGTCTACAACATTTCCATCTGAGTAAATTGTGCTTGGGTTGGTGCAAAACACCTATGGAAATGTATGTGAATGTTACAAGAACAAAACTGTTTGCCAACAGGCAGAGGCAGAGCTCCTTAGCAGAATATCTCCATGGGCATGCATAGTGGGAAGAAAGCTGGATTTTCCGTGCAAACTCAGACGCTTACAAAAACATTGGAGAAATAGTTCCTCTGTTAGGAAATATGTATAAAAATGATCATGTACTCCCTTCCCGTTTACCACTGTTATCTTTGGAACATGCTGCAACTTGTCATTTGCTTCTGGCTTGTGACTCAGCGAACATCTTGCCGGACTGGCCCCTTTGGGAGCGCAAATCTCATTCGCATTGGCTGTCTTTTATGCAAATGAGGGGATTTTGCAGCTCATCCCTTTCTCTTTCCCATCTTTTGCCCATTTATACTTGGAGAATTCATAATTTACAAGATCAGTTGTACGTTTTAGGGGGCCTGGGCTAAATGTTTCATTCTTTGCCCACATTGCACGAGCACCTGTTTCTATATATATATTTTTTTTTTAAATGTCCGCCAGGGAAGAGGAAAACACAACTTCTCTAGCATCTGGTGCCATCTAGTGGTATAACCATGTTAGCCGTTTCATCATTAATAAATTGCTGGCTTGCTTCAATATCTATAAATAAATTTTGCAGCACAAGCAACTCACTAAAAAAGCAGGAGCCTTGACAGAAATCCTCTGTTATGCTATGTTTACTTGTAGAGTATGCAACTCACCCAGGTGCGTGTCCTAGCGCTTAGAGAAAGGGATATGGCCCATTCTGGGGCCTAGTGTAAGAGCCAGGTTTTCCGTTTCTTTCGGAATTCTAGGACGTGTTGGTGGCTTTGAGGAGAGGGGGGGAGAGTGTTCCATGCGGCCGCCGGCTCTGGTTCTTCAAATGTACGAGACAGAGATAAGCAGAAGGCTGGTAGAGTGAGGGTGTCACGCCGGGTGTGTAAGCTGACGTGGTTGTTCCTAGGTTGTGCAGTACTTTGTATGTGTGCATGAGGAATTTGAAAAGAGCATATTTGTGGATGGGGGGCCAACGGAGGTGTAGGAAGCTGGCTCTGTATATACTATACCAAAGTAAGGTGTAGTGTGGACAGAGTCCAGGGAGTACCCAGAGGTATAGCAAAGGCTAAATTAAGTAAGTACTAACAGCTCTCTTTGTGGTACTGTGGGCGAGCAGTTAGGCTTATCCAGAGGATGTGTTAAGCATTTATTGTATTCACTCAATCAATACTAGTACACACACTCAGAGACGGAATCCAGACCAATTGGGTAAGTAAAAAAAAAAGTTATACTTGTATTTTATTTTTAGAACCAAGCAGGACTTGGTACAGGTAGGTAAATATACTTTCAATGGTAAACCTTTACACAGAAATGCAAATGAGGATGAATTTGCAGTGGTTACAGGTTTATATCACTTTAAAATGCAGTTTGAATTACACAGTAAATACTTTCAGATTACTTTTTAGTTACTTTTGGATTTACCAAATATAGACGACAGTGATAGATTCAACGTGTCTTTTCAAACATTCTGGTTGTGTAAATAATTTAGCCTTGGTTAAGGCTGGACAGGCCTTTTATGTTTTGGATGTTTATACTGTTCACTGCCCTCCCTCTCTCACTTACCCTCACTTTTGCACCATTCCCCCCCTTCCCCTTTGGGGCACCTCTGCACAATTTTATTGACAAGTGTGCTGTCTTTTGAACATGACAATATATGTTCAAACTTGATTAAGTATGTTCAACATGAATAAGCATTGATTGTAATTGATTTAACAGGTGATGTTGATCTTCATTTGATATTGTGTTTCCACCGGGACCAACCCCTCTTTTGTACCATCCTAGGGGAGGAGGCATGACACCTCTGCCCAGCATGGGCTTTGTTTCTGGACCCATAGAGCGGATGCTCTGTACCCAGGGTCCAGAAACCTGCCTGGTGGTGGCAAATGGCGGGCAGCCATTCAGGAACTACACCAGGGCTGGTCGGTTTTCAGGGGGGATCTCTAAGATGCCCTTTGAGTGCATTTTTCATTAAAGCCCACACTGGCATCAGTGTGGGTGTAATGTGCTGAGAAGTTTGCTACCAAATCTCCCAGTTTTTAGTAAAGCCATTATGGAGTTGTGGAGTTCGTAATGACCAACTCCCAGACCATATACTCTTTATGGCTTTACTACACTAACAATGTCTAAGAATGGGCTTAGACACTGTAGGCGTACAGGGCTCATGCCACTGTACCCTCACCTTAGGGCTAGTGCACCCTGCTAGAGGGGTGACTTACCTTGGCCCCAGGCAGTGGGTTGCAGGCATGGCACACAGGGATGTGTGCCATGTCGACTCTTCACTTTTCTCTTCACCAAAAGACGCAGCCTGCAATGACAGTGTATGGGTGTTAAGGTGCAGGGCCTCTAAGGGTGGCACAATAGGTGCTGCAGCCCTTAGAGGCCTTCCCTGGTCACAGTGCCCTTGGTACCCATGGTACCTTTTACAAGGGGCTTACCTATGGCCAGAGATGTGCCAATTGTGGGTACAAAGGTGCAGTCTTGGGAAAGAACCTGGGAACCTGATTGCAAGGGACCTAGGGCACATCAAGTCAGGTTGCATCAGATGTCAGGCATAATGTGGGGGGTAACCATGCAAAAAGTGGCACTTTCCTACATGAGGTCTTTGAGATGAGTGGATAGGTGGGTGTGGGATGGAAGGTTGAGTGTGAGTCTGGCTGCTGCGTTCCGGGTGACTTGGTGTCTCTTGGTGAGTAAAGCAGAGATTCCCACATAAAGTGTGTTTCTGTAGTCTCTCTTGCTGGTGATTAGCGCATGGGTGAGTGTACAACAGGTGCTTGGAGGCAGCTATCAGAAGATTTTCCTGGCTGTAGAAACAGGAGGAGGCAATCGAGTTAACCTGGCTGGACATCAAGATGTGGCTGTGGGTCATGACCTCTAGGTTCCTAGCTTGGTCTGATGGGGTGGGTCCTAGTTCTGATGGCATCCAGGCCGAGGACTCGATTGAGGTATCTTCTCAGAAGAGCACCACCTCCGTTTTATCCGAGTTGAGCTTTACGCAGTTGAACTTCACCCAGAGGGCAACTTCTGAATGCAATTGATAAACCTCACTTGGGGGCTGGGAGTGTTATCAGAGAAGGGAATACGAGTTGTCTGCCGTCTATCCCCCTTCGTCTCTGTTTTAGTTTATTTCCCGTCTCATGGCCCTGAACCCATGTAAGTTAAGCCTGCACAGCGCCAACTTTTTTCATCTGTGAATAAAATCAAAATCCGCTTTTTGTATGTGTACAAATTAGCTTTTTAGGTATGCAAATGAATTTGTCATAAAAAAAATACATAACCACCAAGAATGAGGAAACCTGCAGGCTGCTGTAGGAGGAAATGTAATAATTTCTAGGTTTTACTATCCATTTTCTTAATATCCACACCTCCTCCAAAATATATTTAATGATTAACCACAGGGGACTGCAAGTATGGGGCAGCCAGACCTATTGGGAGATTTGCTAACTGGGCTGTGATGTTAAAAGGCCAGTATGTCTGGGGCATTATCAGAGATGTGACAGCATAGCTTGACATACAACTGACTCTGCCCCAGCCCTACAGACTTAGTGGTGGTACTTATCGAATAACAATTGAGTGCTTCTATATTGCAGTTTTATACCATGCCTTGTAATTCCTAGGTCTCTTTGCTAGGTGAGGAAGATAGCATTCTCTGCCCAAATATGTAGACATCCGCCAGCCCTTAACCAACATGGCTTTTTAAATACCCCCTCTGTCCAAAACCTGGTTGTCTGCCCGAAGTTTGAATATGGAGGCAGGATTCGTGTCCTCCCACCTCCATTTTTGCAGCCATGTTGGAACCTTCTAAGAAGTTAAAAAAAAAACTCCACGAATTGGACGCCGCATAGGAGTAACTAGATCACTTAATGCCAGCCATGGGCCCCGCCCGGCACCGGGGCGCTAGGCCCTAAGCCCCGCATATACGCAGCATCCTTTTTAATTTGCAAAATTGAAGCCAGATCGAGAGCGGTAAAGCCGGAACTGGGTAAATATTCATGCCTGGGCGATCTCGAGTGGCTCCATTTAATTTTCAGAGATTGTGGGGGGAATTAACTCCGGATTACCAATACTCAAGCGCTGATTTTTATTTACGATATACTGTTACTCCTGTTCGCCCACCGACAGAAGGGCTGCAAAGATATCATCTTTTATAGCGATCCAAATGTTTCTTGTAACCGCGGCCCGGGCGGCTCTGCGCTCCCTTCCGCGGCTTGATGCCTATCTGTCCCGGAAGCGTTTAGCGCCCTGTACCTGACAGCCCGCCGCGCGCACTTACCTTAGATCATTTCTATTCTTTTTATTTATGTTTGCATCCGGGTTGTCTTCAATTTGAAGATTTTATTGTCTTCTTTATTAATATTCAAACTTCCACACTCCCTTACGAATTATGGAAGGTAGATTTTTCCAGATTTGAAGATTTTGTTTGCATATGTGTTCTGTGAACTCCGGTTTCGTTGCCTTTTTAATGCGTCGCAAAACCCAAATAATACATAATTTTAAAATGGTCGGTCGTACATTGAATATATTTCTTTGTGTATGTAGGCAGCGTCTGCTGAGTCAGCGAGGTGAGTTGTGCTAATAACAGTTTTAATAGCAATAATAATGTCTTTAAGTACCTCCCAATACGTGCTTTGCAGTGACGTCACCATCGTAAAGATGTGTAATATCATTTTAAATAGTATACAGTAGACTCGATGCTCCTTTCCTTGTCCTTTGGTGGATAAAAGTTTGTCCAGTTACAGAGCAAGGCCCCATGAGGCAGCTGTTTAACGCACCATCAGCTGTGAGATGAGGGGCATGTTGGTCCTATACGTAGCTATGTGGTCGATTGCTAGTGAAGTGGCCAGCACACTATCACCTTGCTTTGGATAAAAGTATCCGCGCCGCTGTTACATCAGTATGGAGAATGCCGAGAGTTTTGAGAACTTACCAAAAGTTATGGGCATGCAAGCGGCGTGTGCCGCACAGACCGCAATGGGGTTTCTGCTCTAGCCGTCAGGTGGAGCGGTGTTTCGTGACTTGTGTGGACCATCAGACGGGAACAGCAGAAGGCAGAATGAAGGATGTCAAGTCTGAGCTACTTCTCCCATGAGTTGCAGAAGGGAGGGCATGGACAACGTTATAATCAGCCCGTTCCAAGATGGTGGTGTCTCCAGGGAAACCTATCCAAGAGTCTCAATCCAAAATGGAAGAACGATTTTTGTTGTGATGTCAGTTCCTGTTTAAATCATATATTAAGAGGATCTACAAGTGAGGAATGCACTGCAGTGCATTGGTTTCCTTTTTTTCATTGCCCATATGTTACTATTTTTGCCTCTGATTTTTTATCCTTAGTACCTAGACGCTCTCCTGGGTTTATTCTTATTCTTCTTGTCTGGCTTTCCCTCCTCCGTGAGGTTACGGGATGTTTGGTTCTTGCTGTTCATATCTATGTGAATCTTCAGTATAGTCAGGAGCTACAAGATTACAGTCTCCTACATGGAACTCCCTAACGGAGACACTTGACACCTTCTACTTGCACTACTATGTGCAGGGTGGCGCCGTGGCTACTGGGAGGAGCCACTCTTCCCTCGTGCAATCAAGAAGGGGATTCAACAGACCTTCTCAGCATTCTGTCATAGTGGCACAGAGAAAACATTGTTGCACTACATAATAATTACCACATTTGTAGGCAATCTCATTATAGAGGCCAAGCATTGAGTCAGAGCTAGCAGATTGTACCATCTAATGGCCACAGTACTTGATGGGACTAGTTCAACAGCTAGTAGTTTTGGCGTTGCTTATATGGTTGTTTGCAGTGCATCAGGGACATATGTGTCTCTTGCACTGGCCTTTGTTACCTGGGAATTAATTGTTTTGTATATGGGTTCTTGGACACCCATGTTTAGGTCTCGCCTACACACGGCATGCGCTGTGCTACAAGACGTATTGTTTACTATTCAGTGAGCTGACAACCTGCCCACAGCATATTGGTTGTTTTCGCTGTCACTCTCATTTGCAATCTTTCAATTGTTTAGATCCTTTAGGCTTCCTGTCCTTTCTTGTGTTAGCTACTCTGTGCCACTCTAATCCACTCCACTCTACACCACTCAATTCCACTCTACTCTGTTCCACTCCACTACACTGTACTTCACTCCACTCTAAGCCACTCCACACCACTCTATGGTACTCCACTCTACGCAACTCCATTCTATGCCACTCCACGATGCACACTACACGCTAATCTACGCCACTTCACTTTAGTCCACTCTGCTCTATGCCACTCAGCGTCACTCCACTCTACCCTGTCACTCCACTCTACCCTACGCCACTCCACTACGCTCTATGCCACTCTGCTCTTTGCCGCTCTCCTCTATGCCACGCCACTAACTTTAAGCCATGCTGAACAGCAGCTCCGTTGTTGTACAACATGGCTAAGGCCTATTGGCTTCACCAATGCTTGTTATAAGTGTATTGGAGGACACATCCTTACCTCTTACGTTTTCTCATGTTTTGGTTTGGGTCACATTCTTAATTAGGGGCTTTTAGAGAGCGAGCGCTCTCTCAGCTAAAGTGCAATTTAGCCACTTCTTACTTTAGGGACAAAATGTAAAGTGTATCGAGATTGTTCTGATGGTTGCCCTGAAATTTTAGGAGATAAACTATATCATGGAGAATGGTGCACGCCCACTCTGCTTTTATGTTGTTATCTGACCAGACAGCTGGTTAATGTGTGGCCTCCCAACCCCATTCGGAATTTGAAGAATGTGGTACTATGACCTTGTGAGACAGTAACATACCCGGATGAGAGATCCTGTGACGCCCATGATATTCAGGTTTCTAAAGGAGTTTGCAACGAGCTGGACGTTTACCTGTGTCGTTCTTTCCCATTTTCAAACTGATTCCTGGCGTTTAGTGGTATTGTCAGCAGATCTCGGCTCTGGCCTTTATTTAATGGCATAATCAGGGCTTTAAGTGGACCTGGTCCCTTCGGGTCTCCGACCCGGTAGGAATCAAAAATGGACATTGAAAAAGGTCCCTATTGGGCCCTACATTCATGTCCTTAACTTTCATGGCAAAAACACTGATTGATTTCTGAACAATGAATGCAAAAAACATTCAGGTAATTCATGTCAACGATTT
This sequence comes from Calotriton arnoldi, assembly GCA_963921515.1. Lineage (NCBI taxonomy): Eukaryota > Metazoa > Chordata > Amphibia > Caudata > Salamandridae > Calotriton > Calotriton arnoldi. The sequence continues at coordinate 1,242,381 of CAWUFW010003351.1, forward strand.
AGTTTCTGTTCATATTTCGCCTATTTTACTTAGTTTTGCCTTCCCTAAGATTGTGAGCTATTTCCTTGATGTTGTGTTTCTTTAATTTTATGTGCATCGTATTACTCTTGTATAGTGCATACTTTGAACTTTATCGCCTCCACGTTTTTATAACGGGCTACGGTTGAGAGCTCTGGAGTTGAGGCCGAAGGCAGTGCGAGTTTCTCAAAAAGATGTTCAGAAGATATGGTCATCCAATCCTGGGCCTCTCCGTAGAGGACACAGAGCAATGGTCACATATTCCAGGTGCATATATGATTCTGTGCAAAAGTGTGTGAAGAAGGTACACAGTTGTCAAATATTTACAAGGTGAAAGTAGAAAAAATGCGGTGCTTACAGGTGAGGGGGGCGTTGTGTGTTTAGGGCGGTGAAGTGAAGGAGATAGAGGGTGCTGAAGAGGAAAGAGATGAGGATATGTGGTGAGAAAAGGGGCGCACATGTCTAACATAGAGGGGACATAATTAATTGAGACACTATGAAGATTACTAACCCGCCCACAGGCCTCACTAATGTTTAATTCACAGTCTCACATTTTCAAAATTGAAATATTTTCAATATTAATTATTTACAACAAAATCATTGCTGTTACTCATATATCTTAAAGTGTTGACAACAATTGACAAAGCCAATAGGACTAGATGTTAGTAGGTTAGGTATATGTCAGGTGTTATGGTATATATCTGGATAAAGTAACAGAGAGCTCAGAGTGGAACCAAAATACCGGTCGGGTGGCATACTATGGCCATGAGAGAAATTTAGTTTACAGGTTTATGCCACGCTCTTAATTATACGGGCCATATGCCTTTTAGAGACACCCCACTTTTTTCACTTAAAGCCCTGGGGTATAATTGTTGAGAGAAGATATCAGGAATATTTTTTGGCCAGAAAGTGCGATCTGGGGGGCTATTAATTTAACTACTATGGGCGTGTACAATGATGCAGTCCTCATTGGCAGCAAATTATGTGCCATCAAAAAAGGTTCATCGAGGTGCTAGTGGCGATGGTAATATGCCCAAAATATAGCCCGTGCTTGTGCACCCCCTGCATGTTTCAGGAACTAGTTTAGAGCAGAGCCAGTGCTAATGATCTTATTAGCTAAAGAAGGGAGAGGTGTAGAGTCGGTCAGTTCTCATAGGTTACACCTTTTACCGCAGCCTCACTTCTAATAACGAATTAGGACAGTAAATAGAGCAACTATTACTTAATTAACCAAACAATTTTCTAATCATACAGAGTTCTGTTGTGCTGCAAAATGGAAACTGTTGATCCCTCTCTCAGCTCTCTCGAAGTAATGTCCCTAAATCAATTTGGGCCAGTAATCCAGACTCCGGCACAAATGGGTCCTTGCGCTCGAATTAAGATTGCAAGTAGTGCGTACAAATTTTACTAGGTAATACAGGGCGGAAATTGTGTGGGTGAAAAAACACAATATTCTGAGTTTTGTAGTTTTGAACAGGGGAAACATGCAGTATTACTGCATTATGTCCCATTCTGGAGTTTGAAAGTCAGAATGTGGGGATAATGCACCCTTTAAATACCACATTTTGCTGCAACAGCATTTACCTGATGTGGCAATGTCTCCTTAGAAACTGGCTACTCATAATGAGGCCCAATAGCAAAGGCCCTTGGACGCTCCAGTCCTTCGGGAAGCCTCTCAAACCACTGTTGACTCATTAATATAGAATGTAATTATATGTTGAGGTGAAGAAGTGCTCTACGCGGGCAGTATGCTGCTCCGTCGCCCAAAGTTAGTAGTTATTTCAGTGTTAATGGTTATTGTTGGTTACTGGGTTTAGTCTCTTGCGCTCAAGCAAACCATTCCATGCGTTCACTGTAGATTCTTTGTGGCAGGTGAAGTAGTAGTCGTTAGGTGTGACCATTAGTGGGGAAAAGGGGATATGGGAGTCCATGCAGATAGGAGCAGCCGGTATGCTGGAGGAGTGGGGGGGGGGGGGGGGATAAAAAATAACTTACCTGCAGCCGTCTCTTCTGCTCCCTGCGACCAATCCTGAAGCTGCTCTTGCACATGCGAGCAGCTTCAGGATTGGCCTGAACCCCCTCGATTTGTGCTTCAAGACAGACTGGGAGCCTGTGCCTGCTCTGTCCAACCCAGCTGCGTTGCTGGATGGAGAGAGCTTTCACTGCGCATGATGGTTTGACCGGCCTGAGGCGGCCGGCCAAACCCTCATGCGCAGTGATGGGAGTGCACTACCACTCCCCCTCAGTGCCTGTCACGAACAGGCCCCGCCCCAAGACTCAGCAGGAAAGGAAAAATAAAACATGTGTCGTTTTATTTTTTCCTTCCTGACGTTTTGGGGGGGGGGGGGGTAGCGGCGCTGCTCCGCCATAGTGGAGGAGCCGCCGCTGCATGCAGACGCTTGGTGGGGTTAATAGATGAGCTTGAAGAGATTAGGGTGCGATACGTTGCAGGGCATCACTTTCAAGAGAAGTAGAAGCTGTGATCTTTAAAATGGAGTTGGGGGAAGTTTGTAGAAATACATTACTAGAGATCAAGGCAAAAATACATGTGAGGGAGGTTGTGCCCAGAAAGAAGCCTCCGGCTGAGGGTGGGACGGACGGAGAGAGACAATGGAAAAGAAAAGGGAGAGGTGACCATCAGACGTTTTTTAAAAAAAAAGATCGGTTTTTCATGCCAGGCTTTCGTAAGATAGCATTGTGTGAGATGTTATGTAATTTGAGAGTACTCCCTCCGGTTACAATCCCTTCTGCACTGTTTGTACAACATTTGTGAAAACACTGTATGTTCTCTTCCCTTAACATTGTGACTTAGGCCAGTGGCCTACCGGAGAGGCAGGTATGACCTTTTATGATGCATATATGTCAGTATGGCGCAGGTGGCTTAAAGTCGGCATTATACCTTGAAACCCGACACCTGGACCGCTCGTCCACGTCACCGGCTGCCATGGCTGTGTTCTACTGCTGCAGGTTTTTCGGATTTCCTCGAACAGGCTGGAGGACAGAACAGGCAGAAGTCTGGTCTCGCTGCTGATTCAAACACCCCAGGGGCTGGCACCCCCTCAGCCTCCATAAAAGTGCAAAAAATACAGGGTGAGGCAGGAATTTATCGTGTGCCTCCATGGTCAGCGTGGGGACCAGAAAGACGAACGTTTTACTTTGCCTCACAAATCCGATGGCGCATGCGCACTAATGACGCGTCTCAGCAGGATAGTGCTTCCGCTTCCGGTGAGCTGTGTGAGAGAAAGTCTCTCTGATTTAGAGTTGTGATAACAGAAAATTGTCTGATTTCTGGGAGAGGTACTTTTGTTTTGGCCATGTCACAGCAGTGGAGCACTGCGCACTTCTTGACGCATTTGGCCCTGTCAGTGCACAGATTACTTAATCGGACAGAATGCCTCAGTGAGTTAAACACTCACGACTGAGATATGCAGTGATCTGCAGGTTACAGATTCGAATCCTAGCAAGGCTGGCTCAGCCTTCTAGCCTTCTGGTGTTGGTCAATGCAGTGCTGTGACTTTAAGTAATAGAAACATCTTTTAATTACTGCACTTACAAAGAGCAGAAGTGTGGCATGATGTGCTGTATACAAAGCAATATTACTGTTAGGGCATTTCAGTTTATTTAATATTTTCATAATTTGGTTTAATGCAATCCTGTAAAAAGAAAAATAGTTTAGGATCAGGTATGCATAGTAACGGTACTACCGAATCAAGCGAGGGCAATTGATAAGACATATTGCCTTCTACAATTTAAAGGGACATTATTAAATATGATTGGCTGCTGGACTATTTTCACTGCCTGTTTTTCTGTTACTTGACTTGAGCGCCCTGTGTCAGGACTTGAAACAAAGGTGACTGGCATATTAACCCAAAGAAGAATATTTGATCTAGGGCGGGGGCCTTCAAGTTGTGGGGTGCGTGACAGGGTCGGACGGAGAACCAAAAACAGTCCTGGCAAAAAAGTTCAACCTGGCCCTGCTGCCTTTCTCCCCACTTTCTCTCTCGCGCCTTCTATCTATCCATTCTTTGTTGCTCTCCCCTCTCTTAACTCCCCCTCTCTTTGATCTCTCTCCATCCTCTCTCTCTTTGCTTCCGCTGTCTTTCCCTCACAACTGTTTCTCTCCCACCCCCTCTCTCTCTGTTTGTTTGTGACCTGGCTGTTCCTTCTGCAATAAACCCGGAGTAGCTGAAAGATCTGGTGCAAAATGTGCAGTGGTCACCCCTGAAAACCTGGTTCTTCACTAACACCTAGACCCTCCCGCGCCTGTAATCTGCCGACTGACTCAGCGCCGGGACACCCCCGTTGAGGGTAGCTGCACGCTCTACAAACTACTAAATAAAATAAATAAATAGTAGCTCCATAGCTGCCAAGTGATGCCATGCCATGGATGACTCATTTGGCCAATCACAGGTCGCCACCAGTACTATGTACTCTGTCACTCTCTTAGACCTGTACTTATAAGTGAACACGTTAAACTACAAATCCCAGAATGCAAAGCACCGTTGGCTAGATAGCTAGGACTGGCGGATAGTGTCACACGGACCAGGGTGACTTTGAAGCGCTTGACTAGGTCACCAGGGCCGTTTGGTAGCACAGCTAGTACCGGTTTATCTTCTCTGATGCGCCGCTAGGCCTCACATTCTGCTGTGTCCCGCAGCAAGGCATGGCACAGATTTTGACAGTGGAGTTACCACCAGTGTTCAAGCAGTCTCCCCCCTACCCCCCCCGCCCCCATGCCTGCCTCTCTCTTCTGGTGTGCACCCCCGTCGGTCTCTCATCTACTCCTCTGTCTCACACACCGCTCCAAGGTTGCTTCAGAGCGCTTACTCTGACCTACCTACACTCATTCACCTATACGAACTTTGGGATAATTCATAGGTTTTTCAGAAGTCTTTTATAGGTTCTTTCGCTGGATTTAGCCTAAATATAGAAGAGAACCAAGAAGGCTTGTTAGAAATGTTTGCTGGGCTTGGGTAAAAACCGAGACACAAACATCTGATGAGGTCATCGAGCGGTCTTAGCTGCCCCATCATTAATAATTAGGGCAGGCTTTCCTTTCTGCATCTACAAATGCATTTTGCAGCTGGAGTGCGCGCGCATCCATGAAAGGCGCAGGGCCTGGTGAATAATGCTCCCTCTTGCTCAAAATGTTTTATTGATTATTATACAGACATAGAATTATAAAACATACATTAAGAAATACCGAAAGTACAAATATACATATATATCTCAGACAATCGTACCAATGAAAACATACTATAGTAATGTTGTACATTTATAATTACATAGTTCAAGCAATAAATAGAATTCTAAAGGGCCACCAGAATATCAAGAGATCTAAGTATTCATTGTACATATCATTAATTAGAATTAGGGACATATGAGTCAAGAGTTGTCCACATTGTAGGAATAATGCCCCTTCTGTCTGATCCTTGTGACAACTCTGGAAGCTGCTTCATGGAATCCTTACCATCTTCTGCATGAAATGGAGAACGCTGAACCCTGTGCTCCGGAGTCAGCTGCCCTGGCCGCTGCACCACACCTCTCCACAGGCTGCTTCATGGAATCCTTACCATCTTCTGCATGAAATGGAGAACGCTGCCTACACGATTTTTGTTCCTCAGTAAGGTTCCCTGGTTTTACCTCATTTGAGCCACATCCTTCGCCAACAAAAGTTTTTTTAATTTTTGTTATGAAGAGTAGGCTGTGATGTTAAGCAACGACAGTCAAATCAGTTTGTGGTGTACACAACAGAAATGATAATTATGCTGTAATACTATTTGACCGAAATTTGTCTGTTGCAAAGCTTGAATAGGACCGCCCCCCTCTATGTAACCATATTGAAAGCGCAACAACCCATCATTCTGGTGGACTGGGCATCGCAACAACACAACATTCTGGTGGACTGGGCAACGCAACAACCCAACATTCTGGTGGACTGGGCAACGCAATAACCCAACATTCTGGTGGACTGGGCATCGCACCAACCCAACATTCTGGTGGACTGGGCATCGCAACAACCCATCATTCTGGTGGACTGGGCATCGCAACAACCCATCATTCTGGTGGACTGGGCAACGCAACAACCCAACATTCTGGTGGACTGGGCAACGCAATAACCCAACATTCTGGTGGACTGGGCATCGCACCAACCCAACATTCTGGTGGACTGGGCATCGCAACAACCCAACATTCTGGTGGACTGGGGAAAGCAGCAACCCAACATTCTGGTGGACTGGGCAACGCAACAACCCAACATTCTGGTGGACTGGGCAACGCAACAACCCAACATTCTGGTGGACTGGGCATCGCACCAACCCAGCATTCTGGTGGACTGGGCATCGCAACAACACAATATCCTGGTGGACTGGGCAGCGCAACAACACAACATCCTAGTGGACTGGGCAGCGCAACAACACAACATCCTGGTGGACTGGGCAGCGCAACAACACAACATTCTGGTGGACTGTGCAGCGCAACAATACAACATTCTGGTGGAGTGGGCAGCGCAACAACACAACATTCTGGTGGACTGGGCATCGCAACAACCCAACATTCTGGTGGACTGGGCATCGCAACAACCCAACATTCTGGTGGACTGGGCATCGCAACAACCCAACATTCTGGTGGACTGGGCATCGCAACAACCCAACATTCTGGTGGACTGGGCAACGCAACAACCCAACATTCTGGTGGACTGGGCATCGCACCAACCCAGCATTCTGGTGGACTGGGCAGTGCAACAACACAATATCCTTGTGGACTGGGCAGCGCAACAACACAATATCCTAGTGGACTGGGCAGTGCAACAACACAACATCCTGGTGGACTGGGCAGCGCAACAACACAACATTCTGGTGGACTGTGCAGCGCAACAATACAACATTCTGGTGGAGTGGGCAGCGCAACAACACAACATTCTGGTGGACTGGGCATCGCAACAACCCAACATTCTGGTGGACTGGGCATCGCAACAACATAACATCCTGGTGGACTGGGCAGCGCAACAACACAACATTCTGGTGGACTCTGCAGCGCAACAACACAACATCCTGGTGGACTGGGCAGTGCAGCAACACAACATCCTGGTGGACTGGGCAGCGCAACAGCACAACATTCTGGTGGACTGGGCAGCGCAACAACACAGCATTCGGGTGGACTGGGCAGTGCAGCAACACAGCATTCGGGTGGACTGGGCAGTGCAGCAACACAACATCCTGGTGGACTGCGCAGTGCAACAACACATCATTCTGGTGGACTGGGCAGTGCAACAAAGCAACATTCTGGTAGACTGGACAGCGCAACAACACAACATTCTGGTGGACTGGACAGCGCAACAACGCAACATTCTGGTGGACTGGGCAGTGCAACAACGCAACATTCTGGTGGACTGGACAGTGCAACAACACAACATTCTGGTGGACTCTGCAGGGCAACAACACAACATCCTGGTGGACTGGGCAGCGCAACAACACATCATTCTGGTGGACTGGTCAGTGCAACAATGCAACATTCTGGTGGACTGGTCAGTGCAACAACGCAACATTCTGGTGGACTGGACAGCGCAACAACACAACATTCTGGTGGGCTGGACAGCGCAACAACGCAACATCCTGGTGGACTGGGCAGCACAACAACACAACATTATGGTGGAAGCTGCAGCGCAACAATACAACATTCTGGTGGACTAGGCAGTGCAATAACACAACATTCTGGTGGATTCTGCAGCGCAACAACACAACATCCTGGTGGACTGGGCAGCACAACAACACATCATTCTGGTGGACGGGGCAGTGCAACAACGCAACATTCTGGTGGACTGGACAGCGCAACAACAACAACATTCTGGTGGACTGGACAGCGCAACAACACAATATTCTGGTGGACTGGGCAGTGCAACAACGCAACATTCTGGTGGACTGGACAGCGCAACAACACAACATTCTGGTGGACTGCGTAGCGCACCAACACAACATCCTGGTCGACTGGGCAGCGCAACAACACAACATCCCGGTGGACCGGGCTGGTGTGCTGCTTGAAATCCCATCGCCCTGAAACAAATACTTTTTAACTTCCATTTAAGAACGACAGACTGATCAATGACATTTTCTGGAGCCGCAAACGTCAAGTTGTGCAGACATGTGCCTTTGACGTTCCCCTGGGGTCAGTTAAACATGGTTGTCAACTGCAATAGCGCCTTGTGGCACCACTTGAAAGCGACATGTAGAAGGCCACGTGGCCCCGCGTCTCCTCCAGAGAGCGCGTCAGCTCCAAGTACATTTGTTTCCAAAGTGCTGGTGCGACGACAGCAAAGTAACCATTAGAGGCCACCCTGACCTGTGATATTTGAGCCTCTGGACCCAGCTCAACTCACTCATTCAATTTTCTGGTCGGTTCAGACATTGACCCTAAATGAAATGCAATTCTGATTTAGTTCCTCTGGGGTCTTGTCTCCAGTCACAGTGGCGGGACCATTTGCTTTTCCTCCACCCCGCGCATCCTGTTGCGGCTCCCAGATCACTGAGTGAAGGCGGGCCAACTCAGAGCCCGCGCTCCATGCGTTTCCATCACCTCCTTCCATTTTAAGACCTTTGCCTTCGCTTGATTCCCTTACCAGAATTTTGGGCAGTTTCAGCTCCCAGAATGTCCCTTCCCGCCTGGGGTTGGTATCAGGCCATGGCCGATATGTTTGTGTTTATGCCTCTAAAACCGAAGCCTCCTTTAAATTTGCTTGTAATCTGCAAATAATGCCACTGGCCCATATTTTTCTTTTCATAGCGTGCAGTTTCTATTTTGCCTTTTGCTTTGCTTTATGGAATTTTCCTGAGGATGTCTTTGGTTTTCGTGCACCTTTGCCATATAAGGCTGGGCCCGGAGTTTTCATTTTCTTTGGATGTTTTTCATGTTGTTTGTACATTGGCTCAGCTTGGTCGGTTTCTTGTTCTTGTTAGCGACCCCCTCTTTGCAGCTGAGTGCCAGGACCATTGCAATCATGGTAGTTTAAGATTTCAAAGATTTTTTTAAACTTTGAATTGCTTGATGCGTGGTGGAAGCCGCAGATACTTTTTTTGGGCGCTGCCCCATGATTGACCCCAGACAGAAGCGGCCACCCTAGCAGGGAGTCAGAGGTGATGTCACATAAGTATAATCATCGCAAACTGAACAACAGTTTAATGATGCAGTTTTATGACGTGGGCTCCTGTTTCGGACCCGTGGCACGCACAGCCTGTCTCAAATTCTAGTCCCGCACCCTCCCTTACTGAGAGGGAAGTATATGGGTTAATTGGTAGAACATCAAATTTAAGCCTCCAGTTTTATTTTACTCCCCTCCAGCGAGGTACCATCTGGTATCAGAAACGAAAAGACGATGGTCCGTGATCCGCAGACGTTCCCTGCTAGCCCACCATACCTGTTCCGCGATCCCTATATTTCCTGACTGCATTCCCATCTTGTTTACTCCTCTTACTTTCATGCTAATGTCAGAATACATTTTTCACTTTATTTCACCAGTCTCCTTTCTGCATCACTGGTGAATTAGAATACACGTTTGGAAGGCAAATAGGTTCAGGTTTAATGTGCTAACGCATGGAAAAGACATACGTCCATGCCTGTTCTTTTCTGCAGTAGCAAATGAAAGTCATTTCTTTTGTCTTCACCAATGCACTCCCCCGAGACACTGAGCACTGCTGGAGCTCAGAGAGCGTCCATCAGTCCTGCGAGCATCGGATGTCTGCAAGATGGTTGGTACCAAGCTCCTGTGCGTGTCAGAAATGAAAGCACTGAAGTGTCTTTTCTGATTAAAAGTAGCATGAACTGCATACTGATAACATGCTTTCAGGAAACAAGAAGATGTGTGTGGGGGAGAATCTCCCAGTGTGCCCAATAAAGTGCTCCCACAGACATTGAGAAGTAGACTTGAGGTGTGAAGAATAAACCGGGATAAAGAAAAACGTGGGAGCTTCTTTCTAGTTGTCGCAAAATGAGGTGGGCTCACTAGCAGCTCAAAAGGCAGGGGCGTCCACAGACATTATAAGATAATAAGCTGGGCACGGACCTAACCCGAGAGCAACCGAGCTTTGCCCGTTATGGGAGGTGATGGAATATGATGCAAGATTGTATTTATCAAGTGGTGGCTTGTATCTTTTTGTTACACAAACACACTAGTATCTTACAGATTTAAATTGTAGGCACATTGTGATTAAGTGATTTCCCGGAACTGCACAGTCCATTTTATTTAGCAGACACACTGCACATGCATCAGGCAGCACAGTATATCTCCTAAAATGGGCCTGTCAGGGCGCACGTCAGTGCATCCCTGAAGCCAATGAAAAGCCATAAAGTACAGCAGGGGCACGATCCCCAGTTCTATCCCAGCTTCTTGTAGGCCTGTGCTTCCAGTCCTATCAACAGGGCCACTGGAAGTATGCGATTGTGCAGCTGCAGCGTTTTTCACTAAATTATGGTTTTGCCGTATTTGCCACATAATCCATCATCTGCTGCAAAATCTCCAGAATTTAACATAAAAAGATTTTGTTTCTAGCTCAAACAGTTCAGAAGTTACTAAAAACCCAGCGACTTGTGTTGCTGCGTAGAGGAAGTCCCTTTGCAAAGGTTGACTGGTCATCTTTCTGCTGCTTATTGCTATATTTAGGTGTTCAATTGGTACCAAAGAGATGCAACCTATGCCCAGAATGTGTTAAAAAGTGTCAAAATGACAAAACAATAAAATGATACTATCATAAAATGTGCCGCATTACGCCGCATAATTTGCATTTTCTTGCCGCATAATTTTGGCCTACCCTGATGCATAATTTCACCAGTGGCCCTGCCTATCAAGAAGCTGAGAGGGGTATTGAGGTGGATCTTCCCCTTTTCAATCCTGCCCATCTGGCTCCTCGTTGGGAATCATGGTTTGTTGGTTCAAGTGCCAGCACCAGATTTCTGCTATGCTGCTGCTATGGAGCCTCCAAGTTGCCAGCTAAGTAAGCCAGGTAAGTAAAACAAAAATGTTATTTCTCTATGCGTTTGTGTATGTGTTTGTGAGTGTGCTTGTGAGTGATTGGGATTGGGTGAAAGTGTTGTGTGTTTGAGAGTGTCAAAGTGAGAATCAGAGTTTGGGAGAGTGCATGAATAAGTGAAAGTGAGTACGAGGGAGTGAGTGAAGAAAGGAGTATGAGTGTTTTACAATGTGTTATTGATTGGAGGTTGTGAGAGGGAGTGGTAGTGAATCCATGACACTGCAGGTGCAGTTGCACCAGGGCCTAGAGTTAGTGAGTGTGTGTTAGTAAGTGAGAATAGGAGTCAGTGAGTATGAGTACATTTGTGTGTGTGTGAGAGTGAAAATGAGCAAGTGAGAGAATCTGTCAGTGAGTGAGGGAAAAGAGACTAAGGCCAGATTATCAAAAATGTTACACAAGGAAGCCCAGCACCATAAGTTGCTGCGTTACATGAGAGGGAGAGAGCAGGCAAGCACCATATCTACAAAGATATGGCACCATCCTGCTCTCTCCCTACCGCTGGCACTCTATTAGGCTACCGAGCGCCTCACACACCTCTTTGCTTCATAGTGCAAAGGTGTCTATCATAGGTTTTGTACTGGAAGAGTGTGCTTCCAGTACAAAATACTATGCTTTGACTAACTTTAAAACTTTTTGTACTTCGGATTTGTGCTGTACAGTCCAGTACACATGCAATGAGAGAAAAGTTAGGAGAAATAAAAGCATTTCTCCTTTTTAATGCCTGCTGTCATGGGTGGTTGCATGGGAACGCCTATGTACGACCCATGGAATGCCCCCTTAATGCAGAGTAACCCAAAGCAGTGATTTACACTGGTTTGTGTTACTTTCAGGCAACTTTCCAGTGCAAAAGAGGTTTTGCACTGGAAAGTAAACTAAAAAAGCCATTTTGCGCAGGTTTGCGTCACCCTTTGCGACGTAAACCCATCGCAAATTGGTTGCTAATCTGGATCTAAATGTGAGCAGGAATGAGTATGAGTGAGGCAAATTTAGAAAATATGGGGTAACTCCTGGGCAGTATTATGCCCCACCACTTTCTAAGATCACCGGTCTCCACTGATGCCAATACTAACTGACAGGATGTGGCGTAAAGGCCTGAGCTGCCAAGTTTGGAACTGGGGAACGAGGTTTGAATCCCAGCGTCCGCTCAACATCTGTGATCCTCGGCAAATCACTTAATCTCCCCATGCCTAAAAAAACCACATCTGATTTTGTGTAATGTAATCTGGTGCTCATGTAAAGCACCCTGATGCCTTTGGTCCAGGTTTGCTGTACATAAAACTGCACAAATAAAAAACGACAGGCAACCAAGAACATTTTACCCAGAGGATTGGGACTGCTACCCACGTCCCCTCTTTGCTACCCATCCACCCCACCCCTATTTTGCCAACATCCTTTTGCATGGTCTTGTGTTTTAGTCGGTACTTGGCACTTTTAGAACCAAAACCACAAATTCCTCCAAACACCCCCCACCCCCCCCCCCATCCCCTCCCCGGCTATTGACAGAAAAGTCTGGCCTGCTAGATGGACATTGCATTTTTTTATTTTAAAAACCTCTTTCTTCACTTTTTAGCATTTATTTAGTGCCTATTACCCCTCACAGGAGCAGTAAGCACTATATAAATGCAATTACAAATCAAGACAATTTGGGATTTCTGCCTTGTTTGCTTAAAAGCACAGAAAGATGGCAGAAATTGCCTTTAAAGCGTAGATGCGGCCTCACATACCAGCATTAATGTGCAAGCATTCTCTCCCTTTAAAACAAAGGGTGATCAGTAAAGCTCACTGCCTTGCACAATTTGAACCCCCACGGTGGGGTTTTTGTCCTGGATGTTGTAAATCCCCTGTGACCACCATCTCCTCTTATGAGCACACTGCAAACAGCAAGATAAACTGTCTGTAGGAGAATAGAAAATGTTTGTTCTGACGCACTCTTCTCCAGTCCTACTTCACCTAGGCTTTACCGGAGACAGACACCCGCACAGCTTCAGCCCGGGCTACGGAACATGACGGGGGGACTCTTCCCCAGCCCTACTTCACCTAGGCTTTTCCGGAGACAGACACCCGCACAGCTTCAGCCCGGGCTACGGAACATGACGGGGGGGACTCTTCCCCAGCCCTACTTCACCTAGGCTTTACCGGAGACAGACACCCGCACAGCTTCAGCCCGGGCTACGGAACATGACGGGGGAACTCTTCTCCAGTCGTACTTCATCTAGGCATTACTGGAGACAGACACCTGCACAGCTTCAGCCCGGGCTACGGAACATGACGGGGGGACTCTTCTCCAGTCGTACTTCATCTAGGCTTTACTGGAGACAGACACCTGCACAGCTTCAGCCCGGGCTACGGAACATGACGGGGGGACTCTTCCCCAGCCCTACTTCACCTAGGCTTTTCCGGAGACAGACACCCGCACAGCTTCAGCCCGGGCTACGGAACATGACGGGGGGGACTCTTCCCCAGCCCTACTTCACCTAGGCTTTTCCGGAGACAGACACCCGCACAGCTTCAGCCCGGGCTACGGAACATGACGGGGGGGACTCTTCCCCAGCCCTACTTCACCTAGGCTTTACTGGAGACAGACACCCGCACAGCTTCAGCCCGGGCTACGGAACATGACGGGGGGACTCTTCCCCAGCCCTACTTCACCTAGGCTTTACCGGAGACAGACACCCGCACAGCTTCAGCCCGGGCTACGGAACATGACGGGGGGAACTCTTCTCCAGTCGTACTTCATCTAGGCATTACTGGAGACAGACACCTGCACAGCTTCAGCCCGGGCTACGGAACATGACGGGGGGGACTCTTCTCCAGTCGTACTTCATCTAGGCTTTACTGGAGACAGACACCCGCACAGCTTCAGCCTGGGCTACGGAACATGACGGGGGGAACTCTTCTCCAGTCGTACTTCATCTAGGCTTTACTGGAGACAGACACCTGCACAGCTTCAGCCCGGGCTACGGAACATGACGGGGGGAGCTGAAGCCCTTTCAGCCTAATGGGCGCCTAGAGAAAGCCCTGATTCTGTCCCGCAGGCCGGCAAGGAACAAGAGGGTGCAGGGCCTGGTTACATAGATTTCACCAGAGCTAATATTTGTGCACCAAGATTGCCAGATTCTATAGAGTGCACTACTGTTGGTGCAGAATTGCTTTAACATTTAGACTTGGCAACTGGTGGAAGATGTTCTTTTTGCACAGGTTAATTTGTGCAGAGGTTATATTTGGACTTGGCTGTTCTACAAATGTCTCCAAAACTGACATTGTAGTAGGTTTCGCCTGCATATCGCTTGCGCTCTGCTTGCGAAATCTCTTGTAAACAAAAACAAATATTAAAACGGGCTTTGAGCCTCCCCATTACTTACTATTACTAACCACTGGTTGGCTCCGACGTCACTCTAGTTCCTTCTGATTGGTCAACGCTTCCTGCTCCTTCCTGCTTTCTCTCGGAGCTTCGGCATTGTGTCTACTGTGGAGCATGGATCTAATACAGCTCCCTTGCACCCCCCTCGTGATCGCAATATAAGTATGTTCCTACAGCAAAACAATGGTCCTATATAAGATCGGACTGGACTCCCTCTGCCCCCAGTGTAAGATCCGTCTCAGGCTCATAAGACAGCTGAATACTGCGTCATTATGAAGGCGATGTATGTGTAGTGACGGTGCCACCCGGCCCGTTCACGCACGTACACACGCACGCATGCACCCTGAGGGCGGGCTCGCCCGAGGGGTTAAATAAAGGGGCGTAAGACCGCTCGGGGTCTTAGCCCAGTACCCAGAACTGAGTGTCCGCGTCATTCCTGCTGCATAGCCACGCCTGAGGCCTAGCCTCGGCGCAGCGTGTGTCCAGCCAGGCCTGGACGCCACATTGGCGACGAGGCGGGTCCCACCCACGCCTCGGTTGTGCCCCACTGACCTGAACCTCTCCTGGTGCTGGTGGTCGCGGCTGGCTGCCGCCGAAGAGGATCCGTGGGACGTTTGTGTCTCGCCCGTCGGCGAACGTCATCCGGCCTCTGCGGGTGCCCACCCCGCTCTGTGTTGCCTCTTCTCTGACAAGGTCGCGCCGTCGCGCACCTCAGGAGCGGGTGCCCACCCCGCACTGCCGCGGTACCTGGCAGCCTGCCCGACGCCTTGCCTCGGCGGAAAAGAAGACCGGAGGCGCCGGCGACGTCCACAAAGAGGTGATTCCGATCCTGCGCTCCGCGTGTCTGTGCGCGCGCCAGACACGCTGCTCCCACGTCCGCGTGGTGGAGCCTGAGCGAAACGCGATCAGGGCCCAGCCGCGCGCGGTGCTCCCACGACCACGTGGTTGAGCTCGCGGCCGGCGGGCTGCGGATCCGCTCCTCGCACGTGTGGAGAGGCGCAGGAGCAGAGAGCAAACAGCTGAACCCTCACCGCCTGCTGCTCCCTCGTGGCCCCTCACCTTATGAGAGCACCGGGCAGCTGCTGAGTGCGTACATGCACGAGTGCCCCTCACTTGGACTCCCTCCCAGGGTGGCTCTGCCAGCGCTCCATGACACCGGGAGGTGGTCGCCTGCTTGCACCTGCTCCTCTCAAGGGTTGTCCAGCTCGTCTGCACACCTGTGCTCCACACCCAGTCTCTGCGCCTGTGGCATACTCAGCACTGTGCCCACAACACTGGACCTGTCAGCCTGCTAGCGCCCTCACCACTATGGGCCGGCCAGCGGCCCTCCACGCGCACCAACCACTAACTGTGAGAGGAGGCACACCCCAAGTCAAGTGGCACAGCGCCCCACGCCCACTTCCCTGCTCTGCAGCTCGTGCCCTGAGGAGTCAGCGGTGCGCGCAGATACCCAGTGATGAATGCGCCGGACGCAGGTGGGGGAGGCGACACCCCTGCGGCGCAACCGCCAGTCCCACAGCAGGCAGCTGTACCGGATCACCCTCGGCCTGGTCAGGCCATGGCGGCCCCCCTACCACCATTCAGTGAACTCTCGGATCCCGCCACTGCTGCAGCGCGCTGGAAATCTTAGATCGGCCGCCTGGACCATTATTTTGTGGGTGTGCGGGAGACGGTAGGGTGAAGAGGTCGCTTCTCATGTGCTATGGAGGGGGCGAGCTATATGATTTGTTTGAGACGCTGCCCAACACGGGGCCGGACGACGACTACAACGGAGCGGTGGCGGCCTTGAACAGGCACTTTGACCCCCAGATAAACCCCGATTTCGAGCGTTTCAAGCTCAGACAAGCGCGTCAAGGAGAGGCTGAGACCATTGACGTCTTCTATGCTCGTCTACGGAAGTTGGCGAGTTCCTGCACGCTGCTAGACCAAAGGGAGGAGATCAGGGCGCAAGTTATTCAAGGATGTCGGTCAGTGACACTGCGCCGCCTAATACTACGCCAACCGGGCATTAGTCTGGACGAGATCCTTGTGCTCGCCAGATCCCACGAGCTGTCCAAAGCTCGTGCAGACGAGATGGAGGCTGCCCTCAACCGGCCCACCCCGCAGGTCACACCGTCACGACCCCCTGTGATCAAGGAGGAGAGAGTGGATGCTATTCAGAGACGTCCGGCATCGTCAAGAGGTCCCACGAGACAGCCCCAAAGAAGCGCATGAGGGAATTGTGGACTGGACCACCCTCCGGCAGGGCGGTGTTTTGCGAGAGGGAAGACCTGCTCTCAATGTGGGAAGCTCAACCACTTTGCGAAGGTCTGTAGGAGTGGCAGAGGAAGGACGAACACCCCAAGCCAACGTGGACCAACGGCAGCGGTGAGGCAGATGACGCTCGAGGACCCTCTGGATCAGACAGACACCACCCCGCCAGGGTTTGGACTCGGAGCAGAAGACGATGATGTGTTCTTCGTATCATTCGTTGGCCGAGAAGGCACAAGGCGCCGGCCCCCACCCATGTGTACCATCACCGTGGCAAGATCACCTGTGAGCGCTCTCATAAACACCGGGGCGTCTGTGAACGTGATGGACAGCGATCAATATGAGCGGCTCTCGACGCGTCCTCCACTCCTACCATCCAAGGCAAGGATATACACATACGACGGAAATGAGCCGCTTCCCCTACGATGAGTAATGGAGGTCGAAGTTGTCAATGAGGGTCATCGTCTCAACACAAGATTTCACGTCACAGAAGGAAAGGGAGGAACCCTTCTCAGTTGTCACACAGCGGAGGACCTGGAGTTAGTTTTCTTCACGAACCAGGTACACGATCTGCACGCTTGTGAAATTCTCAAAGACTTCCCCATGTTGTTCGAAGGCCTGGGATGCCTAAAAGGGAAGACGTTCAAGCTGCACATCGATCCAACAGTCAAGCCCGTGGCTTTGAGACACCGTCGGGTGCCATTCCATCTGCGCCCTCAAGTGGAGGAGGAGCTGAAGAAGCTGGAGCAGCTCGGCGTGATAGAGAAGGTGTCGGGCCCCACCCCGTGGGTGTCGCCGTTGGTCGTAGCTCCCAAACCGAAGCAACCAGGGGCCATTCGGCTCTGTGTTGACATGCGCCTTCCAAACAAGGCCGTGAAGAGGGAACGTCATCTTACACCCACTATGGAAGACATCGTGGCCGACCTCAACGGCGCCAAAAGGTTCACCAAACTCGATCTCAATGCCGGCTACCATCAGCTGGAGCTACACCCCGACAGTAGAAACATCAGGACCTTCTCCACTCACGTGGGGCTGCGTCGGTATAAGAGACTGAGCTTCGGAGTATCCTCGGCAGCAGAGGTATTTCAGACGCTCACTGGGCTGCAGGGTGTCATAAATCTGAGCGACGACATCCTCGTATTCTCCAAGACACTGGAAGAGCACCATGTGCATCTCAGGGCCACCCTTCAACGGCTGGCGGAAAGTGGACTCACCCTGCACCGAGCTAAGTGCTCATTCTATCAAGAGTCGGTGGATTTCTTCGGCTACATCTTCTCCAGAGACGGCCTGCGGGTTGATCCGAAGAAAGCAGCGGCCATACGAGCTGCTCCGCGGCCTACGTCTCCCACCGAGGTCCGCAGCTTCCTCGGGATGGCCACGTATTGAGGCCGGTTCATCCCCAACCTGGCGTCCCTCTCCGAGCCACTCCGCACTCTCACAAAGTCTGGGCAGCCGTGGGTCTGGTCTGCGAAGGAAGATCTGGCATTCCATGCCATCAAGGAACCTCTCATCGATGACCAGGTGATGGTGTATTTCCGGCCCCATCGGCCGAAGTGGTGGTCGACCCAAGCCCCTTCGGACTGGGAGCGGTCCTGATGCAAGAGACAGAATCTAAGGAGTGGGTCCCAACTGCATACGCCAGCCGGGCGCTGACTGGAACAGAGATGCGCTATGCACAGATAGAGCGCGAGGCCCTGGCCATCAAGTGGGCATGCCAACATTTCCATCTTTACTTGTATGGACACGAATTTCGGGTGGTCACAGATCACAAGCCACTCGTTCCCCTCTTCGCCGGCACGTCTCGGCTGGCTCCTCCACGGATAGAGAGGTGGGCAGTTCAACTGCAGGCATATCACTTCGAGGTGGTTTTTCGTCCGGGGGTCAACATCCCGGCCGACTTCCTGTCGAGACACCCTGGACTGCCTGTGCCGTCTGTACCACTACTCGATGAAGACAACACCGAAGAATATGTCAGGATGATATCCCTTGAAGCGTGCCCAGTTGCCCTCACGCTTGAAGACATTGGCAAGGCGACTGAGGCTGACGAGTGCCTCGTCAAGGTCAAGACCACGTTAGCCAATAGGAACTGGAGGCACTTCCTTGACGGAATCAGTGCGTTGACAGCGGACGAAAGGCTGTTTCGGCAACAGATGTGGAACGCGCAAAGCGAACTCAGCGAGGGTCTCTATGGGGTTGTTCTGCGTGGCAATACCCTCGTAATTCCGAAGAGCCTTCAGGAGAGAGTGGTCCATCTGGCGCATCAGGGGCATCAAGGGATCTCCAAGACAAAGGCCAGGTTACGGAGCAAGGTCTGGTTTCCGGGCATGGATGCCATGGTCGAGGAAGTCATCCGCACCTGCCATTCTTGCAACATCACGGGCAGCGATCCGGCACCCCATCCGGTGATCACTGAGGACCCATGCCAGGAGCCCTGGACCAAAGTGAGTCTCGATTTTGGGTCATTTCCTGATGGCCGAAATACTCTGGTGCTTGTCGATTCGCATTCCAAGTTCCCGGTGGTAGAAGTGGTGTCGTCGACAGCTTTTCAGCACGTACGGACCGCGCTGGAGCGCATTTTCGCCATGATGGGACTGCCGGAAGAAATCAGGTCAGACAACGGCCCACCGTTTCAAGATCGAGAGTTTCAGGAGAACTTGGCCTCCCGGGCCATTCGACATCGCAAGATCACGCCACAGTGGCCTCAGGCAAATGGGGAAGTGGAGCGGTTCATGCGAACTATGAACCGAGCTCTCCGGATTGGAGTGGAAAGAGGAGAAGAGGTTGAACAGTGCCTTCAGCAATTCCTAAGTGCCTATCGCCAGACGCCGCACTGCACCACCCACTGTGCACCGGCCCATCTCCTGTTCCGAAGAGCGCCGAGAGACAGTGTCCCTGCGGACCCATCGTGGAGCCCTCCGGCGCTGAATCCAGAAGCCGCCCAAGCACGGCGAAAAGCGACCAATGACAAAGCAAGTCAGGATCGAAGAGCACGGCCGATGAACATCCGCGTTGGTGACAGGGTCGTTGTGAAAGACCGCTACCCTGGCTGGAAGTATCGCACCCCGTACGAGCCAGAGGTATGGGAAGTCATCAATGTGCAGGGGACCATGGTGTCGGCCATGCGTGGGACTCGTGTGGTTACCAGGAACACATCTTGGTTCAAGAAGGTGGAGTGTGACATCACGCCGGCTGAAGGTGCCACTGGAGGGTCCGAAGAAGAAGGAACAGCCCCAATGAGCACTCCAATCAGCAGTCCGGCGCCTGTGTCACATCAAGAAGTAGAAGAGTCAGGAATAGGAGGAGAACAGCGGAGCCCGGGTGCCGTGTCCCCTGAGGCTGGAGAAAGAGTCAGGGAGTCAGGAACCGAAGAGAACTCCCGGAGCCAGAGGTATGGTCTCCGGCTGAACCCTGTCCCCAGCAGAAGGCTAAAGGACTTTGCGTGGTGTGTAAAGAAGGACTAAGGTTGTAAATGTGAAGGACCTTAGTATCTAAAAGATTGGAGGGATGTAGTGACGGTGCCACCCGGCCTGTTCACGCACGTACACACGCACGCATGCACCCTGAGGGCGGGCTCGCCCGAGGGGTTAAATAAAGGGGCGTAAGACCGCTCGGGGTCTTAGCCCAGTACCCAGAACTGAGTGTCCGCGTCATTCCTGCTGCGTAGCCACGCCTGAGGCCTAGCCTCCGCGCAGCATGTGTCCAGCCAGGCCTGGACGCCACAGTATGGACGGTCGCAATCACTGCAAACCCTCGCTGCTGGAGAATAACTTTCCCCTGGGTTAGAAGAGAGGGCCGTCTTTTTAGATTTACCACGTACCCACCTTCGGATCCAAAACATTGACTCGTATGTCCTTCACAAATATTTATGAACCTTGATTGGTTCATTAAATGATAAACTGATTAAGTAACAACGACCCTTGCTTAAAGGGCGTGGAAAGTTAATGCATGTCAGATAAATCAATTCATACACCTGTAAGTGACATGAATGCTGCAGCACTGTGGGAGGTGGCATGCGGCAGGAGGGTCTTCCAGTCCTTTATTTGTTAAATAAAAAAGGGCAGGAGCGTTGAGTTCTGCTTCCATGGGCGGCTCCTCCGTTGGAGCGAAGGAGTGTTGCCCCACTTAAAGGCCCCCTAGATGAAAAATAAAATGGTAATTCATCATTACCATTTTATTTTTCATCCTGACTTCCTCGTGTCCTGAACGAGCTTCAGGACGGGGGCGGGGCTGCTGCGGAATGACAGCAGAGGGGACTGGGAGGAGGGTGGGTTGTATGTGCACTTTTCAAAGTACATATGTCTTTCTGTCCAGCCGTCTTGCGACGGCCAGCCAAACATGCTCACTTTGGAACCTCGAACCAAGACAGGCCGCTCCCTCCAATCAGGGCGCTGCTCTCATGCTGGTGAGAGCAGTGCCCTCATTGGTCAAGGGAGTTTCCTGGTGGCCGGGGTGCAGCGCAACAAGGCCCGGAGCAGGAGGTCCTGTTGTCAGGTAAGTGTTTCTTTTAATATATTTTAAGTTTATATTTGCGCGCGTGCCCATTTAGTTTGATATTTTTTCATTTTATTTGAGCGCACACGCGCCCGCCGCCCCTACCTGTTAATGCTAGCCGCCACTGTCTGCTTCCGATACACCGACGGCGGCCTTGAATGGCAGCGCTGTTGAATAACAAGGCTACATAGTCCACTTCATGCCTCTTTCTTCCACCACCCTACATTTCCCGTCTCTTTACCTCACTCTTGCAGTCAGTTTGCTGGGCCCCGGGGGAAGCAGAGTCGCAGACTAGTCTTCCCCCGGGGTCTTTCGCGCAGGGGAGGACCAGGCAGGGTTAAGGGGTGGAGTTAGGGGGTGGGTATAAGAGCGCAGGGGAGGGAGGCAACTTCCTCTTCCTGCGCTCGGCACCATCGGGAGGGTAGTTGAAAGGGAGAAGTTAGTGGCAGAGTAGGCCGAAGGTGCTTCACCGCGGGGCGGAACTTGCTTCGGACGGTTGCCGGGGTGAGCGGGAACCACTGGCCGGTGGTTTCGCGTACTGCGGGCGATGGCGGGCGCTTCGGCCGATGAGGTAAGGGAGGCTTTGAAGGTGCTGGGGCGCGCCGGGCGGGAGGATCTCCTCCGGCCTGGGGTGCTGGGGGAGGCGTGGGTGGGGTTTACGCGGGCCCCGCGGGCGGCTTCTGCTGGGGTAGCGGCGGCGGTTTTAGCCTGTCAGGAGGAACCCCCGCCGCCTGGGAAGTGCGCGTTGGTAAGGGGGCAAGGCGCGCCCAAGAAGGAGCCCGCGCGCGGAGGTCGGCGGAAGAGCCTGCCTCCGCGCCTGTCTTTCCCCCAGCTGGAGTTTGTGCCTCCAGGGCCGACAGGACTGTCGGTGGGGCCGTTTTCGGCTGGGGAGATGTCCAATGCGCGTGACTGCACGCGAGTGGGGGGGTTAGGGGGGGTGGGGGCCGGGGGGCCTGGGCCGGTGATTTTCGTGGCGGGAGTCGTTTTGGAGGGGGGGGAGGTGGGGTGGGGGGAAATGGGGGCCCCTACATTTCTCTCCTGGAACCTGGTTTGGGTACAGGGGGTGTGGGTGATGGCTTGGGGCAATGGGTGGACGCTCCCATTGACCTCTCGATTGGGTCCAGGGTGGGCACTCCGGTTCCTGTGGGGGGCGTCTTGGGGGTGCAGGAGGTCCCTGTCCTGGGGGCAGGCGGCAGCGCCGTGGGGGGTCCGGTGCCTGCTCCCCAGCCCGGAATTTGGCAGCCTGGAGGGGGTTTCAGGGCTACTGCCCCCCCCTCCCCTCCCACGCTGGGAGGCACTGGCTTGGGAGGACAGGATTAGGGAGCAGCGCCTTCTAGTGCAGTTGCACGAGGCTAGGAGGGCAGAGCAGTATGCACCTAGGGCAGGTGTGGCCTGGGATGCGGAAGCCGAGGGGCCCCCTACTCCCACCTCGGAGGAGGAGAGGTGGGCGGAGCAAGAGGATTTGGACAGGGCTGGGAGGGACAGGCTGGGGGGGGCAGGTAGCATTAGGGGGCCTCCGGGCCCGGTAGGGATGGCTCGGACGGCTGTGAGGCCTGATGGTGCCGGGGGCCACTCAGGTTGGAGCGACCTGGGGGGTAGGGGGGGATCCAAGCCAGCGGCTGTCGGCAGAGTGCGGGGTGGCCCGGCGGGGCGCAAAACGGCCCCTGGACGCCGACTTGAAGCAGTAGGGCGGTCCGCGGCGGCCGTCCCTCCAGCGCGGGAGTGGGCTACGGCGTCGTGTATGTCGGGTGGCCGGGGAGTGTGTGCTGCAAAGAGTAAAGGCGTGAAACGTGCGGTGAAAGAGGTGTTGTGGGCGCCTGTGGATGTGGAGCCGGAAGTGGGGTTGGACTATGATGAGGAGAGTGATGAGCTCGAGGATGGGGAGGTGAGGGATGACGATGACGGGACGGGGGGGGGTGAAGAGCAACAGCGGATTTGGTATTTTGCAGGTCTGTAAGCAGATGAAGGGCACGGCAGAGGCGGGGACACCCAAGGCTTCCACCTCCAGAGGACGGCCCGGAGAGATGCACTCATCACTGTCAGGTGAGGGACCTTGGTGGACGGCTTGGGATGGTGGGCCACAAGGGGGTAGGAAGAAGGCTTGTAGGTCGGTGGGTTTGGGGGAGGGGTCGGTGCGGGTGACCGGAGAGTTGCAAAAAGACAGGCCGGCACGGGTCGTCAAGCAGGTGGGAGGTAAGTTGGTGTCTACGGCGGGAGTTCAGACTGACAAGACGGAGGGGAAGGACGAAAAAGGGGACAAGTCTGAGGACAAACACCAGAAGAAGCTCCCTTACATGGGGCTGGCCATGCCCTTGGGTTCTCATTTGTCTGATAAGGTTAAGAGTAGAATTTGGAAACACGAATATGTGGATGTGTTTAAATTACTGCACAGGGAGGTGCAGGCGAAGGAGGGTACCAAGGAGGAGGAGTGGGAGTTGACTAGACGGCCTAGGGTCCCTGTGACTATGGAGAATTGGACTTCGGCATTTCTCATTTACACCAGTATTTACTGTGAGAAGCACCTGGATAGGGCCATCGCGTTAATGAAGTATATGGACATTATCAGGAAAGCCCAACTGCAGTTCGGGGGGTTCGCCTGGCTCAGTTACGACGAGGAGTTCAGGGCCAGGGTTAGCGCCAACCCGGACAAGCATTGGGGTGAGGTGGATCAGGAATTATGGATGCAGTGGATGGCGTCCACGTATTCATCGGCATCCACCCACACAGCCAGCGGTTTGCCGGTTTCTTATCGGTCTTTTCCGCCGCGTCCCGCCCAAAGCGGGGCGGGGGGGAACACCGCCGGAGCCGGTAGCACAGGCCAGAACACTAAGCCAGGCGGTCCTAACACCGGGGCCTGTTGAAGCTTCAACAGGGGCTATTGCTCGCGCTACCCATGCAAGTTCAAGCATGAGTGTTCTAAATGTGGAGGGAAACACGCCCTTACCCAATGCTTTACACTGGTCACGCCCTCGGAACAGTGGCGCAACGCGAAAGGGAGGGGACAGCCTGGACAAAAGGGCGCCTACACCGGTTAAGGTGGAGGCGATGGCCCCGTGGCTCTTGTGTTACCCCGACAGGGAGGCAGCTTCAAGGATTCAGTGGGGTTTCACGGAGGGCTTTCGGGTGGGCTATCAGGGTCCCAGGGTGCGGAGATGGGCAGATAATCTGAAATCAGCCACAGCATTGCCGGGAGTGGTAGCTGCCAAACTGCAGAAGGAGGTAGATGAGGGGAGAATAGCTGGCCCGTTCAGCGACTGGCCAGCGGATGACTTAATCATCTCTCCGCTGGGGGTGGTGCCCAAGAAGGAGGAGGGTGAGTTTCGCATGATACATCACCTCTCGTGGCCTGAAGGACAGTCCGTGAACGATTTCATCGAGGAGGAGGACTCTAGGGTGCTTTACGCATCGGTGGATGATGCGATCCGCCTTGTGAGGGTGTGTGGGCCGGGGGCGGAATTAGCAAAATGTGATGTCAAGTCTGCCTTCCGCCTGCTGCCCATACACCCTGCGGATTTCTCGCTGCTGGGGATGCAGTTCGCAGGGGCCATCTACGTGGACAAAGTTTTGCCCATGGGAGGCGCGATTTCCTGCGCGCTATTTGAGCTGTTTAGCACCTTCTTGCAGTGGGCTTTTACACAGATTAGCGGGCATCGGGACGTTACTCACTACCTGGACGATTTTCTCTTTCTTGGAAAAGCTCACTCTGGGGATTGTGGCAGGGCCCTGTCACAGTTCCAGGAGATGTCGCGGCACTTTGGTGTTCCCTTGGCCCCTGAAAAGACGGCAGGCCCATGCTGCACTCTGACATTCTTGGGCATTGAGCTGGATTCCCTTCAGTGGACAGCTCGCCTCCCTGCTGCTAAAATGACGGAGATTCAGGCGTGCCTCTGGTGGGCGATCGGTGAGAAGAGGATCGCGTTGAGGGCGGTACAGCAACTGTTGGGCTTCTTGAACTTTGCATGCAGGGTGGTTAGGGCGGGACGGACGTTCTGCAGGCGGCTCGGCATGGCCATGTCGGGGCTGTTCTTCCGCACCACCGGATCCGGATCTCCATGGGGGTTCGGGCAGACTTGAGGACATGGCTGACTTTCTTGACAGATTTCAACGGGGTGTCCCTGGACTTTGCGGACGACAGGATGGTTTGGCAATGTCAAATTTACTCTGATGCAGCCGGGGCAGCTGGTTTTGGGATTTTCTGGGATGGCAGGTGGTGCGCGGAGGACTGGCCAGCTCATTGGGTGAAGCAGGGGAGGAGCATTGCATTTCTGGAATTCTTTCCCTTGTTGGTGGCACTGGAAGTGTGGGGTCTTGAGTTTCAGAACAGGTCTGTGTTGTTCCACGTGGACAACATGACTGTGGTCGAGCTAGTTAACAGGCAGAGGGCAAGGGACCTGAGAGTACTGAGATTGCTGAGAAGTTTCATGTTGAAATGTTTAAGATTGAATGTGGTTTTTAGAGCCAAGCATGTCCCTGGAGCGAATAATGACATCGTGGATGCTTTGTCTCGTTCGCAGTGGCAGCGGTTCCGGCGATTGGCACCAGGAGCGGATCAGTGCAAGACCAAGCTGCCGGACGGCATCTGGGCCTTGGGGGAGTGAGGGTGATAGGCCTGGTTGAAAATTCCATTGCTGATACCACAAGACGAGCATACAGACTGGCGTGGGCGGAGTTTGGATCCTTTATGGGATGGCGTGGGGATTCTGCTTTTGGAGATTGCTCAGCATTGGAGCAAGGAGTATTGCAGTTTGTATTGCATTGCATGGACAGAGGGCTGACGGCTGCGACTATATCAGGGAAGTTGGCAGGGGTGGCATTTTATTGTTGCTTATTTGTTGGTTTTGATCCTACGAAAGATGTGATTATCAGTAGGGTACTCAGAGGTTGGGGCAGGGAGAGAAAGGGGGTGGGGTGTTGCGGGAGGCGATTACTTTTGATTTGTTGGTCAAGTTGGTTGAGGTTTTGCCGCTGTGTTGTTATGATGCGTTTGAGGTGCGTGTTTTTCGTTTGGGGATGATTTGGATGTTTTTTGGAGCCTTTCGGGTGTCTGAATTGTTGGGCACGCGGTCAGGGGGTGGCAGGCGGTATGAGGAGATACGGCTGGATGGCGGGCGATTGGGGATTTGGCTGGGTCACTCCAAAACGGATCAGCTGGGGCGGGGTAAGTGGGTTTGGTTGTGCGAGGCTGGTTGTGGGGGGTGTGCCCGGTGGCTGAATAGAGGACGTTTGTGCTTTCCACGCGGGTGGCGAGTTATTTTGCCACATGTCTGGGGCAAGGGTGACTTTAGGTCAGTTGTTGGCGGTGCTGCGTATGGCCTTACGGCGCTTGGGTTTGGATCCAGCTGGTTTCGGGACTCACTCTTTCCGTATTGGGTCGGCGACAGCAGCGGCCAGGTTGGGGTGGTCTTGGGACAGGATTCGGCAGATTGGGAGGTGGAAGTCTCGGTGCTGTGAGCGGTATGTTCGCAAGTGAGAAGTTTGGGGAATTGGCGTGATTAGTTCTAGGCTTTATTTCTAACATGTTTTTCTCTCATAGGTTGCGTGGGTGGACCAGGGGCCAAGACGGTCACTTGGATCGTGGGGCATTCCTTCGTTCATTGGGCCTCCAAGTATGCAGAACAACAGGTGTACGGCCGTAACCTGGGACTCAAAGGACAACATCACGAGGTGCATTGGTGGGGTAAAGGGGGGTTGCGATGGGGGGCACTATTGCCCTGGCTCGCGAAGATGGTCCCCCAGAAGGGATGCCCGGATCTGTTGATCATACACTTGGGAGAGAACGATTTGGTTCAGCTGTCGGGTTTGGCGCTCTTGCAGCTGATGCAGAGGGATTTGGAAGTGCTGAAACGCAGGCTGGCAGGGACTTGCATTGCCGGGACTGAGCTTGTTCCTAGGAAAGTATGGAGGGGTGCCCTTAAACATGGGGCTGTGGAGAAGGCACGACGGAAGCTCAACAGAGCGATGAGACGTTTCTGTGGGGACGGGGACATTAAGGTCATTGCTCATGCTGGACTGCGACTGGAAGAACCGCTACTGTTTAGGGATGACGGAGTGCATCTTTCAAAATTGGGGACTGCTTATTATATGATGGAGATGAGAGATGTGGTCAGTAAGTTGTGGAATGAGTCGATTTGGTGTCACAGGAATGTGTGAATGGGTGTGGATGAAAGATGCATTGTACGGGCCCTGGGGGGGGGGCAGGTAACCGCCCTAAAGGGGGTTCCCTGGTTGGCGATACTTTGGAGGGGTGGGGGAGTCAATAGCGGGCGCACCCATCCCTCGGGGGGGGAAGATTGAATGATGTGGGGAGCTGAGGCATGACTGGAATGCCAGGTGATACCGGGGAGGATGTTATGAGAATTGTAGAAATGGATGAGGAACGGAATGGGCATGGAGTGGTTGGAGATGTGAGTTCAGAGTGAGTGAAGAGAGTGAAGGGATGCAGAGTTGATGTGGGGCTTTGGTTATTGATGTTGATGTTATTGGTTTATTGAGTACTGTTGTGCAGCCTGGTCCTAATAAATGGCCTTTTACGCTTAAAGACATCAGCGTGGTCTGTTTATTGCGCGATGCTGGGCCCCGGGGGAAGCAGAGTCGCAGACTAGTCTTCCCCCGGGGTCTTTCGCGCAGGGGAGGACCAGGCAGGGTTAAGGGGTGGAGTTAGGGGGTGGGTATAAGAGCGCAGGGGAGGGAGGCAACTTCCTCTTCCTGCGCTCGGCACCATCGGGAGGGTAGTTGAAAGGCCACCCACCCACCCTGCAGTTACTAGGGTTTGGAGGTAGGGTTGGCATGGCGTGCCAGTTTAGGACGGGCTGCGGGGTAGGCGATACTTTGGAGGGGTGGGGGAGTCAATAGCGGGCGCACCCATCCCTCGGGGGGGAAGATTGAATGATGTGGGGGAGCTGAGGCATGACTGGAATGCCAGGTGATACCGGGGAGGATGTTATGAGAATTGTGGAAATGGATGAGGAACGGAATGGGCATGGAGTGGTTGGAGATGTGAGTTCAGAGTGGGTGAAGAGAGTGAAGGGATGCAGAGTTGATGTGGGGCTTTGGTTATTGATGTTGATGTTATTGGTTTATTGAGTACTGTTGTGCAGCCTGGTCCTAATAAATGGCCTTTTACGCTTAAAGACATCAGCGTGGTCTGTTTATTGCGCGATTCACCTAGCGTTCTCCCTCCTTCCCTGTTTTCCTTTAACTTATTTCCTCTGCCCTCCCTGTTGCTCTGAGACAAAGTTTGATAATTTGAGTCCATTGTGGTTATCAGTCGAGTGCCACGTATCAAACTGCGCCTTCTGTCTGTTTTTAAGCTATTCCTGCTTTTGGCAAATTCTGTAACTGAGGCAGGTGGAAAGAAAGTAATTTACCCACAACATGTAAGCAAATAAAGGAAATCACACTAAAGCACATTTGTCCTGACATCAAAGTCGGCAATTTAAACACTCGAAATGAGACCGCATGTGCCCCAGGGAGATGCAGCTAGAGCAGCGGTTTAGCGTCGGTTGACAGCTCCGGGGGCAAGGCAAGTATTGCACCCCCTAACCCGGGGACCCTTAGCACTTCATGGCGCAAAATTTTAAAAGAAAAAAAAGGATGGTACAATTTTTTTTTCTTTTAAAATGTTGCGCCCCGGCCAACCGCCGTGGGGCCCCCATCCCCACTATGTGTGCTAAAGTTGTTGTAATAATAACAGTAATGTCATTATTGTATTATTATTGATAATAATAACCTCATAATGAGAGCGATTCTACTGCTACTAACAATAGTTAGTAGTAGAATATTAGTTATGCATGAGGTTACATTCAAGTTACATGTTACAAGCTACAGAAATAAAAATAAGATTTAGAAACTTTCCTTTCCTTCATCCAAGCTCCAGTGTATCCTCGCTATAAGAGAGGCCTAGCTGAAGAGGAGTTCACCTGCAAAAGCAGGACAGAACGGTGCATTCTGGGTCCTGGAGTTTCTCTTTTCCCCATTATAAGCATGAACTGGCATCCTCCTATGTGCAGATTGATGGTGGCTGTAGAATGCAGGCCTCTTTCAAGGTAACACCCGGTGCGTATAACAGTATGTGTATTCACCAACAAAGGTGCATCCTGGGACCTGTAGTGTAAGTCTGGCATAAGGATAAGGAAGTCATCTTGGCTCTAAAAGGCAAGACTTTCTAAAGGTGCAGCTGGTGAAACGAGACAGGTTATCTACCGCTGTTCGTTGTTGTTGCTCCCACCATTCTACCCAGCGCTTCGGTATTCTTTTGGTTTTTTTGTTGCCGTTTTATATAGCGCAAACTTGACCCAAAGGTATTGGAGTGCTTTACATGAACACCAGTTACATTATACAAGGACATGTTTGTTTTTTAGGCACGGGAAGATAAAGTGAGCCCCTCCCCCTTCCTATTGTTGCTGCTTCCACTCTCCTCCTCCTTGCCTCCCTAGTGTTTGTTGCTTGCCCCCGCTGTCCATTGTTGCTGCTCCCTCCCTCCTTCCCGCATATCCCATGGCTTGCCCCCCCCACTCACGCTTATTTTTAAAAAGCTCTATGATGTGGTCAGTACTGGCCGCATCATAGCTTTTTTTTCTTTACTTGAAGCCATGTTGCACAGCACCTCAGGCTGCTGTGCAACATCTCTAATAAAACATTGACCAAGCCAATAGGTCTTGCATAACCAAAATCCATTGGCTTTGCCAGTGCTTGTTATTTCTTTCCCAGGAATAGCTCCATTCTGAGCCTAAAATATGTAAGAAAGCTAAGAGAAATCTTAATTCTATTCTATCGTTCACTGTCCTTCCAAATAAACGCTCCTTGCTCCGGAACGTTCTACCAAAGAGTTAAACAGAACACCTCATGGAACTAACCAGATAAGTAGTCCAGGCCCAGCTGGACTACTGGACTGCAGTCTGTCTAAAAAGATCAGTGCCTGGCTCAAAAGCAGTAGGAAGAAGCAGATCAAATCAAGCATGCGTTAAAATGTCCTAATTGGCTATCGGTGGAGGCGTGCGCCACATCTAAAGTTCTAAACACCATGCTCAAAGCGTTGGAGCATTGGACCAGAGTCCATGCAGAAGCAGCTACATGCGCTGGTCCATTCAGGAACTTTCAACTAATGCAGAAGCCACCAGCCAACCAGAACTCCATACACTGAAACACAATAAACTGGTGTAGGGTGACCAACTGTCCGTAAATTTCACGGACCGTCCGTTATTTTAGTATGATGTCTGTAAGGCGTCCATAATTTGGGGTCCCCAAATTACGGACGCCTTACAGACATCATACTAAAATCAAATTGGGGAATTTCAGGAAGGTGTGCTGTTCCCCTGCGAGAGGCCCCATGAGTTTAAAAGTTTCCACTCGGGGCCACTTCTCTTTTAATCTGTAGACTAAGGCTGCCTGCAGCAGCCCCCCCCCCCCCCGGACCTCGCAAAGACTGTGGACTGGCCCATTGTCCAGCCGCGGTCTGTGCAGGTAACAGCGGTGGGGCCGTGCAAGGGGGATTTCGAGGAACGATGCAGAGGGAAAATTAAATAAATAATTAATTTCCCCTCGGCATCGTCCCTCGAAATCCCCCCTTACACGGCCCCACCGCTGTTACCTGCACGGACCGCGGCTGCCATTTTCATTCTGAGACTGCTGACGATTATAACAGATAGAATGACAATGGGCCCTATTATAGTGACAGCTTGTGGTGTGCCTCTCCTGCACAAATCTTGATTGCAGAAAGAGCCTGATGTCGCTTTGCAAAGCTGCGCGCAAACTGAAAAACTGTGAAGTGCACGATTGTCTCAACCTTATATAAACTTATTTTGACTTGTAATTAATTTGGTTGTCTATTGACTTACATACTATTGTGCGACCTCCTCTGATATGTCTGTAAAACGTATGTTTTGTCGCAAATTTTTGTCCTGAATTTTGACCTTCTGTCCTGAATTTTGACCCTTTGTCCTGAATTTTTACACTGACCGTCCTGAATTTGCACCCATGCCAATTGGTCACCCTAAACTGGTCACGTGGTAAAATGAGAGCCATTATGCAAAAAAACAACCTTATGCAGCCTTTCATTGTTCTCACCAGGATCTTCTTCCAGAAGCATGTGTATCAGAAGAGAGATGATAAACTATTCAGGCTGGTCCTTCGGGCAGCCAGGATACCCATCCACCGTTGATCTGTTCATCAAGTTTAAATTCATGTATTTCTAGTCATTTATGCCAATATGCGATAGTCCGTAATTGACTGATGATAATTGTTACTTTTGTCAGTTAGGTTTAATTGGAAGGTAGAACACGATGTGATGAGTACTTGCCAGTACAAGGCTTTACTTTTTACATTCTGTGTTGTTTTGCAATCCTCAATGTATATTAGTTGTTTACTTTTGAATGCACAAATCGAGCCCAATCATGGATGTAATTGTGAAAGTCTCCCACATCTCAGAGTTAGATACAGGTGTGCGCTAATGCACAGAATGATATATTAATATGTAAACAGTGGTGCGAGAGGCCTTTCCTCAGGGTTTGAGGAGCCAATGGACGCTGCTACTGGGCCTGATTGCGAATGGCCCTTTTCTGGGTCGGTAATGTCCCATAAGGTAAATGCTGGTACTGCAGGATGTGGTATTTACAAGATGCATTCCCTCCCACTCTGAGATCCGCATCTCATTTGCGCACGAATCCGGATTAACAGACCAAGCGGATTGAGGGCCATTACCTTAAGAAAGCTAAAAGATGGCTCAAATGCAGGGTGCGTAAGAGCGTAATGTGCATTTTGTGCACATTACCACGGCCATTAGCAGTAGGACTAACCTTTTCCAATGAGGAAAGTTTTCGCCGTCACATAATTTGCAGCAAAATTAGCATTGCATCCTTGTTTGCACCTGTACTAGTTAAATTAATAGCTTCTCAAATCACGCTTTCTGGCCCAAAAAAATATTCAAGAGATATCTTCTCTTTCCAATTATTCCATTTGACAATCGGATACCAGCATAGGGTGAGATATGCTGACAGTGCCGCTAGGAATTACTTGGAAAATAGGGAAGAACAACACAGGCAAACGTCCAGCTCATTCCGAACTCCTTTAGAGACCTGTATTTCATGGGTTCACAGGATCTGTCTTCTGGGTATCTCACTGTCTCCATGAGCAACAACATCATGGTGCCACATCCTTCTTTGCTTGCAGGGCTTGGAAGGCCACATATTAGGGTATGCACAATGTGTATCGCCTGTCCAGTCAAATCAAAACATAGAAGTAGTGTTGGTGCGCCCCATGCTCCATGAAAAAGTCCATCTCCAAAATATTTAGGGAAATTATAAGAAATATCTCCATAGAACAATGTTTCGTCATATAGTAAGAGGTGGCCTGGTTACGTTTTATTTGAGAGAGCAATCGCCGTCTAAAAGCCCCTAATTAAGTATGTTGCCCAAACCAAAACATGGGAGCACGCAAGGGATAAGGATGTGTCCTCCAATACACCCACAAACATAGGTGTCTAAGAAGCCAGATACAAAATAAAAAAATCCCATGGGACAGGGGCCAGTGCAGGCGTCTCCTCTGTCCCCTGATG
The DNA here is from genome assembly GCA_963921515.1 of Calotriton arnoldi. Lineage (NCBI taxonomy): Eukaryota > Metazoa > Chordata > Amphibia > Caudata > Salamandridae > Calotriton > Calotriton arnoldi. The sequence goes on from CAWUFW010003351.1 coordinate 1,275,070, forward strand.
CAGTGTGGACGACCACGCAAGCAATGCCAAAATTGCCAGGATGTTGAACTAGTCTAACTCCACCCATCAATTGTTGTGACAATCAAATTACATATAATGAAGTAGCTCCCACTCAGTCCTTGGCCTCTCCGATGACATTGCCTCCAAAGCCAGATTAAAGATCACCCAGTGGTCATTAACAGATACAAAAGTTTTTGACATATCCTCCATGCAACTTGCCAAGATTTTCACGAGGATGGGAATATTTGAAACGAGGTGCAAATTATTCAGAAAGGATCCGTTATCTTTTCCTTTTCGAGAGTGGGAGACATGATCAGTTTTTATATGGCCCTGTATAGTGTCTTGTGACGGGGTATGTAACCAGCTTCATGCAGCAGTGTGTAACTGAAGAGCTTATCTCTTTGAGAGGTGTAGAGGCCATGGATTCTAGGGGATAAGAGGATGGCCGGTACACGGCAATGGTGTTGACCATTGACAGTTGTGTGATGTGTCTGAAGACCGGATAACCTTTGATTTCTGGACAAGTGCTCGTAGATTATAAAGTACTAGGGAAAATTCCATCTTTTTTGCCTTATCCTGAAAAAGGAAAAAGTCTCACCTTTTTCAAGGTTTAGTTGGGATTCCAATTTAACACTTTCCCTGCCATGGTGTTTGAGCATTTGGTTAATCAGGCACTTCTTTGGTCTCTCTGTGCACCCATAGAAACTGTGTTGCTGGTCTAAAGATGGGGAGGATATTACGTCCTCCTCCCTGGCAGACTACCACCTGCATTATGTACAGATCACTGCCCACCCAGTGGTAATCTCTGTGCCTCTTGTGAAGGTACAGAAAGTATGGTGAGTGGCTACTCACCAAACATTTTTTTCAAAGACAAACTCCCAGAGTGGGAGCTTGTTTTTGAAAAAAAAATATTAATGACCCTGGCACACTGGGAGTTTTCTCCCAGGGTGGAAGGGGGGATCATTAGTAGATTTATTTCTGTAAGAGACGAGCAGGATTTCCTTTACAGTCCCGAAGAGGAAAAAAAGAACATCAGACCGTCCACTCCAAATAGGGTAGGCATTCTAATGTTCTTACATCAACTCAATCAGGTCATCTGTTTAGGTTTATACTAGCTGAACCAGTGGGGGCACCACCGTTGAAAACCAGAAGATCTGCTCGACTCGTAATAGAACGGGCAGGCCGATGGTTTGGCAGGCAGGGTACTCCGCCACAGTTGGACCACATTAAGGGTTGTGTATCGGAGCAAACCCTGCATCGATTTTCCTCAACATTTTTGACAGTTTTTGGTGCAAGCACTGATTTTAGGCACAGTGGACTTATGCAGCATGCAGCAGCCAGTTTGATTTTTGGGAGGAGTAAGTTTGAGAGCGTCTCGTCTTTACTTGGCCAGTTACACTAGCTCTCTGTTCATATGAGATGCTGGTTCAAGGCCCTTTACCCAGTAGCATGGTCATATATATCTGATATGTTTAAAAAATACATTCCTCCTAGACTGCTTTGCGCGTCCTCGTCCTGTCTGGTCACCGTACCTAAATATCAGAGAGCAATATTGGGAAGACGGGCTTTTTCTGTGGTTACTGCTCAGGCATGGCACAGACTGGTGCCCTAGTCACGCATAGAGCTGAATATATCTTAAAATTTTGCAGGGCTCTAAAAACCCATTAGTTTACATAGGCTTTGCCTGGAACCATTAAGTATGCAAGTTGGTGTATTAGTTTGCTAGCGCCATGACACCCTCGGGTAATTGCGCGCTCAATAAAACTAACAAATACATAAATAAATCAGTATCTCATTTTAGCCTATCGATGTAATGAAGCATGGAGATAGTCTAATTTTTTGTAAAAAATTTGTGAAATATTTTATTGCGTTTCTCCAATGGACAAACGTACATCATGGAATTTTAACCAAGGGAATGTTACCCTGAATGTTTGGAGTCCGGCAATATCAAATAGGTGTAGGTTTTCCTAGATAGTGTAGTTAGTACAATCAGCAGTCAAAGTGAATAAAGCAAAGTGTGTGAATTGTGATGCTGAGTACAGTGGGGGCGGGATCGGAGAGGGTGGGGGTTGGGATCAGAGACATGGCTAAAAAGAACAAAATATTGTCAATTCTGTTTGCTTTTCACCTACAGGTTCCTGCATATAAAATATAATGCTTAAACTTTAAATTAAAAATAAATCCAACTTTAATTTCTCTGTGGGAAATTCAATTTCTGGTAGGAAAGCTTGGTTGGTTAATGCGATCACTTCCGATGTCTGTGGTTGTAACCAAAAGGTCACTGATTTGAATCCTGGTCAGGTCACTGTGGAAATAGTGACGTGTAATTAGAGTGCTTAGCGGTCCAGGCCGGTGACAGAAAGCACTGTGAATATGTGACATTAGTTAAAAAAATATATTACATTCAGGGCCTAATTATGAGTTTGGCGGTCCATGCACTGCTGTACTGGCGGTGGCGGTCCGACCGCCGCGTGCTCAGCGGTCTGACCGCTATACAAAGTGGGCAGATTGCATTTCCAAAGACTGCGGCTGACCCGCGACACCGCCAGCACACCGCCGACCCCCAGGGTCGTGGTCAGGGAAAGGCAGCTGCCATAGAGCAGTACTGAGGTGCTCCACTGCCGTCCGTATTACGAGTTGGCTTTCAGACGAGCCGACCACCAGCTTCGAGTCGGCGGTAACGAAGGATTTGGGGTGCATATTCACCCCTCTCCTCTTCTTCCAGGCAGAATTCGACTTGGATCCCTTTCTCTAGGTCCCCCCTTAGCAGCAGCATCTTCACCCTGAAGAATACGACCCTGTTTGTGGGGATCTATAGGTGAGTCCTTTTTGTACCATATGCCCATTGCTGGACTGGCCACATATGGGCCGGACTCTGGCAATGGGAGGTGGTATTTTTCCACATATATCATGCATATGTTTACATTTGACACGTGCAGTCGAAATATACAAAGAGGCATCGATAGATACGGAAAACTATTGCCCACCGCCGCAAGTCCGCCACACCGCAGGACCTGTGGTCAACTCGTAATACGGCAGTCTAAATACCACCAGCACTGTGGGCTACTGACGGATGCGGTTTTCGGATGGTCGGACCTCCAAACACGTAATCAGGCCTACAGTATAAGGTTGCACATAGTACAAATAGGCTGTCGCAAAATATGTAGAAAGATTGTTTAGATGTTTACAATGCTTTCAGAAGTTATGGTTTTAGTAAGACGGTGATGATACCTAATGTAAACTTTTGTTAGGTTTCAATTAAAAGAACAAATTCCAGATTTGATCAATGAAAACCTGTCCTGGTTCCCCCAAGCAGCCTTTAAATTGATTGACACTTACTTTCCCATTTCAGTGTGCAGAACTCAACCATTCAGGAACAGTTGTTTTCTTAAGAGAAATGAAGGGAACAGTTTTGATCAAACTATTAAAGCTTGAGAACATCGTTCTCTAGCCCACTTCGAACTCTAAGCGCAATAAATTATGTATTGAAGTGCATATCAAACCTGTGACTATGTGGAAATTATAAAAACTATATGCTTTGTATTTCTGTAGGACTTAAGGAATCTATTGCTACACATCTCCATTGCCCTGAATGGCATGCCAGTGTTGCCCTGAATGGCATGCCAGTGGAACACTCTTAACATGATGTCAGATTTTTAGGAATTTTTTCCAAAACATAGTAATTCCCTCTAATATCCCTTGTGCACGTGTTGAGCATTTTTTTTTTTACACTATTCAGGCTACAAAATGCAGCCTTAGGACCAACCGCAAGGGTTCCCTGCACTCTAGCCGAAGAGTATAGAAATCTACCTTTGAGTGCTTTATAAAATGTGGTAAGCTCTCTTGGGGTCATGTAGTGAATACCCTAGGAGACTTACTGCAACTTTTTGTTAAATGTTCCTAGCGGGCTGCTGCACTCTCTGCAGCCCCCCAATACATTTAAATGAATGCTTTGTGGTGCCCCTACCATGTGTAGTGGCACCACAAGGATGTAAAAACATATGTAAATAGCCCTCAAAGAGCATTATGGTATGATCCGGGGGCAGTTGGGGAGAGACTTAATATCTAGCAGGTTCTTTAGATGAGCACCAGGTTGGGATAAGTTGTGCCTCTTTTTCCACATACTGTCAACAATGGGAATAAAAGAGATCACTTGAGAATTAGTTAATGCCTTTTCTTCTTCCTATTCCTGGAACAGGTCTTCATGGCTGTGTTGTAGAGAGGAGAAATGGTTTTTCATGGGAGCAAAGGAGATGGCGTTCGCAAGGCTCTTGAGAGAGGTCACCGGGAGGCAGATGATTTTAAAGTGAGTGGAGAGAGATCAATCTTCCTTAAAGAGGGCAGACTAAGAGCCAAGAGCATTTTTAGTAGCATAGGGGTTTTGTTTCCTGCTTAAAACAAAAGAGATTTCCCCAATCCACCCTGAGTTTGAGAACACTGGGTTTAATTGAACTCTCTGGCCAAAAATCCTTACCACCTTAATTATTAAATCAAGCAGTCAACAGGTGAAGGATTGTCGCGTATCTTTTTCAAAGTGTTAGTGTATGCGTAACAGGAGACACAATTTGTTTTGTTAAAAATTCTCAGGTTATGTAGCAGTTGGCGGGTTATGTGGAAATGAGGTAAACTCACCTTTACACTGAAAAATTGCTAATTTACAAAATCCTATTTGTTTTGTGTATTGTATAAACGGTAGAGCCCAACCAGGGCCCTAAGAGTTCTTCACGTGACTTTTTACCATCAACTTGCCAGCAAGAGCCATCCAATTAGGTGAGACTAGTTTAATGACAATGCATCCAGAATAGAGGGCATAAACATGAGGGGGAGGTCCGCCTTTTAGGTGTAATAAGTGCTGTTAGAAAAAATGCCCAACTATTGTGAGAGTGCAAGACAACCTGTTGTTCTTGGCTCTTTACTAGAGACACATTTGCTCCAGCTCCAAAGAGAAACTGATTAAAAATTGACAACAGTAGGCGGACAGAGTGTGGGCCAACCTGTCCTAGCCTTTCCTAACTTAAGATCACATAACAAACAAAACCTCGGCTTGCCAGGTTAACATCTCCGATGATATGATCAGCTAACATTAAAGTTTAAGTTTAAACTCTCACTTGGAAACCTTACTTTGTTTAGATTTATGACATATTAACCTCTTTGGTTTGTAAAGCAGCAGCTCTTTGTTTACACTGAGATGTTTGTATTCTAGGAAGTTCTATTGGAGTAGAACCTTAGGTCACCCTCTTTTCAGCTCTTGACAAATTGAAATGCATTGGTAAAAAGATCATGGCAGACTTTCTGGCCATGATCCCAGTTGACCATTGACCTTGGACAGGTTTCAACCCATGTGTCTGAGGATGTGCCAAGGTGAACTTTACCTTGCATTCCAGTATCACTAGCAAGCCGCCCTGTGCCGATTCCAAAGCCTGTATCTTTTCATGATTAGAAAAGAGGGTTTTCTTTCCAGGAGAGGGTATCATTGCTCTGCTTCTGACCCTACTTGTTTGTTCTTTTCATTAAGCATCTGACCAAGGGCTACTGGACTGATGGCTGGCGCCTGTGGGCGATGGCACCTTCGTATCTTGGAAATGTGAGCAGGTTGCAAGACGTGCCTGGCTGCAGTTTCCACGGACTGTGTAACTCACCTTCAAAGGGGAATTCTGATCATCGGGTCTTCATTTTATCTGGTGCTTCTGTGTTTCTGGAGAGAGAGAGAGAGGTGGCACCACAGACTCTATTACCACTGGTGTCTATGATGTTGTTTTTCAAAGGAACCACATTTTTAGAAATCTACCAACCAGCTCCTGAACAGTTGTTCACCTGAAAGCAGCCATTTAGGAGACAAATAACTAACAATTTGTACTGTTTTATTTTTGTGCATTGGACCATGGTTTGTTTGGAATTAAGTGTACACTTTTTTTAGTTGCATTAAAATTGCTAAAATAAAGTTTGCTGCTATCTGTGAATCTGAAGAAGGCATTCAAACACTCTGATGTGGGCACGGGGTACCCCAAAATTTTAGACACCCAAATTTTTTTACCTCCATCAGAATGCCCACATTCCCTGGTTTTTAGACGGCGCTAAACCTCAATTCCCTGAAGCAATGTGCCCACGCTTTACGGCACCTCCCAATGCATTAAAATCAGAGATGCAATTAATGGGCCAACTCAATAACTGAGTTCTAGATCAATAAAAAGTTCTAGGGTTTTATTATTTAAAAAATCCAAAATTAAGCTATACAGAGACAATACCATGAAAGCTCTTAATAAAAGGGCAATACAGAAAAATGTAAAATCTGAAATTATTCTAACTCTCAGGTTGGCAGCAAAATTGGAAAAGTAATCCTAGTGAAACAGTAAAGTCTTCTTGTTCATCCCCAAAATGTAGGGTTTTTATACATTCTCTTTGCATATGAAATTACAGAAACTACAGAATCACTATGGTGTGATAATGTATCATTTCATCAGTAAATCGGAGAACATGAAAAGTAAACGCCATGTTACCTTAACCCCTTACCTGCTGCACCTCTTCCCCAGTGCTAAGTAACCCTGGGCGTAGTTCGCATAGTCGCGCTACGCGTAGCTACGCGAAGTGTACTTTGCACTACACGCGCTACGCGTAGCTACACGAACTGCGTAGTGCGGTAGGGAAATGCTGTTCGCAATGATTGCACAGTGCCGGATGCTTGTCCGCACTGTGCAATCATTGCGAACGGCATCATGCACAGTGCAAGCGGTCGTTTTCTGCTGCTCGAGTAGATTTGTACTCGAGCGGCAGCTTTCTCAACGTGGACTGGTAGTTTCTCATCGCGAGCGGTCGCGAGCATACGCGACCACACGCAATGAGAAACCCGACCTCCCCGGGTTGAGAATCTCGCCGGGAGGTTTATTTTCCACGCTCGCGATCGGCAACTTGATGTTGCCGATCGCGAACGAGGAAACAGTCTCGCCGGGATGTTGATTTTGCTCGCTCGCGGTCGCCAACTTGATGTTGAGGACCGCGAGCGAGCAAAAAATGCCCGCTACGCGTTTTTGCACTGTGCTACGTGCGATTCGCGTAGCGCGTAGTTGCGCAAACAACGCACACTCCGCAAGCGTAGCGTAGTTTTCCACCCAGGCCTAGTGCTAAGCCCCTTTTTGGCTAGTTGGGGTTATTTGTGCTTAGGCCTGTATATCTTTTTGTCCACATAAGGCACCAAACTGCGTCATTTTTTTCCAACATCCTGGGAATTCTAAAGCTACCCAGGGTTTGTGGCTTCCCCTGGAGAAGACCAAGAAAATAGCCAAAATATAGCAAAATTTTGAGTTTTGGGGAAAAATAGGAAAAAGGTGCTATAGATAAATGTGTCTGCTTTTTCCTAAAAATGGCATCAACGAACTGTTTGCTGTGCTAAAGTCACCATCTTCCCAGCTTTCAGGAACTTGCACAGCTGATTAAAAAAAAAACAATGTTTTTTTACCACAGTTTTGGCATTTTTCAAAAGGGTAGCCCATTTTTCCTATTTTTTGTGCTTTCAACCTACTTCTAGTTTGTGGTAGAAACCAGTGTGAAATCCATGGGTGATCCAGAAAAGCTATATATTTCTGAAAAGTAGACAACATTCTAAATTCAGCTAGGGGTCATATGTGTAGAACCTTCAAGGTTTTCCAAAGAAACTAGCTGTTGAAATAAAGAAATATTGAAAATGAGTAGAAACAATGATGCCAATGTTTTCATCTATAACATTTTGTCACAATAGCTGATTGACAAAAACAATGTACCATTACGTTTGGTAGGCCCTTTTGGTAGCTAGGTTAAATAGGGTTATTAGGTTCTCCAAGAACCCGAGGTACCCTGAGTCAACAACTAAGCTGCACCATACAATGTTTTTTCACAGTGGACTGAGTATAGACCAATTCATATGGTGACATATGTAGAGTGAAAAATGAGTATCGAGTTAACCTATGTATTTCTGAAATGGGGCCAAGATACGGAGTTTAGTAGCAGTGATTATTTGTACATCTCTAAATTTGTGGGTACCCATATGAACATATGATTTAGAGGATATTTTTCAAAATGTCTTTTCTCTTACATGCTGGCTTACATTTGGAAGGCACAAAAGTAGTAAAATCCAGTTGGTAATAACGAATATTCTACCATTCTATGTTCGCACATGTCTTCCGATAAAAATGGTACCTCAACTTGTATGGGGAGGCATAGTGCCTGTGACAGGAAACGGCCCAAAATGCAACATGGACACATTACATGTTTCCTCTGAAATGTGACCCTTTTTAGGTCTCGCCTACGCAGCGCGCATGCGTTGCATAGGAGACCTTTAGCCGTCGTGCAGCTCTTTTTCAAAGCACATACTCGTGCTTGTGGCGGCATACGCCTTGTGGGAGTGCGCAGCGGCGCGCCACAAGCACGAGTATGTGCTTTCAAAAAGAGCAAACAGCTGCTGCTTCGCGCGCGCGTTCGGAAGCATTCCCAGGGCGTCTCTTTTATTCTGTGCACTCCCCCCACCCCTCCCACTTGTTGTTCATTTGTTTCGGGGCAGGAACACTCGCGCTTGTTAACCCTTAGTTTGTGAAGGCAGCACTATATATACACACAAATGACATGGCACGCAAGGCGATCTAACAAAATGCAATTCACTTCATGACATTCCACACGTCAATACTTACGTTCCATACTGAAAATACTTATGCTTTCATTTTCGTTTCTATCTGGTGACAATCTCTAAGCAGTGAAAAGCAAATGAACAGCAGCGCCTCGAAGCTCTGCCCTCCCTCCAGGAGCCCGATTTTTAACACTTGTTGTTCATTTGTTTCGGGGCAGGAACACTCGCGCTTGTTAACCCTTAGTTTGTCAAGGCAGCACTATATATACACAAATGACGTGGCACGCAAGGTGATCTAACAAAATGCAATGCACTTCATGACATTCCACACGTCAATACTTACGTTCCATACTGAAAATACTTATGCTTTCATTTTCGTTTCTATCTGGTGACACATTAAACTGTGTTTCTAGGACGTAAACAATTTACGTGACCTTTGGCAAAGTCTAATTCAGTTGCTGTTAGTATTTAACTGTTCCTTCCCAAATCAACTGCTGAACTTGAAGGGCAGATGTTTGTGTTCTGAGAAGATAATGCTGCAGAAAGGCTATGCACTGGTGACTTGCTGATAGTGCTTAATTTGTCTTGGCAAGGACACGTAACATCCTGTGATTCTGGGCAAATCACTTAATCTCCCTGTGCCTAACAAAAATGAATGTTTCTTCGTGTAACGCAACTGGTGTTCATGTAAAGCGCTCTGATACCCAATCCCTTTGGGTCAAGTTCGCACTATATAAAACTCTGTAAAAATGATTTTTTTTTTAAATTGTAAAAATTAAAAAAATGTGTAGGGGGCCAATTTTTTTAGGGCCCTCTTCCAACACCTTTTAATTACGTGTTTGCTGATTGTAAGGCTGCTTGTCTTGATTTCACCTCATGCTTCTTTCTTTACCACCTTGCACTTCGGTCTCTTTTATCTCATTCTTTAAGGTTACTTTCCATTCCTGCTTTCTCCCAGTGTCAAACTTTCCAATATTTCCCTTTCTTTATCTGGGTGTCTTTTTTGTTTTTCTCATTCTTGTTCTGGGACAAAGTCTGATGATAAAAAAATATGTCCACGTCTCCAAAAATGACTGCCAGTGCCCACCACCTGCAACGACCAATACAAAAACAAGCATTGGCATGGCCAATAGGTCTCGCTTTTGGGACCTTATAAGTATTTAGTAATGCAGCACAATATCCTTGGTGCAACAACATCAACCGTTGCATGGCTAAACACTTATAATGTCCCAAAAGTGAGACCTATTGGCTATGCCAATGCTTGTTATGCAAAGTGAGTAGTTGTGGATTTTGGGCCCTAGCTTAGCCGGCACCTAAGTAAACCTAGCAAACTTGTACATTTTTTGAAAACTAGACACCTAGGGGAATCTAGGATGGGGTGACTTGCGTGGCTCTCACCAGGTTGTTTCACCCAGAATCATTTGCAAACATCAAACTTTGACTAAAAAAACACACTTTCCTCACATTTCTGTGACAGAAAGTTCTAGAATCTGTGGGGAGCAGCCACGGCCCATCCTAATGGGCTGAGGGGCTATGCCCACTCACCTTTTGGCCACCATAAAGAATGTCTGTCAGGCTGAGCAAAGGTCAGCCTGACAGATACTCTTTATTTTCACGTCAGCTAGGCATGCGTTAAATGTGCAGGCTCCTGGATGCCCGGGCTGAAGAAGTCACAGCTCCTGTGTGCGTGACCTCTTCAGCCTGGCAAAGCACCTCGAGGACCTCCCCCTCGTGACGAGGGGGAGCATCACTGCCTTAGACCTGGGCGCTTCAGTTCTAAGCCCTGAAGAGCCCAGGGCTGAGTGTCAATCCCTGACACCTCGGCACAGAGTGGGGAGGGGGTCATCAGTCTCACTGACCCCATCGCACTCTGTGACTAATAAGAAATTGCCTGCCTTCCCTCACTGGCTGACCTTAGGTCAGCCAGTGAGGGAAGGCAGCAGTCCCAACCTTCCTGGGATATCTGAGGCAGAGCTGCACAGGTAGGTATGATTTTATTTTTAATGTTTGGTGCGTGCGTGCATTAATATTTGGGAATGAGTGTTGTGAATGGATGTGTGCGTGTGCATGCGTGTGTGAATGCATCAGGGGGAGTGAATGTTTGTGTGTGTTTGTGCCCCGACCTGCTAAAAGTACAGGCCACCTCTGGCGGAGAGTTGTGTATCAATGATGATACCCGAAATGCTACCAGACCCGGGTCAAAATTGCAGTATATTAAAAGAATGGTCACAGTAGCAACAATTTTTCAAACAACATAAACAGCATTCACAAAACCAATTAAAGTTAAACTGCAGGGAATGCGATTTATTTTCAAAGCAGATATGCAATTCATTTATGGCAACGCAGTTGCTCTTTCATTTGAGATCGATTCAAATTATTGAACAGGTGCTCTAGTGAAAGGGAGGGAAAAGGATGGTGTGTTGTTGGTCAAAGTGAAATTATATCACATAGCAGTACATAGACACTGATAATGAATTACAGTCGTCGAGGCTTGTGTGCTAATAGTAGTCAACGTTTCAACCCCTGAGTGTTCAAGGTAATTCCAGCCTTAGGTTGGGGTCTTCATCAGGACTGCACACAAGCCTCGACGACTGTAATTCATTATCAGTGTCTATGTACTGCTTTGTGATATAATTGGAACAACTGACCGATGTTAGGCCGGATTGGTCTCACTCTGTGAATTTGATGGATATATGTCACACTACCTCTCCCTTGTCCACTACCCTCACGGTTTCACTTTGACCAACAACACACCATCCTTTTCCCTCCCTTTCACTAGAGCACCTGTACAATAATTTGAATCGATCTCAAATGAAAGAGCAACTGCGTTGCCATAAATGAATTGCATATCTGCTTTGAAAATAAATCGCATTCTCTGCAGTTTAACTTTAATTGGTTTTGTGAATGCTGTTTATGTTGTTTGAAAAATTGTTGCTACTGTGACCATTCTTTTACTATACTGCACCTCTGGCGGAGAGCCACAAACTTCCTGCCACCCAGCATTTCCCTAAGTCTTCCAATGAAAATGGTACCTCCCTTGTGTGGGTAGGCATAGTGCCCCGAGAGGAAACAGCCCAAAACGCAACATGGAAATGTCACATTTTTCCACTCAAAACTGACCTGTTTTTACAAAGTGGGTAGCTGTGGATTTTGGGCCCTAGCTCAGGCGGCCACTTAGGGAAACCTAGCAGACAACCAGGGAAGGCCAGGGTGGGGTGCCCTACATGGATCCCATGAGGTTTTCTTACCCACAGTGCCCTATAAACCTCAAACTTTGCCTGGAATCATGCATTTTCCTTACATTTCTGTGATGGAAACCTCCAGAATCCGCATGAATCCAAAAACTTCCTACCATTCAGCGTTACCCCATGTGTGCTGATAAAAATGCTGTACCACTTGTGTGGCTGGGTCAAGTGCCTGCGACAGGAACGGATCAAACCAAGGTCAATGCAAGCCCTTGCGAGGGGACTCCTTCCCCTTCGAGAATGTAAATAATATTTTTTAGGAGCAGGCAATGGTCCCACGGACCGCTGCCTACTCTTAAAAAATTTCAAACTTCAAGGTTTCATTTTTTCTTTTTAAATGCTTCCCGTTTTCCTTTATTAAAAAGCAATCACAGACATGGTGGTCTGCTGACCTCTGCAGGCCATCATCCCTGTGATCGCTGTGATTCCTAATGGTTCGCAAACTGCAACCTACCTCATTAATATTCATGAGGTAGGTGGATTTGCGACCCACAAGGAATCCCTAAATGAAACTCAATGAGTTTCGTACATTAGGAATACCAATTTCCAAATTGCGATTCGGAGAGAATCACAATTTGGAAATCTACAATTTCTGATGTTTGCACATTTGGCCCATTGTTTTTGTTTTTTACAGCTTTGGTGTTGGGACTAAATCACATAAATAATGCATATTGAGCAACATGTAAGATGCAGTCTTATTCCATAGGTCCTTCTCGTAACAGAACTAGTTACTAGTTATACATATATATATATATATATATATATATATATATATATATATATATATATATATATATACATAAAAAGAAGCAGAGAACTCTGGGTAGTTCCCAAGTTTAGGTGGAAGGCAACTCCTGTAAAGAGCACCCTCAACACCAGCGACACTCTAAATTTGCTCACCTCAAATGTCTGCTTTTCTATCAAAGTTTTTAAGCATAGGATTAGCACAGTGCTATCCACGCTGAGATAGAAAGGGACAAAGTCTTTTGGCATTTCTACAGCAAAGTCTTTAAGCATAGGATTAGCACAATGCTAATGTTGAGGGTGCTCTATACAGGAACTGCCTTTCACCTAAACTTGGGAACTACCCAGAGTTCTCTGCTTCTTTTTTGCATAATTTATGCGTCTCTCTATGCCTGCAAGGGTATTCTTTTGACTTATACTGGGTGCTCCCTTGTGTCTGGACAAAGCTAAACCTCTCTGAAGAGCTGTAATGACAGCGAAACACGCGTCAGGGGTTGCTTTTATTCATTTCAGGTTGGCTTGGATGGTATTTTGCCAGTCCAAAGCTGTAATACTGTGCCTGGAGTGGTAAAAGGCTTTTGTCATTTTACAGCTCGCCATGGATAGCACTGTGCTAATCCTATGCTTAAAGACTTTGCTGTAGAAATGGCAAAAGACTTTGTCCCGTTCTATCTCGGCGTGGATAGCACTGTGCTAATCCTATGCTTAAAAACTTTGATAGAAAAGCAGACATTTGAGGTGAGCAAATTTAGTGTGTTGCTGGTGTTGATACGGTGCTCTATACAGGAGCTGCCTTCCCCCTAAACTTGGGAACTACCCAGAGTTCTCTGCTTCTTTTTTGCATAATTTATGCGTCACTCTATGCCTGCAAGGGTATTCTTTTGATATATATACATATATATATATATATATATATTCACAGAAAAAACCATAGGTTTCAGACACGTTATAGTTAGAAATTAGCATTTAAAAAACCTTTGAAACTCACTGAAAAAACCATAGGTTTTAGGGACAGTTATAGTTAGTTGGACATTTCACTCGTGCAAAACCCGTGAAATTCCCCCGTTATAGTTAGTTCAGCTAACTATAACTCGCGCCCCCGCAATGCACTGCTGATGACGTCACATATTACATCACTCATGACATGGTCAGTGACATCACTGATGACATCACTGATGACATCTCAAATGACATCACTGTTGACATCATGCAGTGACTGTGTGTTTCTGTAAAGTTTAAATATTTTTAATATATATAGGAAAAGACGTATTGAAGAATGAGTGGGTGTATAAGTGTCTGTATGGATGATTTAGTAGGTGCGTGACTGACTCTATAAGTGAGTGATTTAACGTATCTTACTGAATGCATGGGTTAGTGACTAAACTGGGTGAATGTCTGTATCCGTCTGTCTGTTGCTGTGTAATTGGCTGCATGTGTTTGTGAATAGCTACATGAGTGTGTATATGAGTTATTGAATGGTTGTCTGAGTATCTGTATGGGTGCCTGAGTGTTTGTGTGGGAGGGGTGTGTGCGACTCTGTGCATAGATGTGTGAGTGGGTGATTCACTGGGTGGATGGTTTCAAGAGTGCATCTGTGATAGACTGTATGGGTGGGTAAGTGTGTGTAAGAGTGTGTTAGTGAGTGAATGTATGTCCCAGTGGTACATGTGTGAGTAATTACATAAGTGAAAGGCAGTATATATGTGTGTTGGTGTATATAAATAGCTATTAGCGAGAGTGAGTGATTGTGATAGTGGCTGTATGGATGAGTGTGTGCTTGTATCAGTGATTGTATAAGAGCGTAACAATGTGCTAGTATTTGTATGATTAAGTGAGCTGGTGTGTGTATAACTGTATAGGTGAGTAAATGGCAGTGTGTTTAATTATTTGCATGACTGACTAGGTGTGTGAGTACCTCTATGGATGAGTGGCGGTGTTTAAGTGTCTATATAGGAGTAAGAGTGCATATGATAGTCCTGTGACCATAAGTATGAGTGACTGTACGGGTGAGTGAGTGGATGTGTGTGTGTAGACCTAAGAATCAGTGAGTGGGTATGTAGTTATTGGTGTTGGAGTGTCTATGGTTTTGCGAATGGCAGTCTGTAATTTAGAGTGGGTGTATCAAAGGTTATATTAGGGTGTGAGGAGGTGCATCAGATTATCACGTGGATGATGTCATCAGTGATGTCATTTGAGATGTCATCAGTGATGTCATCAGTGATGTCACTGACCATGTCATGAGTGATGTAATATGTGACGTCATCAGCAGTGCATTGCGGGGCGCGAGTTATAGTTAGCTGAACTAACTATAACGGGGGAATTTCACGGGTTTTGTACGAGTGAAATGTCCAACTAAGTATAACTGTCCCTAAAACCTATGGTTTTTTCAGTGAATTTCAAAGGTTTTTAAATGCTAATTTCTAACTATAACGTGTCTGAAACCTATGGTTTTTTCTGTGAATTTCAAAGGTTTTTTAAATGCTAATTTCTAACTATAACGTGCCTGAAACCTATGGTTTTTTCAGTGAATTTCAAAGGTTTTTTAAATGCTAATTTCTAACTATAACGCCCCTAAAACCTATGGTTTTTTCAGTGAATTTCAAAGGTTTTGTAAATGACAATTTTTAAATGTATTAATTGTTATATTTATTTTTTTGATACTGATTTACTACATTTTTTAAAACTATTTATTTTTAGATATTTTATTTATTAAATTACATTGTAATTACATTATACATTACATTACAAAATATACTTTCTCTGAATGAATTACTTTAGTTTAAATAGTTTGCAAATAGGCAATAGAGTTTTAAGTACAGTAGTTACAGTTGTTGCAATGGGCAACACAATTTCAAACACAATGCAACATTGAGCTGAATGTGAATTTCTAGTTAAATGCAATTAGTTACTTTATGGATTATTTTTCTAACCACAGGACTGGATCCTAGATTCAGTCCTGGGACATCTCCTGTAAACAGTTGAGTAAAAGCGTTTTGGTTACAATAGTGATTTTTAAGGAATATTATTGTATTTTAAAAGTTGACACTTAGAAACTTTTTCACAAAGAATCACCAATGTTATCCTATGGGAGGAAATTCACTTAGCAGGTAAGTAGTGTTATCGTTACTTTTTCTTACTCAGTGTTGGATCCTGGATCCAGCACTGGTGCATCTCCTGTAAACAGTTGAAAGAATGCGTTTAAGTCATACAGGCGATTTTAAGGAATATTTGTAATTTGTGAAAATCGACACTTGGAAACTTTTCTGCTGAAAACCATACAATGGATTCCTATGGAAGGAAATATAAGTTACTGGTAAGTACGGTTAGAATTACTTTTCAGGGTCAGTGCTGGGCTAAAAGATGCAGCACTGGGTTCTCTCCTGATAACAGGTGAGTAAATCGGAATTCGTAGTTCGGTTGATTTTAGAGGAATATTATAAAGTTCCAAAACTCCACACTTAGAAGAATTTCCAAGTGAAACCAGTCAATGTTAGCCTATGGAAGGAAATTCAAGTTGCTGGTAAGTACGGTTAAAATTACTTTTCAGGATCAGTACTGGGCTGAAAGATGCAGCACTGAGGTCTCTCCTGATAACAGGTGAGTAAATCGGAATCCGTATTTCGGCTGATTTTAGAGGAATATTATAAAGTTCCAAAACTGCACACTTAGAAGAATTTCCAAGTGAAACCAGTCAATGTTAGCCTATGGAAGGAAATTCAAGTTACTGGTAAGTATGGTTAGAATTACTTTTCAGGACCAGTACTGGGCTGAAAGATGCAGCACTGAGGTCTCTCCTGATAACAGGTGAGTAAATCAGAATTCTTATTTCGGCTGATTTTAGAGGAATATTATAAAGTTTCAAAAATCGACACTTAGAAGAATTTCCAAGTGAAACCAGTCAATGATATCCTATGGAAGGAAATTCAAGTTACTGGTAAGTACGGTTAAAATTACTTTTCAGGATCAGTACTGGGCTGAAAGATGCAGCACTGAGGTCTCTCCTGATAACAGGTGAGTAAATCGGAATTCGTAGTTCGGCTGATTTTAGAGGAATATTTGTATGTTTCAAAAATCGACACTTAGAAACTTTTTCAGCAAAAAGCAGGCAATGATATCCTATGGAAGGAAATTCAAGTTACTGGTAAGTACGGTTAAAATTACTTTTCAGGATCAGTGCTGGGCTAAAAGATGCAGCACTGGGTTCTCTCCTGATAACAGGTGAGTAAATCGGAATTCGTAGTTCGGCTGATTTTAGAGGAATATTTGCACAATGGTGAAGGGCGGGGGCGGGGCCTGAGGTGACATCTGTGCAAACACGCCCAGTGGCGCGATTTAAGTTGGGGGATTAAGTCCCCTTGAATCATGAGGGTCCCTGGGGCCAACTAGCCCACCAGGAACCTCCAGTATGCGCCAGGGGGCTGCGTTGCAGAGACGTGTACAGAGGCCACACCCCTTTTTACACCTCTCTGCAACGCAGCTCTGTGGCGCTTTCTGGACGTACCTGTTGGGCTAGTTGGCCCCCAGGGACCCTCAGGATTGAAGGGGATTTAATTCCCCATCTTAAAACACGCCACGGGGCCTGTTTGCACACATGTCACCTGAAGCCCCGCCCCCTCCCTTCACCACTGTGCAAACGCGCCCCGTGGCGCATTTTAAGTTGGGGGATTAAGTCCCCTTGAATCCTGAGGGTCCCTGGAGTCCAACTAGCCCACCATGTACTTCCAAAAAGCGCCACAGAGCTGCGTTGCAGAGAGGTGTAAAAGGGGCGTGGCCTCTGTACACCTCTCTGCAACGCAGCCCCTGGCGCATACTGGAGGTTCCTGGTGGGCTAGTTTGCCCCAGGGACCCCCAGTATTCAAGGGGAATTACTTCCCCTTCTCAAAACGCGCCAGGGGGCGCGTTTGCAGACTGCTGCAGGGAGGGGGGCGGGGCCTCCGGCATGATGCCGGTCTTTTTTTTTTTTTTGATTGGGAGGGGGACTGCGTGGCCCCCCTTCCCTTGGCCACTTTTGGTCCCGGGGACCCCATCCCCCGGGGCCTGAGCATTTTTTTTTTTTAAATAAAAAAAAAAACGGGAAGAGGGCCGCGTGGCCCCCTTCCCTGGGCCTGTATTGGCCCTGGGGACCCCATCCCCCGGGGCATGCCCTCAATTTTTATTTTTTAATTTGGAGGGGGCTGCGTGGCCCCCTCCTCAGGCCATTTAAGGCCCCGGGGACCCCATCCCCGGGGCCGGCCTTGCCCTTTTTTTTTTTTTTTTTTTTTTATAATTTGGGGAGGGGGCTGCGTGGCCCCCTCCCTGGCCACTTATGGCCCCGGGGACCCCATCCCCGGGGCCTGGCCTCTGGTTGGGGACTGTGGGGGTCCCCAATCCCCCCACAGTCCCGCCGGCTCCCCGTGTCCTACGGGAGCCGGCATGCTTTCCACATGGGGAGCAGCTAACATGCTGCTCCCCATGTGGAAAGCAATTGGGTTTGCATTTTGAAAGAGAGAGCAGGTTTCCTGCTCTCTCTTCAAAATGCAAACAAGCTTACTATGACAGGACGGGAGCCGCGAGGCTCCCGTCCTGTCATAGCAAACTACAGTGTCCCTGGGGTAGGCACCCCGGGACACTGCAGGAGCCGGCCCTGGGGGTGGCGGTCCCCAGGGCCATCAATGGCTCCAGGAGGGGGCCGCGCGGCCCCCTCCCATCCAGTGCACAGCCCCGGGGAGGTGGTGGTCCCCGGGGCTTTGGGGGTCCGTAACGGATCCCCATATTCAAATCTTTAGTGCCCCGGGGAGGTGGCGGTCCCGGGGTGTGTGGGGGCTGGAGCCCCCCACACAGGTCAAAAATTTAAAAAGAAGCCCCGGGGAGGTGGCGGTCCCCGGGGCAGCGGGAGGGCAAAGAGCCCTCCCGCACCATTATTTTTTTAAGCCCCGGGGGTGAAGGTCCCCGGGGCTTGGAGGGCATTAGAGGCCCCCACATATTAAAAGAAACCCTGCATGCCCCCGGGACTTGGCCCACCCGGAGGCCAATTAACAACGAAGCGCGGGAGACCGCGCTTCGTTTTTTTTTCTTCTCGGCGGGATCCGCGCACCCTGAGCGCATCCCGCCGATTTTTTTTTTTTAAATGCTTTTTCTGCCCAGGGGTCCTTGAGGGACCCCTGAGCAGACCTAGGGGGTCAGGGTGTTTCTACCCTGCCCCCTTTGTGCGTTTTGCGCACTTGTTTCTTCTGTTTTTTTTTTTCTAATCGGCAGGATCCGCGCACCCTGAGCGCATCCTGCCGATTTTTTAAAAAAAAATGCTTTTTCTGCCCAGGGGGTCCTTGTGGGACCCCTGAGCAGACCTAGGGGTCAGGGTGTTTCTACCCTGCTCCCTTTTGCGCTTTGCGCACTTGTTTCTGTCCCTCGGTTCTACCGAGGGACAAAATGGCTGCCAACACTTCCTGATTTGGAGTGTTGACAGCCACTTGAAAGCCAATTAACATGCAGCTCGTGATCGGGAGGGTGCGCAAATCCGACGCGGCCATAGATATATATGTGATTTTCCTTTTGATTTTCTCTATAACTACTGAACGGATTTACACCATTTAACAAAAAGGGTTCTTTCTGAACCAAGAACTACCTCTTTGCCAAATTTGGTGTAATTCCGTTCAGCAGTTCAGGCTGTAGCCGTGTCTAAAGTTTCCTATGGGAAAATGAATGGGGAAAACACGTTTTGGGACCCCCTTTTTCTCGGCCCCCGCTTGACGAATCACCCCGAAACTTTCAGGGTAGGAGCGGACCGGAGCGGGCCATAAAGTTTGAAAATTTCGCGAAGATTCGTCAACCGGCAAGAGAGTTATTTCAAATAGAATGTCGCGGATTTCCTATGGAAAATAGGTCCTAACTATAACTATCTACTGGCGACCGCCAGTAGATTATATATATATATATATATATATATATATATATATATATATATATATATATATATATATATATATATATATATATATATATATATATATATATATATATATATCAAAGCAGTGTTCCACCTGGGGCTTGCTGAACTCGCGGCGGGTGCAACCGGGAGCGGTGGTGGGAACCGCTTAAAAACAGCAAAAAACAAGGAGTTCATAATACTCCCAAGGTCCGGTGCACTCACGGGGTATGTATCGGCTATAAAACATCCGCAGACGCGTTTCTGGCTCTTGCCGTCATCAGTGCGGAAAAGCCGTTAATAAAACAAACACAGTCATTAAAACGGTCCTGCCATATGATTGGTGGATCCTTGGTGTTTTATAGCCGATACATACCCCGTGAGTGCACCGGACCTTGGGAGTATTATGAACTCCTTGTTTTTTGCTGTTTTTTAAGCGGTTCCCGCCACCGCTCCCGGTTGCACCCGCCGCGAGTTCAGCAAGCCCCAGGTGGAACACTGCTTTGGATTCAATTTGGGCTGTCTGAACCGCCGCTTACGGACTCTGTTGACCTATTTAGGTCGTAGCTTATACAAAGCTAGAGTGTTTCACCATATGTGGGACACTCACAGTGTTTTCGTTTTTAATCCAGCGGCAGGCGAGGGAATGTACAGGCACAGTTATTACGGCTGCCAATTGATTTTTTAGCGATGGGAGCGCCATAGAAATTGCATTAGGCAATAAATAATTAAGACAGTGACGCCCCATTGCTGCTCCTTCATTGGCTAAGGATCCACCAATCATATGGCAGGACCGTTTTAATGACTGTGTTTGTTTTATTAACGGCTTTTCCGCACTGATGACGGCAAGAGCCAGAAACGCGTCTGCGGATGTTTTATAGCCGATACATACCCCGTGAGTGCACCGGACCTTGGGAGTATTATGAACTCCTTGTTTTTTTATATATATATATATATATATATATATATATATATATATGAACACCATTTCCGAATCCGACATATGAATCGGACACCGACACAGGGGTAGCGTTGCCATTCAGTCTTGCATATTAATCAAAATCTTCGCTGTAACGCGTTTTGGCACACCTGCCTTGTTCATATATATATAAATATATATATATATATATACACACACACACACACACACACACATAAGATTAAAGTGACGTTATAGTAAGTGAAAATGTCAATTAAAAATACCATTTCACACTAAAAGAAAACACTGAAATTCACCAATTATAATTTATTGAGCTATCTATAACTTGCGCCACAACTATGCACTGCTAATGACCTCACATATTACATCACTCATGACATATTCAATTACAGTATCGATAACATCACTGATGACATCTCAAATGACTTAATTGAACTCCACCAAAGTTATTAAGAAAACCAAAAATGCCTTTACAATGGAAACTCTGACTCAACAATTTTTACAGAAGTGCTATCATCGCCTCTGTAATATATATATGCATAAATATATATTCTTTTTGCTGAAAAAAAGCAAAGGTTAATGTGAACTTATGGGAAGATTTGGGTAGAACACCTAAAAGTAGGTCTACAAAAACCTCAGAAATTCACAAAAAAACCATAATTAAACTGCAGTTATGGGTAGGAATTAAACCCGGAAAAACACTCCAACTTGCAAGGAATGTGTTATATCCTAAGTTTTACACTCATATGTAATCAGCCTAGGTCTTCCTAGCTGCTCAGCCAGAGTGAGAGATGGCAACGGAATGTTGGTGTGAATGTGATGAATGGAATGCCTGGGTGCCTGTGTGGATGAGTGGATGACAGTTGGAGATGGGCTGAGCAGCTAGGCAGGCTGCTCCTGGTGGGACTGGTGTAGGAGATGTAGGAGCTGTTACATGGCTGAACCTTGATTGATACCACATGACCTGGAACTAATAAAGAAGACTTAGAAACTTACAACATGGCTACCAGTGTCTTCATGTACAGAGTACAACATCTCTTTGGCGACGAGCGGACCTGGACTCATGCGTCTTCAAGGATTGAAACAGAAACAAAGATATTCTAAAGATTACAGAAACCAAGAGAAACCTGAGAACTTTGACGGAAGAAATCAACTTGAAACCAAGTAAAGAGCGTCGTGTATGGAGCAACAGGCAAGCCAGTCCCACCAGTGTCCAAGTCAACGGACGGCCCTCCCACCAGCCTGAACTTGCTCCATGGACTTGACCACAGGTACGGATGGTCTCTTATGTTAGGGTATGTCTGCCCTACCATGTCCTTTTAATGTGCCGCATGGATGTATCTGTAGCGTAAAGGAATTGTGGCTGTTCAAGATGTGAGTTATAGTCTAACTCTGTGAAGCTAATTCACATGGGCAACACAAGAGCAGTGTGGTGTTGCTAAGTCTTGTGCTTCGGTCTCAAGTAGAGCACAAGTAAGGACATTTTACAAAGTGGATGACTGGAAGCTACATCTCTAATTCTAACACGCATTCTTTGCCTTGGATGAACATGGAGTGCGCAAGCCACTGTGACCACTGTGTCTTTGTTTGTGTTTACTGTGGGAGTGCTTCTTTTACATGGTGACTGCCCTGGATCTACTGTCACAACATACTCCGTGCAGTGTTTACACAGATGGTGTATTGATAGTGGTACCATTCAATGGACTTTATTTTATGGCATGTTACAAAGTGGCCTGCGTTTTACTAATATGCCAGTTTCTGCAAAAGGCAAACAATATTTTATGTTGGACTTTGTGCCGTCTACAGGGTTGTTTCTCTGTTTGGTGCCGGTTGCTGGTTTTCAAAGTTTTTATTCAAGTTGGACATGCGTCCATTAGAGCTGCGCTAATGCCCGTTTAACCGCCTTGCTCAGTTTAAAAAAAAAACTGGCACGAGCCAAGCAACTCGCGTGCCTACCTCTTTCCAGCTGGTAGTCTCTCCTGCGATGTGCCCTGCGTCATCTCCATTCTGACGTGCAGGGCTGCCTCTGCTCTGGTGATGCTTCTCGCCCAATAGAACGCTTTGGTGCATGTACGCACCATGAACCACCCGGCACAACGCAAAAAGCGTGCCGCCATCTTGGGGCTGGCACATTCTGATGGATGTTTTCTTTCGTGTTGCCAACCACGTTGTTTCCGGTCAAATGAATAAAGTTTTTTTTTCAACATGAAGTCCGGGACAACGTGGGGTTCGTTTGCGCAGCACAAGTGTGGAAACTACTATGTGGGGTTCGGCAGATCAAGTTGAAGAGTCTTCCACAAAGGATTCATTTTGATGAAGTACTCCGTTTCATGCATGTCGGAGGTAATGTGCATTGAGTATCGTTCCAGCTTTATCTTGTTGGTTTCTTTCCGGAGCCATTTATCTGTTTTCTGCACATTCGGTTTGAAGCATGTTTAAAACTACGCACGTCGCAAGGAGCATGTGTTTCAATTTGCTGCACTAGCTTTGGATTACTTTGGAGAAGACCCGGTTTTTGATGTACAACATATGGAACTGGTTTCATCTGCTAATATGGCTTCTACAGTGCTTTGTGACTTTTACATACTACTGCTCTGGGGTTTACAGCTTCAGAAACTTTCTGTTTTGGTTTATTCCAACTTGACAATTCTGTATTGTTAGAGTCCTGCCAACCAAAGTGTTGTTACCATTGTTACACAAGTTGTGTTTGCTTTACAACAAGCTTCTGGTTGCGTGCACTGTATCTGAGTGTGCACAGTGTTCTACAACTCGGGTGAGAGGTCGCTCACCGGCGTGGGGCACAGGTCACTTGTGTTTTACACTAGATGGAATTGTATTACCAATATCAAAGTTTATTATGTAGTGTTGCCACAGTTATACAATGTTTAATGGTTGGGACGTCCTAGTCTCATAGTGGGTGGACATCACAGATGATCTCTTTAATGAGGGATGGGTTTGGGGCTATGGAATAAGTCCTATCACAGTGTTGGGTTTGAGTCCCAGTTAGTAACCTCTACATGAGGTTTAGGTCATGGGTTAGTTCCCATACGCAATCGTTCTTACGGTAACCCTTTCACAGGGTTAGTTATGGGTTTATACCCCATTTACAGTTGCGCGCAGTACAAAAGTACAACTAGGGTGTGGGTTTGGGTGCTTGCCCCTCACACAGTGTTATGGGTCGTTGTCCCATTTCTTGGCAGTTTCCCCTGTTGTTGGGGTTGGCGTTGCGGGGTTTTTACCTTTTGCATTATAGTATATATTTTACAGCTTGTTTCAAAGTATTACAATGTGTATTTGATTTCTACAAGTTTACGCTTCTAAATATTTTGATAATTTGTTATGAGGGAGGATGGGGGATATTGATGCACGTTTTTGTCGTATTTTGCCCATCTTTTCTTGATTTGCATGTTCATTCTCTTGTGATGTTTTACTTTTAGTTGCATCCCTGAGTTATGTACATTTCTTTTCTATTTTTTGTGTATAGTTTTCTTTAGTATTGTAATTTTTGGTTTCTATTTAAAGGAAAGGGATAATGTTATATCCTAAGTTTTACACTCATATGTAATCAGCCTAGGTCTTCCTAGCTGCTCAGCCAGAGTGCGAGATGGCAACGGAATGTTGGTGTGAATGTGATGAATGGAATGCCTGGGTGCCTGTGTGGATGAGTGGATGACAGTTGGAGATGGGCTGAGCAGCTAGGCAGGCTGCTCCTGGTGGGACTGGTGTAGGAGATGTAGGAGCTGTTACATGGCTGAACCTTAATTGATACCACATGACCTGGAACTAATAAAGAAGACTTAGAAACTTACAACATGGCTACCAGTGTCTTCATGTACAGAGTACAACAGAATGTTTAGGACTGCAATTCATAACTCGCACAACAGACATGCAAAACCTACCTTGCACACCAAATGCAATGCTTATGACTTCACCTTTGGTGTGGCAGAAGCAATTACAAATAGAGTAATTCACCTTTGCTATCAGATTACATACCACTTTGCCCATAGCACTACGAAAGAGGTGACAATGAATGCATCTTTATTTATCGGTTTTCCTATGCAGTGTTATTTAATTACATTGTGCTTTTAGGTGCTGTTATTTACTGGTATAAATGTTCTGAGGTCATATCCATTGCACACATAACCCTCCTTCGGTCTTCATCTCGTTTTTTTATCTGTTATGTTTTTTAAGGTTTGAAGACCCTAATGTAGGGTTTGTGAATCCATGGTAAGCTTTGTAGCCATGAACAGGGGACATGCTGTAAGATTTAGGGACTTGTGTTGGATCTCTCTCTGTGTGCTTAATTTGTAAAATATTAAGTGCCAGGGCCCTTGTCAGGAGGCCACTGCAACTTGCACCACCCATTGCCCCTTCCAGCACTGCCACTGACAGTAACAACACAATTAATCATCACACTCCAACAAGTTGTGTCAATTCGGACTACTCCAGGCCCCAAAAAGATATGAGAAGGGCTTTGGGGGCAGGTATTGGTCAATTTTAATGTGCACTGAATTAATAAACAACTGATGTTTTGTTCATCTCTAAACTAGGCAAACAGTGCCACCAGTGGCGGCTGCTCTAAACTGGAAGCGGTAGGCAACGCAAATGAGGGGTAAAAAAGAAATTCAACAACTGACCTTCACCTGCCGCCTCGGTGCTCCTCTCCCGACGCTGGTCACGCTGCACAGGCTCCCAAGGGGCAATCACAGCACTGCTCTCATGCTGGTAATATTATTTACCAGCTTGAAAGCAGCGCTGTGACTGGCCTGAGTGGGCTGACTTGACGCTTGCTTAGGCACAGGGAGGCTGCAGCTTTTCTCCAACCCGGCTGTACAACACAGCTGGGTTGGAGAAACCAAAGTACGCGTTTCTGTTTGGCCAGCCTAAGACGGCCGGCCAAACTGATATGTGCACTTTTAAGTGTCTACCACTCCTTACTGTGACGCTCTGCCACGTTGGCCCCGCCCTAAACTCGGCTGGCAATAGTAGGATTAGGAAAGAAAAATAAAATGATAATAAAAGGGTTCTATCATCATTTTTTTTCCTGTGGGACGACGCTTCTCCGCCATAATGGAGGAGCCGCCCCTGAGTGCCACTATGTGGTACACTCATAAGTGCCGGTGTTGACAACTAAGGGCAGGTACTGAGCACCGGAAACCACCGGCTCAAATGGGTGGTCCTAGCCTGGGCCTGGTTTGAGATTCGCTCAACTTGAGAAAGGACTTGCATAGGCCCATTAAGTTTCCGGGTAAAGGAGAGGAGGGGAGGGGAGAGGAGGGAAGGGAAGGAAGGGGTGGGCATTCTGCCAATGAACCTTCTGCCAGGTTGGCGGCCTCTAGCCAGCATTCACAGGTCTCTGGGCAGCAAACCCTGCCCCGAGGTCCGCGAAGCTCGTGGCAAAATCAGCATTTATTTGTATTCCTTATTCACATGGGGACGCTGTGGGTCTGGGGGCCAGGGTGTACTGCTCCAGATAAGTACGTGCCTTTTTATTTTGATTCCCCAAATCCTGCAACTGTCGTTGCGGTAAATCGTCCGAGAGCTTCGTTTCCACAAACCTGAATTTGGATTTCTGAACCTGAAATGGACGAAGGGAAAAAAAAGCAATCCAACCAGATTTGAGTATTTTTAGAATTTGGAGTTCGCAAAGCTTTCGGAACTCCATGAACTGACAGTCCAGATATCTTTGTAATTTAACCCCTTCAAGCCCACCAAAAATCGCTGATTGACTCTAATTTCTCAAAAAAATACTAAATGGATTTTCAGCAAATCAAGCAAACGCATTTTCTTGATTAAAGTTCTCCCCTTTCATGCTAAGTTTTGTGTAGTTCCGTTCAGTCATTTTTCTGTCCCAGAAAGCAAAGATTCCTTTTAGAATTAAAATGGGAAATGTCACTTTTTCTGGATGAACTTGCAGATTAACCGAACTGCTCCAAAGTTATTAAGAAACAATAGATTAATTTTCACTGGAATTATATTAGAACCTAAATATGACTACACAAATGTTATCAACATCTGTGTAATATATATATGGTATATGTACATATAAAAGATACACTGGAGGTAACACTGTATTATGTACCTAAATTTCCTTTTAGGGGCTCTAGTCTAGTGACATAAGCCATGTGGCTTAAGGCCGAATGTTTTTTTTAATATCTCCCGAGCTGGCAATATATGGTTATAATAAATGGTACCCATTATATATTTTGCACAATATTTGTTTCTAGTAATACAAATTTAAAACTGCATGCACCACAACTTCCTTATGCATCACGTTTGTCTCATTGTGCACTGTCCCGTCAGTTTCCCTTTCGTGTTTTTGTTCCTTTTTCTAAGTAACTTTTTTCTCATCAACTTTTCTCATTTCTTTTTATGAAGGGACGCTAATGCACCCCTCTGTCCCTTTCCTAGCTTTTCCACCCTCTCCTCACAGGGTGAGATTTTTGTTCAAGTTGGCGGGTATGCTTCTGTTTTGCATGTATTTGTTTCTTCCTTCCTTTGTGACTCCTGATTGTGATCCTGGTACCCACCTTTCTTGTTCTTGCTGCTACTCCTGTTGTGTGTCTCTCGCCCTTCTTTTCTGTTTCTGTGATTATATTTGTCATCGCTCCCTAGCTCTTTCCTCCTCTGCGGTCCCACTTGGAAGTTTGTGGACTCCGTGAGTTACTAACTCTTAGAAATGAAACTTTGTAGATGTAAACTTGATGAGTTAGAACCTGAGTGAGTCAATAGCATTTGTATGACCTGGCACCATATGTGAAGACGCTTATTGGTGCCAAAGGTTGGAAGCTAGCCCTAAGCTCACACTCCATTCCTGGTTCTCCTCCACCCCACTGATAGGACCAAGATTCTGAGGAGCCGCCAATGAACCCTGCTCTCTTGCGGTCAGGGCAGCATCACTTTCTTACAGACTCCGAGAGTGTATTTAAGGCAACACCAAGAGGTGTCTTTTTAGTAACTTTTAACAACTTACCACTTTTCTACACCAGACAACATTTTGGGTAAGGATCCTCTTTCCTTTCAGTCTTGCTGTTGTACGGTTGGGTTGTCAGCATTTTGACACACTTTATATAAGATGCCGAAGGCATACCTTTATACATACATATACTTGCTTGAGTACCAAGATCGCTTAAATGTTGTTTAATTACCAGGTGACGTCTCAGCTGATCGTGTTGAGCAATCACATCTTACACACTAAAACTGTTTTCTAGGATGAGAGGATGTAAGCAACTGGTGATTCAAAATTGTTAGAAAAAACAAACGTGAGTGTCATTCCTTTTATGTAGCAGCTGGAACTGGGAAATAGCTCTTGATAGATTTCAAGTTTCTTTTGAATGAAACTGAATAAATTCGAGTTCTGTAGACTCATAACCGAACTACTTTTGCCTGTTAGATATTCATTGAGACCTTTTCTAAGCACTCCCAGTTTTGCAAGGGGAGATGCTTCAGAGCATTCCAGTCTACTGCGTAATATACTGTTAGGGTGGGTAAGTGGTGGAAATTGTTGCAAGCTTATTTCTACTTGCAGACCCTGGAGCCAAGCCCACTTGAATCAAGAAATGGAAATCACTGTCCGTGGCGGTTGTAGACACTCGGCACCAAATGACTGTTGATTTCCCCACAGCAGACGCGGTGATGCTGCACTCTCCCTGTGCCACACCAGACCCTATGAAAAGCATGCTAAAGAGCCCACAACCTCAGCCAGCGACCACTCGCTCACTCAGGTGCACGCACTCGTTTGCACGATCCGCAAAAGCTCACAAGCCGCACACTGTGGAACGCTATGCCTCAGCTCACTGCTGCTCAGTCACATGCAGCCACTCTACCCCACTAGTAGTCAGTCTAAAAACGTACCTTGCCATACACCACAAAAAGTATTACATCAATACTAGTATAAAGTCAAGCTTGTGTTCTCATACGTCCTCCCTCAAATAGATTAAAGAATAATTTGTTACCTCTGAGTTGTGTGCCTGCATTAAGCTACTTGATGTGCAGGTGTTGGACTTGTCCCGCTTTGCAGGGTCATCCCCAAACTTTGTGCCTCCTGATTTTTTAATGCAAGTATCAAAGGGAACAAGCTACTAAATAGGAGCTCCTGTTATGTGTATGTAATGCAACACATATGTGTTTTTCAGAAGACCCTCACTCACCAACCTAGTTGGTGACATCCTTCATCATCGGGTCCCACCCAAGGCACCGAGTGTACCTTGGGTGTACTTCAGCGCCTGGATGCAGCGGAGCTAGTTCTGTGCAGTGAGTGTGCAGTGAAGGTGAAATGGCTGTGGTTTAAAATGCTGTACGTGGGGTCCCGTTAAGTAACAAGGTGGTCTAAAACTAAATCTGTAAGAGACCATCTATGTGGTGCACTCGCTAAGGTGCATTATGTGGTAGAGGATGATTTCCTCTTATGACGCATACTCAGAAATTGTCTGAGAACCGCCCCATGAGTTCCGTAGGGGGGCCTGACCTATTGTCACACTTTCTTCAAGATCAGAGGCCCGTCTCCGTACCTAGTCTGGCCGCATCGGAACTCCACCTTTTAATCTCACGCACATAAGGTCCTGAAGAAAGCCAGCCCAGCATAGAGAGACTGGCTGAAACATGTTGACCACACAGGATATCGGAGCCTAATTCACTCCAGAGATATCCACCTCTTCCCTTTTAATCACTGCCGGGGGCCCACACATTAAAATAGTCCTCTTGTTACTTAACGGGACCCCACGCACAGCATTTTAAACCACACCCATTTCACCTTCACTGCACACTCACTGCACAGAACCAGCTCCGCTGCATCCAGGCGTTGAAGCACACCCAAGGTACACTCGGTGCCTTGGGTGGGACCCGATGATGAAGCATGTCACCAACTAGGTTGGTGAGTGAGGGTCTTCTGAAAAACACATATGTGTTGCATTACATACACATATCAGGAGCTCCTATTTAGTAGCTTGTTCCCTTTGATACTTGCATTATACCTAGGGGAAGTGAACTGGCTTCTACCTCCTCGCTCTTCATTTTGATTGTTTCCCTTTCCTGATTTTTTAAGCCATTTTTGTTGGCTTTTAGGACTCTAGCACTGGTTAGCAGTGGTAAAGTGCACAGAGTGCTTGTGCTCCCTCCTTTAAACACAGTAAAATTGACTTACACCCATTTGGCACATTTAATTTATTTGTAAGACCCTGGTAAAGCGGTACTACATGTACCCAGGGCCTGTAAATTAACTGCTACTGGTGGGTCTGCAGCACTTACTCTGCCACCCACTTAAGTAGCTTGTTTAAACCTCTCAGGCGTGCCATTGCAGCTTGTGTGTGCACTTTTAAAATTGCCATTTCAACCTGGCAAAATAAACCGTTTGTCAGTCCTAGACCTTCCTATTTCATACATACCGGTCAACCCTAATGTAGTCCCTACACAGCTCACAGGGCAGGGTGCAGTGTATTTAAAAAGTTGGACATGTACTTTTACCTTTTATATGTCCTGGTAGTGAAAAACTCTTTAATTTGTTTTCACTACTGCAAGTCCTGCCTCTCCCATAGGATAACATGTGTTTACCTTATTACATTTAATAAGTGATAACATTTGTTAGACCTGGCACCATTGGCGTGGGTCTCCCTTCCATTTTTTGCTGTTGCCTCCTGTATTTTTGCTACGTGTTTTGCTGGTCTAGATGCTTTGGGCACTTTGCCACTGCTATTCAGTGCCAAAGTGCAAGTGCTCCCTATTGTAAATTGATGTAATGGATTAGTGACTCCATGATTGGCTTATTTGATTTACTTGTCAGACCCTAGTACAGTGCACCATGTGTGCCCAGGGCCTGTAAATCAAACACTGCTGGTGGGCTTGCAGCACTGATTGTGCCACCCACCGGAGCAGCTTGTAAACTATGGCTCAGGCCTGCCATTGCAGAGCTTGTGTGCAGTCTGGGACTGCCATGTCGAATTGGCAAGTGCACACACTTGCCAGTCTCCAAACCTTCCCTTTTCTACATGTTAGCCACCCCTAAGGTAGGCCCAAGGGCAGGGTGCGTTGTATGGGAAAGGTAGGACATGCCCTGATGTGTGTGGCATGTCCTGATAGTGAATTTACAGCCATTTTCGTTTTTCACTATTGCAAGGCTACCTGCTCCCATAGGCCAGAATGGGCAGTTTGATTATAACATCTTATAATCCTAACTGACCCAGGGAACAAGGTAGAAATTCGAGTTTAGTATGCCTGAACTCAGAATGTTAAAATACATCTTTTAGTGTGGGTGATTTTTACATTCTGTGTTTGAAAATACTACTTTTAGAAAGTAGGTATTTTCTTGCCTAACCATCGAGCCTGCCTCTGCTAGAGTGTGTATTCCATGTCTGGTTTGTGAGTGACAGGGGGCTGGAGAGGGCTTTGGCTCCAGCAGTCTGATGAGTCAGGGCTGGGCTGAATAGGGCCTGCATTGAATAGAGAGTGGGGGGCGGAGATTTCCTTTCACTGACCTGAGCACTCATAGAATAGAGAGCAGGGGGAGGAGATTTCCTTTCAGCTACCTGGGCCAGGTCTGCCTTCAACAATTCTGTCTCCACCTCCTGTCAGGAAGCTGCACTGAACTGGTTTTGGCTGGGCACAGGCACCCTCTGCCTTCAGAGGACAAAGGATTTACTGGTATAAATATTGGGGCCCAGACCCCAGAACTTTAGATCACTTCTGGGAAGACGACCCTTTGCTGAGGAGAAGAACCAGGAAACTGAAGGAGGAGACTACCCCTGTGCTGTGTGCTGTTTGGGGGTTGGCCTGCAGTGGTTGCTTCATTGCCAAAGAAAGGAAAAAAGGACTGAGTGTGCTTTCATCATCTTGAAGAAAATCTCCAAGGGCTTGAAGATTGAGCTTGCCTCAAGACTTCACCACCAGCTCCCCCCTGAATTCCCTCGCTGGGAATTGAAGTGCCTGCTGTTGTGCTGGGCCTTCTAAGAGACTGCGTGTCGCTGGGAGCTGGAAGCGCGACTCAACAAAGAAGAAGCGTGTCGCCGCCGCAGCAGTTGCCGTTGCATCGCTGAGTAAGCGTGCTGTCGCCATCGCATCACCGAGGCGCGTCGCATCACCGGAGAAGCGTGCCGCCGCAGAGGTCGCCGTCACATCACCGGAGAAGCGTGTCGCGGCTCAGAAGTTCACTGAGTTGCCGCACGGCCGTCAGGCGTGCACGCATCGCATCTACGTTGTCGCACCGTAACTAAGACGCCATTTTGTCGCATCTCACCGGAGCGTCATCGCATTGGATCGCAGTAAGAAACCGGCGCGTCAACTCCCCACACAGTAAGGAAGCGAGCCTCAACTCCCCTGCGCAGCAGTAAGGAACCGACGCATCCACTCCCCTGAGTGTAAGGAATGGCGCATCACCTTCCCTGCGACCCTTTTGTTTGTTTTGCGTTACGCATCCCAGGTACTTTGAGAGTAAAGTGTCGCATTTACAATCTAAAGTGAACTAAGCTATTTCTACCATTTTAAAGTCTTATTTTGGAATATTGTATTGTGGATTTTTGTCGTTGGTCTTGTGTTAAGTCTATATAAAGAATACTTATTTTTCTAAACCTGTGTGGTGTCCATCTGTAGTGTTTTCACTGGATTACTGTATGTGTTCACAAATGCTTTACACACTGCCTCTGAGATAAGCCTGCCTGCTCGTGCCAAGCTACCAAGGGGGTGAGCAGGGGTTATTTTAGGAGTGTAGCCCCTTACCCTGACTAGACGCAAGGGTCCCTATTTGGACAAAGGTGCAAACCATTGCCAACTAGAGACCCCCAAATCTAACAAAATTCAATTGGGAACAAGTAGGAATTTTGAGTTTGGTGTCTAAAGAATTGTGATTTAAAACCCTCTTTAATGGTAAAGTTGGATTTTAAGTCACAGTTCTGAAAATGTCACTTATAGAAAGTTGGCCTTTTATTGTCCTAGCCATTTGGTGCCTACAGCCTGTATCGTGGGTCACATGACTAGGTGTAGCTGGCAGTTGGTCTTTGTGTATTGCTCCCAGACAGTGAGAGAAAGGGGGAATAGGTGTTGGCATCGTCGACGATGATGCAGGACTCCACATCGCAGCCCAGCCACTTCTTCAGAATCACCGGTGCGCGACGCATCTGTGACGCAGTTCCTCGCATTGCAAGCCCCTTGTCAACGGCATCCTCATCGACAAAGCAGTACTCTGCATCACAACCTCGCAGCCCCTCAAAACCGTTGCTGCATGACGCATCCTTGACGCAGGTTCTCACAATGCTGTGCCAACCAGGATTTAAGGTACTTTGTTCAGTGGGCCTAACTTGGTCCCTGTATCCAGCCCGCACTCCGTCACGGTCAGCCTGAACTTGTAACTTTGCCCCGGTCCGGCGTGACCAGATAACCACAATTGGCGCTTTGTGCTTCTAGGCACTGTTTTTACTTAAAACTTTGAAAATGCATATCTTCTGTTCCACTGATTGGATTGTTTTTGTTTTGATCTCAAATTTATTAAATTTTACTCTATTTTTCTAAATTGGTGTGGTTTTTTGTGTTGTGTTTTCACTTTATTATTGTTTGAAGAGCTGCATAAATACTTTAACCATTACCTCTAAGTTAAGCCTGGCTGCTTTAGTGACAAGCTACCAGACTGTTAAGCACAGGGTAATTTGGGGTTGGCTTGTGTTTCACCTTGACAAAGATTGTGGTTTCTGCTTGAGTAGGGTTTTACCCCCCACCCCACCCCAAACCAGTAACTCAATTTCCAACAACAGACTTCTAGTTTATGTAGGAAAATGATTTGTATGTAAGTTGCAAATGTCCCTACAGTGAGCAGTTGGGAAGGCAGTAGTTTGTACCTTACGTATCCTTCAGTCTTGTCAATTCCTTATTGTCCATTTTAGACCCTGTTGTAGAGATTTGTGGACAGGCATTGTGTTTTTAAAGGTGCAGAATGTGTGCCTATCGACAAGGAGAATGAATGGTCCTTTTCCAAGGCAGCCACCTTGAATCTCTGTAAAAACAATCCCTCAGTGGCTCCACTTTTTCATTCGCTCATGAATTTAACAGTCACTTGAAAGTGTATCTAGACATTCGATCCCTCAAACAGATACAACAAAATAATTTAGTAGCTCTTAATATTCGGTGATATAAGAGGTTATTCATGTCTTAAGGCATTCTTGTGTCCTGCCTTGAGTCTCAAGAGGGAACCCTGGTGACTGCAGTATGGCTTTGTGTAGACCATCCTGTGCTTCCCCTGGGCCCCGATCCTCCTCACCTGCCTCCCCATCAGTAGCTGCCTACCCCTTTTGATCTGTACCCTTGATCCATCCCCGATACTGGGTGAAACTGATGGAGAAAGAAGTGTCCTTTGAGTGTTGGTGGGCGCGCACCATTAAGTGACGGGACCTCATTGTTTTTGGTTCATTTTATGAAGAAATCGTGTCCTAGCTGTTCAATCTTTGTGCATTATTTTGCATTTTAGTCACAGTTACCCTTTTGGGGCATGTTTGGGCTTTTAAAGGATTTTTAATACGATAAGTGAGATGCGCATAAACATATTTATAGCTCATATTTTGATAGCCGTCTTGGTGCAGCGCTTAGCTTATTCCCATGTCAGGCTGCCATTCGAGAAGCTTTTCATTACATCTCCGATGAAACTCTGCAAGGACTTTAGAGTAACTGTAGGAGCCGGAGTATGTAACATGCTTGTAACACGATTAAGGGGTTTAAGTGACAGCCTAATGTAGCCGAGACAGCAGTTCAGGCCCAGCAGCCGGGATTGTATTACCGCCTCACTCTGTAATGCAATTACAAACTGGAGTTAATATTTATAGCGTAGTGTGTAGTGTACTTAAACATCCGAAGTTAGCAGAATTAAGGGCTAACCCGTCCCTCACTTCCAAGATGCATTATCCTCGAAAAGCTGCAGGCTAAATTAGCAGCGAGCAGCATGCAGCCGAATGTTCTCGAACAATGGAACTTTGGCCCGCAGGCGCCATGTTCGTTCAGGAACTGGCGCAAGTGTAATTGGGTGTTATGCGTGAGGTCAGAAGGAGTGGTTTAGGCAGATGTTATGATCGTAGAGTTATGAAACTGATACCTTTTCGTTTTGGATCGAAAGCAAGACATCCCATCATTACATTTATATTTCAGAGAATTGGTAAGCCTCTTTTTAAGCTTATGAGTTTGTATTGCATTTGCATTAAATACAAGGATCACAGTGGAAAAGGAAATGTATTTTAAACCTGAAAACTTAACCGGACCAGCGTATGCCACAGTAACTGCCACTTTCCTTGGGATTTTGTTACGTCAAAGGTCAGCTAAGGATGCACTGAATTCTGGGTAACGATTTTTTCTGGTTTAGGCAGGTCCTTTGAGCGTGAGGTTTGAATTGTACATTAATAAAGAAGACCACATATGTCTTCTGTGGTCATAAGTTGGGCACAGTGGGTAGGGTTCACACCTGACTATTTTATTTTTTTACCTGTCTAGTCTGTGATTTTAAGTCCGGGCTTTTAAAAATATTGGTATAGTATTTGCGAACTGTCTTAGTAATTTCTAAATGATTATTCAAACAAATAAAGGCATAATTGCAATATTACAAAAACATACAGAGGATTTTGCAGAATTTGCTTTTTCAGTTCCCAGGTCTTCTCCCTTTTCGAATTGCAAAACATAAACAAATGGCCGTTATTTTTTTATGAGTAAGGTGGCACACCTACAGTCAAGACCGAGTTAGGACTGCCTGGTATCCAGAGAAATGTGTATAAATGCTCATGGTCCTGAGACACTGGTGAGAAACTACAGTTTCTCATGAGAGAACTGCTGAGGAACCACTGGGGGTCCCAAATTCTGGAGTACAAGTCCGACAGAAGTCTTCCGTCACCTTGATGATGTTATAATGTGTTGTTGATATGTAATGTCGTAAGCATCGCATTCTGGGAAATGTGCAGGTATGACCAACCAGAACTGTAATGTCCCTTTTTTCTAACAATTTTTCAGAGAGTTTCTAATTTTTTATGACCTGGTTTTCTATCTGATCTTAATAGACCATTTCAATGCTCCTTAATCAAAGGTTTCAGTGAATTCGGTTTGTATCGTCTGATACGTGCCTCCAGGTTATGGACTCTGGTTATCCCTGAGTGAAGAAACTCTGCCTTTATTATCTACTGGGCAGAACCTGTAATATGCCCTGTGGGTAGTAGAGATAGCCTTTGAAAATGCCATGTTTCAGCTACTTTTCCCTACAGTACAATCAAGCCATGATCTGTGCCCATACGCTTTGGGGGCTCGGTACAAGACTGAGGGCCTGATTCACCAAGAGTCTCCGCATTCGTGGCGGAGTCACCGCAGCCGTGGTGGGATCTCCGGATTGCAGGTTCTCATTGCGGAGATCTTACCATGAGTGCTGATGCTCTTTGTGAATCGGGCCGTGAGTGTGGCCAGCAGGCCAAGTGACCCTGCTTGTTGGGTGCGGGCACGGAGTAATGTCTTTTGCCAGTACACCTGCTCACGATACCCACAGGGCAAGGCTGCAGACAATACCAGGTGGGTACTGGGCATCAAGTTTATCCTGTAACCATTGTTTTCTGATCCTCTGCACAAGACATTGCTCTGTGTCCGGCACCCCTGCACGTGTGAATCCACTGTCCTTTCCTAGGAGCCAGTGAGGTCAGGATATCTCCCAGTGTTTTCTTGCATGACAGGCCTGCCATCCTTTTCCAGACAAGGCAGACTGGGAGAGGACTTTAGAGTACAACACGTTGCAAACAGCTTAAAAAAATATCCTACTTGTCACTCCTAATGTGCTTACTTTTCTCCGACAGGTGACGAAGAAGGTGAGAACCATGCAGATGTTCCATAAGCCTGTGAGCAGCGCCATGCAGGGCGACAGGGTGGGCATCTGCGTCACGCAGTTTGACCCGAAGCTATTGGAGCGAGGCCTTGTGTGCACTCCGGACTCCCTGCACACTATCCATGCTGCCATCATCTTGGTGAAGAAGATTCCATATTTCCGTGGCTCGCTACACACCAAGGCCAAGTTCCACATCACAGTTGGCCATGAGACTGTGATGGGCCGAGTGATGTTCTTCAGTCCAGCTCCTGATGACTTTGACAAAGAGCCCCCAGAGCAAGGTTTGGATTTTGAAAAAGAGTACCTTTACCAGGAGGAATATCTGTCCAAAGACTCCAAATCTTCTGATACGAACGAGGAAAGCAGACAAGTGGGCGAAGGGCGGCTGCCCAAACAACAGTGGGCCCTTCTGGAATTCGAAAAACCAGTCACGTGTCCGAAGCTGTGCCTCGTGATTGGTTCCAAACTAGATACTGACATCCATGCCAATACCTGTCGGCTCGCCTTCCACGGGGTACTTCTGGAGGGACTTGAAGACAAGAACTATGCTGAGTCGTTTCTTCCAAAGCTGAAGGTGTACAAGCAGAAGCACAAGGAAGGGCAAGTGGAGCGGGTGAGTAATCCGCATTTGATTTGCATCTGTAAAGCAGTCTGTGTGACTCATTCCTACTTCTTTGTGAGCTAAGAGCCTCTCAGTCAATTGGGAGCTGAGCTTTCTTTAACATGCTTTGTCGAGCTCTACAGTAGGGTATCGGCTACGATAAGCCCTCCCTTGCCCCCAAGACAGCCAAGCAAAGGATGTGAACATTTTATCAATGATTCGTGTGGGTATTTGGTACCTTTATTACAAAGCTCAGGAGCATTTTCAATCCGAATACAAAATTCTAATTGGCTGCTGGACGGTCAGAATCTCCTAGTGGCCACATATCCTGTGCAACTCCATGATCTGAGATCCATCAAGTTACGATCTCTTTTCTGTGTAGGTGCATAGAGATGAACATCACTTGTGGTCAGGAGACACCACTGTTCTTTTCAAAGCCACAGGGGAAGGGGGGAGACCCTTGCCTCTCCCCGCCGCAGATGGTAGTGGCTCAAGGGTCAATTGGAAGGAGAGATGTTACAGAGGTTGGCTGTTTGGCTTGTGGGGGGTAGGGGGGTGGTTGTAGTCTGCCACTAGCACCAGAGATAAGAGGTGCAAAATACTTCTGGTTGCCTTACTCAAAGACTCATTCCTTGCTATGTTCATAGAAAGGAGGCTGTCATGACCAGGATGTTGGGTGTTCTCTCAACTTTGTTGTTTTGGGACCCTATGTATCTGCTATACCTTAATCTCTATTAAAGAGTCACCTCTCCGTGGGACAAACCCTTAAATGTGTATTTTAAGAGGCCCTTAAAAGTATGATTTTATTCATGAAAGGAAAGCCAGAAAGAGAGAAAGGACTTTTAAAGTTCAGGTTTGTATCCAAGGGTTGTTTGCGGAAAGTGCGACCACAACACAGGTCTGTGGTTCAAGGTTTGGCTGTCTATTGCCTAGTGCGGTGCACAGGGTAAGATGTTCCCCAGCAGTACAAACTGTTATTTGAACAGGTACTTTGGACAGTGAAATTTGCAGTGAAGCAAAATGTGAGGACATTGATTACTACATATATAGCTGTAGTGACCCTATTGAATTAGAACATGCAAAAGTGGACTATTAAAACCTACAGGTGTGATGCAAAAGATGAACTGTGACATACAACTACATTCCCACAATACTGGGGGAGATCAGAAAGAGAGGATCCGCCGTTAGAGCTAAGGTACACACTTGAGTCACTGATGCTGGTTTGTGGTGTGCGACCACACTACATGGTTTTGGTATCAAATACTTTGTTTCTTTGTTCTACTGCATGTCTGCTTTGCCCTGTCTTCAACATGATCCTTGCACTCCCATTGAACTTAGACCACATCCTGTCTGATGTGGTGCACTTTCTTGGCACAGGCTAGGGAGGTTTAGTGAAGGCTCTGATAAAAAGAACCAGTGATAAAGAGCTTTCCCACAGGCGCGGTTTAAAGTGGCTTTCTACAGCTTAAGCTCCAGCTAGCTAGTGTATCGTGGTGTAGAAAGAGTGACATGGCCCCTGAGCAAGCAAACAAAATGGACTCTCCTAACCCACATTGGTTAGTAAAAGACAGCAGTAGCTAGAGGGAAGTGGGACCTCTACACACTTGCTGCTCTAATGATAGCTATGCCTTTGCAGTGGATGTACTAAGACTAGAAAAATTGATCAACAATAGAAGCCATAGAGTGGCATCTACCTGTGTGGATTTTGTCGTGATGTACATGCTCAGATCCTTCATACAGCGACTTCCAGTCTGAGCCTCAGATGAGTTCCCTGTGCCTTCTCTTAAATCCACTAAATGTTAGACCCACTACCTCCTTCCTCCATGGAACAGCGCCAGTCACCACCACAAAATCCCGCATTTACTCTCAAGACATCTGTTTTTTGCCTAGAGATTGGCACGCCACTTCTTTTTCATGTTCCAGAACCACATAATCAACTTCTCTTGCCCGTGACCATTCAGCATTAAGGCCACATTCTTGGTACAAATAGAAGAAAAGTCAATTTTAAATAAATCTAGTCGTACGGATCAGCACTCGTTAACTTTTTTGTTCATCTCTGTTATTATCATACAGCAAAATATCTAGGTCCTGTGGATGTTTTATGTTTGCTTTTTTGGGAACTGGAACACATTTTTTTTGCCTAAATTCAAGTTTTGCTCTAAAGCCAGCTGTGATGCACAAGAGTTCTTTGCTCTTCTGGAAATATTCCATGTGAAAGCAGAACAGCCAGGCTCCAGCTGTTAATTTAACAACAAAAAGACCTCTTGGAGCGAGGTTTGATTTCAGCAACAACAGATCCGCAGGAACATGCGGCAACACCACATATTTGGTTTAGATACTCAGAAGATTGTTGAATGAGCATCCAGTTGGTCATGCCCAATATTAAGCGGAGAGTGTCTACGTAGGTCTGTTGCTTTTCATGAAGCAGGAAGCTGTTGTACCTGTCTCGCATATGTTGCATAGAAGTGTTTTAAATGCAGAATCCTTCTCTCCATTGAAATTCATATTGGAACTGTTAGAAAGCTGATGTTTTAGTGCAGCAGCCCAGTAGAACGTCTGATACAACCCGCATACACCCAAGACACCAAAGCCAAGCATTTGACAAAGAGTTGCACCCTCTCACCCCACTAACATGCTTTTGAAAACCATCTAGAACAAGTTAGCATAAATGTCTGATAAATTCAGTCCAGAGAACAGTCTACAGAGGGTGGGTAATGGACAAGCGTTCACCCTGGTGGAATGAAATACAAGGCAAAGTCCTTTGCCCCACACTTCCATGCAGAGAATACATTGCTGAGATGCTGGTTGGATCAGACAAATTTTTATTTGTCACATACATTTTTTGTACATCCTGAAAGAAACTAGATACTCAGGAAAAAATGTGATTCTCATACGTGACCTATTAAGTGACTCCAAGCCGGACCTCTTATTATCGCCAAAACCTGGATGGGACGCGACTTGTCAGCAATCCAACACAAAGCCATTCTCAAAAGGACACTTAAGTGCACAGAAACCACCCAGACAAGAGATGCAGTTGTGTACTAACCGTAGTGCACAAAGTATCCCTAATAACTACCATGATTAAAGATCACTCAGTACTAGAGTACAAATCCTTACATATTTGCTGTTCACCACACCCAAGTTTCATTGCCTTATTCCTTGTAATCTACTGACCTCCTCCACAAAAAAATGACATTCACGGAAGCCCTTCTGGAGTCTGTATGAGGCCATTGACCACACTAATGTATGCATCCTAAGAGACATCATCAAATGGTTTGACACAATTGATCACCACCACATCCCAGACCAACCCAATTAACAGCAGCTTGTTGCTGGAGCCACACACGATTTCACGCCATATTCACTGTATCCCCTTGAGTGCTAAGGACGAGATGGTCATGTCCACAGCACCATTGGGACTGGCTGCACTGAGGACAAGACCACCTTGTCCTTAGCACTTAAGGGGCTAAAGGACCTCATCAAAATCAGAGGAACACAGCCCATCTCCTGGAGTGATCATCGTATCATTTATTTCAATTTAAGCTCCCAACCGCACCATCATTACGACATCCAACACAATCCTCCTATGCAGGCCATGGAAGGGTTTCAATGGCACCTTCGACTCAGAAGTGTCGACTGTGCCACCACTGAATCTTATCAACCAGTTCCACCTCTGGCTCACCATGGTTTTTGATAAAGAAGCTCCCCTTAAAGCTTCACAACATGTGTAAGGACGACAGAAGGCGGACGAACTCAACTCAAACATAAGCCTACAAAAAGGCAACTCAGAATCATAGAAAGACAGTGAACAGAAAACTATCTGGTTCAGATACATTACAAAATGTACAAGGCGACAATTTAAAAAGTGAAGAAATCTCACTACTCCCAGCATATAAGAAATGCCACCAACTCGACAAAATAACTATACAAAACTACCATAAAATTTCGAAAAATAGACTGCTTCCTAGAATGGGCTCATAATTCCCAAGAATCACTGTTAATTAGGCTGAATTATGACCACATTAACACACATCCAGAACTATAGTCCTTTAACCAACTATGC
Source organism: Calotriton arnoldi (assembly GCA_963921515.1). Lineage (NCBI taxonomy): Eukaryota > Metazoa > Chordata > Amphibia > Caudata > Salamandridae > Calotriton > Calotriton arnoldi. The sequence continues at coordinate 1,315,974 of CAWUFW010003351.1, forward strand.
ATAAAAGAAATTAACTAATTATGATTCACCATTGCTGGATCAGAGGATGACCCATGCCCCCAAATAGATTCAAGGGCATCCTTGAGTCTACCTCTGTGTTCATAGGAGATGGAGTGAACATTACAGAATCATTATCATCCAGAGAAGTTGCCAACAAATTAAAAACATCCTACATCAAGCCAAGCCTGAGGAAGCAAGGTCTAGACCCAAAGAATCCAACAAACTACAGACTACATCAAACCAACAGAAAAAGCATTTATTCAGACCTCAGATCTCCTTGAGGAAAACCCTTCCTGTCTGACCAATAGACACTCTTCTGTCCTGGAACAGGGACTTATTCAGCACGAATTGCAAACTGGGACTTCCTCAAAAAAACACGGTGGATCCAGCGGAGATGCCGCTCTCCCCCTACTTGACCTCACATATTGTGGTACAACAGCTTCTCTTTGAAAGATTAAGTGATACAAGAATACGGGTATGCCCTAAAATGTATTCAGTTTTACCCTAACTTTAGAAATTGTGTCACAGCCTACATGTCTGTCAGCACGATTCTCACAAAAGGTAAGGGTTCCCTAAGGCTTAACGGTTGTCCTATTCTCTTCAATGTATACTTTGGCCCCGAATCCTTGAGCTTTTGAACTCCTTTGGACTTACCTTTTATGGCTATAACTATGCAGAGGACCCCGATATTTTCATTAAATTGGAAGACTCTTAAAACCTTGGGACATCTGGACTTCTGATTGACTTCAGCCAGTAGACAGCTGGATAAGAAAAAATCATTTTGAACTAAATCCCTCAAAAACAGACTACCCCTATAGAGTATGTCTTAAATGCTGTAGTCCTGTCACAACTAGAGTATGTGAATGGGCTTTACCTGGGGCTTAAAAAGTGCCTAAACTCCAGTTAATCCAGACAAGTTCTTAGCCAAGAGCGACTTGTCCACAGCCCCAGTGCCTGTGAATCCGTGGCTGGCTGCGTGTCACAAGAAGAATCTCCTTAAAACTATCAGCGTCGCCCACGAGGCAATGCATAACACTGGACCAATGTTTCTATATCTAGATTCAAATTGTATACCCATAGGAGGATCCTCGGATCAGGAATGTCACCGTTGTGATTCATCCCTCCTTTCAGAATAAGCTGAAAAGGTGGCAGCTTCTTCTTGGTACGAACATGCAAACTCACCTAAGAAAATAATCAGTGACCACCTTGATATAAAAAGAGAAACAATCTTGGCCATTCTATCGTGCATATGGACATTATCATATCGAAAAGAACTTCTGACATAAAAACTATGCAGACAATCCACATCCTTGGAAGTGTGAAATCTATGAAAATAAGGCAGAGAGACACTTTTCCTGGTTGATGTGGAAATCAGAACAGTATGGATATTATGGAAGCCACCTTGTTTCTATAAGACACTGTAGATGGGATTCAAGCAAGAAACAACTGGAATACCTTTTCTTTGTCATAAGGGGGCTTTATTCTTGAATTGCTGCTGGAAGTGGCTTGTGTGGAACCTCCTCCTCGTTACTGTTGGGTCATGTTGTGAGTGTGAAGGCTACTGAGGTTTTTGTGAGTGGGGTTGTGCCAGTATGTGGCGCTACTAAAATATTCAATTTCTTAGATAATCAAAGGATCCAGCAAATAGCTGTGTTCAGAGTTGTTATAGGGAGAACAGAAAACATAAAAGAAAAGTGAGGGCCGCTAGTGTTTTGAATTCATGGTGCATAGGTCTCAGGTGTCCTATTCAAGATGCAAGGTAGTGAACACTTATTTGTTGGGCCGGGTGCATTTGTTGAAGAGGTTAGGCCCTGTCCCTTTCCAGCTCACAAAGGGTAGAAGAGCAGTTCACTACTACTGCATTGAACACGGCATTTTCATTTTCAAAGCTAAAGTAGTATTATTCTGTGTCAGAATTACAGACAAGAGTTTTCCAAAAAGTAAATACGCCTAGATCCGACTTTCTTCCTGCAAACATGGATAGTCACAGGTCCACAATGTAGTGCCAAGCTACCACTTCAATGCGCTTTGTGTTTATGAATTCATCATTCAGGATTAGCTCAAACAACTAATGCCCTCACCTGCACCCCACATGTTGTTAACTCCACTAAATCACTAGGCCAAACTCTCGATAAATTCCTAAATATGCAAGACCACATCAGTGTGACAACAAGAGGAGCCAATCACCAGCTCTTCACATTAAGAAAAATCAAACACCTGGCTGGGCTACCCAAAGCTAAACTGGCCCCTTTAAGGGCCACTCTGAACTCTGCTGCCAGACTCATCTCGGGTTCAAGAAAGCGTGACCACATCACGCCAGATCTAATCCAACTCAACTGGCTTTCTCTCGATGCAAGGATCAGGTACAAGATAGCCTGATTGACGCACAAAGCGCTGCATCAGAACACGCCCACTTACCTGGCAAATAAACTTGAACTATTGGATGGGAATCGCGCCCTAAGAAGTTCAAACACTCTACTGCTGAAACCACCAAAGTTCAAAAAGTAGAGAACCTACAACCGCTCCTTCTCCGGTCTTGCTCCGAGAATATGGAATACTTTCCCCCAGAAATCAGAATGAACCCCTCGACCTCTGCATTAAAAAAAAAAGTCAAAAGTTTGCTCCTGAATAGCTACCTGCGACAATAGTCCTGTAGCCATACAAACTAACTTTAAGGGCCTACAACCTTGACCTCCCTTATCTACCATGCAATGTGCATCTTGGTAACTGCTTACATGTCTATTATTGTCTGCAATCTGCATCTGCTGTATCCGCGTATTTTTCTATTATGTTTTTCTGTACCAGCTTAACCAACCTGCTTCTATGTACAGCGCTCTGATACCCAGCTGGGTCTTGTTCGCACTTTATAAAACCTTTCAAATAAATACATCTAATAATGCATCCACATTGAACAAAAATGTTTAGACTAAAATCATTTTTTTTCATTTGAAAAATGCTCTTTGGTGCATTTGCTAAGTAAGAATAGGAAGTTTAAACAGTGCGTCACATTTCACTCTAACACTTAAAAGTTTTGTTTGAGCCTATTAGATCAAATAAGGGAGAATTAAATCTAGTCTGTTAAAAAAAGTTAGTAAGTTACTTATAATTCATGCACAATAGAGATGGTGCTTATACTAGGGAGGACAATATCTCTAGGGTATCTGCAGAGTTCTGACTTCACCGATATTGAAGGTCAGAAGGAAGGTCTTGGGAAGAAGTTATCCAAGCTCCTAATGTCATTTAGTGCTTTCAAGAACAAACCTCTCTCTAAACCCTTGTTCCAATTCATTGTTTTATTTTTTTATCAAGTATGAATAAAACAGCTATGCAAAAAAGAAAAGAAAATGTGTGTTCCATGTATAAATAATTACACATGGTCCATAAATCAACCAAAGTCTAATCCAAAAATATGTTTAGTCAGTGCAGCCCATATCTGGAGATTACCTTTTTAGAAGGAAAATAAATTGGAAAGAGAAAAAAGTATATTTAAGTAATTTGCATTCCTACAAAATTCCCTAAAGGGGAGCCGATTTATTTTTTATAAAAAAAAACCTTTGAATGCTACCGGGTTTAAAATAAATTTCTCTTTCCAAAAAGATATTATGAACCGGCCTCATCTTCCCTTTCCATATTGTAGCGGTCCCCTTTGTAGACCATCATTTAGTTAGCAAAGTTCCTGCAGTTGATCAAGCTCTAAAAGTCAGGCTCAGAGTTCTTCACTTGTATCACATCTAATGTCCACCCAGGTTGTAAGATTTAATGCTTGTCTTATTTTTTTTGTCACCTTTGTCAGTACTTTAATGGAAACATGATGTTTTTTAAGTCCTCCATTCAAAGCTCCTGAACGTGGCTGAGGACTGGTTTCATATAATTTCACAATACCTTCCTCAGACAGGCATCCACAGAACACAAATAATTGTTTTACAACTTTATTTAAAGTTTTATATATCATGTACATCAAGATAAACAGGCATTCTTAACCACTTAACCAGTAGAAACAAGATTCCAGTTTCTTGTGCAACAGCTTCCTCGTGTGTCTGCCAACCCAACTGCCATTACCCTGGCTGTGAGGCATGAATCAGTGTCTTTACAACCCACGTGATAAGCATTGTGTTCTCTTCTGTCCTGGTGCTGTCCACCCACGTCATGGGGATGTGACTGGCTAATGCACCAATAAATGGGAAAAAGATACCGAGTGCAAGAGGGTCCTGTTTCCTGCTCGACTTGAAACGCTGCTTTCCATCAGAGATGCTAATAGCACTTCGTGTTTTTAGGAGAGCTTGTTTTTCCTGGCTCTCCGATGCAGACCCATCATAAATCATGAAGTACCATAGAGAGGAGTCTGCACTAACCTGGTGGGACATGGGAAGTTCTGTCTCTGGACGTTTTGAACTTGTTTTGTAAAAATAAACCTTTTGTACAACTGCAGTGGAACTTGGGAGCTGCCCATTTTTATTTGACAACCAGATGTATTTTCCTAGCTTTGTTGCAGCACGGCAGACAGATAAAGCACCCACCAGGCAATGCACATAAATCTCATTTTCAATAAAAATGTGTTTTCTGGTACTTTGCATGTTCCCCTTCTTAACACCTGTTCTAGTCGTGAGAACGGCCTCTTATGATGAGACATTATAGGGCCTTAAAGGACCTGCCTTACCTACATCATCGATGGACTGCTCTCTCCCTGTCGAACAGTTGTCATCATACCTCTGGCTTCAGGCAGACCACTGGAGATGGGGCTGTGTCAACTGAATGGACTGTATATCCCTTTTGTATCTACTACGGTAAGGCTGTAAGGGGTTGGAGTCCACCGACTATACTATGCACTCCATCACTGGTCTAGTACTGATCAATGAAGACCACAGGTCACCTATCTGCAAGAGAGCTCCCTGGCTGGACAACTCGCGCGTAAGGCCCTTTCTAGATGGCGGACCTAGGAAATGCTGGACCTCACCGGGAGCTGTGTATGGACAGCGAAGGAATGCTAGCTGCTTACTCTGGATTTTACTCTCAAGTCGGGTGGTCTAGTGATTTCACAGAATTCTTTTGCAAGACAGGAAGTTCATCCTATCCTGGCTTAAGGTTATCTGCTAACCTCACTGTAAACTTCTGGAAAGGAGGGTACAGCGGCGTGGTAACTGGCTGTTCTTGCTGCTAGTCATCCAGAGGAGAGGAAGGTATTTGACGACTCTGATCCCAAGGGTTCTCTGCCTTGTCCTGGTAAACCTTGATAGAAAACCCAATGAGAGCTGCTGAAGCTGAGTCTACAATGCCTTGAAAGACCCCACTATGTGTGTCAGCCTAGATCGTCTGAAGGGTCCTTGAAAGAACACACCTAATGGGCATCAACTTTCTCCAGGCCCTCACACGCCATCAGTGCTGGGAATCCAGGGACCACTGATTTCCCCACCATTTTTCTTGCAATCTGCACTTGTTAACTTGGCACAATCTAATCTGTAGGCAGCTGCTACAACTTACTGGGCAATTAACACGATGTGACTCTTCCCTTTGCTTCAAGTGAGAGCCCAAGGGGTGTCCTACAACTGCACACCTTATCCTAATAGGATTGGACGTCGACAGCGTTGCCCATCTGCACCAACACTCTACAAGTTGTTCCTCAGTCCTCGAGACTCTGGCTTTGCTCTATATGGTAACTATTCAGCTTAAGGTTACACTTTGCTCTTGTACAAAGACTGTTTATGTTATTATTCAGTTTCAACCCCGCTACTTGAAGGATACCCCTTGCTTCTACCTCATCCTCATCTTCACCTTCTGTTTCAGCTGCCTGGCTTGCACCTTGAACCACTGTTCAGTCCTTCATTGGGGCTTTCTTAGTATGCCATATGCAACAACTGTGGCTATGTGTTTGCTGGTCAGGTGACCAGGCTGCTCTTCCAATCCCTTGCAACCTTCCATGGACTTAATTACTGCTGGTGACCCAAACAGTGCAACCTTACTTCTATCCACCTGCTGAGAAGATTTTGTCAAATGCATGGTCTTCTCCCGTCCGGAGTGCCCAACCGCGTGTGCATCTGGTATCTTGACTTGCATTTTGGCCCTAGATTCATTCTAATCTAAGCATGAGCACAGAAGCCTAGGCCTGCCCCTGACCAAGAGGGGTACAAAGTGTACACTCCTGTCCTAGTATATAGCACGGAAAGTGATGGTGGCAGCACAACATATTTTGAGATTGATAGTGTGGCCGACTGGGTCGCTGAGAGTGCTGTCTACTGGTCCACCTTCTGTAAAATTCTGTTGTTACATGAGTACTCAGAACCTGGCGCTGACACCCTGAGTGTAAGTCAAGTCTGTGTGTGTGTACAGTGTGCTTCAAGTACATGTGGAGTAGTAGGAGTGTGTGAGTGAGTGTGAACACTGACGCCAGTGGGACCCATTTTGGACGCCCCTGGTTTGGAATGGCACAAGATGGAGGGTGAGGACAGATTCCCCAGACAGTGGAAGTGCATTGTCTCAATTCCCGTGACTGGTGGGTGGAGATCCAGACACTGGTGTGAGGAGAATAGAGACAGGGGTACCATTAGAAATTCCATGAACACTTTTGTTAGCAAGGGGCTGCTGGTTAGGTCTTCATCAGCACTGTCATTCGGTTGATGTTAGGGGTGAAGATTGGGACTGCAGTTTGTTGTGGAAAGTGAAAATATTTTTAAGTCAGGCCTGTCCTGTCTATCCATGATAATGTCTTCAGAGAAGCTGATGACAGCCAGGTGCAAAAACCTCACACATCATTGTGGCCCTGTTGTGGGTGCTCCTGTCTGGAGATGGTTCCAGTACTACCTGCTGTGAGAAGCATCACTCTACACAAAGCTGTGTCTGGAGAACAGCCTGAGAAGGACACTTGAAAGAGAACCACCCCATTCTTGTTCTAATGATTGAGAAAGTGGAGCTACATCCTTCGTCTAGAAAATGTGTTTAAACAAGGGACCCACCCCACCGGGTTCCAGTTCTATGTCTTTCATGAACAAGGGGGTGCTCCACAGAGTACTCAAAGGGCTGTTGTCTGCCTAACACACAGTCTCCCAGAGGCGAGGGGACATCACCTGAAGTTTGAACTTTCTGTTGGAGTGGCTGAGGGTCTGCATAGTGCCTAGAAGCCTGCCTGCTTGGACCTGCATGAGGAGAGACTGTCCAGGAGGAGACGCCCAGCGTGACCTGGGTGGAGGGACACCCAGGGAAAGCTAACTGGCAGAGAGCGAAGTAGGGAGTGACTCATGCTACAGAATACTGCGTTCTTGCGGAAGGCTCCTGGCGAGAACCATGGAAAGCCTATGTGAACACAACTGCCTTGGTGATTGTGCCAGTCCGAACGGGGCTGCAGATGCTGTGGTGTTCATGTCCGTCCTGTCCGGGCTGCAAGTGCTGTAGTGATTGTATCGGCCTCTTCTGGACTACAGCTGCTCTGGTGATCATACCTGCCCGGTCAGGACCCTTACTTGTTTCAGCGTTGGCCAACAGCCCTGCGGCTACATCCATCTCACTGGCCAGACGGAGCCCCAGCTGCCAGGCTGGCTCCTGCATAGAAGCCCCAGGGCTTCCAATCAACGCTGGGGACTGGCCCTGGCATATGAGGCCGCACCAGGCCTCCTTGGCGGCCCTGTGGGGATTACACTAAGCTGCTTGATCCGCACTAGTCCCGCGTGAAAGACTCAGATACTAACTTGCTAACAAATACACCATCGGGGTAAAACCATGTAATATGCCTGAACTGATCGAACATAAGACTTTGGGGCACCAGAATCTGCACCTGAGACGGATTTATGCTTCTTTCATAATTACTTGGGGGGGAGGGGGACAAGCTTCTCCAGGGTTGCACAGTGGGGACAGAACAAGGGGTAATCAGTAGGCGTAGCGCCACTAGGGACACTCATAACCAGGATCACTGCCCAGTATGCTGGATTTAATTGTATATCTTTTAGTTCTACTGTTGGATTAAAAAGTACTTTCTTTTCTAAAGAGACAAACCCTGTGTTAAAGATTGAAGTTATTGTGAATGTTGATTGATTGTTGAGTTCTGAGCTCATGCCCCCCTCACACTACTTCCCTGACAAGCCTGTGTCTGCTCGCCCTCACTACCCTGAGAGTCAAGTGCGTGAAGGGCTGTACTTGTCCCAGTTTGCAGAGTCATAAAACGGACCGAAGGACACCAGTGGCAAATGACCTCCGCCACCACAGTTGCCCATTACCCATTATCTCTTCTGCCCTGTGGCTCAGCAAACAAGGTCTGACTCTACCTCCTATCTCAGACACACCATACAGCTATATAATTCTCTACAGGGCCTCCACTGTGTACCAGTGTCCCCAACACTGTCATAGGGAGTTCACCCATCTGACGTGGGAATCGATAATTTGGAAAGATTGTTCCATATTTGCTTTTTCAATATACTTTGTCCTGTATTTTGCAGAAACTGAATGTGGATTGGCTGTGGACATTGTATTTTGGCTTTGCCTTTTTGTCTGAACACAAGAAGTTATTTTCTCTTCTACATTGTTTCTTTCACTCAGTTCCTGCTCATATTCTGAGGTACCTAAGCACTCTTTATGTGGGCCACAGAATTCTGGGAGCAAACTGCACACCCAGTAGTTAACCATGATTGAATTTATGCAGTGCACAATTTGCACCTCATTCTGGACCTCCAAATTTGAGAAAACACAACAATAATAATAACAAATCTAGTATACCTATTCTATAGGGGATCTCTATATTTTCTTTACATAATTAATGCTTTAATGTTTGATTCTTAAAAAATAATGCAGTCCTCTATAATTAAAGCTAACATCTTTACGGAGGAGCCCTTGTTCCTCCCTGTTTAAGAATATGATTAGTTTTAAAATCTCCATACTTGTAATAAAGAATATAAACATAAGATCATCCTCCTTTCTTTTGTTGCTAAGGTGTCATAAACCAGGAAGCTCTGGTGATTTCTTTCTTTCTTTGTTTAAGTCAATAAAAAACGAATGAAATTTTTTTCCAAACATACCCGCTATTTACCTTTTTTATTGTTTTGCAGTGTTTTTACGGTATTGCTTAATATGTGAATAACTTTAATGTATAATTTTTGCTTTTTAAAACTCGGTCAGTATTTGCTGGTCTTTATTTTAAGCATTCTATAGTTTATATTTGGATTTGGACCCAGGGTTTCAGATCTTGAAGGGCTCTAGTGGAGGCTCTGGCATTGCCACTATATTAATGTCCTTCACTGTTCTGTTGGATTTGTTTTAAAGTCAAGAGGAAGAGATAGCTACTATATTAAAAGATTCAGGTTCTTTGGCCTGTTGGCATCAATTAGCCAGTCCTTCCATACACTTTCCATATTGGGGAGGGGGCCGGTGCAAGTGGCTCTGAACAGCAGCCTTTCATCGCCAGAATTCCCAGCTCAGGGCCAGGACATAACATTCATCCTAAAGCAAAAGATGAAGCTCAGAAATGGACTAATTATATTTCATTGTGTAGACTTCTAGAAATCACAATTTCTAAGATAGGAGTGTAATTCATGGCAAAATATGAAAAGGGAATCTGTCCTCGCTGGTCTTTAAAAATTTCCCTTGGACCCCCCTTTTCCCAGTTTTTGTTTTTCTGTCCCCAAAATATGAAAATAGCTATGACTTTACCTAGGCATTTAAGTTGAATTGACTTCTAGTTTTCACCCACAGACTAATTGTCTGACTTAAATTAAATCCGATTCTGGAATAATACATAGCATTCTTTACTTCTATCCAACTGGGTCTCCTCTGATCAATGTGGTCCAATTCATTCCTTTGTATTCCTTCCATTTTTATCCAAAATTTCACTGATTACTGTAATGGCCTTTTAATCAATGCTCAAGAAAATGTTTTGAACAGGCTGCAAGGGATACAGAATGCAGCCGCCAGGATATTGTCAGGTACTCCAAAGTTTAAGTCAATTTCCAATGTGAGGCGCCAGCTACATTGGCTGCCCATAAAAAGCAGAACCAAATTTAAAGCGCTATGCATTGCCTACAAAGCAGTTCACGGTATAGGACCTGAATACCTGAAAAAAGCTTTTCAGGCTTACGCGCCCAGCAGAGCCCTGCGCTCCGCAGATGCCAACCTTCTGATCGTTCCCAGAACAAACAAAGTCAACTGGGGCGACAGAAGATTTGTAGTGGCAACGGCTAAACTTTGGAACCTGCTCCCCCTACAAATTAAGACCAGCCCAACGCTACTATCCTTCAGAAAACAAGTAAAAACCTGGCTATTTGAGCAATAAGGGGCCTTTCCGCTTTCCTCTACAGTCCATAGCGCCGAGACAACCATGGGTATTTGTGCGCTCTAGAAATTGCTAACATAACATAACTTCCATCGCTCTAAGTTTGTACTGCAGGCATTTTAGGTTCTCTCCTTTTGGGCGTACACAGATAATCCAACATCAGTTAAAGAAAGCTCAAAATCATTATAAGAGGCGTTCTTACTAGGCATTCTCTCAGGCCATTACAGTTTGTGTTGTGATCAAATAAATGGGCTTTCTACAAACATACTATATTGCTTCAAGATAGGTCACCGGTGTCTCTCCAGTATGTCAGATCTTTTTTAATGTATATAATTCCATGCAGGTAAAGTTGTAGTTCTCACAGAAGTACCAGTCCTCGTTTCTTTACTCAAGCCTGCTAGTCCGTATTTCATACGCTAACCACCTCCTGTCTTAGCGAATAGGCAAACTGAGTAGTGACTGCTATTAACTATTCATTGATCTGTTTGGGACCATTAGATGCCTCCTTGTGGGTTGAAAATGTTGTAGGCCTGACAAGCTGCAACTATGTTTTTATCCTTCTCCAAGGACAGTAGAGATTGAGAAACTAACAAGTCTTGTTCCCTTATCAAGCACCTTGGGTCAGCTGAACTGAAAACCTCTCAAAGCCACCAAAATGTCTGTTGTCTCGTGCGCGTGTGTGACCAAGTCTAAGGTTCATCTTTAGAAGTGTGGAGAGAGAGAGAAATAAATTAATTATGCTTCAAAAATTGTTTACTAAGAAGTGGAATCGACAAACAACCATATTCAATTTTTAAAAAAGATCTTAAAAAATTAGGTACCATGGAAAGAGAAAAGAAAATCTCACTTTGTGTGTGCTAGTCTGATGGATGGAGAGCTCAGCAAGTGCCACCAGAAAGGAAAATATTAACAAATCCTTTCAGCTGCTTCAGAATTCACAAAAGTTTAATTCTTCTGAACCATGTTTTAAGTGTCGTCTTTTGGCCTCTGCTGCTAAGTGAGAAACAATCCTATATGCCTGCCACCAGATCCCACAATGACACAGGCTGCATCACCTTCAAAATCTGCTATGTCATTTACAAAGAGTTTGCAAAACTCAAACAAGCACCATACATGGCACTCTAAATTTGGATTGATGAACCTCATGTCGCCCTAAAAGCAGCATGGCCAGGCTCAAAACTGGTAAGTGCAAGAAAGAAAAGGGGGAGACCTAGTCTGTCACTGGCTTGACACCTAGAGGGATCTCTCAGGCTGCTTCTTGGCCTGGACACCTGGGTCTTCGCAGACTTAGTCTGCCAGAGGTATGGGTGACCCTTTCCAGTAGCCGCTGACACTAAATAGCACCTGGGAGTTGGCGCCTTCCAGGAGTAGCCCCAAGGAAAATAAAGGCCAAAGGAAAAAAACCTCCAAAAGGTGATGAGTGAGACTCCAGAGCTAACTGAGGTGACTTGACTCAAGGAACGCTGCAGCAAAACTAAATATAAAGAAGCAGCAGGAATCCAAAGTCGCCGCCAGGAGTATCTGATGGTAGAAGAGGAGTGAAGCTGGAACTTGAAGGAGATGGGATGCAGAAGGAATAGGAAACAGGACTGAGGCAGATTCAGGTGGAACCATAGAAAAGCAAGGAACCATAAAGAAGATCTACTTGAAGCATTAAGACGCAAACGTAGAAATGGTTTTCCCCTTTAATAGACTAGGACCTGGCAGTAGTGTCAGAACTATATGAGGCTCCATCTTGGATTGGGAAGCATCTTTTAGAGACTTGCAAGGTGGCGGCCATCTTGAATTGGAAAATATATCACCCTCCTCACTGAGGGGCTCTGGGAAAGAGAAGGCCAGACTGAATGGAGACGCTGCATTCATCTCCCACAGTGAATTACCCCTGGAGCGGAGGGCCGACAGCGATGACAGCACCAATGAGTACGTTGAGTGGATGAATGTGGCGACCCGCTGGTGCCACCTTAAGTCTCCCGGCTTTCACAAAGCAGAAGGGAGATACATGTCCTGTCCAGAAGAGGAGGAAGGTGTGTTATTATTAAAGTATGTGTGACAAACGTAACACAACTGATGGTTTGTAATGCTACCTTGAGAGATTGCCTGTGGTTAGACTATCTGCAAGAATTCCTCCGATCACCTTTTTAGGTCTCGCCTGAGCCAGCGCATGCGCTGCTCTGCGAGACATTTAGAAAGCGGGTTTTCAAAGTGCTACCACAGGCATTTTGGTGGCCTCAAGCTTGCGTGCACGCAAGCGTGCACTCGCGCAGCCGCCATCTGTCTTTCCTCCTGTCACGGGTCATTAAGTGGATCGCGATCGCGATGCACTTTTACTTTCGCGGCGCGCGCGCGCATACAACTCCTGGTTTCCTTTTGCCGTCACGCGCGCCTCACTTCAATGCCCCTCCCCCACCACAGAGCACGTCTCGCATTTTGCAGTAACTTAACTCACCGTACTAGATCCATTTCTGCGCGCTATTAGCTCCTCTGCTGCAACCAGAGCAGCATAAACGGTTTGTTTTAAGTGGTCTGTATGTTAAGCCTTATAGCGGACGTTCATTCCGCTTAATAGTGAGGGTGTAGAGCCAGACTGCTGTACTCAACCGAATATTGCTGGAAACTTGCCTGGACAAGTTTTGTATTCTATCCAAATTAGTGGTTGACTGCAGGCATAGTGCATGAAAGGTCAATATCTGGTTTAAAGTGCTCTGCTGTATAAACTACCATACTGCTTGCTGCATGCTGAATCCTGCACCACACTATCAGGGGGAAGTGCAGTTAAAAATCATTAAATCAGGTCTACAATATATCCCTTACTAGCTATAGCCTATATACATTTCTACGTATATTTATATGACTGCTGGCCGGATCTCATTGCTTGTTTTAATAGAAGCACCACATTTCAACAACACAGTGTTAACTAATAAAATTTAATACCAGAATGTCCCCACTTTTTAATCTATCAATGAAATTAAATGAAATTTGGATTTATATAGCGCGCTAATACCTGGAGGTGTCTCAAGATTGCATTACAAGAAAGCCGAAATACTGGGTGCAAAGTGGGACATTATTATAATAACACATCGTTGAGGTTGGTGTTTGAGTCTAAAGGCTTTTCAAGCAGGTACCTTTATATCCCAATCCTATCTTTACACGCTGTAGCCAGATGCTCAAATGTCAGAATACAGGCAGAACCCTGCTTTATTTGAAGTTGCTGTTAACTTTTAAACCTTATGTGTGTTTACAGTGCATCACTGCAATAAAACGTTACTTGTTACATAAAGCAACCGCATTTCAGTTGTGTGTCCTTATGTACTGTACAGATGGTACTCTTTAGGGTATGCTTTATTTTTTTTAAATAAATTTGCAGTAGTTGCATCCCTTCTTCCTCAGCTTGCTTAGCTGGCAGAATGTTGTTGCAGCGGTGGCTAGGAGTTGATTATAGTTGAGCTTTTTTCTTTCAGTTAAACAATGAAGTGACATTCATACGGCCTAGATTCAGGGTGCTGCCTCCCTGCCAACATTTTAGGCGTCCCTTTTTTTTTTTTTTAAATCGGAAACATTCTGTTAAAACAGCTGTTTAGGATGTAAGGTATTACTTCTCACGAAAAAGACTGAATTGTGATATTCATGTGCTGAATGCAGCCAAGGAGCTTCTGAATCAATGTAAACAATTGCAGTGTATAGTTCCTAATGTTCTATATGCGATTTGCCTTCAACTAGTAATTACCATTGGATCACTGTGTGCTGTCTCACTCTGCCTGTTTAAAAAGAATGCTCTTTGTGATGGACCCAAATATGTTGCTATTTAATATAATGTTAGACTTTTATTAACTCGCAGAAGAAGTGAAAGTTTTGCAGTTGTACATTGAAAAACAGCATCTGCCTTTAATATAATTAGTCAGTTTACATTGTGAGGCAAATACCTTTTTTTAGTGTCCGGTATAGGTTACTAATTAAAATTCATTTCAATTTAATTTCTTATGGGCTAGCATTAAAGTTTGGTTAAGGCGACTTAATTTGATTTCATTTAATAAAGGTCAGCTTTTGTGTTAACTATATATTGAGATTTGTAGAACATGAATTATTACAGGAACATTCCATAACCGTACATTATCGGGGGTGCTTATGTCAGTTTAATCTTGGAGTTGCACACTTAATTTACATTGCACTGATGTGCATTTCGAAGTGATTTGCCCACAATTGCACGATATTCAGGCAAGTGCCAATATAAGCGCTTCAACACCAGGGTTTAAATCCCATGCTTAACCACTAAAACGTATCTCATTTAATCGTAGTGTTTCTCGAGGTAGTAACAAACAACTAACACAGTAGGTAGTGATATTTCAAGTAACTCACATTTTGGTAAAGTAGGGGCTGAACTTGTGTATCCATGTTTTCGCAGCTGAACACATTCACCATATCACCACTATGAAGGCGTCTTACATCTCAAACTCCTTATTGGCTTAACAATAATAAAGTACCAACTGAGTTACTTCACCCTCACTGTCCTGCTTTCAACCTATTAAAGAACCTTGGGTCTCAACTAAAAAGTTGACCTGTACACGAGGGTCATCTCTTGATACTTGCTCAGACAAGCGTCTGAGTTTATAGTCTCTTCTAATTGCTTCACATCTTACACCGATTTTAAATCAATCTTTTGCGATTGGCATAGTTTCCAAAAAGTGGGAACAGGCCTGAATCAACCCACTTCTATAATACAACAAGCATTTGCAATGCAACAGGTCTCACATTTATGCGAGTTTAAGCTATTGGCATTGTAAATAACAATGCGTTTTATTTATGTTTCAAAAACAAAAACATAAATAAAAGGCATTGTCATTTACAATGCCAATAGCTCAAATTTGCGTAAATGCGAGACCTGTTGCATTGCAAATGCTTGTTTGTGACTGATGTAATGCCCTAAGTGGCCAATGGTATGCCCAGACGTGGGTCCCTTACTCACTGTGCCATAGGATACAAACTATATCTCAAAGACGAGGCCCGGGGTTGCTTGTGTTCCCTTCTGGAGGGAGCCTCACTTGGCAGTTTGAAAGGACTGTTTCCATGGGAAGCTGGGTCAATACTGATGTGCATTATTCAGGTCTCTGTCTACAGTGGCACAGAGGGTGAACAATTATGGGTTGGAATGCTGCCCCGAGGGATTGACAGTGGTTAGACTATTTCCAAGCATTCCTCTCATCACCTTTTGTGTGACTGATAAAATCCATGCACTTTGGTGCTGGTTGTTGCCATGGTAACCCTCTATGAGTTCTTCACATTAAAATATCCACCTGCACTGATGATAATACTCAAAAGTGGAGCCAGCATTGAGAAATAGAACCCAATCCATGATGAATAGGATTATAAAGAAGCCTTGAAGAAGAATCAGTGTGACATGAAACACTTGTTAGATGGTGTTGTATTGAATTTCGATATTGCCTAAACCGGATGGAATAGAAACAACAAACGGGTGGTGCCACAAGAATCCAGACAACTGTAATGCTGAATGAAAAAAAACACAAAATAGAGAACTACGTTGTTAATAAAGTCTCTGTAAGAACTTAGGAGTCAACTGATTCTGCTTAAAGTAATATATCTTCAAATTCAGAATTTGGGTTGGCCAGAATTTAGCAGTACTTCTGTATTGCCCAGATTAGCTAGGCCCTAACATTATAAGCATGTTTCCTTATAGCCAAAGAAACGTGTACTCTAATTTGAAGCCACTGCCCATTATTGATCATATTTAGCCCAGCCTTTTAGTCTCGTTAGGATGTAATTGTATTTATGTAGCGCTTACTACCCATGACGAGGCGTCAAAGCACTTTTTCAGTGAGTAGCACGCTACTCTGGAACCCAAAAAAGGACTAGTGGTGAATTTGTATGGGGAGATATGAAAATAATTTGGATGGTGGACATGTGAGTTTGTTTTTTGGATAGAAAAGGATAGTGGAGGGATTGAAGGGGGAAGGGGGAAGGGTTTGCATTTATATAGCGCTTGCTATCCCTGATGAGGTGTTGAGGCGCTTTTCGGTGGGTAGCAATTGCAATTTAAGACTTTAATTTTCACCAGTAGCACTGCAGATTTACTCTGCTAAAGTAGTTAATCCCTTAGCAGTTCCTGTGGAATCCAGTGTACGAAGTCTACAATCACAAGTGAACCCGGCATTATAATATCAGTGATTCACCACAACAGTCCCACACTGTAACACCTGCCCAGTTATGATGTAATACGAAAACAGATACTATGGGAGTGTAAAACATCTTCATGTACGGGTGAGTGGTCAAAACCGTCAAAGCCAGGTATTCTGGCCACACTCACATAACACCCTGGTCTGATGGCCCCCTGGAGCCAAACCTAGACTTTGGTGGACAACTGTCCCAGATGCAGTCTTATTTTGGGATCTCTGCCTGTTCGCCAGTTATTCCCCAAAAGTCATTCGCCGAGGAGGGGGCACTAAAGCGAAACTGCAGAATACCGGCCAGCCCGGCCTGTCCACCGCATTATTACATTTTCCAAAGACCAACATCCAGCGTAGGGGTTTCTTTTTGAAAATGTTAATCCCATGTCCCTGATGTGCTGAATGTTTTCTTCTAGCACGTGGAGGTGGGAAGGAAGGGGGGGGGCACGCTTATGTTTTTTTGCTGCCAGAACCACCTCACTATGCATGGGTGCAAGAATCAACACCTCACACAGTAAATATAGTTTTAAAAAAACAGTTTATGTAAGTCAGTGCTTGAAATGGAAAAATAGAAGTGCAGGTACCCTGCACCAGCTTGTTTCTGAGAAGTGCCGGTACTCTCCAATTAAAAGTATCACGTCACTCTTGAAGTTCAGGTACTCTCCCTCTCAAGTGCCAGTACTAAGTACCGGCCCATTTAAAGCACTGATGTAAGTCCAAATCAAATTCATAAAAATTAATAAAAACTATAAAGGTAAAGTGAAGCAAATGGGTTAAAAATGACGTAATTGATAAATGCTGCTATTGAACATTTCAGTGGAACTAGTGCCAAAACGGAGCTGAGTCACAAGTGCACACGTGGTTCTAATCGCAAGTACACGCGTGGAGCTGATTAGCAAGTGCACGCGTGGATCTAAGTCGCAAGTGCATGCATGGATCTAAGTCGCAAGTGCATGCGTGGATCTAAGTCGCAAGTGCACGTGTGGAGCTGATTCACAAGTGCTTGCGTGGATCTAAGTCGCAAGTGCTTGCGTGGATCTAAGTCGCGAGTGCACATGCAGATCTGAATAGTAAGTGCACGCTTGGATTTAAGACACAAGTGCACGTGTGGCGCTGATTCGCAGGTGCACGTGTGGATGAATGCAGGTACTCTCCCTCTCAAAATAAAAAAGTGCCAGTACTCAGTACCGGACAGTACCAGCCCATTTAAAGCACTGATGTAAGTCCAAATCAAATTCATAAAAATTAATAAAAACGATAAAGGTAAAGTGGAGCAAATGGGTTAAAAATGACGTAATTGATAAATGCTGCTATTGAACTTTTTAATGGAACTAGTGCCAAAACAGAGCTAAGTCATAAGTGCACGCATTGAGCTAAGTCACCAGTGCACATGTGGATCTAATCGCAAGTGCACGCATGGAGCTGATCCGCAAGTGCACACGTGGATCTAAGTTGCAAGTGCACGCGTGGATCTAAGTCACAAGTGCAAGAGTGGAGCTGATTTGCAAGTGCATGCGTGGATCTAAGTCCCATGTTCACGCATGGAGCTGATTCGCAAGTGCATGCGTGGAGCTGATTCGCAAGTGTATGTGTGGAGCTGAGTAGCAAGCGCACGCCCTGATCTAAGTCACAAGTGCACACAGGGAGCTGACTTGCATCTGCATGTGTGGATCTGAGTCGCAAGTGCTTGCGTCGATCTAAGTCGCAAGTGCCCGTGTAGATCTGAGTAGCAAGTGCACGCGTGGATCTAAGACACAAGTGCACGCGTGGAGCTGATTCATAAGTGCACGTGTGGAGCAATTCGCAAGTGCATTTGTGGATCAAAGTCTCAAGTGCACACGTGGAGCTGATTTGCAGGTGCACGTTATTCAGATCTGCAAACTTTGATGCCACTAGTGATTTTCGAGCAAATTATCTCAGGATGATGTGCTAATTTGCAGCAGGTGAATAACCCACTCCAGAACTTCAGTATTTAACCTAATGCGCAATGTGGGCACGAACAATGAGGCTCGTGACAAGGCACTAATTTTCAGCGCGCAAACTTTCACCAGGGGAGAGGCCCAAGAATCCATCTGACAGGTGCTGCGCGAGGTTGGGGTATTTCCACTTCTGGAGCAGAGGTGAACCAGTGCCTGTCCTCCTCGCTGAAGTGCACCCGCTACAGAATCTTTCTTACGGCGAACCCGCCGTACAGTAATTAACAGGCGCTCTTTGATTGTGGATCACTGATACACCGGTGGTTCTTATTTTGCAAGCGGACCGCTCAATTGGGTCCCTCCACTCATTTTCTGAGGTCTCCGGCACTCCGGAACTTCGTTTTCCTGATACTTCACAATTACAAGGAATTGTCCATTTATCCCATCCTCACCAGACCAGCCGGGTTGGAATTATCACCGGCGGAGTGACCTCACCCGATACTGACGCTTTTCTGACAGCCCTGAAGAAGTCACGGGATACTTCCCATAGTGACGAAACACGTGTTGGCTGGTTGTGTTCGTAAAGATTAAATAATTTGAGGAACAATTTGTGTGGATCATATTTGCTAAACATTGTTGAGCACAAGAGACTTTGGCAAACTGTACATTTATCCAGTGAACGTGTGCCCGGGACTTTGGTTTTCTGTAAATTAGGTGGGTCTTTACCCACACACAATTAGGGGTTTAGGGTATTTCCCCTATCCTGGTTGCACCGTGCCATACGGCAGAGCGAATACACTCAACGCAAACAGAGCAATGCGCCACACTTCCTGGCATATCCCAAACCCTTTTCCATTAGACGTATTTCCAGCGGTGGCTGGCATGTAAGGAGGGTGGTGGGACAGGGGGGGGACAAAAATAAGTTTTAAAAAAATGAATAATAATTCCACTTACCTTCTTCCTGGCGCGAAGCCCTCCTCCTTGCTCAAGTCTTCTCTTCGAGGAGGTAGGCTTCAGGAAACTGCAGTAACCAATCCTGGCGCTGCTCTCATGCTGCATAAGAGCAGCTCCAGGATTGGAGGGAGTGGCCTCCTTTGGCGCTCCCGAGGACACTAGAGCCCTATGCTGTCTCTAACACAGCTGGGTTAGAGAGGTTTAAACTGTGCATGTCCGGCTGGCCGACACAAGACGGCCGGCCAAAAATACATGCACACTTTAAACCTAAGTGCCCTGCCCATCACTGCTTTCTGCTGCTGCCTGACTGGCAGCAGCAGAAAGCCCCGCCCCCGTCCTGACGCTCGCCTCGGGACAGGGTTTTGAAAAATACAATGGTAATAAATGAACTTTATTACCATTTTATTTTCCTATCTTTGGGAGCAATTTCTTTAGTGGGGCGACGCTCCTCCGCCTTAACAGAGGAGCCGCCCCTGGGTATTTCAGTGCATGTGGAAACTACACAGTAGCGCAGAATAAAGAGCCAAGGGCCCTCGTGCAAGCAAGTAAAATGGCCCCTTTGACTGCTGTTGGAGTAGTAAAATACAGTCTAGTCACGGTTCAGTGGGCCCCTCAGGACTTTGTGCCCCTGTGCCACTGCACTTGCTGCACCAATGGTAGCTACGTCTCTGACCCAGCCTACATTGAAAACAATTGGGGAGAGGAGTTGGCCTAAGGGCTAGGGCGGTCGACCTCAAATCTGGGGAACTGAGTTCGAGTCTCGGCAAGGACGCGCAACATCCTGTGATTCTGGGCAAATCACTTGATCTCCCCGTGCCTAGCAAAAATGAATGTGTCCTCACGTAACACAACTGGTGCTCGTGTAAAGGGCTCTGATACCCGATACCTTCAGGTCAAGTTCGCGCTATATAAAACGCCGTTAAATGTTTTTTTTTTTTAAACTATGCCTCACTTCATTGAAAACAAATTGAGGTGGTTGAAAGGGCTTCTCGATGGCTGATGCTCGATGCGCTGACAAACTATCTTGGTCGGCTCACCTTTTCTAGGTCTCATCTCCCGACATCTTTTTCCAGTTAGTGTGTGAAAGCCTATTGGCAAGTGCCTACATCGCTCTCAGTGGGGAGGAGTCCCGAAAGGCACTAAATGTTATTCACTTCCCAGGTGCGTGGTGTGACAAAGTGTTACTTTGCCTAGAGTGGCGTAAGACCTTGCATCAGTCTTGCTTGACGGGCAGTCTTGGGGATGCACTGGCGCCACTTCTAGGCACCCACAGGTCAATATTTTGTAGGTAAATAAGTTTATTGACCGTTCAATTATTTAAAATCTTTACAGTAAAACAAGCTAAAATCTGCACCCGCCCTCCTTACCCCCCCTTCCTCGAACCGTCCACCCGCTTAGTTGCTTGATCCCACAAATCAAACTGATGTCCCTTTTGTTGGGGAGTCCCTTTTTTGCAGTCGAGTAAGAGGTTAATTTTGTATTGCACAAACGTTTACTTGGAACCCGTTAAAAATGTTTTGTAGGGCTTGGCTTTTATTCACTTGAATCATAGCGTTTGCAGAGTGATAAGGTGCATTATTCAGCACCATGAGGCCCAAACAGATGAGAATAATTCAGGACTTGTTTTTACTAATAAACTCATCACTTCCAGAACCCCTTGGCTGCCCCGGGAGTCTGCCTAGAGTTTGAACTCCTTTTCTTTGTGTAACAGACACAACCCCACTCATACGGTTAGCAGCATGCCCCACAGAGTGACTGAAAATGGGCTTAAGCTTGAAAGCAAAGGGAGTGGGTCCAAAATTGGAAATCCGTGCAAGGCAGAAGGCTAGGAACATTGCACCTAAGAGTCTTTGCACTATTTCCAGTCTCTAGAGGACATTTCAATACACGGTGCAGTCCAAGCTCTACACTCACCCAGTTTGAACGATTGAAAATAAATTTGCAGGCCCCTCAGAAGAATTTGCTATTAGTTGCTGGGCCCTGCCTCTGTGATGGCCTTCGATCACCAGGTGTTAGAAAACGGTCTTTGCAACTTCTCTTGTCAGCGAGAAAGCCCTGTTATCCCAGAAGGGTCCCCTAAGATTAGTGAAGTCATTATTGGGATAACAAGCCAAACAAAAAGTCATATCATTAAGCAGGGTTTGGAGAATTGCCCCAATAGTGTTGCAGCCGAGGGCCTTTCCTCAGAGACAAACAGAGACAAGGGTGCGCTAAGATAATCAGTGTTTTTTTATACCATTCCAAGATGTCAGCGAGCTATTTAACACTTCTGGGAGATTACCAGTCCAAGATGGTGGCCCACAACAGTTGTCTGATCAATCAGATAACTGGCCACATTGATATCACCCAAGACAGAATACAAAACTGCAGGAGAAGAAGGACTCAGTGCCTCTTCTTGCCTTAAATAATGTTCCATATCCAGCAATGTGTTTCTGTCCTCCATGGTTCTTCCAGGTCTGAGTGCTTCAAATACGAGGAGGAGCCGCTTTGCTTTTTTCACGGAAAGGCGTTAGTTGTGAACTTGTAAGCAGTTTGCCAGTGTCCTTGAAGGTCATCACAGGGTTCCCTCTTTGTTGCCAGTACACTTGTGCTTGGCACATTTTGGATGGGTGTCTTGCGTGTGGGGTTTTTGCCATTGTGGGTGGGCGTTAATGTCATTTGAAGAGGTTCCGGGTGCCACCCCGGCGCATGTCGAACCCAAACACTGAAATCTGAGGGAAGGTCTGGCGTAGCCCGATCAATAGCTCTTAGGCTTGGATCCTTCAGCTCCGCTCCTGCCAGCTGGAAAGGAGCGCAGCCAGGTACCTTTCACGGCCTGCCCTTTGCATCTTTCAGCCCTTGATTCATGTTCGTGCTTACAGGTATTAATATGGAATGAGCCGCCCATCAGATGTCAACGCTTCACATATTAACTGAAAGAGAATGCGCTGCACAGTCCAGATTTGCGCTTGAAATGACTTCTTCAGGCTGTGATCCGGATAAGGTGGTCGGACTGCCATACAAGAGTAACGGACGGCCTCGGTAGGCGGTATATCAATACTGGAGACGAGCAATTCCGACACGTCAATACCCGTTATTGGGCCGTGTCACCTCTGAAGCAAGGGCTCTCTGAGAGGGCGCCAAGTAATGAATAACGCGGGCGCGCGCTGCATGGAAATGAGGCCCAACGAGAGAGTGGCGGGAAGGCAGTGTGCGGCCTTGGATAAGGGGCACGTGAGTGACCTTCGCTGTCGATGCAGGTGTGACACAGGCTCCTGCGGTGCCGTGGGGGCCCCTAAACTCTTTTAAGAGAACCTCAACCCTTCAAGGGAGCCCATACAGCAATACAGTCCCTGCGACGCCATGGGAGCCCCCAAACTCTTCGGAGAGAACCTCAACCCTTCAGGGGTGCCCATACAGCAATACAGGCCCCTACGGCGCTGTGGGAGCCCCAAACTCTTTAAAGGGAACCTCAACCCTTCAAGGGAGCCCATACCTCAACACTAGTCCCTGCGGCGCCGTGGGAGCCCCCAAACTCTTCGAAGGGAACCTCAACCCTTCAGGGTAGCCCATACAGCAATACAGGCCCCTGGGCGCCGTGGGAGCCCCCAAAGTCTTCGAAGGGAACCTCAACCCTTCTGGGGAGCCCATACAGCAAGACAGGCCCCTGCGGCGCCGTGGGAGCCCCCAAACTCTTTCAAGGGAACCTCAACCCTTCTGGGGAGCGCATGCGTACAGGCCAACATTTTAGAACAGGGAGGTGGGAGATTATGAAAATAAAAATCGGGGGGGGGGGGATACATTCTCCCCATGGACCTCTACTGAAGCAGAGGCATTCAGGGGGAGACAGTTTAAAATAAAGGCATTTTTCGGTTTAAAAAACCGTGAGCCCCCAATCTGAATCGGGGCTGCTGGCATGTATGCTCAACACAGTCTGAAGGGGGGGTCTCCATCATTTTGCATTTTGAGTCGCGCCAAGGTGTCGACGTAACGTGCCTGGGTTCACGGGGGGCCCTCGGCGCACGCACTCTGACATGCTGCCGCCGGAGTGAATGTTTACCTGCCCAGAAGCCGCCGAGAGGGGTGTTTGGTTCCACTCGGGTGCAGAAGGTTTTCTAAAGGCGGTGAAAGCAGCACAGGCCGGCGGCAGGGAGGCGCGCAGGCCCTGCCAGGTATCCCAGAATGCACGTATTCATCCAGGGGCCCTCAGGAACAGGCAGGCCCTCTCCCGAAGCATGCGGGCCCGCTGTCATCGCCAGGCCCTCGCCGTGGTCTCCCGTGTGTCTCTGACGCTGCAAGAAGAATTCACTGGCAGGGTGGTCGCTGAGGGCGCGCCCAGGCCCCTCCGGGGGCGCAGACACATCTTATCTATTCCGGAGTCACCGCCCCCTAAGAGTCTGCTTTCCAAGGGCCTCAGGAAGAGGTTACTGTGTGTTACACGGTTTATATAAAGCGCCTTCTCTGACGAGTACATCAACTCTTGGCGAAGCCCCTGTAATAGTGAGGACGCAAGACCCTTACTAAGGGATGCATTTATGAAAATCTGAAGTGAAAATGATCACAGATGAAGGTAATTGTGCAGCACCTGCAGTGACCCAGTGAAACGTTGGCAGCCGTGATGCTGCGTTCCTGGGTTCGCTTCCTGGATCTTTCTGAAGCCGGGGTGTGCGGTACCACTGGAAACCAATAAAGCACCAACAAAGCGCCGGCAACATTGTCTGGTGAATATGTGCAGCCTGGGGCCACGTGCATCATTGGCCATGTGGCATTGCGCAGACAGTGTGTTTGTGCAGCTCCGTAATGCGACCAGGTCTGTGCTATGCTTTGCGCCGAAGATTTCATCTATTCGGCGCAGTACGAAAAGCTCTTTCGCAAGCCCTTGCACAAATCCTACCTCACTAATATTCGTAAGGGACGATCATTCTGCAAATGCTTGCAAACAGCTGCAAAAGCAGAGATGGAGGCCTGCAAGGGGCATCAGTCACAGAGCCCTATTCTTGCAGCTCCGGTACCTTAAAAGGAATGGGCCGCAATACCAGACAAGCATTGGCAAAGCCAATAGGGCTCCATTTGGAGCTAGTGGCTTTGCTAGTTGCTTTTGGCAATGCAGTACAGTATCGGCACGCCGTGAGGCATCGTTATAATAACAAGTAAAAAAGGCTTGATGGCGGTGATGTCATTCCGCTGGCAGGGGAATGCATCAGAACGCATGTGCGCACTAGTGGAATGGCGTGGCACCATGTGCTTTAATTTTTTTATCTATTGATCCAAGATGGTGTATGCCACTTGGATCGGTAAATAGAAAAATAAATATTTTTAAGTGTCAAAGTTCCAATTAGAACAAGCATTGGCATAGCCAATAGGTCTCGCATTTGGGACTTTATACGTGTTTAGCCATGCAACAGTTGATGTTGTTGCACCAAGGATATTGTGCTGCATAACTAAATACTTATAAGGTCCCAAAAGCGAGACCTATTGGCTATGCCAATGCTTGTTTCCTCTTCTCATTGATATCCTCCACAGCTCTTCTTTTTCATTCCATCTCCTTCTTAGTTCTATTTTCCTCTCCTATCCCCTTTCACTTCTCCCTCCAATTAATCGAGTCACCAGTGTTTATGCCATGGTTGAGAGGTCTGGGACTGAGGCTGAAGGCAGTGCAAGTTTCTCACACTACCGGTCAGTCCGTCAAAAATGTGTTCAAAATACATGGTCATCCAATCCTTGGCCTCTTTGCAGAGTGAGCACAGGGCAGTGGTCATGTATTCATGTTGTAATTGACACTCTCTGCAAATGTGTACGATGAGGCCCCAATCATAGGGATACAAAGTCTTTAAAAATATTGACACGGTGAAAGTAATAAAGTGTGGTGCTCGCTCTCTACTTAAAAGTAATCCTTAACATTTACGCCTCAGCACTTTCAAATGTCACTAGCCGTCTTATACCTCTGTGTCCCTTCTGTCTCTCTAATATTTCTACTCGTGCTCCTCCTACTTGTCCATGCACTTTGTTTCTGTGTTCCTTCTCTCTTTGCTCCATCTGTCCTCTACCTCGTGTTATTTCCTTCACTACTCGCATGTTTGTCTCTCTGTGCTCTTTGTCTGCTCTCCATCTGCATCTGAGTTTCTGCAATATTTCTGTATACCGCTTTTGTCTTTCTTCTTAACACGTTTAAGTAAATGTTTTTCTAGCGCACATACAGGGGGACCATAGAGGTGTGTGAATAATCGGGTCCCTTAGGAGGCTTCAGCTGGTGCTGTTCCAGGGTCCTAGTGTCTGGGGTGTTCGCTTGATGGAGACGCCTCAGGCGCACTATATGGATGATCCCCCTCAGCCGCCCGCAGTCCACTAGATTGTATGCAGGGCCGGACAAGTGCAATTGCCGGGACTGTCCCGGGATAGCGAATTACGCGGACAGGCTCCAACGTGCCGGGACGGTCCCGGCAAAAACAGGACTGTTGGCAGCTTTGTGTCAGGTCAGCTGATGGTGCTAATGCAGTTAATTAAAAAAACGAATAAACGTACAAGTGCAAGATCATCGAATAAAACTAGAAAATGTTAAGCATACGATGCTGCTACTTTCCAAAGACGGACCCTGCAGAGAGCCGAGCTGGCGCCAAAATGAACATGAAAATAAAAGAAAGAAGGTAAACACGGCTTGTGTCAAGCAGTGGTTCCGTGAATGGAGTAAAAGTGAGTTAAAAACCAGGAGGGCGACTTCCTGCAGCAGGCTCCAAAACAAACATTAACAATCAGGGAGGCCTTTTTGTTAATGTTCAATAAAGGCCAGTCCAGGCTGGCCAGAGATGCTCTGAGGCAAAGTAATATTTCCAGTTTGAAAGCGCAGGATTCAAATGAGAGAAACTGTCAAATTCTTTTGAGATGGCGCTTCTAAGGCTTCAAATGCTAGCGCAAAATAATGAATCGAATTAACTAACCTTTAGCCTCCTGGCCTACAGGGCATGTTGGTCAGTATCTCTACAATTAAAGTATGCAGTTCCTAATATTCACAGCAGGTGGTTATAATCAATCAAAGGCTCCACACAATGGTATAGAGCGAGACTTGGGAGGAGAATCTCCTCCTGTTGGAAAAAGACCCTCACACACCCAGCCAGCTAGGTGTCTTGCTTCATCATCGGGTCTGCTCCTTATCGGGTTGGCGCTGCAATACCCGATCGGCGCCCGAGATGGGGCCTTCTTGGCGGAGATCTTTATTCCTTATGCCATAGGGTGTAGTGCGTGTGAGGGCCCTAAAAGTAGTGTAGGTGCTAATGATAGGTGAATAATTGGAATCTAAAATAGGAAATGGTGGTCCACTCAAAATAATTTTAATGAAACGTGGCCATCACCCTAATTAAAAATGAAAATGCGTATCTTACTCTAAAATTGTGAGATTATACGCTTATAATATAGGTCAACATGTTTCTTGCCTTTATTCTTAATAGATGGCAATTCCTCAGGACCAAAAATAGGATCTACCTACACTTTTCGGTGGTGGTCTAAAACTACAAAGAGTGAAGTAATAACCACTCGTACAGCACCCTCAAAAGTGATACCTGTAGATCTAAAAACCAACCTGCAATGAAACAGAGTAATGAACATAAGTTTAGTCATGTTAAAAAAATTCGGGTAATTCAAGGACCCAGTGCCTCAATCAAAACCCATAGTGCAGCCAAAGCATGCCGAACACAGGTGACTGATGGCATGCGAAAAGTCTGAACTACATTTGGTGAGGAAGAAGTAACAACATATTAAAAAATGGCAGCTAAATGAGCATCGTTTTATAACTTACCCAAATTGGGTCAAGGATGCACAGCATCAAAACTGGCTGGCGAGGACACTAAAGTGTAGTGTCCTGTGGGAATTAAAAACAGAGAACAAATGCTGGGAGATTAAACAGCCAGAAACAGCTACCTGTAGGTATATCAAGCAAAGAAGATGAAGAAGAAACAACATGACAATACCCAGTCGTATCGCAATCATGTCCATCAGTGTCAGTCTATCAGGCGAACAACTCAGCCCTTCAATGTCAATTGAAATAACAAAGGGCGTGGATTTACCAGTCTGCGCCTCCCGGTGTTGATACCTTCGCTGAGTCAGGTCAGCGTCAAAAGCGCACCCGGTGCCTGTCGTGGTAAAAAAGCCAACGTTCCTCTGGTATCAACCACAAAAGAGAAATATCAGCTCAAAATGTAGGAGATCCCTAGAAACGACCTCACCAACATCCTTCCGTTTGAAGGGGTAGTGAAACCGGTATGTTGGCAAGCGTCCCAGTCAAAGAAACCCCACACAAGAGCTAAATAACTTACAGAAGGGACTTAGTAATACCCTTCAAGCCAAACCAATGAAAAACCATGAGGGACACACAGGGGGCTAACTATTCTGTTACTTACTCTTCCATGTGAGTCCAATCGGAGATGCTCCTACCCCTTGCTCAGCCGGTCCGGGAGTAACGAACAGAGTAAAGATCCCAAAGAAATACCTGCGGCCGGCAGAGCTTGGAGGCGGAACTTCCGGTACTTCCTGTCTGAAACAGCGTAACGACTCGAGCGCTAACCCTGTTTAGGGCGCCATGTTGGATTTCATCCAACTAATGCGAGACAAACACTCCATGTAGTAGCAATCAAAGGCGCCAAAAGCGTAGTCTCGTTTTAAGATAACAAGAAAAAGTGAATGGATTCAAAACACCTAAAAGGAATTAATGACTCATAAACCATAATCTAATATGGACGCTAAAAATGGCGATGAACCTGTGTGACTAATGTCATGTAAGACAGGAATGAAAGTATTGCTACAAATGAACATGTTGGTCAGTAGCAAAGACTACCCCAACCCTCGATCTAGGATAGTTGGTTAATTGTCTTTCCTAATGGCACCGCTCTGCTCAATTGGCAATAAACTGCTAGTCCTAGCACGCAGGTAACGCAAAATGTTGCCATTTCCAGTTTCCCTTCCACCCAACCCCACGCAATGAGTGCAAGACACTTTACATTCACAAACTGCACCCTTAGCAGAAACACAAGGTTACGAGCCTCTCCTATGCAAGAGCGAAGTTAGAGAACAGATTCTAAGTAGCTGCAACTGGCAAGCAAAGAAAAAAGTTGGGCAATGTTTACGTTTTATTTTCCTGGCCCCCTGCTGCTGCTTGCGTCCTTTAAGAAAGGAATAATATGAGAAAGCGAATTAACGCTACCAGGAACGGCGAAGCTACGTTAACGACTTCTGGGTCCTGTTAACCGAAGGCTGAACAACAAAACGTGCAGAGAGACCAGCTACTGACGAATGAAACTAGCACAGCAAAAATAAAACAAGCGTGCGCGCAAAAAAAAAAAAAGTTTGACGAGAGGAGGAGGCAGCAGGGGGAGGGGAGAGAGGAGGGGGCCTGAGCGATTCCCTTGCGGGAGAGAGCAGCAAAGCGCGATAATTGATGACATATGGCGCCAGCTGCTCGCTCCCGCAAGGGAATCGCCAAACGTGCACGCGTTGCCATTCAAAGCAATGCAACGCGTGCACGTTTTTGGGACACAAACTCAATCGATTTCAAAAGGTCTTTTTTCCTATGCGCATGCGAGACCTAAAAAAAGGACCACCGTTGTAGGGGGAAAGTGATGGATAATGGAGGAGCAAGTGGGGGAATGGAAGGGAAAAAGCAGCACACACAGGGCGGGGAGGAGAACCACAAAAGAGAGAGAACACTCCTGAGGCACGTAGGCAAGAGAGAGCAACACGGAGCAGGGGTGGGGGAAGAGAAGCACACAAATGAGAGAGAGCTGCGTGGGGGGAGTAGCACACAGATGAGAGAGAGCAATACAGAGCTGGATGGGGAGAAACACGCCAGGGAGAACGCTTGAAAACACATGCACTCTTGTGGAGTGCTGCTGCAAAAAGAAACAAGCATTTGCAATGCAATAGGTCTCGCATTTGTTAAAGTTAGAGCTGTTGGCGTTGAAAATAACAATGTTTTTACTTGTGCTTTTTTACACCAATGGCAATAGTGCAATGCAAATATAATTACTCCACTGCAAATAAAATAACAAAAGTAAAAAACACTGTCATTTTTAACGCCAACAGCTCTAACTTTAACAAATGCGAGACATATTGCATTGCAAATGCTAGTTTAATTTACCAATCCGAAAAGGGTCTTAAATTAATAATAATATAAAAAAAATAGGGAGCGATTAGTTTTGTTAACTTAAAAAAAATAATTAAAAAAATAGGACTTTGGGGCTGCAGTGCAATGGAGAAAGGGATGGGTCAGGGAGGAGAGCACACAGGCGTAGAACAGGGAGCATGGAGGGATAAGCACTTGGGTGAAAGGGACAGATGCACATAAGCGAGGGAGAGGAACACGGAGCACAATGGAGAGCAACACAATACACAAGGGAAAGAAGCACAGGCTAATATACTAATATGAAAAGGGTCTTACATTTATTATAAAAAAAATACAGCGAGCAAGCGATTGGTTTTGGTAAGTCGAAAAAAATAATTAGAAAATAGGACCGAAGAGAAATGCGGCATTGGGACAGCAGCTTGCAGCCATTTTGCATTTATGCTCCTTTCTCGATCACTCAGTCTGCGCGCGCCGCCCCCCCGCCCCTCAGTTGTTGCACAATGCGCGTGCGCCCTGGCAAGTATCCGCCGTAGGCTTACAGAACAGCCTTAGGAATTACGAAGATACTCCTTTTGCTTGCGCTTCCTAGAAGAATGGAGACAGCGCAATGATGATTTTATGTATAGAAAAAGCGGGCCCCTGTGTAGTTAGTGAAAGCGGGTGCCCGCATAGTTAATGTCCTGTGAGTGGTGTGCGGCGGACGCCACCATTGTAAAACAAATAAAAAAGCGGCCTCAATATTTTATTTTATTTATTAAAACATTAGGGGCAGGCGACGGGCCCGCCCTCAGACGGGGCACTGAGAGGGCCGTGTTTGATGATTTATAAAACAAGATCGAGTACTGTAGCCAGCAAATGAAGCCACCACACCCGAGTACCACCAGTGCATCTACATCCACACGCCAAAATGCAATTATCCCAAGAATGACTGAAGGAAGTCTTTCCTACACTGGCACCAAACTTTCGCCTAGGGATAGAGACTCTGTTTCACGACCATTCTTAGACAGTAAACAAAGATAAGCGGTACCAGGGTCTGCTCCACGAAGCGAGTCTTAATTTAAAGTAAGTGCGCCTCTTCGCACCGTGTGCAGCCGGAACAGCGAGTGCACCTCCGGCCAGCGTGCGTGTCCGGCCACCAATGGGGGAAGCAGCGCTGCTGCTGAGCAGTGTGCGCATGAAACAAAATAGTGCTCACCGCCTACATATTGAGGACCGTGTAACGCCACAAGTAAACGATCGAGTCTGGATGGGCCGTCCAAAAAGGAGACAGGGCGGTAACAAAGAAGCCTCATTTTCAATCGGAGGCCAGCTGCTACTGTGAGACAATGACGCCTGCCAATAAAAAAGATGGGCGGGGCTTTAACTCCACTTCTGAAATCTCCTCTAAGACAATATGCCTTGCAGAGCGAGCAGCGCACTGCAACGCTAGGTCTGCGAGACCTAAAAAGGACGCTGGTGCCTCGGGACACCGGCCAGGAAGCAGAGGACCGGGTTTGGGCGGTGGTGACCCTGTGCACGCAGCGCCGCCTAGCAGTAAACTCCTCCACTCGGCCAGCGCTGAGGACACGTGCAGGCGCTCGTGCCCTGACTGAGCCCCGGTGCACGCACCCCACTCCCAGCTGCAGTGCCATGCTATGCCGGAAGGGCGTGTGGGCAGTTCTGACCGAATCGCAGCTCTGCTCATGGTGCTCTCTACGTATTTCACGGGACAGCCGAGACTTCTAACAATAAAAAAAATCAAACTAAATAATTCATATACAAGTTGTGTTCTAGTTTTCTGTTAATACTATTTCCCATTGATAAAACAGTATTGAGGGTGCGTCATTCTCTCCCAGCGAGGACGTGACACAATTTGACGTTGTTTATTTTTTTAGCCCCCCTCCTCCCCCATACTGACATGGAGTAAGGACCTTCAGAGGGTTAGTGCACATGCTGCAGTGCTGTGCGTTTATAGTACAGGCCTCGGGCTGTGCCACGGCTGGCTCAACCTTTCACATTTCGCTGTACAAATGATTTGTGTTAATAGCCGCATATGCTACTACAGCACTTAGAAGACCGGCAAGCAGTGTATACGCACATTTTTTTTTTTTTTTTGCAGTTTTATATAGTGTGAACTCGACCCGAAGGTATTGGAGAGCTTTGCACAGGGCTTTAAGTGGGATGAAAAAACTAGGGAGGGTCACTTAAAAGGGAGTGGCGTAAGTAATTAAGGGCGTGGCTTAAAAACACCCAAGCTAAAAATCTGTGCTTAGCGTAGTGTGCCGCCGGTCGGGCATTTTGCTGTTTCTATTGTTGCATCCAGATATATAATACAGCAAGTAGCATTACACCTACAACAAGCCAGGACTATTGGCTTTGCACATTTTTAAGATAAATAAGCAACAACTATGGCTTTGTTGCATATATAATATTGAAAACGTTTCAATTTTGAAATTATGAGACTGTGAAAGAACTATAACGAGTCTCTTTGAAGTTACCTTAAAGTAGGGTGATCACAATTTTAAAGCCAAAAACCGGGACATTTCCCAAAAATAGAAGAAGGACTACAATTTTTCTTCAACCTAGTGCACATTATGGCAGTACTCCTTAGCAGAGAATTTCAGAAGAGGCAGTAGGAACACAAATAGAATGCAATTTTTAAAGCCAGTATTACGTCTGGTAATTAAATTACTCTCTTATATCAGCTGCTAACTATTTCTGCTTAGCAAAACATTAAAAGATACCTCCGAAGGTTTTCAGTCGACCCTTTCTAAAAACCGGGACATGAGCTAAATTTTCTGAAATCTGCCGGGCCAGCTGGCGAAAAACCGGGACGCCTGGTCACCATACCTTAAAGGCAGTGAGCAGTGGTACTGCCGCAGAGCTAAGATTCATCTGTTCATCGAGGGGGAGGGCGAAAATGGACAGCCCGATAGGGATCCATCTCGGCTCCTGCTTTTTAGAACTGCTGGTGCTGAGCACTGGCAGGACCCGGCCCACTTAAAGCCCTGGCTTTACACGAGCACAAGTTACGTTACACAAGGATACGTTCATTTTTAGTAGGCATGGGGAGATGAAGAGATTTGCCCAGAATCACAGGATGTTGAGCCAATGTCAGACTCAAACCTGCTTTCCTCATTGTCAAAGTCAGCAACTCTGGGCCTTACGCCACATCCTCCATTAATAATGAAAGTGCTATATTTACTTCAGGCCGAGTTATTAGCATTAGTGTATCTAAATGCGCGCCAATGTTACAGCGAGTCAGCTTGCTGTAATGAAACATACACTTTTTTTTTTTTTTTTTTTTTTTTTAAAATCTGTTTATTAAGGTTTTCAATACCATACAGCGTACTGGCAACTTTAAGCAATATAGTCTGCAATCCTTAAACAAAAGAAAAAAAAACAAACAAAAAAAAATCAAGAACAAAGAAAACACATCCAAAGGTACAGATAATAATCAAATGTCCTAATAGATGCACTGAAGCAGCCCGCTCCGGCGATGCAATACAAGCATTCTGGGCAATACAAAAAAAAAAAAAAAAAAAAAAAACACACTATTTACAAATCATCAATCAACATTACTCAGTCTCGACATGAGTCTGGAGTAGCAAATATTCTCGGAGAGGAGCCCAAATATCAGAAGGTCTGGATGTGACCGGCAAATCCTCAGCATATAGCTCTAATTGTTCACGGCAGTAAATCAGGTCTTTCATCCATTCAACAATCTTCGGGGCATACCTGCTTTCCCACGTGAACATAATCCGCCTCTTGGCGAGCAAGAGTGCCAGTCCAACAAACTTGCGCACGGTGGCCTTCAGCTGGGGGACGAAGCCAAGGAGACACTCCAGGGGTGTACACTGTAATTCAATGCCCGTCATGGTGTGTATGCGTGCAACAACTATTTCCCAATATTTAAACACAGGGGCACATTGCCACGCAAGGTGAATAAAATCAGCACTCCCCTGACCACAGCGTTTACAGCGGTCTGAGTCTCTGAGGCCCATACGATATAATTTAGCAGGGGTGTGATAGACTTGGTGGATGAATTTAAAATGAATTACCCGGAGATTACCATTTGGCGTGAGACGACCAGTCAACATACAAATCTGTTCCCATTCTTTCAAAGCAATCGGAGGGGTCACTATCATGTTCCACCTCTCCAAACTGCGATCAGGCACACGCACCGTTTCATCCTGCACCTCCTTATATAATTTAGTTACCAGCTTTTTCCTTGTGGGGGCTACCAACAATAATTGAAGTGATGTGAGTGCGGCGGGTTCAGCGGGGAAACCAGGATAATGGGCCCGAAGTGCACGCTTTAGGCGATGGCAAGAGTATTGGAACAGGAATGTAGGATTTTGAATGTACTCCAGCCCCTCCTCAGTGATGCAACTTCCCCCCGGGAAAAGGTCTCTCATATGTGTGATTCCGGCCTCTTTTAAAGCTGTTATCGGCCCCTGTTCCCGCGCTACAGACAAGGCCGCATGTCCGGCAAGGGGAAGAGCAGGAGCATATAGCGGAAGCTTATGTGCGCGCCCGCCAATCGCCTGCCAAGCTGCAATAGTGGTGTCAATGGTGTTAATCTCAGACCTGGGAGTATGCCGGCGAGTGTGCGTGAGGATACCCCCCAGCGGCACGGGGTGTGCATCCCCGTCCTCCACTGCAACATGCGGAATGCAATCATGCGTCCGGAACCAGTAGTAGGCATACTGGGCTTGTGCGCTAAGATAATACACGTATAAATCAGGAGCAGCAAACCCCCTTTTTCGTAAGCAAGCGTCAGGGTATGCCAGCTGATTCTGGGCTGCTTATCTCCCCACACCAGTCTCAACAGCTGGGTTTGCACTGTTTTGAAAAATTGTTTGGTGAGTTTGACCGGAATATTACAAAACAGGTACAGGAACCGCGGCAGGATCGCCATTTTGATGACTGCGATTCGATCCGCAAGAGACAGCGGGAGCCGGGACCACCTATCCACCCGCTGCACCAAGGCGTCATAGGCTGGGCCGTAGTTTTCTCTGATCACGACGTCAGGGTCGCGATGCACCCAGACCCCCAGGTACTTGACCGGGTCCGCAGTCCACACCAGAGGATATTCCAACTGAGGCGGAGACGTGACCGACGTCAAAGGGATAATAACCGACTTTTCCCAGTTGATTAGGAGTCCAGAGAAGAGGCCAAACCTGATGTATTCCCGGATGATAGGGGACAGGTGAAGTTGAGGATCACGGATAAACAGAACCATGTCATCCGCGTACATGGAAATACCGACCGGTCGTTGATTAAAATTGAGAGCAGCCGCTCTGTGTCTCTGTCGGATTTTGCACGCTAGGGGCTCTAGCACAAGGGCAAACAGAAGTGGTGACAGGGGGCAACCCTGCCTGGTACCGCGTTCTATATTAAAAGGCTCTGAGGTATGGCCACCCACCCGCACCCTCGCTGACGCATCCGTATACAGGACCTGTATCCAGCGCGTCAATATAGGTGGGAAGCCCATTCTATGTAAAATACACAACATGTACTCCCATTCTATCGAGTCGAATGCTTTTGCCGCGTCAAGCATGACAGCAGCTGCAGATACCTCAGGGTTAAGGACGTGGAACATTGCAAAAATGGTGCGCAGGTTGTGAGAGGTGGAGCGCTCCGGGATAAACCCGGACTGGTCCGGGAGGACAAGAAGAGGCATCAGAGGTTGGATTTTTGTGGCCAGTATTTTTGCCAGTATTTTCGCATCCAGATTTATTAGTGATAGGGGGCGATAGGACTCACATTGCGTGGGCAATTTATCTTTTTTAAGAAGAGTGATAATCAGGGCCTGTCGAAGGGAAGGCGGAAGGATCCCGGATTCATGTGCCTCTGCATACATTTCAAGCAAGTGGGGTACAAGTAGATCTGTATAGGCCTTGTAGAATTCGGCCGTTAGGCCATCCGGCCCAGGAGCCTTATTGTTAGGAAGAGAGCGAATAGCATCCCTCACGGCAATCTCATCTATAGGCTGACTCAGAAACTCCCTGTGGGCATCTGACAGCCACGCACAGGCCGTGTCAGATAGATATTCATCCAGTGTCTCCTCGGCCATTGCGCCACGCGTGGTGTAGATATCCGAATAGAATTGTTTGAATTGCGCAACTATTGCGGGGGGTGAAATGTGCCTCGCCACGTGAGTCCACTATGTGGTCTATCGGGCGATGTTCAGTCCTGAATCGCAGCCTAGAAACCAGGCTCCTCCCGGGTCGTCCACCCTCCCCATAAGCTCGAGCCACATGCCGCCGTGATATATATTTTGCCTCTGTGTCAGCCAACGTGTTGTATTCTGCCACCAACTCCTGTATACGAACCAGAGTATCCGCATCTGGCGAGGTCTGATAGTTACTCTCCAGTTCCCCCAAAGCCTTTTCCGTTTTCGTCAGTTGCCCCCTGATGTCTCTAAGAATCCCTGCCGCGGTACCAATACACACCCCCGTATTGTCACCTTAAAAGCCTCCCAGAGAGTGGCCTGTCTATCCACCGAGCCCACATTTAGATCGAAATATTGCCCAATAGCTGCTCTGATGGCCTCACTGTATACCGGATCCAGTAATGCCTCAGCCCGAAATCGCCAAGTGAAAGGTCTACGTGGATTCGCGGGGATGCAGACATCCACGCCCACAGGGTTATGGTCAGATAGTGTGCGCGGAAGTATATACACTCGGGTGGCCCAACCATTAGCCTCCTCGCTCAGCAGCCAGTAGTCGAGCCTAGACCAGCTATTATGTGCAGGGGTGATATGCGTACCCTCTAAAGCTTCTGGATGACGCCTGCGCCAAACATCCACCAGACCCATTTCTGCCATGGCGTCTAGAACACAGCGGGCCACTTTAACAGTGCGCGCACCTGACGGATTGGATTTGTCCACTTGTGGGTTAAGATGAGTATTCAAGTCGCCCCCACAGGACCGCCGATTCAGGCCACGATCGCAGCACCTTGAGCATGTTGAGAAACGGTGTCGGGTCATCCACCACCGGACCATACATGTTAATAATTGTTACAATAGTCATCCCTAATTTGCCCTGTACCATTGCCCAGCGACCCTCTGCGTCTGTGCATGTGTGTATGGGCCGAAACGCAACACCCCTTTTGATAAGGACAAGCACCCCCTAGCATAATTGGAGTATGAGGACGCCAGCTTGAAGGTTGCCCATTTTTGTGCCACCCTATTCTCCGTCTGTTTACTTAGGTGCGATTCCTGCAATAGCGCGATTTGCACAGCGTGTCTATCTAAGTACGCCAACACTTGGCGGACCTTCTTGGGAGTGTTAAGCCCACGTATATTCCATGTCAAGCATTTATATGTCTCACCCATGTCCAGACCTAAGCACATTCAGCACACCGCGAACGCCGTACCGTACATCATTTTCACTTACATTGAGAAGCATGCCATTTGCCACCTTACTTCTGATCTCAGTACCTTCAAACAAAAAAAAGGAAACCCGTCCCCACCCCCCACCCACTTTAGCAACCCCATCTTGCCAAAGACAACTCCCATTAACTTGAACATACCCAACAAAAACAAATTATTGTGAACCTTTGTGTGGGGGATACCCATTTGGGGACGTGGTGGCAAAATCCACTCCCTGGTGAGGTCGGGAGGGGGCCGCCGATGCAAGGATATGTTCTCCTCACCCCAAGCCACCCAGTCGGGTCCAACAGTGTAATCATACAGGATGACAATCGGGACACAAATACTTGATGTAAGAGCGCGGAGTCGGGGGCTGAACCGCCCTTCTTATATTAAGGTCGCCAGCCTGATGTGCGGGGATGGTATCATACCGCCTATAGCCACAGGGCAAAACATGTGGCCGTGGCCCCATCCCCCAGATTCGGTATCCAACAAACACATCTCTCCCGTAGACCAACACCAGCAATATCCCACCACTGCCCTCCCAGGCCAGCAAAGCAACAACACAGCACAACATTATGCCCATATGACAGCCTCGGATGGGGTGACATCAACAGTTGGTCATACAGGCAACAACAGGAAGACAAACATGTCCCTCAGTCGTCCACATCAGACGTGGTGGTTGTAGAAGTTTGTGGGCGTCGCAAAGATTTGGCATAGTCCATTGCCTGTTTGGGAGTCGTGAAGATCCTGGCTTTGTCGTCGAGCCCTATGCGCAGGCGCGCTGGATATAGCATGGCATATGGAACTTGCTCCTTCAGTAGGAGCTTCTTGACCCCTTGGAATTCCTTTCGCGCCGCCTGCACTGTAGCAGTAAAGTCCGGAAAAAACGATAGCACATTGCCCTGATAGGTAGTCTTGCCTTGCTGACGAGTGATGCGCAATATAGTGTCCCTATCTCTGAAATTCAATAGGCGGGCAATGATCGGTCTGGGGGGCCCCGGGCGGCGGG
The DNA here is from genome assembly GCA_963921515.1 of Calotriton arnoldi. Taxonomy (NCBI): domain Eukaryota; kingdom Metazoa; phylum Chordata; class Amphibia; order Caudata; family Salamandridae; genus Calotriton; species Calotriton arnoldi. Next base: position 1,353,722 of record CAWUFW010003351.1, read on the forward strand.
CGCGCCGCCAGCGATCTGTGAGCCCGCTCCACGGCGAACATGGCGGAGAGCTGCTCAGCCCCACACACCTCCCGGATGAGAGTCTCGACATAATCCTCCAGCCGACCCACATTCGTGGATTCCGGCAGGCCCAAAATGCGCACATTGTTGCGCCTAGAGCGCGCTTCGATGTCTTCATTTTTCGCCTGTATGACAGCCAGCAGCCTCGCCATGTCCGTAGTTTTGGCAGCAACTTGTTGGAGGCCATCTTCGGTATCTGATATTCTCTGTTCCGCCTCCCCGATTCGTGCTGCGTGTTTGTCCAATTTGGTAGAGAAGTGGTCCATCCTGCCATTGAGTGCCTCTATTTTACCATCTATAGCCTGTAGGCTGGCCTGTATTGCTGCCAGCGACTTTTCCAGGGCTGTGGGGGCCGCAGCAGCAGAGTCCAGCTCCGAGTCCGATGCCGCCGTCTGCGACGACTTACCGCCTCTACGTAAGTCAAAAGTCAGCCTGGGCTGATTCTTGTCCATCTTGCCCATGTCGGAGACGGGAGACGGAGGTGTAAACGCTGTATGGCAGCGGTAGTGCGTCGTCGCCAGTGGTGGACGCCCAGCCACGATGGAGAGGCCGCAGCCCGGGCTCCAGTCAGCAAGCCGTGGCGCAGTTCAACCGCGATACCAGTGGCACCCACAGGCTACAGTGTGATGTCAGGCGCAATCCCCCGACCATAGCCCATGTGGTCGTAGAGTTGTGACCACCGTCTCCCTCTCCACAGAGCAATAGGATGAAGGCACCGCAAGCCACAGGGCGGGTAACGACACCACACGGCGCCACCCCACACCTCCGATGTCACTCAGGCCCCGTGCGTGTCACCCCCGGCCCGGGGCAGCGAGCGCCACCAGCGGCGGCTCAAAACAGGGAGAGAAGGCCAGTGCAATGTTCGAGCCCCGTGTGGGAGGGTCAAGGCCGCTCGGAGTTCCAGTCATTCACGCCACTAACGGGCGGCGGTCATCCACCCGTGGCACCAAGAAGCCAGCCACTCCACGGATCCAGCCTTACGCTGTGCGCCCTTCCGTCGTGACCCGCCTGAGTTCAATGGCTGGACCGCTAGAGCAAGGCAAAGTGTAGTTCCGGTAGCCTTGGGGGCCCCAATTACCTATGGGAGGCGGTGCAGCGGGGCAGGCCGACGATCATCGCTCCTCCAGAGGCCTACCTTGCAGGCCCGAGCCGGCCCCTCGCGTAGCAGATCGCGCCGCTCTCACCTCCACGTCAATTGCACCCCGGAGCTGCCGCACTCTCAAACCAGCGACGGGCCCACACGTCCTGCCGGGAGGCCCGCAATCCCGCACAGCAACAGCAGGCGCCGCGGGTCCCCAGGCGCGTCCCAGCGCCGCCGGCTGTACCCCAATCCGGGCCCGCCGCTCAGGAAAGTCCGCTCACATTCCGGGCCGCATACGCCATCATGGCCGCTAGCGATGTACGCGGCAAGCTCACCGCCAGACCCAGGGGCAGATGCACCAGCCTCCAGCGCACCGCTCACACGCCCTCGATGTCAGCCTTCGTGTCCGTACGTGTTTCACCGGTGGAAGGCTCTTCAGAGGCAGGATAATGGTCGGATTTATTCGGCGGCCGGCAGAGCTACACTACTGTGCGGCCATCTTGCCGTGCGCCAAGCCACGCCCCTAATGAAACATACACTTGGCGTATTCAGATGCTTTGCAGAATTCATTTAAAAAGACACAGCTTGCATACTTTTGTTTCTTTAATTCTGTGTGTTATACTTCCGTCCTACTAAAACGCTATTAAATTAAATGCGAACCACTGAGCTTTGTTGCTCTTACAATGAATTGTCTTACTCAAAGAAAGTCACAGAGTTATTTTATTGCAATTGCAAGTAACTGCGACCGCGATTTTCCAAGGATCACACAGTTTGGTCAAGCGGGTTAGCCGGGATCACAGTTCGCCTGTTTTGGAGCCACAACTGACAGTTAGTAAACTAACTATACATCCAGTACCGGTACATTAGGTTGGAGATAGTTCTGTATTTGTCGGTATATTAGAGATTCTTCTTACATGCACGCACGCGTACGTACGTACGCTTTTATTTCCTCAGGTGGAGAATTCTGAACTTGCATAGTCAATATACAATTTTTCCCAGTTCGACCGGAAACGACCTGTCTACATTTAAAACAACAGGCGAGTCAGTATCATCCGCCTCAAATGCTACTCACTTTTATCGACCCCTAGAGGATGAAAGTCTGAGTCGGCGCGCTAGAGAGGTAAACAGCATGTTTGAAGGGAGGGAAGGGAGAAGATTAAAAGCCAGCGCGCAGAGTGTTTAAGATGCAAGATATGTTGCGAACAAGTGCTTTAATGTTGGTTCCTTGGTTGTAGCGCTATACAATGTAACACACAAATCAACGTTGCACGATCACCCCTCAACACCAAGCGTTCCCCCCCGATAAGATATTTTTAGGTGCTCCTTAAGAAATATTGGATGTATTCGAATTATAGACGTTACAGTAAATGTCTTTAGCGTGCCAAATACGTCCAGAAGCGGCAACACACGTAATTTCTCACAAAATCTAAAATAAAAATTACATTACATATATATTGGTATAGTATTTACATTAAGACAGGTCACGGGAGGCTTTAAGGCCATGTTATTCTATAATAATCACTGCACCCTGAACAATCCAGCCCCAAATTTCCATTATGCGGCATCGATTCCTTGTTGATGGTGTTTTTATTAAAACCTTTTTATCGCATACAAACATAACACAACCAACTAAAAAAAATGAATGCGACCTTGTGTAAAGTAATTGGTGCTCAAGTAAAGCGCCCAATCCCATCTGTGCGTGTCAGGTTCATTCTATATAAAACTGCAAAAAAAAAAAATCAATAAAAGATGTTTACTCCATATAGTCGCTGTTGAAACTATTTTTCTCGGTTTTGAGGCAGTCTCTGCATGATTTTATTTTAAAGTTACGCAATAACAATATATGTTATTTGAAGACAGAAAAAAATAGCAATAGAATTGTATTATTTTCGACCCTTTATGTGTCATTGTGTTTGACTGGTTTGTCACCAAGCCTGATATACACTATTACATTAATACATTGAATAAACATTATATAAAATAAATCGTGCACAGAGACAAAGGGACCTAGAAACACAAACTAAAAAAATACTGAATCTGAGCAGAACATGGACCCCCTTTTAACACACGACGCCTCAGCAAATCTGTCAGCTGCTGTACAAAACAAATGTCAATTGTCTAAGACATATGCATCTTAGAGTGATATCACTCTGGGATACATATTTTCACTCCTGTGCTTCAGGTAAGACAAGGTTCTGAAAATAAAAGGGGAAGCAATGAGCCGCCCCCCTCCTTATCGCAAAAAAAGCAGTATACATAATACTTTAAAAAAAAAAAAACACATTCAGATGCAATGTCATCAATTTTACTCTAAGAATGTATGCACGCTTTCTTACCTCTATCAGAATATGTGAGCAGATTAACCAGGCTTACTCCGCCTTTCATCTTTCCATGGTCGATAAAAGGAATGAATGAATACCCCCGAGTTGCCTCATAATATGTCTTGCTTTAATATAATTTGTTATTACAGGTACTGGGTACACGATGGGATTAAAAAGTACGTCGTGTTTTTTAGACATGATAATGACGACAAACAGTAACTTTACTCCATGTGCCTCCTACACTCGTCGGACAGACCTTCCGTAGTGTCCGGTTTTACTTTATTTCCGCAACTCCTCTACGGAGTTGTGTTCGTCCCACGGAGTTTGAAAAGTACAGGAGCAGAAGTTTCGAGACCTTCTTAGGGGAGGGATCTCTGCCTGCGGTATGGAATAGGGGGGAGGGGGGGTTAGTTACTGGATAACGATTGCGTTTTTATGGCGCTTCTTACCACAGTCACCGGTGCTGTAGCGCTGTAATCACCAGATTTCACCATGACGTGTCAGGTGATGTCGACGAGCTCAGCCATTATGCAACATTTGTCTCTCCTATTTTTCCCCGATATGGTGTTTTTTCTTTTCTTTTTTTTAAATTGAGAGAGCATCTTAAATATCATACAAAATGTATGCATTATATTTATTACAGTATTTGTATTATTTCAAACTATGAAAAATATAGACTATTATATAACCGGGGAAAGTAGATTCCACAAACAAAGCCCGAAATTCTTCATTCTGTGACCAAAATCTAAATACAACAAGCACGGAATCGAAACCCAGCCGAACGTGGGAATCGAAACCAGTGGTGCGCGCACACCACAGAGGAGCGGGGTGGGCGAGGGAGCCGGTCTGTGACGCGCGCTGATGCGCGTCCTAGACACGGACGGGAATGGGCGGAGCAAAGGCGGGACATGCGCCCGCCTTTGCCCAATCGCGTGCCGTTTTTGTAAAAAAAACGCACGCTCCAGCCAATGTGGGCTTCCCAAAGCAAAACCACACGCACGAGCGTGTGGGCAGCTTTCAGAAGCCCTTTCTAGAGGTCTCGCGCTGCGCGAGCAGTGCTACGCACTGCAACGCTAGGCGCGAGACCTAAAAAGTAACTCCCAAAATGTGAGCAATGGAAGGACACACGTAATGAGCCTATGCTCCAGGGCAGAAACAAGCACAATATGGACAAGGCAGGCCATCGAATAAGAAATAAGCAAATGAGAGTGACAATAAACCAGCCAGTGCTTAGCAATGGGAAGACTTTAAGCCCACTGTAAGATCCTGGTAAGCTGACAACAGGTCTTTTGAAGCCAGACCGCTTCAGCTATCTGCTAGACTGGACCTAAACGTGTGGCATATTGCAAAAGAGACAGTGTTCCACGTGACACTTGGAGGCTTGCCCTGATGTCCACGACTGCACGGTCCATGAGGGACGGCTTCCACTGGGCCGGTGGCAGCTACTAGCATTGACTTTACAACCATTTACTAACTGACAGTCTGTAAAAAGACTGGTAGTCTGTAAACCTTTAGTGCTGTGCGACTGCAGGATCCGTCGCAAACCATTGATAACTTGCTTAAGAACGCACTGCGAAGGGGGTATACCTCTTTTATTTCCATTGCAACCATCAGTGTCATTTTGATACATTACAATTTTTGTAATGCCCCCAAGGCCCGCCACTTTGTGTAGTGCAGATTTTGCTACCACTAATTCCCAAACTTTTTTTACAGTTGTAAATTACACTTACGACTGCAAAAAGTTGGATTTTGAATCGGAATATCCAACATCTGAGTCAACATGGATTTGAGGTATTTTCTGACTACAGATCATATGCATGACTATGGAAAATTCATCCCCAGTCCATTGTTTTACGAACTGAATCACACAAGAAAGCAGGAGTGTTCCTACGTTTAAGGTACGGGATAAAGTCACAGACATGCAGAAAGCTGTGCTTACTCACAAGCACTGCCTGCAGCTTTTTAATCTAATTTGCATACCTAGATGTAGTTTAAAAAAAATATATATATCTGGATTAAATGTGGAAATTGTGTGTAAAAATGCTCTCAACATCCCCATATTTTGAACGTTTGTAGAGCAATGGATTTTTACACATAGAAAACTATTTTGCATATGATGGAAAAGGTGGATATTTACACATTGGCACAACCCAACCCTGGTGGATTTCTACCAGACTAAAATCCATCAGTTTGGAGTTGGGTGTACACATGCTTTTCTATCACTTCGATACATGTATGTCAGTGGATTTTTGTGAATCCGTTTGAATGAGACGCTTTAGGAAAATTGTGAGAGTGAGTTAATGTTTTGGTGACTCAATCCCAAAGCATACCAATCACTACTGATTTTACAGAAAACATTGCATTACCAAGATTTGAACTTTGAAAGTGGTGCAGTGTGAATAGTCACTATGAATGGGCGTGCAAACCAAACGAGCCCAACTTCTGCAGAGGGAATATGAGAAAGAGGTAGTGGTCTCACGATTTTTTAAAAAACATTAGGCTAAATCATGTATTACAAAGCACCATTTTTCAAGCAAATTGGCTTAAAACCAACACGTTTTACAGTCCTATCTCAAGGGGCCCTCCTGAAATGTTTCAGTATGTTTATGGGGTGCCAAACAAGGTTGACCTTCCACATACAAGTTGGGGAGCATAGAAACACTGTGACCTAGCAGTGCATTATCCAAAATGATCTTTATAGTGGCTTCTGGAAAAAAACTTTCTTCTGAAGGCTGGTGGCCTGCTCACCTTAATTAAAATTCAACTGAAGCATCCATAGAGTATTTTAAATTTAATAAAGGTGGTGACTCAGTAATACTAGCTGGAGCTGCAGGTTATGGACTTCAGGAAAAAGCCATGAGCCTTGAATCTCCAGTTGATTGTTTGTGAGCGGAGATGGGACAAGGCCTTACAGGGCCAAGAAACCGGGTGGTGGGCAATGGGAGGCCTAGATGCAGAGCCATGGATGCTCTAGGGTCTGAAGCCCTGCAGGAGGAGTCGAATTGTACAAATGGGAAACTGCGAGTGACACTTCTCACCTTCCTGAATTATTTCAGTCGACGAGACAACTTTAGCTTTTCACGACTGGAGGCCAATGGCATGGAACATGCTGTTCAGGAGGTTGGAAAGAAGAGTCCCCTGACAATATAGATTGTCCTAGTGTAATTGTTTCTTTTTTTTTGGGGGGGTGGGGGGAGTTTTATATAGCGCAAACTTGACCCGAAGGTATCAGAGCACTTTACATGAGCACCAGCTGTGTTACAGATGAACATGTTTATTTTTGCCATGCACGGGGAGATTACGTGATTTGCCCAGATTCACAGGATGTTGAGCGTCCCTGCCGAGACTCGAACCTGGTTCCCCAGCTTCGAGGTCGACCGCTATAGCCGTGAGGTACTGGTGAGCCACATGGTAAACTTGAGCATCCCGCAAGCACTGGCAGATTGTCATATTTCTGCCGTATTCTGGTTTTAGGCACCTCCCCAGCTTATTTCAGCAAAACTCTGCAACTAGGCATCCACCCTGAGGTAACTGGGCAGTGATCTGGCACTTAACTGCCCTCTGGCACTGGACAGTCCTTCCGTCCATCCCTGTGTTCCTCAATACCTGAACAGCAGTCTTGACTGAAGCATCCGTGTGCCTAACTAACCACCATTGTGGCAGTACAAAGCTCCCTGGCATGGCTGAGCACAATATTGGCACTGGGCAGTTAGTCTAGTCTGAGTGATGAGCGTTCTTGCAGTGGGCGTTCCCCTCGCATAAGTGATAATTTCTTTGGCACTTTGGGCAGCCATCTGCATGTCCACTCAGACGTTAGTAATTGCCCTGGAATAGGTTTGCAGTGCCTCTGGCCAGCCGCCTGGACCAAACAGGCTACGGCCCTGCACGGAGCTTCCCCAGTGCCATAGTTGAGTTGCCCGATAGTGTAGTTGAGTATTTCCCTGATATTATATTTTTTTTAGAGTTTTATATAGCGCAAACTAGTCCCGAAGATATCAGGTATCAGAACGCTTTACATTAGCACCGGTTTCGTTACAGATGGACACATTCAAAATATATACATTATCAGCACCTTTGCCATGATTGTGAATCATCACTGGCTTAATTATGCTTTACCAACAGTGTCACTGAATACCAGTGAAAGCCCAACTGAACAGCAGTGTTTGAACAAACTATTGAGTTATAACTATCGGGAGACACATATATCTGCACAAAATTGTGACACAAAAATGTCGTCATGCAAAAATATTGGTCAATAATATGTTTTTTCAGGTAAGTAATGTCTTTTTTGAGAGTATCCTTGTTTTTAATATCATTTTCAATAATATAGCTGTAAACAAATATCGTTTTTTAATTTGTTTTAGTTCATATATTAATTTTATATTACTATTGTTTGTGTGATTGTTCATTTTTTTATATAGTCTATTTTAAGTGATTTCGAATTTTTAATGTAATTGTAAATAGTAATTATAATGTTGTAGAAGGTTGTTGGGTTTGGAGGGGAGTAGGGTTTTAAAGTCAATGCAGCAAAAACAAATTATTAATTAATATATTTTAATTATGTGATTGGTATTGATTATGTAAATGATGTAATACTTATTTATTTAAGTTACATTTTAGGTGTGGGTTGCTAGGTTTGTAGGTGTATAGGGTGGGACGTTAATTAACTAATTAACAATGAAGTATTATTTTATTAATACTTATTTAATATATTATTCATTATGTAAATTGTGCTATACTTTGAGTTACATTTTAGTTGCGGGATTCTGGGTTTGTAGGGGTATAGGGTTGGAAGTTAATTAAGTAATAATTAATAATTAACTGCTAATTAATTGATTATCAATTATGTAAATTGTGTAATAATTATATATTCTTGTTATGTTTTAGGTGTGGGCTGCTGGGTTTGTAGCGGTATAGGGTGGGAAATGAAGTAATAACAACTAATTATTGTTCATTTATTTACTTCATTATCAATTGTGTAAATTGTTCTATGCTTATTTATTTGAGTCACCTTTTAGTTGCAAAATGCTTAGTTTGTAGGAGTCTAGGGTAGTTAGTTAATTAAGTAATAATTAACATAACAGTGGGAATAGTAAATTGTACTCCTCCAAGTTGAACACATTCCCTACTGTTGCATTGACTGGAGTTGTAATAGTAAATGTAACCCCTGAGAAATCCAATGCTTTGCCTACTGTTGCACAGACTGGAGCAGGAATAGTATATTTTACCCCTCCAAAGTCCAACGCTTTCCCTACTATTGCGCTGTTTGGCGTGGGAATTGTAAATTTCACCCCTCCGAAATCCAACGCTTTCCCTACTGTTGCATTGTTTGGAGTCGTATTAGTAAATTTCACCCCTCTGAAAATCAGTGCTTTCCCTACTATTGCTTCGACTGGAGTGGGAATAGTACATTTTCCCCCACCAAAGTCCTACGCTTTCTCTATTGTTGCACAGACTTGAGTGGGAATAGTAAATTTAACCCCTTTAAAGTCCAACGCTTCCTCTATTATTGTGGTGACTAGAGTAGGAATAGTAAATCAAACCCCTATGAAGCCCAACACTTTTCCTAGTTACATAAACTAGAGTGTGAATAGTATATTTAAATTTTCTTATTCTTATTGTAATAGTTTTCATAATTTTGGCTGAATAGATTTTATATCATTAATTGTTTAATTTTTTTAAAATTGTATAGTATTTGTTTTTATTTTTAAATTTATTGAATGTTTATTTTTTTGTAAATTAGTTTTTTGATACGTATGTGATATATATCTATATGTATAGTGTAACATAGTTAATAACATTTATTTTACAATATATATTTTATTCATATTTGAAGTGTATACATACATACAAACATACCACAAAAACAATCGCCGGTCCGGCAAAAGTGACGAGCCACACCAGATCCAAGTGCAAAGGTATTTATTTAATCAGAAAAACCAGACGCGTTTCGACCTCACATGGGGTCTTGGTCACATGACCTTTACTTTCATTGTTGAGTTTTTCAAAGGTAAAGTGAGCATCACACACAATGCGACAGTGAATTGACATAAAGAAAATACTTATTTGTTTTGATCATGTGTAATAAATTCTGTTTATAAAGTCACATACTTTAAAAATAATTTAAATTTAAACCAAATTAAGCTGTGGGCTGTTGGCATCAATATGCTTTTTGTGGAAATCAGTTGAGTATCTAAATATCATGCCATGACATAGATTAATTCATTATTAATTGTTGTCAACCTGGATATACTTTGTTGTGGTATTCGGCAGGTGGATATTACGTGGATTGAGTTAAAATCAATTCAGGTATAGTACCCCATTATTAACCATGTTCTTTCTCAAATTTCACTGTTTGCGTATGTCCACAATTCTTGTTTACCATGATAAAAAATATACTGCTGTAGTAGCTGTAGATATATGTACGTATATATTCATATTAATACATGTAAAATAAAACAATTGATATACTGTAAAATAAATTTGTATTAATTGTTACACATATATATATAAATGCAAACACATGTGTTTGTGTCTTTGTATAAGGATATATTCATAAATAGTATTAAATATTAGTGGAACATATTTAATTCACATAATATTACAGTTATGTTATATTATGTTATGTTAGCTATATTAACATATTTAACATTTACTACTTTAAACTCTATATTAGAAAAATCAATCTTTTTATCTATTTTTTTGACAATATTAGTGTCAACAATACTTTTTTCTGATATTTTTGTATCTACCATTATAAATATAGGGACATGATATTTTGGTAAACTATATTTTTGACACGATATTTGTGTTAATCAATATTGTTTACTTCAATATTGTGTCAGTGATACCTGAACAGCTCCTGGCATAAGTGTGAAGCAGAAGAAGTGTAGCTGATATTTTGCAAAGATACTTGTACACTTGTGAAGCATAACTCCTCAGCGACTTAATTAGGCAACTGTCTAGCATCCTTCAGCAGCACACCATTGGTAGAAGCTGTAAACATTGCTGCTATAAATGAACAGCATCTCTGGCACAATTGAGAAGCAATGCCGACATAATTGCCATTATTCAGCAGCATCACTGGTGTAATGGAACTGCAGCACTGTTATGGAACACCACTGTTCCATAACTGTTGGCAAAACTGACCTGCACTCTGATGATCCTTAAATACTCTTTCTCTCCGCAGCGGGCACTGGTTGGCCTGCAGCAGATTAGGGAGGTTATATAAAATGGAGCTGCAAAGTGAACTCATTTGTAAGTGCTTGCTAGAGTGTTTGGGAAACAGGATGGATGAGGTGGAAATCAGGATGATTGAGGTGTGCTGGAAGCCAGGGGTGTTTGATTGATTCTAACTGTATCAGATAGAAAATGGCCAATTGGGCCGTAATGAGCGTAGGAGGACAATGCCCCAGAGAGGGAAGATAAGAGGGCAGGATGAATACTTAAATCACATCAGATGACTGGAGGGACTCTGCCTTGGCAACTCATAAAGCAGGGAGTTGTATTAGAGTGAAGGAGTGTGGATGTGATTGTAGAAGCTGATGGAAGGATTTAAGAAATTCTGAAGGCAGTATTGGTAATGATTTTAAACTGTAGGTGAACATTCTAATATTGACGTTTATAACTATTTAGCCAGGAGGATACCCCCCTTTGAAACTGCTAGACTTGTCTTCCTAAAATAGGATAAACATCATTTTCCATTGATAGTTACCACACACAAAACACTATAGAAAAGAAAAAAAACAGAGGTAAGAGATGTTTCTCCAAGATAAAAGAGGCGTGATCCTCTCTAATGAAAGTTTACACTCCTAAAACTCCTGCTTTTTCACTTTATGCTATTGAAGTATAACATTTTACTTCAATTGGAAAGTTTTAAAAATAGAATTGCAACTGTGGAAGGCATACTTTGGCATACCACATTGGACTCAACTCAAAAGTTTAAGATTGGAACTGGGATTGACAACAATAACATTTCGAGCTTTCTCTCAAGTAACCTGATATTCATATGATCTCTTTAAAGAACCAGGATTCATTTGAAAAAGCTAATAGGGAATGAAATTACAAATTATACCGAAGAAAAATTATTGTTTACCAAATTGATATCCATTTGTATAAAATCTCTTCATATAACTTAACAAGATGTTTTAAGTCAAAAAAGTTGCTGTCTATGAAATTATGGTTGAAAAAAGTTGCTAAACAAAAAAGCTTTTAAAACAATTTTTTACATTGGGTAAATATAAAAGGATTACACTTGAATTGTACTTTTCCAAGTATCGGAGAAATACAGTTTTATTTAAAATCCAATCTGAGCCCGATGCGAGAAGATTTTATATGAAGTAAGTTTGGAAATCTTCCTAAAGGTGAAATTAACTGCGTCCCCAGTACAGAGGAAAAAACACATCAGGTTATCAATTTTGTGATGCTGCTAACCAATACTTAAATCATTTTTTATTAAAACCAATGTCTAAGACCTATGTTTGTAAAGCATAATATACAGACACATTCTGATGCACTATTTATGCTCTGTTATCCGAGATCAATGAACATTTGTTATCGATTTTTACATTTTTTAATTTTTGTAGTACTTTGTAATTGTACTTATATAGTGCTAACTACCCCTGACGAGGCATCTGATCGCTTTTTTGCGAGTAGCACGCTACTCCGGAACCCAAAAGGACTAGTAATGGATTAGTATAGGGAAATATGAGTATAGTATTAGTATAGGGAGGTACGGGTTAATTTGAGCGGAGGACATGTGTGTCTGTTAGTTGGATTGAATAGAGTAATAGAGGGATAGAAGAGGGAAGAAAACCAGAAGTGTTAATTGGAAGAGCATAGTAGTAAGTTGAGGTCTGGGATGAGCAAAGGAGAGATGGAGGAGGAAAGAGCCTGTAGAAAGCTATTAGGTAGAAAGAGAGTCAGAGTAGAAAAATGAGGTTCGGGGTTGAGTCCAAGGAGAGCTAACATGAAGGAGAATTTAGTAGGCTTGTTTGGGAGATCATAGTAGTAAACTGATGTTTTGGGTGAGCCGGGAGGTGTAGAGGAGGGAGGAGTTTAGGAAGGGTTATTTTGGAGATCATAGTAATAGAAAGGGTTTGGGATGAGAGAGAGTGAAGATAGAGGATAAATTGATAGAGGTGTATGGTGATGGAAGGACTGAGTAAAGCTTTCAAGAGAGTAATTATTTTTTCTTGTACAACAGGACTAAAATAATAAATATATAGATACATGATTACATAGGGCATATATGTGTAAGGAATATAATATATTGAGATTTGCGTGTTTTGTTTTTGTGGAGTAGTGAGAGGAGATATTAATGTAGGTTTTTTTGTGAAAGATTTGTATGTGCAGTACTGCTGGTGAGTGTTATTTGAATACTACAGGGGTGGTGATGTGTTTTGGAGAAGAGTATGTGGTGTTTAAGAGGGGATGGACAAGTGTTTATGAGTGTTAGTGTTAGATTTGATCACTGGAATAGGTAATGTGTGTGGTGGAGTTGCGTGTAAGGATTGCATGGTTGTGTTTAATTTGTAAAAAGAGGTGGCGGTGTTGGTGGATGGTGTGATGGAAGGCCGAGTATAGGTTTTGTCATGATAAAAGGGGATCTGTTAGGAGCAAGCAGAGGATAGAGCTGGTGCTTTGTTTGAACATGGAGTATGTGTCTGGATGAATTGAAGTTATGTATAATGTGGCTTTGTGTTGTGTTGGTGATGTGTGGATGTGTTAGTGGTATAGGACAGAGTTGTGTTTTGTGTGAGAATGCAGGTGACCTAGTGTTGTAGTTGGGGTAGAATTGTGTGTAGGTGTAGTGTGTGGGGTTTTGTAGTGGTTGTGTAGTGGTTCAATACACATTGAAATCTGTTTGAGGTTTGTGGCGCATGAGTAGAATGCCTTTGCTGATATTGTGTTTGGATGTTGGCGGATGTGAAGGGCTTAAGGTGGTAGCAAATATGTGAAAATTGGGCAGCATCTCTGGCCCTAGGCCCGACCCGAACAGGCCCAAACAGGCAACTGCCCTTGTCCTTTCCGCCCAGCCAGGCATCTGCCCTTGTCCAATCCACCCTTAGCCTCGACGGCCAGGCTGAGACACCCTGAGCCCTATGCTTAAAATGGCCCTATTGGCCAATAGAACTCTAGCCCTAACCCCTAGGGCCAATGGGAGACCTGGCCCTATTAACCAATCACAGCCCTAACAGCCAATCAAAGCCAAAACCCTAATACCCAAGTCCAATAGGAGACCCTAGCAGCCAGTCAGACCCCTAGCCCAAACAGCCAATCAGAACTCAAACCCTGGTACCTTAGTCCTATAGAAGTACTAGTCCCAGCAACCAATCATCGCCACAGACACAACAGCCGATAGAAAACATATATAAGAGCCAGGTGACCTTAAGCCCAGACTGCTGTGGCAGGGAGGTGCTCCTCTATTCGGAATCTCCTTGGATACAGACAGGCACAATCCACACTTCCAGATTCTGCTTTTCAGGTTAGGGACAATTTTGAAACCACTGAAATACTGCTTTTCGCACATTTAAACTAATCACTTTTCAAGCCAAAAAATGAGTGTTGCATACACTTTTCGAGCACAGTTTAAAACCACACAGCAGATTAAGCAGTCTCTTAAGCACACTCTGGTTAGCCACTGAGGTGTATGTGTGGTGAGGCTGAATACAGTCTTGGTGAAAAACTAGGAGGGAAATGCACACAGTCACGGGTAGAACAAAACAGCAGTTTTAAAATAACAAGTTTGCAGATAGACAAGAAGGTAAATTCATTTAGACACGGGTAGAACAAAGCCTCAGTTTAAAAATACCAAGTTTGCAGATAGACAAGAGGTAAATTCTTATTTACACGGGTAAAACAAAGCATCAGTTTAAAAATGCCAAATTTGCAGAAAAACAAAGAGGCAAATGTAAACAGACATAGGCAGGGGCTAAGCACTTTTTAAAAATGAAAACTAAAAATGTATACTGTGGTAAAGGGCTTAGCTTCCTATGACGATTCAGGCATGTTAACCAAAATGGACTTGAACATGCACTGCATGTGGTTTATTCATTTGAGAAAGACCGGTTAGGCAGCAACATGTTGCATTCTGGGATTTGAAGTTTTTTCTTTAACATTGTATTTGTTGTCTCAAAAATCCCTGCATGCAAATCCCTCATTTCGCTCATCCCCACTAGCAGCTGTGAGCAGTGGGCCACTCTGAGATCCGGGATGGCACTGGCCCTCGACATTTATGACCCAAACTTAAAAGGGGGTGTGAGGGTCTGCCTATATCTTTCATTCAAACTGGCCCAGTCAACCATCAAAAATGCTTCCCCTGAAACTCGCCACACACCAGCAACAATAGTAACGGAACATCAAGAAACATCCCTTACCTCCACAGCTCTCATGCTCCCACCGGAGCCGCCACCGAGCACCTAGACACAACTCGGGTTGGGTGAGAAACCAAGCTCTCTAACCCGTGTGGCTCCCGGGGCACCAATGAGAGAAAAAAGATGCGAGGGCTGTGGCTGCAGAGTTGTAAAGTCATTTTGTTGTACAATATTTTGTGGAGCTCCTACAATAAATAAATACTTCAAAAATAAGAAAACATATTTTCATTATTCTTCCATCTGAGCTCGCCCAGAAACACACACTAGGCACAGCCAAGAAAAAAGTGACCAATGCCCCCTTCCAAATGATGTTCATCTGGGGCTCTGGACATGTGCCCTTGGTGACATAGGGAAATCACTCACAGCTTCCTGCATATGACAGGGCGATGACGAATTTTGGATGGGGGGGGGGGGGGTGCCTTGCTAAGCACTTGTAACGGAGATTTGTTTACTTGGCAGCTGAGACCACGTTGCATACATTTTGCACTAGTGCAAAAAAAGGCCAAAACCATTTTGCAGCGATGGTGCTGTGTGCATAAACGAGGTTGGGGCAAACTGGTTTATTTGTGCATTCAGCTGTAATTTTTTTGCATAAAACAAAGAAAAACAATGCGGACCAGTTGCATGAAATGTATCCCGCATGTATTCCTTAAAATCACTTTTCAGGTGTAGTACAATTTTTAACAAACCGCATCTGCCCCGTGAATAACCTTTGTTCCAATCCGAGTGACTGTCAGAGTGACTGTACGCCGGATTGAACGGTGACTCGCCTCTCTGTTTTTGAGGCCTTGAGTGAGTTTAGCTCCGCGGATCCGCCTGTAAATTAAAAATAAATATGATAGAAATGTAGTTCAGTGAACTGAAACGCCACTGTACACCACGGGGCTTTAAAGCATGGGTTCACCCCATCCCTCCCCCGCGAGGTCAGATGACAATGTAAACACGAACTGCAAGCAGCCTTTGGCCCCCGCTTGGCCCTAATCCTCTGTTTACGCAGCGTTTTAGCAGACTTCTGGGGTCTGCCCCGGCTGCCATTAAAGCCCCAAAGCCTTTTGAAGTTTCCGTGAAGGTAATAAAATTAGCCGGTCCTCGGTGCTAGCCCAGCTCGAGCCGGCTGTATCCTTGTCTCGCGCCTGACGCTGTCTTTTCGAGTTCATTCGAGTGATTTGGGAGAGAGCGAGGCAGAGAGCTGGAAAAAAACACATCTCCCCAAAGACTCCTCTGCTAAGAGCCACTGAGCTTGTCACAGTCGTCGGCCAGAAAACTCAACAAAAAGGGATTACTGCAGAAACCACGAGTTGACCTAAATTGCTGGAAAAGCAATTGGAAGTTTGGAGTATTAGAAAGAGAGTAACATCTATGTCTGCAGATTCACTCGTAAACGATGGGAGGCTAGAAGTTGTACCACTCAGAACAATCTCTCTTTTTCTCTATGTCCCAGATTGTATTTATATGTTTGTTATTGAGAGTTTCATCTTTTTTATTAGTTATTTATTCCAACAGAAGTGCAGTACACAGGTACAATATTTCTTTATGCACAACTTCAGATTGCTGTAGTGCACTGCACCATTGTAAACATTTTTAAAAAGTAGCGAAGTTCACAAAATACATATTGTGGCAGCGAACAAGAGTTAGCGACGAAGGGCGTGAGCGAGGCATGGTGGCAGTCGCTCTACACAGATGCCTGAAAAGTAGCCGGCCCTGGATCTCCCACTGTGGTAGCACCGAGAACCCTTTAAGGTATCTCAGCTTTGCTCTGTCTGCGCTCCAGTCCTTCATGGCCTGTGCAATGGGTAGATTGGGTTTTGACGTCTCTTCCATTGCGCCCCACTCCCTTTACCAGGCATGATGTGTTTCCAGTTTTCCCGTGCCGCAGAAGCCAGGCCTCGTCCTTGCGGGGCTTGGTATCACGCAGTCTCCTGGGCAGGACCATGCCTCATCGCCGCAGATGGTTACCATTCCCTCCAGCTTCCACAGGTAGACAACAACATGCCCTAACACATCCAAGTCACAAACGCCTAGCTGGTCAGAACCGCCACCGAGTGTCCTCTCCAGCGTCCAGCGGTGCTTGGCGCATGTCCAGGTCAGGGTCAGCCTTGAGGGTGGTGAAGGCCCTTGTGTCCTGCGCCAGATGCCTACATGGCTATCACAGCAAACATCTTTTATGTATGTGTTGATGAGTTTACACTAAGAGTTGCACAAGGCGAACCCATGCCACAGATCATGTGCCACGGAAGCCAAGAATACAGATGATTTTGCAGAGGCTGGATACCTTTTATCGGACTGATACGGATTATGCAGTGGTATTGCAGTGCATTCAGACAGACTCAATTCTGCTCTTTGAGGCCTGTTTGAGGTGTCTGATTGGGGCTCCAAACTCAAAACCTGCTGCTCTCTCTGAAGCTGGCCAACCTTATAATACAAATATGGTTGATCCGTACACAAATGGATCCCTTATTTATCAACTGATTAATGGGTTTTCTGCAAAATATATAATCCTGTCTTTCTATTTTTTGAGTAAACCTCACGCAGACTCAGGAGGGATATGAATATTCATGTTTTTCTCAGTGGCTTTTACCAACTTTGTGCAGCTTACTATCAGATTTTTATTTTGTTTTTTATATTACTTTTATTTAAAGTGCAATGTTTCTAAGGGACTCTCCGAACGCATAGAGTACCCCTGCTGCTCTGCATATGGATGGCCCCTCTGCAACCTATCATCTTGGTGCGACGACTCCTTTACAGAGGCTGTGATCTTATATTGAAGACAGGATGAAGTTTGAAGGTACAGAGGTGATCTTCTCTGACTACAACCTGGATATGCTGCAGCAACAGTAGTTGCTGTGACGGATAAACGTAAAGGGCTGCAAATAAAATAACAAAAAAATCTTCCTCTTTCCGGCCAAACTCCTAGTGATCGGGGAGGGTGAATTCCACTCTGACTCTGGTGCCAATCAGTATTGGTTGTAATGCTGAATTGCAACCAATAGCAGGCAGAACCGCATATCGCCCATGTCGACCCCCCATGCCAGTAGGCGCCGAGATCGGAATGATGAACCTCAGAGGCCGTATAAAACTCGGAAGCCTACTAACGGTGCTGAAGGGCTGAAGTGAATGCTGTGTGATGCACAGAAGCCCCATCCTTTTGAATGATTGAGATGTTATGTGATTTTAATTTGTTACACGCTTGAATCGCCCCCAAAGGGCTATCTCGGCGTGAGACCAAGATGACAGACAGCAGGCAAAAAGAAGGCATTCTTAAAATAGGTGTGTCTTAAGCGCTTTGCTGAAATGAAAAGTGATTTTCACAGGTACGTAGTTGCAATGGCAATTTATTTCAAAGATGAGGGGCAAGGAAGGAGAATGAGATGTTGGCTCTGAAAAATTGAATGAAAGTGCAGGTATGGATGCCCCATGTCCATTATTCACTCCTGTGACTCCTTACCATTTTACTTGGCATCCATTGCCTCGGTTCCCAATAGTAGGACTGTATGTGGAGGTATGCTGAGATGCTGCCTGGCTGACAAGCAGGCAGGTCCTTCCCTGACAATCAACGTATGGCCATTGCTACATACGTAAGGTAGGCTTGGTGAGCGAAGCTGATAGTAGTTGGTCTTAGAGGCCCATCCTCTCTTACCTTCTCCTTTCCCCTTTCCATTATGGTTCTCTTCAAGGCTTCTGAACAATGTGCCCCAAACACTGAAACTGTTTTTTTTTCTCAGAAATATACATATTTTATTCTTGAAGACCTCTTCCTTTGAGAGCTTGTGGATCCTAAGCTGAACCATGGCTCTGTTGTACTGCTGTTTGGTGTAACCACAAGTCAATATGTTGGGCTTGATTCACAAAGCATTGTACACCCACAAGGTCAACATGCATAAAAGCCAGTTACAAGGATGAATCCCTGATACTGAGCCACAGAATTAGGAATTATGCGTTTTTACCCTTGCAAAGCACATCTCTCAATGTGGGCAGTTTGCAGATTTATGGTTTGCTGTTAGTTGGTTTGTGCTTCCTGGCTGGGCCTACATATAAAAGGAGATGAACGGCCACAAACTCTGTAGATTGTGGTCCTTTCCATACTCTTAGTTTCCCGTGGTAGAAAAGCATGCCAAACTTCTCCTGTCAACGGCTTGAGCATGTTCCCTTGAGGTTTGAGAACAGGGGTAAGACATCAAATTTTATTAGCCGGATTCTAAATCCAGGACTTTGTAAATTAAGCCTGGTAGCCTTGGAAAAAACGAATTTACTAGACTTCACACTGGATCAGAAGTGTATCACATGCTGATACATGTTGGCTGGTGAAGGCGGTCTCAAAAACATTTTTAAATTGGAATGTACCTAGGTGTCACAAACATGATTGACAAGAATCCAGGTTCAGGTGTACTCCAGCGCTTCTATAAAGCATTGTCACCTCTTCTCGAGGCCGCAAAGTGCGCTTCAAATGGTTAGGTATGTAGAAGCCAATCTTCCAGTGCATGGTTGCGGAAAAGTTGTTGCTTGTGGAATCCTCTATTACTGTTGAGCTGTTGTGTCATGTGCGATACCCAGGAAACAGAGTTAAAACCCTCACGCAGCTTACACTCTGGATCATGGTCGACCGTTATTCAAGTGTGACCGAGCCCTACACCAGAATCTCAAGTTCCTTTGCTTATTTCTCAATCTCCCGCCTATCCTTTCCTGGGCCAAGCTGCATGCTTTCTTCTTCCCACTTCTATTATCCTTAGCAAATGCAGAGGTTTCTCACTCTGTGTCTTGCGAATGAGTATCTTGAAAGAACATACATGCTGCTCTATGCTTTTAGCTATTACACTCGTCTGTTCCAACAAGTATTGCTGTAACAAGGTAACCTATTTTGCACTTTCCTCCTGTAGCAAAGATGTAATATTTGGCAGTTAGTTGGCATTAGTTTATTTATTTCTAAAGTTTTATATTGCGCAAACTTGACCCTAGAGGGTATCAGAGCGCCTTACAAATGGTTGGGCAAAAACAAACAGGTAGAACAACCAACAAACATATATGCTGACAGTGTAAGGTGTAAATCAGGAAAAGGACAATAAATAATGAACAAGGATATAGCAAGAGAGTAAAAACCAGACAATGCAATATCTCAGTGCCCGGGAAAAGTGCGTGGGTCCTAGTGCTCAAATTGGCATTGTGTTGCAGGAATGTTCAAAACAGCTCAAGATGTCTCCACTGGTTCATTTGCATCATACCTTCTTGTGTAAGAGCAACGACACTCCATTGTAACACTAGATAGTGTACCTTCAAAGGTTTGAAGGTCTTTTGATACTCGCCCAAGACATCCTGGTCACCCTTCTGTTTGTTGGCATCCCATCAAACACTTTCTGACCTTTCTCCATCAAAGAGGGGAATAACAAGACATTCTTCCTTCGAGGCCTAAGGGTGTGACCATAGGTGGCCGTTCTATAATTAGTAATGCTCCTGAACCATGTGTGTCATTTCATTGAAGGTCCATTCTGATCCTGCAGGACAGATGTTCATGGAAGTACACTTTTCATAGTTGCCTTGGATTGAATTTAAATCACCTGCGGCAAAGAACAAGATCCAGAACCCTCGCTTGTATGAGATGCGGTATCCCTGCCATATAAATGCCCGTTTTGTCTACGTAAAGCAGTTTGGAGTATTTTCCGGACGGATTCTCACAATGAATCCAGATTGCTAAGTAATAAGCTTCTGGTGAGCCCAGTGATCTGTCGACCAGCGCGAGGCGCAACCCACATTCGTGCTCAAATGAAGACGCTGCAAAGTCTTGCAGTATCGTTGCCGGCAAAGTAAATGTCGCCCATGCTCCCCAGTCCAGCTGCACACACCACGATGAGCACAGCAGGCCTGCAAGAGTTCACGGTGGCCTTGTCACTGTGATGTGCTGTTTCTGTAGCCACCAGTAAATACCTAAGCAGCCTGTTTCCACTCAAACGTCCCCAACCCTCTACGCGATATAGACCTCATCGACAAATCTAAGATTGGCTTCACCGCATCGCAGGAGGCAAAAAATCTGGTTGTGGGATTCAGAAGGAAGTTCACATTTGCAGTCTGCATCACAACAGTGGCCGAGTCCATCAACGTCCAGGTTTCTATGCTGATAAAAAAAATTCTTCTGCTCCTGCAAACTGATTCTTAAGTGGAGCTGACGAGAACTTTGGTCAGGACGTCCTTAGACTGCTGCAATGTAATCCACACCAAGCTCCCCAGAAAGCTTATCAACAGGCTACAGAACCAGCAGGCTGAAAGTGCTTAACCCACACAATGTGGAACCAGCACTGAAAACGCTATACTGATTTGAGTCCCGCATTAAATGCTAAATCCTTTTTATTGTGCACAAGGCTTATTGCTGCAAGGGCACGGACTTGTGAGGAAAGTGGCACTCAGTATGGAGCCGGCCAGGAGTTTCCAGGTGACCCCATCACATCTGATCAACCAGAGGACCTCATGACACAAAAGCATGGTACAGCTCTCTGGGTAACCAAAGCACCTAACTTTTGAACAACTTGAGCTCTAAACCCGAGGGCTGAACCCAAATACATGCACTATAGAAAGTTGAAGTATTCTGGTTACTCTTTGACTGAGGGCTCACTACTAAAGAAAGCTACTAATAGAGGATTTGAATAGACTCTACAAGTAAAGACTTTGGGTCAGCTGTTGCCTTTTAGTTTTTTCTCTGAACTGACGGGGTTTCTCTTGACATCTTATCTGTGTAGAGCAGGCTTCTCCAAAGAGTAGCTTGTGAGCTACTGGCAGCTCTCTAGTTACCTGTCAATAGCTCTCCTGGGGGCATCCCAGCCTCCTAAATTGGAAGTGTTTGCTTGGTTAAATTAACAAATGTATGAGTAAATTGAGTGTAGTGTCAGAACTCCAAAATATATTTAAAGGTGTTTTTTGAGTGATGCATCGTGTGCAGAGACTTATTACTAATATGATTACTTTTTTGTCAAGGGCACAGCAGCTGTAACTGGCATGTATTACCTACGTAAAGCCATTCAAATTGACAAAGCCTTTTTACAGGCAACCGTCGTGATGCATTGAGTTGATTACTGCTGGTAATCCTAGACATGGTGGTTACTTATGTAATCTTGTCTGATGTCACTATTACTATTGGTAGCTCGCGATGATTTTCAATTAAAATAAGTAGCTCTTATTACACAAAAGGTTGGAGAACCCTGGTGTAGAGTGTTCCATAATTCTGAAGATGGATTGGACAGATGCTGATGTGTCTTTGCTGATGGCTGGATGCCCTCAAAATCCTCATCCCAAGTTGGTAAAGAGGAGATCCACACTGAAGTAGATTCAGTAGGGTTGAAAGATATTTAGGAGCCATACCAGCAACACAGACACACCCACTGCCACAGCTAAACGCTTGTTACTCACTGCAGCATTCCACGCTCATGTTAAACCCGGCATCGGCCATGCAAGCGCGCACCCATTGACACATGTGTACACAAACACACATTCACACACACCCACCCACGTACAGTAACATCCACCCTCCTCCACCCATAAAACATTGCTCAAAGAAAGACAGTAGCATTATATTCTGTCTGATGTTCAGGACCAGAAAAAAAACCTCAAACATCACTAGGACCACTGCCTCGTGACCTCTCCGGCCCCTCCCAGGCTTCCACACAGCTGCACTGTCTCTCTGTCCCATTGTACACAGCAGAGACATCACTGCTGCACTGACCAGCTGACCCATCACAACATGTTGGAGTGAGATACTGTGGACTGATGTCATAGGACCATTGGGACAAGTTAAGCCACACTGCTGAGTCACAGCTATTACAGAGAATCATTGAAGCTAAAAAATAAAATAAAAAGTCCTTGGTGGAAATGTGCTACCAACACTTTCTAAGTATGCCTTCATTCAAGTGAAAAAATCTGCAAAGACTGCGGGTATGCATGATCGTATGGAATATTTTCTCTCAATTCTGCCCGCACACACGATTCAGGCTGAACGTAGAAAGGCACCAAAACCTCCCCTTGACATTGGGCGATGAGACTGAAACTGGAGGCACCTTACTAGCGTCCAAGTGTTATAAGCCAACTGAATTCTCTATGACTGCACTCTGTCTTAACCTCCTTTTTATGTATCCCTCCTTTCTATATTGGGGCCTACCACCACACCCTGCAGGACCCAGCAGCCAGGGCTGGCTCACATACTATTTAAAAGAAAATACCTTATCTCCCCTTCACGCCCTGATCTGTCTCCTAGGATGGCAAGTTCCATCTTCTGGGCAGTCCCCAGGCGACCCCAACTTGTAGGATCTGTGTTTGGAGCTGCGCACGGGGCCTGCTGTGCCAACAGTATCCGCTCTAGTCCCTGGATTTTTGGAGCCTCAGACAAAATTATATTTCACACTTTGGGCGCCTCGTTATAGCACTCAACAAGACGTTTTGTTGTGAACTGGTGCCCCCTCGTGGAAATCTGTGGTGTTTCCATAAGGCAACAACTGGCATGAGTGAAGCACTGGCCCTAAGCCAGAAAGTGTGTGAGCACCAAACAGCACAAAGGTGTGTGAAGCGGACGCACCCATTCATACAGTGCGCTAATAACAATATCAGATCAACAGATGCCTGCGGGCCGCCTACCATGGCAGCCGCATAACATCAAGGGCGCGAGTTCTTGCAAAGATCGTGCTTCTCAAAAACAACAACAAAAAACATTTTATTCGATGGTTTGGAGGTTCTGGTCGATTGATCCCTGAAGATCGCGCACGTCCTCCCGAAATGGCTAGGCTGTGAAATGGCTTCCTCCTTATCGCGCCCTGTGATCCTGGCCTGATGGCACTCCGGGCCCTCCCGGCGGGCGGGACGCGCGCACACCTCTTTAAGGATTAGACGCACACGACTGAGCCTTATTCTGCGCAATCCCCCACGGGCGCCTTTATCTCCCGCGCCCGCCACTTGTAGCGCCTTATTGCTTAATTAAAAATCACAGCTTGGAACGATTCCTCCCAGTTACTTCCAAACCTCTAAACGGAAAATCAGCCCCGCTGGCACCGTGGCGAGGCCTGGCCCCGGCAGAAAAGAAACGCGCCCTTCCCGTGGCGGTGACATCCTTCTGAGCCGCGCGGAGGGATCCGGCCGGGTCCATTTCACCGTCGTCGGAGTGGATTGTGGCGCATGAACAAGTAGCCACAGTGAGTGAACGAGAGTCCCCCGTGCAAGACAGACCCTGTCAATTTGTAGGATTTCTCTGGCATTCCGCTGGCCTTGTGTTCACTTGAATGTGTTCTCTTTGTGCCATCTCTTCTGTGATGTAAAGAAGATTTTGAAGCTAGGCCTGATCACACCACAAAGGACGCCCCTTTGATTTTAACACCAACGTCATAGCACGTGCTGATATTTTAGTGACGTGGGTGTCGTGATCCCACCCTGCAGTGGAAGCTCTGTGCCCAAGCCACAAAAATGAGGTTGCATGTTTGTATTTATCATTGCCGAAATGGCTGTCCCAAATTTGTGGCCACTTTGGTTTGGCTGCAGATTCTCATCCTCAAACCAGACCTGTAGCCCAGTGGCGGCTGGTGACATTTGAAAGTGGTGGGCGTAAAAGTACGGGATGAGTGCCCTAATGGCGAGCGAGTGAGGCCAACCGCCAGGAAAATAAAAAAAGTGGGCAAATGGTGCATTTTCAAGCAAATCTAAGAAAGCAAGAACATTTATAAAGCAATCTATACATTAATAAGCCACCCCTTCCATCCATTTACAAGAAAACCTGGAGGCACTTTAAGGCAATTGTATTGCATCATTCTGTACAAGCCTATTCTATTCATCCATTCAGAAGAGGTGCCCTGAGCCCTTCACTTAACATAGCCATTCTATAAAAGTGTATTCATTCAGTCATTCGTCGACCTATTCATAAGAGGACCAGGGACCACCTTGAGACGATTCAGCTAACAAAATAGTGCTCTACATTTCCATTCATCCTCCCATCCATTTATCTATTTACAAGAGTGCCCCTGGGTGCCTTGAGGTGACTCCGTCAATGGAGTCATTCACTACTAGCCTATTCATCCATTCACAAGGGAAATAGAAGGCAGCTTGATGCCATTCAAATAACAGGACCCTTCTCTACAAGTCTGTTCACCTCGCCATCCATCCACAAGTACACCAGTGGGGGCCTTGGGGCCATTACTTTGGTAGAGTCAATCTCTGGAACCCTATTTATTCATCAAGCTACTCATGAATCCACACATGACCAAATTGAGCTGGCCTTTTAGGGATTCTCATCGCACCCACCCTTGAACCCTAATCTCCAGCCACATCCCATTTCTGCTCTCTTCTAGACTTTGGGTATCTGGTGGTGTAAACACCTCCTGTGCAATCAGAAGTCATGGCTGCCTCACAACCGAGCAAAGCTGTGTGATCTTGCGAAAATCAATGTATGTCAGTGGGGAGGAGGGTGGGATTTAAAGCGTAATTATCACCATTAAGTGGCACCTTTACCCCAGTCCTTTAGCTACAACAATTGAGTGTGTTTAGAAATAGGTTAAATGCTGGTGTAAGGCGCTACATAAAGGACACCTGACTTGTTCTCTACTACAAATGCTTGCTATCAGCACAGCTACAGAATAAACCCCAAAAATGCATATACAAGGACATATAAAGAATGAACAAGGAGACCAGAGTTCCAATCCCAATTTCCCCTTTTGAAGCACTGTGTAATCCCGGGCAAATCAGGTTTTCTTTCTCTTGGACTCAGTTCCATATAGGCTGGACCAGGGTATCGAGCACTACTTTAAAATCCTGGAAGAGCTGGTGAAAGGAGGTAAAACGGCTGTTTTTTTTTGTCAACTGCATCCACTCATGCGAGTCCTTCTGGAGTCTTCGCCACGATTTACCCTGAAGTACGTGTCCCCACTGCCCCGGACAGACAGACATGGCACACTGATCTTAACGACACTGCGCCTGTGTGTGTTTGTTTGTGTGTGTGAGAGAGAGAGCAGTGTAAGCAGTGCAACCAGTGCAAACAGCATCCACGTATGAACGAGCATGCAGAGGAACTCGGTGAGTACCAGGGACTACGGGACAAGCATAGTTTTACTCTCGCCATCGCAATGCTATTTATTTAATACATGAATTACAAAATGTTGCTAATGCAAAACACTGCAGAAATTCCCTCGCGAACGGATTCTTGGTCTTCACTGCTTTGCTGGAATATGCATCAGGCTGAGTTCCCCGATCCGCTCTCTCTAGGATATCCTGCATTTCCTTTTATTCTTTAACTTTTCTTACACTTGAGATATTTGCATCACGTTCGATTCTGTGCTTTCAATTTCTATTTAGAGTTTAAAGTTTCATTGTCAAACCTGCGATCTTGCTATGTATGGGGAAGATGATATTTTTGTCAAAATGACACTTTCTAATTTTTTTTAATTTCTCCTTCATGAAATATTCATCATCATAAATTAATCGGCAATTGCGTCATGTCTCCCTCTTTTTGACCCCGCCCCTCCAAGTGTTGCCAAATGTTAATATGTGTGAATAGTGCATTCTCACGTTTAAATTCATATCACTTGGAGTTGTATCGGAATAAGTGCTTTTTACACGGGTGCCAAGTTTTCACTGTGCTTATGTGAGATTTCCATGTTTCCAGCATGATTTGTGTGAAATTTAAATTCTTTCGGTGCAACACTTTTGAGTAGCACTGTTGCGAGTGGAACAGAACAGTCATGTCCATGTAAATTTCACAAATTACTCCTTGTTCCAAACTGATCTGAAAGGAGAGAGTGTGTGTGTGTGTGTGTTTGTGTGTATGCGTGAGTGTGTGTGTTTGTGTGTGCATGAGAGAGAGCGTCTGTGTGCGTGTTGTTCTGGAGGTTTCATTAAAGGAGGGAAATATCTCTGCACCACTCGTACCCAGTCCGGAAGCCAGCAGAGAGGCCACTTTCTAGCTGTATGGCTTTGTACTTTTGCAACTCCAGCAATACGTTTTAAATGGCGCGGCTAGCGCCCAACATACTCCCGCTCGGGGCATGGGTGAAATTCGGGTGTATCCTGGAAAACTGTCACCCTTCCTCTACTCTTTTGCTGTGCCTCGCCAGCTCTCCGCGTGCTCTCTGAAGTCTCCCCGCCCACTTCCTGGCACTGTGTGCAGTTCAGCGGCGGCCAGCATGCTCGAGGGGGGGGTCGCGGGTGGGGAATAAACAGTATAAAACAAATAATAAAACGTACCTGAGTGCCGGGGTACCGCACCGCCTCCGCTCCAGGCCGGGCACGCTGTACTGGTGGGCTGGCAGCTTCCCTCCCCTACGCAACGCCGCAACACAAGCCAATTACAACGCTGGTAGGCGCAGCAGGCCAGCGCCCCAGCCCGGACATTTTCTCTGCATAGAGAAAAAGGGAGAGTGGGCGGTCCTGCTCGAGGGCAGGGGGGGAGTGGCTTACCCACTGTTGTGGGTACTGACTGTTTGGTCGGCTCCAGGGCCGACCAAACAGTCAGTACCCACAACAGTGGGTAAGCCTCCCTCCTGCCCTCGAGCAGGACCGCCCACCCTCCCGCCCCCAACCAGGCACAGAGGCACTTCTGCTTTCTCGCAATGCGAGAAGGCAGAAACATAAATGGTAGTTTTTACCGTTTGTTTCTGCCTTCTCGCACCGCGAGAAAGCAGTGGGGCGGCGCCCCCACGCCCCAATGGGGGAGCCGCCACTGGACAGGCCGCGAGCCGAAGAGCGAGCTCACATTCGTAGCCCCGCCCTCCATACATAATAAAGAAAGTGGAGCGCTTGAGTGTGCGCCAGCTGCTTCATTATGCATTGGCCCCACGAACCATGTGGGCATGGTTGCGGGGTCCCACTGATGCCAGTATCTGCTTCCCCATCACCATGTCACCAACAGGAGTAGCATTGACACATACTCGCCTTACATGATGGCCTGTATGTGTCAATGATTATTTTTATTTATGAAATTTAATATAGCTCGAACAAAACCATTTCTGGTATCAGAGTACAATGGGAAAATAACAGAGAAAATACAACAAGGAACGCATATAAACTCAGTTGTGATATCACAAGCACCACCATTTCTGGTATGTGGGTGTTATAATGCAGCATACATAAGGTGGTTATGAGAGGAAGATGTGATCGGTGATGATCACAGTTGATAAGGTCCTAAAGATAAGCGAAAAAATGGCAAAACATGGGAAGCAATGAAAAGAAAACAGGAGCGGCTACATTCAAGTTGGTAAGATTAAGAGAGGTAACACCTCAGTGGGGAAGAAGGCTATTCAATAATAACAGTTTTGCTTCTTTATTGAAGAGGGTTAAAGAAGGGTTGGTCCTGGTCTCCAAAGGAAGAGATTTCCAAATTTTGGGGGCAATTCCGGAGAAGGCTCACTAGTAGGTTTTCTTTTTGTTGAGTTTTCGGGGCTTCAGCAGTAGGGAGCTTGTGCTACAGGAACATCTATTCCCACCCGATAGTGGCAGTTTCTGGGCCAAGTAGCATGGAGTGTTGCGGTGAAGAGCATTGTGTCATGCAAGCAATTGTGAGATGAATCCCTGCCTCATTGGGTAGCCAGTTCAATGAATAGAGGAGAGGGGTGATATGATCCCTTTCTTACGAGCCTGTGATGAGCCAGCAGCCGCATTCAAGGTAGCCCTCAGAGGGCTAGTTTTATTTTCCATAGGCCCACAAGGGTAGCACTCTCATAGTCTAGTCTGGAGATCACAAGGGCTTGAACCGCTGTTTTGAGATCTGCAGTGGGAAGGAAAGATTTTAGTTTCCTTAGTGCGTGAAGTTGGTGATTGGCCCCTCTGATGGAGGTGCTGATATGGTTATGCATGGAGAGGTTGTTGTCCAGGGTTATTCTTAGGGATTTTTCTGATTCGTTGATATGAGGGGTCCAGTTCAAGGCTGTAAGATGTGGGAGCCATTCTTTAATGTTAAAAGTGGTATTGTGTGTAGAGATTAAGAGGAATTTGGTTTTGAGTGCGTAAAGTTTGAGGTAGTTACGAGTCAGCCAGTGTTGTATTTTTGTCAAAGAGTTATTTAGGGTGTTGATGTCTACAGGTGAGGCAATTTTCATGTAAAGTTGCGTATCATTAGCATACATATGGTAGGAGATGTTAGAGAGTTTGAGGATTTCGGTCAGGGGTTCCATGTGTAGGTTGAACAGGGTAGGGAAAAGAGTTGAGCCTTGGGGTACTACAATCGTAACTGGCTTCTAGTCAGATAGGGCGTGGTTGATCAGGACTCTTTGAAGTCTGTTGTGTAGGAAAGAGGAGAACCATTTTAACACAGTCCCAGAGAGACCCATCCTGACTTCTAAGAGGTTCATGAGAATCTCGTGTTTGATCGTGTCAAACGCAGCTGATAGATCAAGTAAGGTTAATAAGCAATATTCGTTCTGATCGAGTAAACATAGAGTGTTGTTTGCAATGTCTACCAGGGACGTTTCAGTACTATGACCTGGTCTGAAGCCAGATTGGCATTGGTTGAGGAGTTGGAATTGCTCAATGTGAATGCTGAGTTTCTGATGAACATTTCCAATAGCTTGGCTAAAGTTGGGATGCTGAAGATTGGGCGGTAGTTGTTAGGATCAGACTCGTCGAAGTTGGGGGTTTTTAAGATAGGGGTAACCTTGCCACTATTTAGACAGTCAGGTATGGAGCCAAGTGTAAGAGAGGCATTGATAATCCTGATCCGTAAGGGGAGCAGGAGTGTATAGTCTTGTTGATGAGTTTGGAGGAAAGAGGGTCATTAAAGTGGTTAGAGTATTTTAGGGATGTCGATAGTTTATAAGATGTCACTTTGATCAAAAGTCTGAAAGACGAACCATGAGGCATTGTTTTTAGGTTGGAGGAGATGGCTTCCAGGGCATCCTTCCTGAGAGATGGGTGTGAGATGTGGTGGAGCTTCGATCGGTAGGAGTTGCACAGTGTTTTGGAGCTCAGTTTCCATTAACTTGGCTTCCTCGAAAAAGAAGAAGGCAAATGTTTCGCAATTTGGTAGAGTGTTACTGTCTGAGGAAGGGGAATTGCGTTTCCTGTTTGTTTGGTTTTTGACAATTTCAAAGAGTTTTTTGGGGCGATTCACTGCCGTGCCTAGCTGTCGTCGAAAATATGCTTTGGAACTTCTAATGCACCTATTGTAAGCGCTCCGTCTTTGCTGGAGAAGTTTGAGGTTCGTCGGAGAGGTGGTGAGTCTCCATGCTCTTTCGGCAAGTCTGAGAGAGTGACGTTCTTCATTAAGGCTACAGTTGAACCATGGGTTAGATCTTTTGGCCGGGACTGTCTTTAGTTGTTTGGGGGCAATGGAGTCTATGATGTTGAACGTAGAGTTAATATAGTGCTGTGTGAGGTCATGTGTGTCAAACGTGGGTGGGCGGGAAAAGGAAATTGTGACTGATAACAGACAGTGTGCATGGGTTGAAGTTACGGGTGTCTCTAAAGCAATTTTTGGATTTCACTAGTTTACCTTTGTAGATGGTTGCCTTATCAACTATGGTGATGCAGTGGTGGTCGGTCCAGTCGCATGGTAGGATAAAGTAAGTTTGGATGGTGTTCTTCTTAGCTATGATTAAATCTAAGGTGGCCCCTTTATTATAAGTAGGGCTGTTGCAGGCTTGATTTAAGTTGAGGTCATGGAGGAAGGCCTTGAAACAGTTCACTAGCGCGTCGCTCGAGTCGTTCCAGTGAATGTTGAAATCACCAAGAAAAATCTGGTTGTTGTGTTGTCCTTTGTTGGTACAGATAATCTCCATGACGTGTTCGATGAATGTATGGTTATCTCCAGGAGGGTGGTAGATCGTGTGCAAGTTGAGTTGTCTTTGGTTGAAATGTTGATCCTCAAATATTCGCAAGAGGACATTGGCAGAGGATCTGTCTGTTTTACTGAGAGGTTGATCCGATATATACAGGCTATGCTGCCTCCGGGACAGCCTGTGCGGTCCAGGCGAATGATGCCATAGCTGGGTGAAACTAGGATGTCTAGAATAGTGGATGAAGATTAATTTAGCCATGTTTCAGTGAGAGTTAGGAGGTCTAGTCCAGGTTGAGTATAAGGTCATCTATGTTGGCAGCGTGTTTCACTGCTGAACGGCAGTTGGGTAGCGAGCATTTTAGATATGTTTTGGTAACAGAGGTAGATGTGTGTGAGGTGGGGACTTGTTTGAGGTTCGTTTTATTAATGGATCTGGATCTAGGATGGGGTTCCCTGAGTGCATGGACGATAATTATCTGGATTTTTACTGTGAACATAACTTGGTCAGTCGGGTGTGGTTGTATGAGGCGAGAAGGGAGAGGATGTCATTGTTCGATAGGTGTCTAACTGAAGGAAGTGACCCGATTAGGGCCACCCGGGTCACTCGCGACCACCTCTCAGCCTTCCATACAAATGAAGAGTCGGTCAGTCAGTAGAGAATACAAACCAAAGTTATTTATTAGAATGCGCTTAAGCGGAGTCCGGTCAGACCAGCCTCCTTAGATTGCTGGAGAGGGACTGACCCTCGCCAACATGGTAATACCAGATATACATTTCCAATACCCCCAAAGGCACGCCCTAACTGGAATTTTCCAGTTAGTAGCTAATGAACAAAGGAGACATAGAGGGTTGAGCTACCATCCTGAGACCGGGTACATACTATCTCAGTTTCAAGGTTACTCTGCCTGCCCACACCGCTCTGAGCTGTGGGAGCAAGCCTATCTAGACGGAAAGGTATGCAATAATATGAACAGTCTATTCATTAGCACAGCAAAACTCAACCTCGAAGGAACAGGGGAAAATAACATCGAGACTGCTTTCTGCTGAGGCAAACAGAATGAGACAGAAACTGGGTTTCGATCAGGATACAAAATGGCGGCTGAATACAAAATGGTGCCGCACATGCTAACTTAAATCGCACAATGCTAGAAGGAGTCGACCGAAAGCATTTTTCAGTCCAACAGACCCTCCTTTTAGCATTTGCTAACAATTTTGTCTAGTGTTAGGAAACAAATAACTTCTTGCAAATTTGGAAGACCACTATTACATGTTAATACACACATTATCAATATTAAAAAATCCCTTCATCTATAGACATCAGGTCTTGAATACCCTGTGTTAGGATTTAGGCAGCAGATGCCCTTGTAGGAGAAATGTCGGTACCTTGATGCATGTGTACTTCCCTCGTTAGTTCACAGTGTGAGTTCTTTTGTGACGACCCCTACCTGCTATAAGAGGCCGTCTCACCCAATTGCCAATGCTTGACTTACTATCCCTAACTAGTGACCACGCCCCCTTCGAGCTCGGAGTTGAGTACCTGCTCTTTGGATTGATTCCTGGTATCCGGCTTGAACTCTTCTATCCCGAGTTGCCTTGTCTACTTCTGCTATCCATCAGAAGTTCTGTTCCTTCCCTGACAAGCGTGTGTCTCGCTGATCCGCTCCTCTCCCCACGGAGCCGGCCAGCGTGCCACGCCTTCCTTTGCTGACCTGCCTTCGTGAAAGCGTCTGTGCCGCTGATCCGCTCTTTTCCCCACGGAGCCGGCCAGCGCGTCACGCCATCTATTGCCGACCTACCTTCGAGAAAGCGTGTGCGCCTCTGATCCGCTCCTCTCCCTACGGAGCCGGCCAGCGCGCCACGCCATCTTTTCCTGTCCCGCTTTCTTGAAAGCGTGTGCGCCGCTGATCCGCTCCTCTCTCTACGGAGCCGGCCAGCGCGCCACGCCATCTTTTCCTGTCCCGCTTTCTTGAAAGCGTGTGCGCCGCTGATCCGCTCCTCTCTCACGGAGCCGGCCAGCGCGCCACGCCATCTTTTCCAGTCCCGCTTTCTTGAAAGAGTGTGCGCCGCTGATCCGCTCCTCTCCCTACGGAGCCGGCCAGCGCGCCACGCCGTCTTTTCCTCTCCCGCTTTCGTGAAAGCGTGAGTGCCGCTGATCCGCTCCTTTCCCTACGGAGCCGGTCAGTAATTCTTGGAATCCCCACTCCCCTTAACAAACTAGGGGACTCTCCCTCTTTTTGAATCACCCAACGTGACCTTGAGTGGTTGTGGAAGTGAGTGGTTGTGTTTGTCGTCCCTTAGTAGTTCATCTTCTCAGTATTCCCTTCCCTGCACTTCCTGGTCTTTCATCGATTGGGCCTGGGTTATGCGCTCATAGGACGCTGAGAAATATCAGAATATCCTGGGACTCTATCACTGGTAAGTGAACTGCATATGTTGGGAAGTGACATGCATTAATGTTCTTGACTACTGTTTAGTTCTTGAGGAGTAAGACCAGTCTTATTTGTTATCTCTTTTGTTTAGCTTCTCTGTGGAACCAGCTCCCCACTACCACGCTACCTGGTGTCATCTCTGGGGAAAGAGTGGTGGTCACTCTATGCGTTATTCCCCTTACTTTTGGTTAGCAGCGTCTTGTGAGTGAGTTACTATACCTCCTCCAGGAGTTGTTGTCTAAAGGTGGGGGAACTAATTTCTTTGCTCCTGTGGAATCTCACGTGGATTGGACTTCAGACCCGACAGAAAGTCAAGCCCAAGAGTTATTTCCACCTGAGCAAAGATGAATACTGGACGGGGCTAGCGCCCCTCTAGATCCCTCTCTCCACTCATCTTTATTAGGTCCCTCAGTAGAGGAACTTGCGGCAGTCCTAGTTGAATTGCAATCGGAGGTAGGGAGGTTAAGGTCTGAAAATCAGAGATTACAGACAGAGTTACTACAATCAAAGTCACAGAATTCAGTAGACCCTAGGAACCCTGGTACCCTTCCAAAGACCCGGAAAAGTTACATTCAGCCTGCGCATTTTTCAGTTCCGTCCCATAGTCCCAATTCCTCCACAAGGGTAGATAGCAACATACCTCCTGTTCACTTTACTGTTCATACTCCCAGCCCAGTTCCACTAGCTATGCCAGAGAGGTTCAACGGAGACAGTGCTAGATTTAGCGTCTTCATGAACCAATGTCAGCTACAGTTCCTGTGTAAGGCGGCATCGTTTCCAGACGACGCTGCTAAAGTAGCCTTTGTTATATCTTATTTAGCAGGCAATGCTGCAGATTGGGCTGTTCCATTGGTAGAAAACAACGATCCATTATTATATGACTTTATGCTATTTCAGGATAAGATGAAGAGTCTTTTTTCAAAACATACCTTTATGCAGGCCAGTGATAATGCTCTTCTCAATCTTAGGCAGGGATCCAAGGACCTACTTACGTATATAACTAACTTTAATAGGCTGGTAGCTGAAACGCATTGGCCTGAGGAAAAAAGAACCTCTCTGTTTTATCGAGGGTTAAACGATGAACTTAAAGATTTGTTGTCTCAAATAGTAGATCCTCCTGATGACTGCTCTGCCTTCATAGATATGACGGTCAAGTTGGATCATAGACTCCATGAAAGGAAAGGGGAAAAATCACGCCTTACTCTTTCTAAATATATGTTAAAACCTGAAAAGAAAGACATTAAAGACGTTGCTGAGCCTATGCAGATTGGAGGACTGAGGAGTCCGCTGTCTGCTGAAGAAAAAGACAAGAGGAGAAAGAACAATCTCTGTTTATATTGCGGGAAAGGAGGACATTATGCTCGTGAGTGTCCAATCAGACCTCGTTCCGTTGCTAAGAAAATCGCAAGTAGTATTCTTCCTACTTATATGGAGGAAAACTAGAAGACTTGAAGAAAGCAGAGACCAATTCTTCAAGTGTTGTCTTTTCTACGGTCTCTACCACAAAGAGAATCCTTCCCCTAGTACCAAGACACTTTACCTTGTCCATTACTTTGGTGATATCTCCTCAATGTCGAAAGAACATGTCTATATTATTGGACTCAGGGGCCACAGGGAATTTTCTTGATATTCAGTTGGCCCGAGATGTCGGAATCCCTTTCTTATTGAAACCTCATCCTGAACCGGTGAGAGCGGTAGATGGGTCTGAGTTATCATCTGGATTGATTACCTATCAGACTCCCCGATTGTAATGGTGTGTAATAACGGACATTCAGAATCTATAGTCTTTGATCTTATAGACACCCCCAATTTCGGCGCTATCCTGGGGGTTCCCTGGCTACAAGTTCACAATCCCCAAATAGACTGGGTGACTCGAACAGTGACACTAAAATCTCATCATTGCATGATAAACTGTTACCAAGAAGCAAGTGAATGGAATAGTTCGCTTTGCTGTGCGGTACATATAATGTCCACAGTTCCTGACCTTCCGGCGCACTATGAGGAATACCTAACTGTCTTTGACGAAGTTAAAGCCTCTGCCTTACCTCCGCACAGAAGCTATGATTGTCGCATTGATTTAGTACCCGGAGCAACCTTGCCAGTTAGTCGTATTTATGCCCTAACTGCACCTGAAACTGAATACTTGCAGAAATACATCGAAGAAATGCTGGAAAAAGGGTTCATACGTCACTCTACATCTCCAGTGTCCTCTCCCATCTTTTTTATTCCAAAGCGAGAAGGGGGTCTTCGAGCGTGTTTGGATTATCGCGCCCTTAACAAAGTCACCATAAAGAATAAATATCCCCTACCACTTATTTCAGTTCTTTTGGATCAGGTACGAGGAGCTAAGATCTTTACCAAAATAGATCTTAGAGGAGCCTACCATCTCATTCGTATTAAACATGGAGATGAATGGAAAACAGCATTCCGTACCAAATTTGGGTTATTTGAGTACTGCGTAATGCCGTTTGGTCTTTGTAATGCTCCAGCGGCATTTCAATTTTTTGTTAACGAAATACTAAGAGAATACCTTGATGTTTTCGTGATCGTCTATATCGACGATATCCTGATTTATTCACAAACAGAACAAGATCATATTATCCACGTTACAAAAATCTTGAAAACACTGAAGGAAAACCAATTATTCGCCAAACTTGACAAGAGCACCTTCCATACCACCAGAGTGGAGTTTCTAGGATTTGTGATATCTCCTGAAGGCGTACATATGGACCCCAAAAAGATAGAAGCCTTGGTTAACTGGTCTAGTCCCTGTACAGTAAAAGAGGTGCAATCTTTTATAGGTTTTGCCAATTTTTACCGCAGATTTATAGATCACTTTTCTGAATTATTAACACCTATTACTCGACTTCTGCGGAAAGGAGTACAGTTTGAATGGAATCAAGAAGCAGAACGAGCCTTCTGCATTTTAAAGGAACGATTCACTACCGCTCCTGTCATCAAACATGCTGATAATACGCAACCTTATTACGTTGAAGCAGACGCTTCTCAGTATGCGGTGGGAGGAGTTCTCTCTCAGAGAGATACTAACACAGGACGCTTGCATCCTGTTGCTTACTATTCTAAAACCCTATTGCCTGCTGAACAGAACTACACAATTGGAGAACGTGAACTATTGGCCATCAAGCTTGCCTTCCAGGAGTGGAGACACTATTTGTTAGGATCCCCACATATAGTTACCATCTACTCTGATCATAGAAATCTCCAATATTTTCGGTCAGCACGAGCACTCACTCCCCGTCAAATGAGATGGGTTTCATTCTTTAGTGAGTATGATTTCGTTATCACTTATCGCCCTGGATCTCAACATGGCAAGGCAGATGCACTCTCTCGACTTGGTCCAGAGAAAGTTGCCTCTCCTGAATGTTATCCCCCTTTTTTTCTGACAAAAAAATTATAGGGGTAGAATGCCATGGGGACGTCACTCCCTTGGGGTTTATAGACAAACTAAAAGAATACTACCGTACCATCCCCTCTGAAGAATGGGAAAACGATCCCCTGAATCAGATCAGAGACCAGTTGTATTATCACGAAAACAAATTATACATACCAACTGTTGCATTGCAAAAACAACTATTGCTCTGGTGCCACAATAGCTCACTGGCTGGACATCCAGGGAGTAGCAAAACCCTCAAGATCTGTCAGAGATGGTTTTGGTGGGAAGAAATGGCCAAAGATATTATAGCCTTTGTCAATTCGTGTTCCACCTGTGCTCGACAAAAAGCCTCACATTGTGCTCCGGCCGGGTTATTGAGAACCACTGCCGTTCCCCCTTCCCCCTGGCATTCCATTAGCATGGATTTTATTACAGATCTCCCGAGAAGTCAGGGATACAACACCATCTTTGTAGTGGTAGATATGTTAACCAAGATGGCCCATTTTGTCCCTCTAAAAAACTTACCCACATCCAAAGAATTAGTGCATATTTTTCTAGAACATGTAATCAGATTACATGGTCTTCCTTCGATAATCATTTCAGACAGAGGGGCCCAATTTGTGTCTAAATTTTGGCAAGGCATGTGTAAGACACTGGGTATAGATCACAGACTCTCCACCGCTTATCATCCCCAAACCGATGGTCAAACCGAAAGAACTAACCAGACTTTAGAACAATATTTACGTTGTCTGTTAGCCACAATCACAAGTGACTGGTCCCGAGCTCTCCCTATGGCTGAATTTGCCTATAACAATTCCACACATTCTTCTACTGGTGTGTCTCCTTTCTTTTTCACATTAGCACAACACCCTAAATTCCTGCCTATTTCTCTTCCCTCAGAATTAGAGAGTATCCCTGCTCTTAAAGATCATCACAAAGTTCTTTTGTCCAACTGGGACAACGCAAAAAAGAATTACACCGAGCCAAAGAAGCCATGAAACTACAGGCTGATAAACACAGACGTCCTGAACCTGCTTATCAAGTAGGAGACAAGGTGTGGTTATCAACTAGAAATCTGAGATTGAGAGGCTCTAAAAAATTACAACCTAGATACATAGGTCCTTATCTGGTAAAGAGAGTAATAACACCTGTTACAGTACACCTGCAGTTGCCAGACGACATGCAAATACACCCTGTATTTCATTGCTCCTTAGTCAAAAGATACATACCCCCTCTAGTCCCTGAGAAGCCTCCTCCCCCAATAATCATAGAGGGTGAAGAGGAATATGAAGTGAACATGATTTTAGATTCCCGCAAACACAGAGGCAAAATACAGTACCTCATTGATTGGGTAGGCTATGCCCCAGAGGATAGGTCCTGGGAGCCTGCTGAAAATATTCATGCCCCTGTGTTGATTCGCAGATTCCATGCACTCCATCCTTCAAAACCCCGCCCCGGGAATAGGCCTTTGGGTGGGAGAACTGTTAGGATTTAGGCAGCAGATGCCCTTGTAGGAGAAATGTCGGTACCTTGATGCATGTGTACTTCCCTCGTTAGTTCACAGTGTGAGTTCTTTTGTGACGACCCCTACCTGCTATAAGAGGCCGTCTCACCCAATTGCCAATGCTTGACTTACTATCCCTAACTAGTGACCACGCCCCCTTCGAGCTCGGAGTTGAGTACCTGCTCTTTGGATTGATTCCTGGTATCCGGCTTGAACTCTTCTATCCCGAGTTGCCTTGTCTACTTCTGCTATCCATCAGAAGTTCTGTTCCTTCCCTGACAAGCGTGTGTCTCGCTGATCCGCTCCTCTCCCCACGGAGCCGGCCAGCGTGCCACGCCTTCCTTTGCTGACCTGCCTTCGTGAAAGCGTCTGTGCCGCTGATCCGCTCTTTTCCCCACGGAGCCGGCCAGCGCGTCACGCCATCTATTGCCGACCTACCTTCGAGAAAGCGTGTGCGCCTCTGATCCGCTCCTCTCCCTACGGAGCCGGCCAGCGCGCCACGCCATCTTTTCCTGTCCCGCTTTCTTGAAAGCGTGTGCGCCGCTGATCCGCTCCTCTCTCTACGGAGCCGGCCAGCGCGCCACGCCATCTTTTCCAGTCCCGCTTTCTTGAAAGAGTGTGCGCCGCTGATCCGCTCCTCTCCCTACGGAGCCGGCCAGCGCGCCACGCCGTCTTTTCCTCTCCCGCTTTCGTGAAAGCGTGAGTGCCGCTGATCCGCTCCTTTCCCTACGGAGCCGGTCAGTAATTCTTGGAATCCCCACTCCCCTTAACAAACTAGGGGACTCTCCTCTTTTTGAATCACCCAACGTGACCTTGAGTGGTTGTGGAAGTGAGTGGTTGTGTTTGTCGTCCCTTAGTAGTTCATCTTCTCAGTATTCCCTTCCCTGCACTTCCTGGTCTTTCATCGATTGGGCCTGGGTTATGCGCTCATAGGACGCTGAGAAATATCAGAATATCCTGGGACTCTATCACTGGTAAGTGAACTGCATATGTT
Organism: Calotriton arnoldi; assembly: GCA_963921515.1. NCBI lineage: Eukaryota > Metazoa > Chordata > Amphibia > Caudata > Salamandridae > Calotriton > Calotriton arnoldi. The sequence goes on from CAWUFW010003351.1 coordinate 1,392,598, forward strand.
GGGAAGTGACATGCATTAATGTTCTTGACTACTGTTTAGTTCTTGAGGAGTAAGACCAGTCTTATTTGTTATCTCTTTTGTTTAGCTTCTCTGTGGAACCAGCTCCCCACTACCACGCTACCTGGTGTCATCTCTGGGGAAAGAGTGGTGGTCACTCTATGCGTTATTCCCCTTACTTTTGGTTAGCAGCGTCTTGTGAGTGAGTTACTATACCTCCTCCAGGAGTTGTTGTCTAAAGGTGGGGGGGAACTAATTTCTTTGCTCCTGTGGAATCTCACGTGGATTGGACTTCAGACCCGACACCCTGCATCATCATGGCCGTTGTCTTTTGGTCATGCACTGGAACCTTCGGTCTGGGTGTCAGTGTTTTTACACAGTAGGCACAGCACGCAGGAAGACAATGTATGCACAGGCAACAGGTGATAATTATACCAGCAATTGCTACTAGGAAGATAAGGATCTTCCAACCCCAGGATGCTAGTAGACCCCAGAACCAACCAGAAAGATTCCAGGTACCATTCTCTTGGTGGATGTCAGATGCGAGCCTATGCAGCTTCTGAATAGCAGCATATACATTTGGGGCGTGATCTGGTATGTATACGCAACAGCTGCTGCCAATGACACGACAGGCCCCTCCCCGATCAGCAAGGATGACTTCTAACACCATCCTGTTTTGTAAGGCAACAAGTCTCGTGGCTTGGAGCTCAGCAGTGATATTAGTCAAAATTCCAGCTGTTGTATTAATGACCCCTTCTACTACTCTGGTGAGCCGACGAATATTAAGGCTATTGGACATAGGGCCCCAAAAGGGTATAATACCTTTCATGGCGTCTGTAAACTGCTGCAAAGTGGTGTCTGTCTGATCTATATCATCTGTGTTAATAACCCTTCTAATTCGGGACAGATGGGCACTCCTACGCTGCAATCGATGGTCCTTATGGTAACTGGGCGTTGCTATGTACACTGGGGGGAGGAGGAAAGAGAGGTGACATATACCCGACCAACCCCTGGGAAGCCAAACATAAGTTTGAGACCCACAAACAAAGTAGACATTATGCGGTGGGAGCAAAGGCGGGCTACTGTTCGTGCTCAACGTATACATATAGTTGCAATTACTCTCTCGTACTTTTACCTTCCCAAGTCCTCGAACACAGAAACCAGCTGTTGTGTTCACTTCTGACACCGGCATTGCCTTATCCTGAGTAATATTGCGTATTTGAAAGGAGCGAAAATATTCAGTGACATTGAACCCCTGGAAATCCAACATTTCATTTCAGAGCCATGTTACATTATTCTCTCTCTCATATATGTTCATACACGCTGTTGGGGACAATGTATCAGGAGTCCCTTGTTCTCCTGGGGTAAACCCTTGGTGGACACATATATATTCTAACACTGTGTGATAATCAGCAGATGTCATATTCATAGTAGAAGAAAGATAATAAATGTATACCATAGTAAACAATTCAAACCACCCCTCGCAGCTTCACAAATAAGACAATGGCAATGATAACAGACTATTACTCCTATGTGTAACTGAAGGGAGCAATCCGCAGATCCAACAATTAGTGACATTAGACGTATCATGGGCTTGGTGGAGCGTTTGTAAAAATACATTATCTACATATGTCTTTCTGTGTTCACCTTTATGAGGGGCCAAAGTAACAAACATGTGTTCAGGGGGAACAGGCGTTGTACCAATCAGAGAATGTACTGGGTATTTCTCCTCCAGGAACCATGCTATACTAAGAACTATTATTAGGGAAATTACAACAATCGTGACAAAAACTATTTTACTTTTTGTGGATCAACTAGACCAACCAGATCCATCCCGCTTTAAACGCGGTGCCGCAAACGGCCGCTCTTCCTCAGTAATGGGCCGACCAAATGGGTACATTTTAATCAGAGGAAAGGAAATGCAATAATGCCAATGGTAAAAAGACAAAAGGGGCAAATGTTCCCAGCGTCCGTCAGAGCCTCGCTGGTAGACTCCTATTGTTCATCAACGTTGGCACTATTGAGCACCGGCGGTGGAGCTAGGAGATCCCAGCTCTTTGAAGAAATCCCACGTCGCTCAGGATAAGGTGCCCCCCTCCAGGGGAGCACGTTCAATTTATCCTGTCCAATGTCTGAACAATGCACCAATCTCGCCTCTCCCTATTCTACTGTTGCCTGACTTATCGAGTCCATCCTGCTAATCTGACTTTTCCTTTGGTGCACTGTTCCTCCGTCGGGGGCGCAGGATTGTACCTAGCTACTCCAGGTACATAGGGGTCAGCAAAAAGGGGCTCAGGGGGATCAGACACAGAGGGGCCAATAGACTGGCTGGGTCTCAAGCACGGATGGGCCAGTAGAACGGGGCTCCTGGATGGCCCTGACCTCAGGGAGCACTGCCGCATTCAACACTGCATCATTTTCCTCCTCCGTTTGGGTCCACGTCAGCTGGGCATCTGAGAAGGGGACAAAGCGGGGCACCTGCTCCCACTCTGGGTCCCCAATGCCATCAAGGACCCATTGATCGTAGGGCAGGGGCAAAGGCACTCTGCGGCAGTGTTGGGTGTGAAGCCAGTTCTTTCGGCCGGTGACCTTCACGGCGGTGCGGGTGGCAAGGAGCACCTGCACTGGCACCTTCCACTGCGGCTCCAGACTTCTTTTCCTCTGAAAATGGCGGACCAACACAAAATCACCAGGCCGAATATCGTGTCCTGGCCCCTCAGGTGCTGGCGGAAGTGCGTCTTGGATCTGTTGGTGAATAGAACGCAGATTTTTAGTTAACTCATATAGGTAGTCTACCAACAGCAGATATTCAATTTCTGAAAATTTACGAGCCTGCGGGACGCCCCACATGTTTGCTGGGCGTCCAAACACGACCTTGTGAGGTGACAGTTGTGTCCTAGAGTGTGCCGTGACTCTCGTAGACAAAAGGGCTAATGGTAAAGCATCTGGACACTGCAACCCTGTGCTCTCCTGAATCTTTGCCAATTTCAGTTTGAGAGTACCGTTGTACTTCTCGACTAAGCCTTCTGACTGGGGGTGATGTGCTGCATGAACTTTCTGTTTGATATGTAGACCTTCACACACTAACTGGATGACCTTTGAATTAAAATGGCTGCCGTTACCACTCCAAATCAAGCGGGGCAAACCGAAACGAGGGAAGAACTCCTTTAGGAGTGCTTTCGCAGTCGCCATGGCTGTGTTTTCTTTAGTGGGGTAAGCCTCAACCCATTTACTAAATGCACAAACAACCACTAAAAACATATTTCAAATTGTTGACTCGCTCCATTGCAATGAAGTCCATCTAGAGGACCTCAAAAGGAAAAGTGGGAGGTGCAAAATTACCAGGGGGTGTAGGGGTACCTTTCCCAGGATTATGCATCATGCATACCATTACAATATTTGACCAAGTGGGCGGCAGTCTTTGGGATATTGTCATTCCGCCATACAGGGTCTAACAATTTACAAATGCCTTTTGCACTGATATGGGCTGGCCCGTGCGCCATAGTAACTACAGGGAGGACATATGCATCTGGTAACATCCATCCCTTTTTCCCTGACTTATCCGTCCAACACCCATCCTCATCCAAACATGCTGTGCTTTCCTGCCATACTGCTAACTCTTCAATTGTTGCTTCACTTTGAATCTCCTTCACATTGTCCAGCGTATCCTCAAACATAGTAACCTCGGGCACCCACCTAGCGGGACCTGCTACAAACATCTATTTCATCTTCGTCCGAGCTGTCTCCTTAGCTGTCTGATCTGCAAATGCATTCTCCCTACCCACGTTGTCAGTAATTGCCTTGTGGGCGCTGCACTTCACTACCGCTAATTTCTTGGGGAGTGTCAAAGCCGACAAAAGCCTATATATCAAAGGGCCATGCTGGATCTTCATCCCATGGTAAGTTAGAAACCATGAAACCCTCTCTCTGCCCAGAGCCGTCCAAAATTATGGGCGACTCCGAAAGCATACTGGCTGTCAGTAAAGATATTGACAGTCAGTCCCTCACTCAACTCACAGGCTCGTATTAGGGCAACGAGTTCCACCGCTTGGGCCGACTGATAGGGAACTCGCGACGTCTTAACTACCGTGTGCAGTGTTGTGATATTGTATGCTGCTGTTGTAGTGCCATCTGGTAGCTTAAAACAAGAGCCATTGACATATAGCTCCCCTTGGGGGTCAGATAAGGAAACATCAGTTAGGTCTACCTGTCCCTTCGTTTCCTCCTCCTCCGTCCGAAAAATGCAATCATGAATATCAATTTCCTCACTCTCAGAAGGGAGGGGTAGCAGCGTGGCTGGGTTCAGAGTGGCACATCTTTTAATTGTAACATGCGGTGCAAAAAGGGTCAATTCATAACCGGTCAGACGTGCGCTGGTAAGGTGCTGCGTCTTGGTTTTATTCAGAAGTGTATCCACAGCATGGGGTACCATGACTGTGAGGTCAGTATCAAGTACGAGCCCAGCCGGTTGTTGTATAGAGATGGCCACTGCAGCGACCGCTCTTAGACAGCTCGGGAGGGCTCTTGCGACAGGGTCAAGAAGAGCAGAACAATAAGCACACGGCCGTTGCTTACCTCCAAAGGCCTGTGTTAAGACAGAAAGCGCACAACCGGCCAACTCATGTTAGTACAGCACGAACGGCTTCGCATAATCAGGCGTACCGAGCACAGGCGCAGAGCAAAGCGCAACCTTTAATTGCTCAAAAGATTGCTGACAGTCAGGCGTCCAAGACAGGGGTTCATGCACATCTTTAGTGGTAAGCGCAAGTAGGGGTTTTGTTACTACCGAATAATTAGGGATCCACAGACGACAGTAGGAAGTAATGCCAATAAAAGCGCGCACCTCCCTCTGCGTTTTAGGGATAGGCATTTTCACAATGGTGCTGATGCGCTCAGGGGTCAATCTTCTACCCTCCTTCGACAGTAGGTGACCTAAATAGGTGACCTCCTGTCGACAATATTGAAATTTAGAAAGGGACACTTTATGTCCATGGTGGGCCAAATGCAGCAACAACTTAACTGTACTGTCTTTGCATCCCTTTTCAGTGTCAGAAGCAATGAGGATATCATCCACATATTGGAGCAATACGTTACCCGAGGGAAGCGTTAGGGAGTCCAATTGGGCTTTCAAGGCCTGGCTATATATACTAGGGCTCTCAGTATAGCCCCGAGGAGCTCGACAGAATCTAAAGCTTCTGCCAGCGAATGTAAAACAGAACAGGTGCCTGCTGTCGGGATGGATCTGGATACTAAAGAATGCATTTTTCAGATAAATGACAGAAAAGAATTTAGCAGAGGAAGGAATCATTGAAGGGCAGTAATGTCAGGGACCACCCGGAACTGAGGAACCACTATTTTATTAACTGCGCGCAAGTCAATCACAAAACGATAAACATCTGGGTGATCATCAGAGGAGTCTGAAGGTGCCCTCTTAAGAACGGGAAGAATATGACTATTACACACATTCGCAGTCGTCTCCTCAACCACTCCCGTCTCAATCAGATCCTGTATAATCTGCAGCAAAGCTCGCTCCCCTGCCTGTGGTATTTTGTACTGGGGAGTACGAGGCAAGATGGCATTTTCTTTAACTTTAATAGAAACCGGCGGAATTTGCAATAGTCCTACATCCGTGTCACCTGTCGCCCACAACGTAGGCGGCACATCTTTAAATTCAGCCGGGAGGGGTGCATCTTTGGATAAACACTGTTTAGAGCTGACCACATTCGGGCCTATTGTCATGTAAACACCATCCGGGAAACAATAAATTGTCCCATGCAATTTCTTTAGTAAATCTAAGCCCATCAGGTTCTCTCCACAATTAGAGGTCTACAGAAATGGCAAATCCACAGTAATAGGACCTACAGTCAATGTGAGTGGTTTGGAAATGGGGCTTACAACCGGTACACCAGAAAATCCTACCGAAATATTATTATGGCCAGACAGAGCTGCCCCGGGGACCAGTGAACGGGAAATAGAGCTATTCAAAGCACCTGTATCCACCAAAAATTCCTTAGGTGAGCCATGCAAATCTGCAGTAACGTAAGGACCGCGCTGATCTACAGTTATCTGAACTGGTCCCTCACCCTGTCCCTGGCTGTCCTAGCTGTGAGACATCCCTGTCACCTCATCCAGATCATAGTCGTCATGGTAGTACTGTTTGCCCCTAGGATCGTCAAAATAGGTCTGGTCAGTATGACCCTTCGATGTCCCAGCAGCCTGAACCCTATCCTGACCACCATCTCCACGCCCCCGTTCACGAGACCCTCGTCCCCTCGGGACCGCCACCTTTTGCAAAAGCACAGGACACTCGCTGCGCCAGTGTCCCTCTTCTTTACAGTATGCACACTGATTTGGTCCTACAGGCGTAGTGTTCCTGCTAGTACGCGGAAGCTGTCGGTCCGGACCAAAACGTCCTCTACCATTTCCTCGAGAAGCCTGTTGCAATAACACCTTGGTCTTCAATTCTTTGTGCTTTTTCTCCATCTTCTCCTTCTCCTCATTCTCCCTGGGTTCATAATTCTGTGCCATACTCAATATTACAGAAGGGGAGGAGGTAGTCCACGTGCTCTCCGAAGCCTGCAACCGAGTCGCGATCTCAGGAAGCAGGTTCGTAACAAATCTATTAACGAACAATTGGACACCTCCCTCCACTGACAGGTCCTGTCCGCTAAAATCCCAAAACACACCTTCAAATCGAGTGAAAAAATCGGACACACTTTCATCTTTCTTCTGACGACATGCCGTTAACTTATCCCAATCTACCCTTCTTTGTGGAATAAGAGAATGCATATAGGTAATAATCCGACCAGGCAAAGCTAGTATCTTGGCCTTAGGCTTCTCACCAGGCTTCCTCTCCTGGTCCCATGCCTTAATCTGATCCCAAGTACCACCCAATTCTGCAACATGGTCCTGTGTGTGTACCTGCCTCCAAATATCCACGGGTACCAGTAAACCGAAGAACATTTCAATATCTGCAAGCATCATCACTGTGGATGAGCGACCTCTGTCAATTCCTTATAATATGCAGTAGGATTCTTCCTAGGGTCGGGTAACTGAGTCTTGAGGGACAAAACCTCACTCCTCTTCCATGGGGTATAAACCCATTGTTCCTGAAACCAGGCCTCTACCCGGGGTCTAGTAACAACGTTATGCTGATCTCGTAGCTCTGGTATTTCAGGGTGATATATAGGGTGGACTTCCCTCATCGGGAATTAGGACACTGCCTTCGGGCTCTTCTCAAGTAGCCTACCCTGATAAGCAACCAGTGTTGCAACATTACCAAAGACCTGACCAGGTGCCATATCAGCAGCACACATTGTCCCTAATATCATAAATAATCTGAGGTGCAGCATTGTTAAAACACTGCTCACATAGTCCAATCAGAGTAGCCGACATGTGCTTAAGGGCATGCTACTGCACAAAATGCTCATAATCTTTCATCACACTCCACACATCTTCCACACTGTAAATGGGGTGACGAGCCCACTGAGTGGCCTGATTGGCTACCACCTTCTTCTCCATCGCCCACATCAGATCGTATCAATATTCGCCCCAGTCGTTCCCTAGCTGTCGCCCAGTCCCCATCCCCTAATCCCCTTACAGGCGTTCCACTACTCAGTACCGTCGGGGAATGAAGGAAAAGGGAAGGGGTAGTAACAGAGGGAATGGGCACCAATGTCGCCAAGGGCTGTGTTGTAGGTGTAAGAGCTGGAGAGAGAGATGCCGAAACAATAGGCGTAGCAGGATGACTTGCGGTCATCGCAGGCGCTGAAGGCGAAGCCAAAGAAAGGACAGAAGGTGTGGTGGCCAAAGCAGCCGAATCAACGACAGGAGAAACAGAAACAGAAGAAACGGGCAATTGTGGCTGTGGAATGGCAGGATATATTTTCTGCGGGTCATATGGGGGTGGAGGTCGAGCATCTAACAATTCCTCCACAAATGTATCATTTTCTTCTCGAACAACATAAGACTTTTCACATTGCAATCGAAATTTCCTATCAGCACACTCTATCCCTTTCTCTGTTCTCTCTCTACCATACGCTACAGCGTTCGGAGTCACCGTCTGCATTTTTCCCTTCTGGGCCTCCTTCTCTGCTTCCATTCGTCTCTGTCTAGCTTCCTTTTGCCATGTTCTGAGGGAATCGAACATTGTCTGTCTACTTCTTTTCGCAAACAATTTATCCTGCAGGAAATTAATTAATTTTTTGTTCATCAAAAGTGCCCGTCAATGGCCACTGCAACTCGGCATTGTCCCTCGTATATTTGTGCCATAACATACTAAACATAATAGGGCGAAGGCCATGTTTGACATACATATCGAAATTAGGGGTGCCTTCTGGTGGCGCTGGCTGACTTTCTTCCAATCGAGCATCAGTAGAACAACAACGACAACCCACACAACGCAATTTACTAAAGCAGGGCATTTTTACAAGAAAACTAGTTCACCATTTATGCCGAGCAGATATTTGCAAATATCTTATCAAAGTTGGTCCTCAGACCTCACCAAATACAAACCAAAGTGATACCATGTTCACAAAGACCTCAAACAAATTTAAGCGCTTGTCCAAAAACAGTCTTCAGACCACACCAAATACAGACCAAAATGGCGCCGTAGCCACTACAAACCAAAACAAACTCACCTGGTGCACACAGGTCGAACCAATTTATTCTCCACTGCCGACTCTTCGGACCAGACGGTCAGATCCAAGGGTTTCGCCATTCAGGACCCCAGCCGGGATGACCACTGGCCGAGGCACCGCACGGTCAGACAGACGGGGCAGCTGCAAGTACCAGACTCTCTCATGCAGGAATCCCCGGTCCGCCCGTCTGACCTGACGCGGCCCCGACCTCCCCACCTGTCCGCGGGCAAAGAAGGGTCACTCACCCGATGGGGTCACTGTTCGGGCGCCAACTGAAGTAAGTGACCCGATTAGGGCCACCCGGGTCACTCGCTACCACCTCTCAGCCTTCCATACAAATGAAGAGTCGGTCAGACAGTAGAGAATACAAACCAAAGTTATTTATTAGAATGCGCTCGAGCGGAGTCCGGTCTGACCAGCCTCCTTAGATTGCTGCAGAGGGACTGACCCTCGCCAACATGGTAATACCAGATATACATTTCCAATACCCCAAAGGCACGCCCTAACTGGAATTTTCCAGTTAGTAGCTAATGAACAAAGGAAACATAGAGGGATGAGCTACCATCCTGAGACCGGGTATATGCTATCTCAGTTTCAAGGTTACTCTGCCTGCCCACACTGCTCTGAGCTGTGGGAGCAAGCCTATCTAGACGGAAAGGTATGCAATAATATGAACAGTCTATTCATTAGCACAGCAAAGCTCAACCTTGAAGGAACAGGGGAAAATAACATCGGGACTGCTTTCTGCTGAGGCGAACAGATTGAGACAGAAACTGGGTTTCGATCAGGATACAAAATGGCGGCTGAATACAAAATGGTGCCGCAAATGCTAACTTAAATCGCACAATGCTAGAAGGAGTCGATCGAAAGCATTTTTCAGTCCGACATAACCAGCCTGTTAGGTCTTGCGGAGTGGTCTAGATTTGGTTTGCATCTCCATCTGGGTAGAGGAGCCTGGGTGTTGGCAGCGCTAGCATCCGGAGGGTATTGAGGGATGGGAGCGTTTCAGATTCTTTAGTGAGTCATATGAGTTGACCATTTGACTTTCAGATATGCAATAGATTGCAGATGTCAGCCCTTACCAGAAGTAGATATGATTTTATAGCATCAAGCGTAGAGGAGAGATGGGTGGTACTATTGAGATTGATGGAGCTATTAAGTTGAAAGGTTGGATTGGAGGTGGTCATGGTGATTAAAGGTGTAGGGACATCTCTTGGTCTCAAGACTGGTGAGAGCACTATAAAATTGGGAGCTTGTTGAATCTAAGGAGATGGGTGGTTGGTAGATTGTAGTAATGTCTGTCGGTATCTTAATATTGGATAACTGATTAGGAGTAGTGCGGATGTTATCACCACTGAGAGCATGGTTGCTATGGGTTTCATTTGTAGGTTGGGAAGGAGAGTTGCTTGAGTGGAGTTGTAAAAGGGCAGGATCAACACTCTCGAATGAGGAGGGTGAATTTTTGACTGTAGTGATATAATTGGTGGGTGAGTGGTGGGAAGGGGTGGGAGTAGATGGAGTGTGGTTATCCGTTGGAAGGGAGACCGTGGTGCGTTGAGATAAGGGGGGGTCGTGTAGTATCAATGTCTATCTTATTCTTGATATAGGAGAAGAGGTTGTCAAAAAGTTCCAAATTGTGATTAGATGATTGAATGAGCACCGTGCCATTGTTTTTTTTTATTTTTTTATATATCTTTTTATTAACTGTGCTCATATTATCAGACATTACAGAACATTGTTCATATAGCATGTGATAGAAAAACATTTCACTGTATAATGTAAGGCTGGCATAGACACAAGCAGGGCAATCAACTGTTAAAACCTGGTCCAGACCCACCCCCCCTCGCCCTATATTTCCGCCAAGGCCCCCAGATCTTTTCCCATTTCTTAGTGCAACCTCTACTCTTATAGATAGTCTCCTCAGCTCTCTGGCACCAATCTAGATCACGCAACCACTGGTCCCATTGCGGAGGAGCCTGCGCCCCCCCCAGCCACTGGCTATATTTCTTTTAGCAACCCCGGCTGCCAGTGCCAGCCAGATCTCATTATATCTGGACCAGTCAGTGGCCCCCTTAATCATTAGCAATAACCACCTGGGCTCCAGCGGAACCGGCGAGCCCACAACCGTTGCCATCGTGTCCGTGACCTTAGTCCAGAAGGGCACTATCTCGGGGCACTCCCATAATATATGATAGAAGGAGCCGTCACCTCGACATCCCCGTGCACAGAGGGCCGACTGACTTCTACCCCAGGTATACAAGTGAGTGCGAGGGTAATATACGCGATGTAGAATTTTTAGCTGCACTAAGCGGAACCTGGGGCAAATTGCTATCTCTCGCGGGCTTCGCAGGGCATCCTGCCAATCGTCATCCTCCAGGGCACCTACGTCGCTCGCCCATCTCTCTCGCAACGACACCAATGGGTCAGGCATGTTATTTATGAGTTTACGATAAATAGTAGAAGTGGGTTTCTCTAAGATGGGATCAAGGAGCAGCCTATCCTCCATGGGGGAATACTCCGGGATGGACGTGCCGCACCGTATGTGTGAGCGTAGGGCATGAGTAAGGCGTATGTAGTGGTAATGTTGTGAGTCATGAAGATCGTACTCTTTTTTCAGATAGTCAAAGGAGCGTGGGGCATCCCCTTTCCATACATCTCCCAAGTACTCGATGCCTATTAATTTCCAACCCCTGAAGCCATTGAGTCGGGTCACTTCTGCTAATTGCTCACCGAGCCATAGAGGGGTTCTGCCCGTCAGGGAGCCCATCCACCCCAGGAACTTGTTTGCCTCCCTCCAACACTGAACCACCACCCCTGTGTGCGAGGACCAGTCCTTCCTTGGCCTACGGGCATATAGCAATGGCTCGCAGTTTCCATCTGGCATTACCAACCGGTCAACCCTGTAGGCCGGTTCCGACCTAGCCGCATACACCCACTCGTTGACCACCTGTAGCTGGGAGGCCCAATAGTACAATTGTATGTCTGGGAGGGCCAGCCCCCCATCATACACTCCTCTCGTCAGCTTGTGCAACGCAATCCTGGGGTTGCCACTATCCCAGAGCAGCGTCCGCACTGCCTGGGATATTCGTGTGAATACCCCAGTCGGAATCGGATACGGCGTGTTTTGTAAGATATAAAGGAGTCTAAGCAATGCAAGCATCTTGAACATTGCCGCTCGTCCCATGAGGGAGAGAGGTAGCGACTGCCAATGACACACGTCAGTTGCCAGGCGTATCAGTTGGGGTTCCAGATTCTTGGCGTGGAACTCCGTCCTATCCCTGGTGATGTACACCCCTAAATACTTGAACCCGTCAACGTCGATTGATACTGGGCATCTGGTCGGGATCCGCGGAGGAGGACCCGAGAGCGGATAGATCACTGACTTCGCCCAATTAATAGTGTATCCCGAGTAGCTACCGAATAGTTCGAAGAGATGCAGCGCCCGCGCCATCGACTGGTACGGTCTGGCCATGTACAACACAATATCGTCCGCGTATAAAGAGATACGCTCTTCCCAGTCGTCGTTCAGTGCCAGACCCCAGAATGACCTGTCCCTCCTGATCCAGTGGGCCAGCGGCTCCAGGGCCAATGCGAATAGGAGGGGGGACAGGGGGCATCCCTGCCTCGTTCCCCTTCGGAGTGGGAATTCTCTGGACACCGTCCCATTAACTCTCACTCTCGCTATCGGTTGCTCATACAGGAGGCGCAGCCAACTGCAAAATGTCGGGCCAAAACCTAGACGTTGGAGAACCATAAATAGGTACGGCCATTCAATACTGTCGAATGCCATTGAGGCGTCCAGCGCCATCAATGCTGTCTGAGTGTTCCCCACATCTTCTGTCATGTATAATACGCCATATAGGCGACGTAGATTATGGCGGGTGCTCCTGCGCGGCATGAATCCCGGCTGGTCAACATGCACGAGATCCGACAGAACCGGAAGCAGCCTATCCGCCAGGGCCTTAGCTAAGATTTTTGCCTCGACGTTGATAAGCGAGATTGGCCGGTAAGAAGAGCATTGATCGGCCGGCTTGCCTGCTTTATGGATCACCACAATCGTGGCTTCCCTCTGATCGGGCGGGAGCCTTCCCACCTTTCGCGCTTCTAGATACATCTGAAGGAGGGGCCCAGTGATGACATTCGCCTGTCGCTTGAATATCTCTACTGGGAGCCCGTTTGGTCCCTGTGCTTTCCCAGATTGGAGGGAATTGAGGGCCTCCCCTATTTCCTCCCCAGTAAAGTCTGCCTCTAATCGATCTCTTTGTTCCTGAGACAGTGTGGGCAACGCGAAGTCCTGCAGGAACTCCGCACAGTCCTGTTCCGACCTGGTGCAGACCGGGGTGTAGACCCCTTCAAAGTATGACGCAAACGCTTCCGCTATATCCGTGCTATTGGATGCTAGTGAGCCTGTCTTGTCCCGTACCTCAGCCACCCAGGAACGCTCCCTGTCCCTGCGTTCAAGCCACGCCAGGAGCTTCAGGGCTTTATCTCCTACATCGTAAATCCGGTGTTGCGTGGCGAGGGAATAGGCTCGCGCCTCGCCCTCAGCCAGCGCCCGGAGTTCCGTCTGTTTAAGAGCCAATATATGGCAGCGATCAGTTGCGGACGCCGCGCCGGTGTCTCGCTCAAGATTCACTATCTCCTGTTCTAACTGCCTGATCTGTAGGGACTCCTCTTTCTTTTTGGCCCCAATCAGGGCCTGGGCCTGACCTCTCAAAACAGTCTTGTACGCTTCCCATAACGTGAGGTGGGACTCAACTGACCCCCGGTTCTCTTCAAAGTACAGCCGGGAGCCCTCCCGAAGTCTATCTCCTATGGTTGCATCCTGAAGGTGCCACGGGTCTATCCTCGGGAATGCCGCCTTGTTAATCACCGGACCCCTAAGGATGACGCTGACTGGGGAGTGATCAGAAAGTCCCCGGGCCAGGATGTGGGGTTCCGCATAGTCGCCCATCTGGTCAGTGCGCGCAAAAAGGTGGTCTAGTCTAGAGAAGGACCCATGCCTGGCCGAAAAGAACGTGTATTGTCTGTGTGTGGGATTGTGCGTGCGCCACAAGTCCCAAAGCCCCAGGGCCTTGGTGAAGCCCTGCAACCCATTTTCTCCCCTGAACCCCTGCCCCCCGCCCGAACGATCCAAGTCAGCATTCATTACAGCATTCGTGTCTCCCCCCACCAGAAGGGTTCCCCGTGGAAGGTCTGCCAGGAAGGAGCCCAGTCGTGTAAAAGTCGTGGTGTGTAGGCCGGGCGGGATATAGCATGAGCCCAGCACAACAGTTCGCCCCTCCCATCTACCCGCCACTGCCGCCATGCATCCCGAGTCGTCTGTCCACGTACCAGACATCACCATGGGGAGGGCATTTCGAATCAAAATACCCACCCCCCTAGAACCGGATGTAAACCCCGAATGGGCCACCATTTTATACCCAAAGCGGTCAAGTGCCTTACATCTATTGCCTCGCAGATGTGTCTCCTGCAGGAGAACCACATCAGGGGAGTGCCGCTTCAGGTGTTGCAACACCAAAGTTCGTTTAATTTTGTTACCCAGCCCGTTTACATTCCACGTCCATATTTTAACCTGCGTCTGTTCACCCATTTGTAGCTGGGGACCCCAATCTCCTCGGATAGACCATGTCCCCCTGTGTCCTGTTACGGCAAATCTCACATGCAAAAGAACTAGTTTGATAATGAGCAAAACATACCTTTCCCCAAGAACCAGCCCCCCTCTTCCCCCAACACCCCCCTCCCTGCCTCCCTGCTCGGTGGGTCCCCAGCCTCCCACCTTCCAAACTTGCAGAGTGCCTGTCGCCCCATCAGCCCCAAATCAACTTGGAAAGGGAACGTAAGCTTGCAGTCATCAGAAAGAATTATACCTAAATAGCGGAGGTTACACCCGCTAATATGGATATATCCCAGCAATCCTCAGCCACCTCCCCAGACCCCCCCCCCCCCCAACACTCTCGGCCCTCCCTGAATCAACATTTGGGGCATTGAGCCTGCATATCAACCCGTAACATGCCCATGGTACTTAAGTTCGGCAATCAGGAGTGTCTCTCAGAGTTCCTGTTCAGACCCGGGGCCTCAAATTCCATGTACACCCCCATCACCAAGGGCGGGATTCACCTCAAATTGGTGCGCTCACCACTGTCACTTGTGCCCACTCTGTTCACGGTCCTGGGTGTCCGGTGCTAATCTGTCCGTACCCACTGGGTCTCGACCAGGCTGGTGGTTTTCTGATCTGCACGGGCCTCCGTTTCTGCCCACTGTTCGCCACCCCTCCAGCCAGTCGCTGGCCTCTTCAGGTGAATCAAAAAAATACGCCTTATTGCCATCCAAGATCTTGAGACGAGCTGGGTATAGCATCATGTACTTCACTCCTTGTTCCCTGAGGGCTCTTTTAACCCCTTCAAAGGACCGTCTCTGACGTTGGACATGGAGAGTGAAGTCTGGGAAGAAGCGAATCGTGGCGTTCTCGAGTTGAAGGTCCCCAGATACCCGTGACGCCTGGCATCACGATCTCTATAGTTCAGGATTCGGGCGATGATGGTACGCGGAGGGGCCCCAGGCTTAGGCCTACCCCCTAGTGCGCGATGAGCCCGTTCTACCGAGAAGAAGTTGGATAGGCGCTTCGGCTTCAGGTGGTTAAGTATGAGGTCCTCTACGAACCAGTCCGTGGATGGCCCCTCCAGACCCTCCGGGACCCCCACTATACGGATGTTGTTGCGCCTCGCACGTCCCTCCTGGTCCTCCAGCCGTGCATATATGTCCGTTTGGTTTTTCGTCAGGGCGGCTACTTGTTCTTCAAGTCTCTTTGTCTTGGATTGGAGACTGCCAATACCAGTCTCTGCCACAGCCACTTTGTCCGACATTTTCCTGAAGTCTGCGCGCAGTAAATTAACCTCCTCCGTCACCGAGTCCAGCTTAGGTTCCAAGGTTCCGCGCAGGTCCCTAATGGCCGCCATGATGTCTCTGAGCGAGGGGTCAGGGCCGTTGTCCGCAGTTTCCTCCCGTTGGCTCGCCCCTTGGAGTCTCTCTTCCTTTCCCATAGTCACTGTGTATTTGTCTATGTGATTGGACTGGCCTTGCCCTATCGGTCTGGTGCGGCCCATTGCAGAAGGCGTATTCCTGGCGCACGTGGTGTAAGGGCACCGCTGGTCAGATCGCTGTGAGCCTGTGGGGCCCTCCGGTGCCCGCCACAGGCCCACGAGGCACCCGCTTTAACTACGCTCTCTGCAGTTCAGGTCTATAGAGACAGTCCGATGTTCGGCCCCCCCCGTTCCACGGACACGATCCTGGCTCCCTCTGGGTCTGACTGGGCCCCCTCCGCTCCGTGCCCCGTTCTCCCGTTGCAGATGGTAGGTTGGTGGTGAGCTGGGCGTGGGCCCAGGGGTCGCCTTCTCCCCCCTCACTGTAAGCACTGTGGTGCCTGGGTCCCACCCTCAACTGCGGCGCCGTTGTTGCTCACTCACCAAAGTCATGGCTCCAAGTACTGTCCCATAATCGGGCCTCTGTCCCTGGCCTCTTGCTCCCGCCCAGGGTCCGCGTGGGCGCCGCTGTGTCTGATCGCTACCTCCACGCAGGCCGTCGGGCCTTTCTCCAGGGCCCCCGCGGCCCACTCCACCGCCGGAGGGCCGCGCCGACTCCTATCGGGGCCCAGAGTACGTCGGGTCTGGCTGCCGCCTGTTTCGCAGGACTCCCCTCCGGTTCTCCGCCTGCCCTCTCAGACTGTTGCTGCCTTCCAGGGGACTCACCGCCTCAGTCTCCACGCCTGCTCTGCAAGTTCGGCCGATTCAGATCCCCACCTGGAGCGGGCCGCAGCGTCTCCTTCTCTGCCGCGCGTGTGCTTTCAGCAGCCGCCACCTCTGGATTGGAGAGAGCGCACTCTAGGAAGCGCGTCCAGCCACCCCCAGACAGGGGCTTCGTCAGGCAACACACGCCTCGCTGGCGGGCGCCATTTTATCGCTCCGGCTCGAGGGGCCCGGGTCTCCGAATCGCGGAGTTAGCAAGGCCGGGGGGGGTCGTCTCGGTCACCGCTGCACCCCGCCGCCTCCCGACGTCGTCAGACGCCGTTGGGTGCCACTTCTGTTACGGATATTGCCGGATTTCGGGTGTCTTGTAGCTGACTGCTAGCGCAGCTCCTTTAGCTTGCGGCCATCTTCCTCAGCTGCAAGCCACGCCCCCCCACCGTGCCATTGTTATAGATGGAGATAATAGCTTCAGCATTGAACAGGGGTGTGGACACAATAGTTTATAGCCATCTGGTATTTTTTTGCTAGAAGTGATGTTGAAGCAGGCGTAGAGCACTTTTCTCCACTGAGCACGATGGTTGCTGAAGAAGATAAGATCACGGAGTATGGATTCCTTAATGTAACAGAAGTGTTTCTTTGTTAGATTTGAGAATTTTTCTTGTTTGAGATGTTTTTATGGTGTTTTTGCTTAATTTAGGAGGATAATTAATTTTAAACGAGTTATGTCCTGCTTGGTACATAAGGGAGTTCAGCCTATTTATACGGGATGCTTCCATGTTGCGTAAACTAAGCAGTGAGGAGTGAGAAAGTAAGAATCAAAAGAAGTAGTGATATCTTAATGGAGGGGGTCCCTTTCCGAGATGGCTGCCCTTTTTGGGAGATAAACAGATGGTAACGATAAACTGGCGGCAAAGAGCTGGCCAGTCAACCAGGAAGCTTGAATCATGGATGAATATTAAGCCAAAAGCGTCAATAGGACTGCATGTGCATGGAAAAGTAAGGCTTCCGAGGAGCAGAGTTTTCTGGATCAATGATCAATAAGGATAAAGTACCCTAGATGCAAGAGGGCAGACATACATTACACGTCAGCAATGTGTAAGCCTAGATTTAAATTCTCACCCTCTAAGTTAGGAGTGACAATGTGAATCAGTCCGTGAGCATTTATGTATTTTACAAATGATGGAGTATGAGAGCGTGTAAAGACGACTGGACATTTCTTAAAAATGTCTTTCCCCTGACATGTGAGTATCCGAAGGGGTCCCCCAGCCCTGCTGGGAAGCCCCAGAGGGATGTTAAATAATGGTTCTTCTCTGTTGCTCTTGGAACTGAAAGGCGACCAGGAAGACAAGCCCATTGACGTCATTTAGGGGTTACAGCAATGACCTGTGATCTTCACCTTGCGAACCCCGGCATGATCTGTGCGGTCCTTGTATTTATTACGATAATCAAAACCTATTGGCTTATCATCCCGCAGTATTGAAATGGGCTGGCACCAGCATATATTACTCCTAGTGACCTACTCACACTTAGAGGCGGGGTCTGCCTCTTACACCTGTATTGCTTCTCAGACATCCATAGAGCGTGAATAACGTCCGAATCCTTCCACACATGCACCCTCTACTCAAGGAATGCTGGGAAGTAAAACTGATTATTTACAAGCAAAGTTGTCAGACATTCTTTTGTTTCTGTTATCTTTGGCCCAGTGAGGTTATGCAGTGGGCACTATTAAAGGTTATTTGTCAGCCTTTTTAGCCTTCCTGCGTTTAGCGGACCAACTGTCCATGTTTAAATCACCTGTTGTGATGAGATTTATAAAAGGTTTGACACACATGTTCCCTCCCAAACCGTTTGTGAAGTCACAGTGGGCCTGAACTTGGTCTGGACTGTTCTCATGCTCTGTGTTTCCAGTCCATGCGAAGTTGCTTGCTGCACACCTGCCTTTGATGACTGTCTTCCTCACTGCAATTACATCAGCTCATCTTGTGATTGAACTCCAGGCACTTTCTGTGCAACTGCCATACACCACGTTTTTCCTGGTGCTGACAACTCAGGCGGCATTCTAGCAGAAAGTTGTGACTCCTTTCATGTTGGGCAATCATTCACTGCCAACGTTCTTTGCCGCGACTCACCTCTTGGAAGAGGAGGAGAGACTCTATCGGCTGGACCCCAAAATGGCTTTAAGCTTTTACATTGGTCATATTAAGGAATTCCATGTGGACGATTAGCGTTTTGTGGGGTTCTCTGGAGCAAAGAAAGGAGAGGCTGTTTAGAAGCAGACCCTTGTCCAGGTGGAGGGTCCTATGCATTGGTCCACAAGCAGCCCCCGTATGGTCTGAGAGCCCAATCCACCAGGATCAAGGCCTCTAATACTGCTTTGGCTCACAGAGTGCATGTCCTTGACATCTGACAGGCTGCAATGTGGTCGTCTGTATATACTTTCAGGTAGCACTGCTGCCTTGACAGCCAGGTCTGACGAGAAAGCGTTTTGCCTGCTTTGTTCTGCAGGACATTTTGGTATGAATCCACTCAACAGATCCTCCACCTGGGGAAGTTCTACTTGGCGTCTATTCTAAGGTGAGAAATCTGTGGTTAGAAGTATTCATCAGAAGAATAAGTTACCTTCAGTAATGCTCTTTCTGGTGGATACTCTGTCTTACCATAGATTCCTCACTGCCCTCCCACTTCTCCATTCTGTGGAGTGGCCTTTTTTTAGCATCTAAAAAAGTCCCATGTTAGTATTCAGCACACAAGTTCCAACAATTGTTCGCGTCTCAGGGTACAGAAAAGGAAAAGCAAGAAACTGATATCTGCATGCAGGAGTGGAGCTCATATGCGGCTCTGCTCCTTCCCTTCTGAGGCAGTATAGATCCAGGACAGAGCCACATAGTGCCACGTGGCTGTGCGTAGGAGCACTGCTAAGAAGTGTCCAGATCCAGTCTGGCACTTGGGAAGTATTCGAAGGTGCGGAATCTACGGTTAAATCAACTGTACACCAGAAAGAGCGTTACCGAAGGTAAGTAAGTTGTGCGCCTTGCACAAGGGGATAAAGGATACATAAAAAAGTATGTTAGGGTTGTGGTCATTTTCAACACGATTGCACTTTTGTTATATAAAGAGTTCAGTTTGTAACAAAATTGCAGTTTGGTTGAAAATACTTCTTTGCCATGTACACATGGTGGGTGTCTTGTTGAGTGCGCTCTTCCTTGCCCGTAAGGGGAAGGTAGTGTTATGGACCTTAAGTCCCATGCCTTGGCCAAAAGCACAGATATATTTTTAAAAGCCTAACACATTGTCCAATGGTGAGCAGTTGCCACTAGACCAGGGTCTTTAAGCCCTCCTACGTTGGCCAATAGCAGGGTGCGATATGTCACTGCTGCATTCACTGCCTTGCATAAGGGCAATGCCTTTTTTCTTTAAATCCTTCTTCTTTGCTGATATCAAGAGCGGTTTATTTTACCCCCCCCCTCCCCCCACCTTGACCAATTGCCGTAGAGGGCATTTAGTGGCTTAAACCACCCACCATATCCATGGACGGCAGAGTAGGTTTAGTAACCATTTCTGCCTTGCCCAAGGGCATGGGTGTGTCTATTATCACCTCGTCTTGCCTTGCTTCGTCATGGAGTAGGTATTTCTTAGCCCCCAACCAAAACAACTTGCCGAAAGGTGTGGAGGGAATTCCCATCTTACCGGGCGACTGGCCAAGTGATGCTTCATTATTGGAAAGACAGCACTGGGGTAGCTTTCGGATGGTCCAGGCTTCTGAGGACCACACAATCAAGCCCTCATATTTTCAAGCACAATCTCCTGTAGTAATTTAACATTAAATGCCAAGCGGAAGATCAGTCCAAAATGCCAGATCACAATCTCAGATGCTCACTGCTGTACTGGTGATATAACGTACCGGACAAACCCCTGATGGACTGGGTGGCATGGAGGCCACTTGTGAAAATCTGGGGGGTGTCCCTACTGGGCACATCACTCAACCCAGTGGTTGCTGCATTCTATTTTTGCCGTCTTGCTATAGACAGCTTGAGCTGTCTTTTGGGAAACATCATTGTACACAGTACTCCACAGAGCCAATCCTTGCTCAAGATTGGATGGCTTTTATGTCAGTCACAGTTGCCTTGACTCTTTTTGTTTCTTTCTTCCCTTTGTGTTTGAGCCGCCCAAAGGAGGTTTTTGGTTTCACCATCAGTATACTCGTCATTCATCCTGCTCCGAACACAGCATTACAAACAGAGCCACATTTAAACAACACCCGTCTTCTGCCTTTCAGTGCCAATTAGTGGTCACTGCTAAAACTGCAGCATCAATGCGGAATATACAACATTGGACTTGACAGACATTGAAGACTTAAGTGTACAAACATTGGCAATGCCCATCGTCTCCCTTATCAGTAAAGGTAAGCAAGACCCATTGGCATTGCCATGGTTGTTTTTCCAGTAGACAGTGCATGCAGGAGGTGTCGATGTGCAGGTCTGCTGGGCCTCAGGCGCGTGTGCTCCGACTTACAGCTTCACATGGTAGTATTCATTCCATTATTATTGTAGGTACAGCTGCTGCTGGTTCTCATAAGTCGTCATGGGACTTGGACCAATCACACGAGCTGTGTATCTGCGCTTTTCCCCCATGCCTACCCCGTCCATAGGATGAACTGCACTTAGCATGGCACTGACGTTACCATCACCATCTGCCCCATCCCAACTGACTAGTGGGCAGGAGGTGATCACCGTGATGTGACCTAGCTTCGGGCACTTTAAGCAGTGACCATCTTTTCACCCTACACAAGTCCAAAGATTTGAGTGTGGGGCAATAGTAATTTCATTTGAGTGAATTACTGCAGAATTAAATATACAATACAATGTTGATTTAAGTGGATAATTCATCAGATAAACATGATAAGTTGTTGCAGTTAAGATACACAAGTCTAATAACTTTTGTGTCAAATTTTCTAATGTTTAGTAGGTACTATGAGAAAACTATGACCAGGGCTGGACTGGACGTAGCGGGCATCAGACTTTTCCCCGGTAGCAAAAGCACCATTGCTTCACACTTGCAATCCCCACCTCCCCCCACTCCCAGGTGGCTGGTCAGACAAAATTGCTACATTGCCAGGACTGCTTTGGGTTCCAAGTCCGGCCCTTGCTATGACCATGGATAATTTTTAACATTAGAAAGATATTTCCAACACCTACAAAATGACTACAAGTGACCAGTGAAGTATGCCTCTGCCGCCCCTGTCCTGCATAACTTTAGCCTAGGCTCCTCTTCTTCAGTGTTTGACGAGCTGCTGAGAGAGATGGAGGCTGACCGCAGGCTGAGGCAGCTAGGATTCTCATGGTGTGTACCGCCTGCCCCTCCTCGCCTCATACACATCTCCTCCTGTTACTTTCTTCAGGGAGGAGGCAGGTATTGAAAATGATCCAAGCTGGTAGTGCCTGCGCTGTGGTGCCTCTTATGTCCTCTCACTCTAATTAGTTGTGTACAGCTGAATGTTCTTGGGCGTGATGCTGAGCCTGTTGGCATGGATGGCACAGAAGTGGGTGACTTCAAATAGCCCGTCCATGTAGGTCTCGCTGACCTCCTACAGGACCTTGGGGTGGGGTGGGGGAGGTCAGCAAGTGCACGCTTTCCTCGAAGTCTTGCAGAATCACCCCCATCAGGGGCTGGAAGAGCAGTTACCAAATGAGCATCTTAGTAGATTTCTGCGGCATGTAGATCTCCTTGAGAGCTACAGTCCGAGGCCACTAGTGATGATGTTTCTGGACTCTGCCCATCTTCTGGGTGCTCCTGCAGTCAGCCTTGTTGTTCAGGTGCTTGCAAAGTGTCTTCCTCTACACGCGGTTTGGTTGGCGGATGCCACGTGAGAGTTACCCCTTCTTTCCTCTGTATAAATAATAGTTCGATGTAGTGCACCTCTCTGGTGCAGCTTTGAGTGTGGCACGTTAGCTTTTTCCTCTAGAGCTACTTAAGAGGCACTCTGCCCCTCGCCAAGCCCCCCCTCAAGCCTGCTCCACCCCCACGCCTCTCCCAGAAAAATTAAAACAAAGGGTCATGGAGGCTGTCGCCAATGTCCTGGGATGTTTATGCACCTCTTAATGGACATCGGCTGCTTACAGCCTCCGAAAACGGGCTGAAAATCCACTCTTTACAGTGGGTTTCAGCTCGTTCTTCCTGCCACCGTGTGATTTCGGCTCCTCAACGTGTGATCGTGTGAAGGGAGCCGAAATCGTCTGAAACACGGCAGCACCTTGTGAGCTGGCAGGTATGGACGTCTATGTCTACACATATACCCCCATTCCCTTCCTCTCCTCCTCAATGTAATGTGTCAAGTAGAGCCAATTTTCCCTTCTCCTACTACCCTCTCAGTTGCTGTCATTTTTCTTCGGCTCAACAACGTATCTTAAAATTGACCAGGGTCACTGGCCATCGACATGGTGTCCCCCTCCCCCCCCCCCCCATGTCTTTCTGCTTATGTGTCTAATGGGATGTGAGACTTCACCCAAGAGGTCTACAAGCTTAAAATGGTGATTATGAAGCTTCACACAGACTCCTGCCGCGTACAGAATTCTTTGGAAGATATGGAAATGACGAATAAGAAGTAGGGGGTACCTGGAGTGATCCATGTTCTTCTCAGTTGTTACTAGGTTTTTTAAAAAGGACATAAAAATGCCTCATCTGGTCCTTTCAGGTGTTCAAACTGGAGACCACCTCTGTCTTGGAGCATGTGCGATAGCATGCTATCAGCTGTTGGTACAAAGTTGAGAAATGACATGAAGAAGTGGTTATCTGCGTAAGGTAGTTTATGCATTGAACATCTTGCTAGCACGCTCTACTTGGAGTAGACTTGGTTAATGAGTGAAAAGACCTTTGGACAGGCACAAGGAAGCAGTAATATTCTGGAAGGAGGGATCTACTGCAAATGGTGGCCAGTGAATGGGGTGAAGTTGGATTGCCTTGACATTCTTTGTATCAAACCTCTTTACGATTAATTAAAGATTTAGTGCAGACAGCCGCTATCTTTAAAGGTTCCATCTTATTTATAGTCATGATGCAAAATTCTGTTTTTCCCCAGGTCAATGATGATTTCAGTGTGATTGGGCGAGCCTTGTTCAAAAAGGAGACCAATATCCAGATGTTTGTGGGGTTGAAAGTCAAATTGTCCACCGGTGAGGAAGGCATCATTGAGGGAAGTTTTGGACAGAGTGGAAAATACAAAATACGAATTCCAAGTAAGTGCTTGTATATCGAATTTATTTTGATGAAATGTAATAGTCAACCTTGACATCATCGAAAATGTATTGAGTTGCCATATACATACCCTATTCAAGGGGGCGTCACTGCCGAGAAGAAACAAAAATAATATTGCATACAGTATGGTAACCTAAGACATTTGAAGTTTGTGTATTTTCATTAATAGAGAATTCCAAATCTAAGAGGGGGTCACACTTTGATGAAACTCTCTAAAAGGGTGATTGCAATATCTTCACTTCCTCTTCCATCCACCACATCTCAGATAGACTGATCCTGGCCCTGTTGTTCCCTGGAGGCTGTTCCCTTCACCTGACCTTAATCCATCACCTCACAGTAGGCCAGTGTTGTTCACATTGCACGAGTTGAATATGGCCGAGATGATGGCTGCTCCAACGTTAAGTAGGCCATTTACTGTATAACCAAAGTATCTTTGCCATCCCAATGAAGCTTGCAAGTCTACAGAGCTTCTGTAGTGACAAAAACATTGTGATTTAGGATTTTGGACAAATTTGGCTGTATTCACCCCATGAATCTATGAGGTCACAGTAATGATGCCCTTCACTTTCTTGCCTGCACAACAGCGGAAGAACAATTTTACACAGCACACCTTTGATACAAATGATAATCCCGTCAATTTTCAAATCGCCCGCTATCCCCACATCCTCACCCGTGCTTACATTCCTGTCTCGGGCCTCACCTTGTAACACATCCAGGGCATGGCTGCGCTTATGAAGACCCACGCCTTGTGCCCCGTGTACTTTGCATGTGCTCCAACCTGGAGGCTACATCCATAGCAGGCGTCGAGGCGTCACTTTTGGGCTCCTGGTGAGACTGGCGAATGGTGTTGAAGATCGTGCCACTGTGCTGCCTCCCTTCGCACTCAAGGATCAGTGATTAGGTCTGGTTTCACAGCACTGCAGTCTGTCTGGGCTTTGGTTACCAATTCTTTAAAATATATTTAAACTGTGCTTTAGGTCAGCTCAGAGAAGTATATTTCTTTTACCTCATGCTGTTGGGTGTATCATTCCACCTCCTTTGAAACGCTTGCATTTCAATGCACCAGGGACTATTTTACTTCACAAAAGTACCCTGAATCATCACTCATCAAATTCTTTATCTCATAAACGCATTGTATACAGAAAACAAACAATTTTTTTTGTTTTCACTCTCAAAGGCCTTTTTAATGTTTAATTAGAACTCAAAATGCAAGCCAGACCTATTAGCTGTGAAAATGTTTGTTTTAAAAAAAGCATGCTATAGTTGTCTTTTTATTGAGATGCTGGGCTAAATATTACTAATTAATCTTAGTATGAAATGTGTGCCATAACTGCTCTCAAAATGGCTTCAGCTTTGTCGTCTCCCTCACTGGGAGCTATATCAATTAACACATATCCAATGCGTTGTCATGGGAAAGAGTGCAGGGATGCTGATTACAGAAGTAGTTGTGTATGCAAATGTTACAAAACCATTTTACCCAGTATTTCTACACATATGCACACAAATTATATCAAATTCCACCTTTGAAATCCGAGGCAAGTGGTTTATCACCATGGCCACTGGAATTATGACAAAATTATGCTGCATGAAAAAGTAAATAATGCAGCTTAATATAGCTCATTTTGTGATAGCATTGGTTCATTATTTCGACCTTTTTCGCATTTTAGTAACTTTTGATCCAATGGAGCTTGAAACACTTTTAAAAAAATTAAATCTTAAGATCATGCAGTAGATAATGGATTATGTGGTAAATGTGTCAAATCCATGATCATCCGGAAAACACTTCAGCCCCAGATTTGCATAATTCCAGTGGCCTTGCTTATCACTGGTCAGTTTTGTCTTAGCTGGTTATCTATCAGAAAGGGGGGGAATGAAACACATAAGTCTCAATACCAGAGTCTCAGAACTTTTTTCCTCGGAAACCCTCAACCACACGTTCACAGATTGCGGTGTATGTAATCTCCACTTAGTGTGGTTCGGTAGATAGTGTCATCATCGGGTCTTGTCACTTGAATGTCCCGTTCTGCAAGTGACATCAAAACCTTGACCAGGAGGGAGACTATCTGGATGTTGACAGTGGTGAGTGGATTAAAATTATCTACTATCCTTTAGGTGAATATTGGAGGAAAAGAGTAGGATAGAGATAAGTCTAAAAACAAAGCGGTGTTTAGTGGATGAGTCACTGGTCCGTGACACTTAGTGGTCGAGTCGACATGTTTCGGCCTGGAATAGCCCCTACAGGTCTATAGCCTTTGTCAGTACCAAAGAAATGTATATGGAGGCCTTCTACTTCAGGGCTTCACGGATAGTGTGTTATTAGTGAGTGGAAGCACTCACCCGTCTTCGTCAGTGAGTACACTTTGCTCCAGACGGAACATGGTTATAGGCACGGTCTTTAGGCCGAAAACATTTGGTTGGGGAGAGATGCATGCAGGAGCACTACGCAGGACTGTTTAAAGCCAAGCTTAAACCCCTGTCCTACATTTCTCCACACCATGATGCAAATGAAATGCATATTTAAGTTATAGGCCTAAAGATCTTACCTATTACCACGTTATACACTCTGGAAGCTGAAGAGCTCTGGAACAGTGCCATTCCAAGCAGATTAATAAGTAAACTACTGAATAAACAGATAAAGCAGCTATCGGGCTCGTTGGACAGGAAAGAATTTGCTTTAAGTCCCACTCCAAGTTATCACTTGCACTTTACAGTTCTACCAACACCGCATTTTATTTGAAGCAACCACGGTCCCTTGAGTTAAAAAGGAAGCTGATGCTCTACAGATTTGGGTTGATTCCACTAAAAGCTCTATAATACAGCAGATGAAAAAGTAGCCGCATAGGCTGTGTCGGTAATGCAGGGTTGCATCGGAATCATTAACTCATATCGTATGCATCAGCCCAAATCTTTTGGAGTTACGCAAATTTTGGCTAAAGCTGATATTTAGATTGCTAAACATTCATTCATGTGTCCTGGCAGTGGAACTCTGTCTGATGGGAGCTCAGGCCAGCTCACTGAGCATTTGTAAGGTTTATGAAGCAGGCAGGCAAAGTATTGAATGCAGATCCTGCGAAGTGAGAAACCTAGAGGGAGAACTGTGCTGATCATGATGCAGCAAGAAACTAGCCATGTTGCCCTGTATTGAAAAATGACTTGAATTTGCTGTTTTTAATCCACATTACATTGTGATTTTTGCTTGCCTTACATTATTGGTCAGTTCACAGTGCGCCTGCTGTGATTTTTAATGCAGGTTCCAAAAGATCTGATTTACGGTCTCTGTACAATAGTATAGTCAGGTGTGGAGTTGGGGTTATACTCTAAGGGAAGCGCTTGATGGAAATTGCTACACGGATTTCAGGGGGCATGGGTGTGTAGTTGGAAAACACATGAGGGAGAGAGCAGCACGAAGGGCTGGGGCAGTGAGAGTTTGCATAGGGGAGCACATGAG
This sequence comes from Calotriton arnoldi, assembly GCA_963921515.1. Lineage (NCBI taxonomy): Eukaryota > Metazoa > Chordata > Amphibia > Caudata > Salamandridae > Calotriton > Calotriton arnoldi. Next base: position 1,419,678 of record CAWUFW010003351.1, read on the forward strand.
TGAGGCAGCAATGCAGGGGTGGGGTGTTTTCAAGGAGAGAGAAGGCAGCAAGAGCACATGGAAGCAGGGGTTTGCAGGGTGGAAGCACTCAAGGGAAAGAGCAACTTGTAGTATGGGGGAGGCACACAAGGGAGAGAGCAACACAGAGTGCTTAGGGTTTGCAGGGGGAAAGCACATAAGGAAGAGAGCAACACAGAGCGCAAGTACGTTTGCAGGGAGAAGCACATAAGAGAGCGCAACACAAGTGATGGGGATGTTTTTGGAGGGAAGAAGCACATGAGAGAGACAGAACACATGGGAGGAGAGAGTTTTGCAGGGGGAAGCACCTTAGGGAGAGAGCAACACAGAGCTCAGGGGAAGCACACGAGGGGGAGACAAACAGAGAGTGGAGGCAAAGAAGGCACATGAGGGACATTGCAACACAGAGCATGGGGAGTTTACAAGGGGAAAGCACACAAGGGAGACAGGAACACCAGTGACGGACGAGTTTTGTGACGAGAAGCGTACAAAAGAGAGCTACATGGAGTGTGGGGTGTTTTGCATAGAGAGAAGCACATGAGGGAGGGAGCAGCACAGAACGGGGCAAGGGAAACACACTAAGGAGAGAGCAACATGGAGCGCAGCGGAATGAGGTATGGCAGGGAAAAACGCACGAGGGAGAAGCTAAAAAACACATGTATCCTCATGGAGTTCTTAATCAAAAAGAAACAAGCATTGGCATAGCCAATAGGTCTCGCCTTTGGGACCTTGTAAGTGTTTAGCCATGCAACAATTGTGCTGCATAACTGACACCTGGTTAAACACATATACGGTCCCAAAGGCGAGACCTATTAGCCAATAGGTCTCGCCTTTGGGGCCTTATAAGTGTTTAGGCAGAGCTATTGGTTTTGCCAATGTTTTTAAGAGCATTGTGGCTGCTGTGCAGCATGTTGAAAAGTTATAATAAAAAAGACTTATAAGCATTTTTGTTACTTTATATATAACTAAGACGACATTATGTACAACTGAATGACCCAATTAAAAAAGAATAAACATAAGAAAGGTCTTGTCGTTTATTGTGTCGTTGCAATGTTGGCAACTTCTTCCTGCCTATTCTAATGTTGAGGTGGTGCTTAGTAATGCTGAGGTGGTGTTGAGTGATGTTGAGGTGGTGCTTAGTGATGCTGTGGTGGTGCTGAGTGGTGTTGAGGTGGTGTTTAGTGATGCTGAGGTGGTGCTGAGTGATGCTGTGGTGGTGCTGAGTGATGCTGTGGTGGTGCTGAGTGATGCTGGGGTGGTGCTGAGTGGTGGTGTGGTGGTGCTGTGGTGATGCTGAGTGATGCTGTGGTGGTGCTGTGATGCTGTGGTGGTGCTGTGGTGGTGCTGTGATGCTGTGGTGGTGCTGAGTGATGCTGTGGTGGTGCTGAGTGGTGTTGTGGTGGTGCTTAGTGATGCTGTTGTGGTGCTTAGTGGTGCTGAGTGGGGCTGTGGTGATGCTGAGTGATGCTGTGGTGGTGCTGAGTGGTGCTGTGGTGGTGCTGAGTGATGCTGTGGTGGTGCTGTGCTGAGTGATGCTGTGGTGGTGCTGAGTGATGCTGTGGTGGTGCTGTGCTGAGTGATGCTGTGGTGGTGCTGAGTGGTGCTGTGGTGGTGCTGAGTGATGCTGTGGTGGTGCTGAGTGGTGCTGCTGAGTGGTTCTGTTGTGGTGCTGTGGTGGTGCTGTGCTGAGTGATGCTGTGGTGGTGCTGAGTGATGCTGTGGTGGTGCTGTGCTGAGTGATGCTGTGGTGGTGCTGAGTGGTGCTGTGGTGGTGCTGAGTGATGCTGTGGTGGTGCTGAGTGGTGCTGCTGAGTGGTTCTGTTGTGGTGCTGTGGTGGTGCTGAGTGATGCTGTGGTGGTGCTGAGTGATGCTGTGGTGGTGCTGAGTGATGCTGTGGTGGTGCTGTGCTGAGTGATGCTGTGGTGATGGTGTGGTGGTGCTGAGTGATGCTGTGGTGGTGCTGAGTGGTGCTGCTGAGTGGTTCTGTTGTGGTGCTGTGGTGGTGCTGAGTGATGCTGTGGTGGTGCTGAGTGATGCTGTGGTGGTGCTGAGTGATGCTGTGGTGGTGCTGAGTGATGCTGTGGTGGTGCTGAGTGATGCTGTGGTGATGCTGAGTGATGCTGTGGTGGTGCTGAGTGGTGCTGTGGTGGTGCTGAGTGATGCTGTGGTGGTGCTGAGTGATGCTGTGGTGGTGCTGAGTGATGCTGTGGTGGTGCTGAGTGATGCTGTGGTGGTGTTGAGTGGTGGTGTGGTGGTGCTGAGTGGTGCTGTGGTGGTGCTGAGAGATGCTGTGGTGGTGCTGAGTGGTGGTGCTGAGTGATGCTGTGGTGGTGCTGAGTGGTGTTGTGTTGGTGCTGAGTGATGCTGTGCTGGCTCTGATTGATGCTGTGGTTGCGCTGAGTGATGCTGTGGTGTTGCCGAGTGAGAGATAGAGTGAAGATATAATGCCCAATTAGAGAGGGTGGTGAGAGAGAAAGAGAGAGAGAGAAAGGGTGTACATAGAATAAAGAGTGGAGCGGGATAGAGAGAGAGAAAGAAGGGGAGAGAGAGTGAATGAAGGAGTTTGAAAGAGAAACAGATAAAGGGGTGAGAGAGAATGAAAGGCTAAAAAAGATAGAGAGGGGAGAGTTAATTAAGTAGAGAGAGAATTAGAGAGGGGAGAGAGAAGGAGAGAGACAATAAGAGTGGGGGTGTGGAGTTTAAATAGAGTGAAGAAGTGACGCGGAAAAAGTAACCTTAAATATAGCTTTGTGCGAATAAATATTTTTAAAAAAACAGTGAGAGACAAAAATACTGGTAATTAGGCTGTGACTCCCAATATAAAACAAATAGCGATATAAGGTGAAATCAACCCACCGAAGCAATATTTCTAACTAGATAAAAAAAAGCTTGCATTTCAATGCTAATCGCTGTTGTTTTTCATGTGACTGTAGTCCAGGGCCCTCAGTTGGTAATGTGAGCTGCTGCTGCGATTGAAACATCAGAGTCCAGAGAGTTAATGAGCCATGACGAGGAAATGAGGAAGAGATAGGAAACAACAGATGGCAGCTGCGCGTGCACGCCATCGTGAACTCAAGCTGGTCGCCAGCCGAAAGCCAGTGTTTGCACTTCCAAAACCCACTTACTAAAACTCTCGGCCAGACCAGCGCAAGCGCTGGTGCAGGCCGAGACCTAAAAAAGAGTTCCCTTAAAGAGAGCAGTGGAAGGATAAGAGTCAGCCAAGCAAACAGATGTTAGAGAGGCTATTCTTCAGTGGTGGGTGCAAACACAAGATGGGAACTAGAAATGCCATTGACTATGAAGCATGCAACTAAGCGGGAGAATAAAGCCAACCAGTAGTAGGCAATGGGCAGGAAGAAAGACTACTGTAGGTTCTTGGTATGCCCACAATAGGTCTTTCACAACCGGACAGATTGCGCTGTTTGGTAGGCAAGACCTACAAATAATTATTTGTGACATTAGTTCCCTTTGATATTCAAAGTGTAATATGATTGTGTGTGAGCGCAGCAGGGGAAGCCAGCTGGCCTTCCTGTGCCGACAGGATCTATTTTTGCTCTGACCCAGAAATACATTTATCTTCGTTATTTTCCTTGGCTCCCTCCTTCACTCTGTTTTTGTCTGCTCGATGTGTGACTAAGTCCTGTCTCCTGGTCAAGAATAGAGGCTAATTGTGGTCTAGGCCAAGTTGATAAAGTCCGAAGAACCGCTCTCTCTTTTATGTAATGTTTAGTCGGGGGCATATTTTCGCTCTACCTACTATCACCTTCCCTTCCTTTTACTCAATACCTCTATTCCCTCGGTTGCTCCTTCAGCTGTATCTTTTATTTCTTCTGTCAGTTCTGCAGTTGGTTCCTTATTTCTGCCTGTGTTGCTATGCCCTCTGTGGAACAAAAGGTCTTCTTGTTTTTTAAGATCTCGACTACCTCGCAGCCTTTAGCTGATTATTGGAAAAGACCTCTCGTGGACCCTACCAGTGGATTTAGAGCCAGCCCATTGCTTACTGTCAGTTGCCTTTATTATCACTCTCAATAGCTTGCTTCTTATTTATTGGCTTCCGTTCTTCTTCTTGTGTTTGTCCCTCCCCTGGAACATAGCCTTTTTACCATCCTTTTGATTGAACTACTTGTATTCTTCCAGCGCTCACATTTAGGGAACTACTTTTTTCTTCTTTTCAGCAGTTCATGAGACTGAATGTGTTTTCTAGCTGTCTCCCTCGTATGCTTTTGCTTTTTTCCTCAAACACCCACCTCCAGATGCTCAGTGAAGCTCCCTGATTCCTTCCCTCGTTCTTGCCTATTTTTAACCCTACTCCGCCCTCCCTGACTTTTCTTGTTCTTCTTTTTTTGTACTCCTCCCCCCCCCGGCCCAGACTCAAGCTCCTTCATTGCTGCCCTACCCCCACCATCTTGCTGTTGCTTACCCCCACCTAGTCCCACTGCAACCACCCACACCAATGTTTTATTTTTTTCACAACAAATTTTATTGTTGACGGGCAATATGAGCCCAAGAGCGGCCAGGGCAAGTCATCACATACATAAAATGGCATTGATAAAGATGTCAACATTTTACAATAAGTTCAATGAAGAATAACAGATACAGGTATCCAAATCAAACAAAAGAAAACATCATAAACCATGAACAACAGTATCACAGTGTACATCCATGTAATTTGTGGTAGTGACTCCGATCTCGACGAATCAATGTATGAGCAAAGAATCAAAATGCGCATACCCAGTTGCTGATCATTATGGCAAGTCTTCCGCGCAGGGTGTTGGAGGGAGAGGTTCAAGATATATACCTCGATAATCCGCCCAACGCTTCCATATTTTGGGATGTTTCTGGGGACATCCCTGCGCTTTGAAAATCGGAAGTTCCAGCCCCATGGAGAAATCAAGGCCTCTCTTCCATGCCCCGACAGAGGGTGGGAGAGCCGCCTTCCAAACCCTTACAATATCGCATTTCGCCAAGGTGAGCCCCAGAAACAACAGATGCCGTTTGTACCTATTACCTCCGATCCCATCGGTAATATGAAGCATGGTTAGGTGCGGACAGCGGGGAACATCCCACCCCAAAACCTCAGAGAGACAAGTCAATACCCCGCGCCAGAACCGCAATAGGGTAGTGCAGTCCCATATAGTGTGAAGGAAAGTACCTTCCGCTTGCCCACAGCACAGGCACATGGGGGAGACAATCATGCCTGCCCGCCAAAGTCGGTAACGTGTAAATTAGACCGTGTGGAGGTATTTAAATTGTATATGTAGGAGAGTAGGATCTGCTTCACATGGGTACCCCCACTTTTTGCTGATGCTTCACTGTTTTTCGACATTAGTCTGGCCGGGGCCCTGCTAATCAGAACCCCAGCCTAGCTGCTTCCTCTCTAAAATGGTTTCCATGTGCCTTAGGCACATCACTGATTGGGATCTGGAGTGCCCTTATAAGTCCCTAGTATATGGTATACTATGTACCAAGGGCATAGGTACCTCAGAGGCCTGCCAGGGGCTGCAGCATGTATTATGCCACCCCTGGAAGGCCCTCCAAACTGACACCACAGGTCTGCTACTGCAGCCTGGGTAAGGTGGTGCATGCACCCCTTACTGTGATATAGGTTACCTATATCACTAAATACATACACACATATAAACCTATAAGTCACTCCTAAGGCAGGCCTTATCAATCCTGAAGGCAGAGTGCGTGGTTCCTATGTGAGAGGGTGCCCCTGCATGAGCAGGGCCCCTCTGCAGCGTTCGGAGACCCTTCTCTGATGCTGTTTGTAGTGCAGCCTGACCATATACTCTTAAGCGCATTATAACCTCGCGTTAAATGCTAACTTTGGAATGGCTGCACCTAAACATGTCGTGTTTGGTGTCAAACATCTTGGAATACTACCCCCCGCCAATTCTGGCGGCGGGGGTAGCATTCCACCCTTCTAGAGGGAAAGACATGTTAACTCTGGCTAGCCCGGTAACTTCTTTCTAAAGCCCTGGCATCACAAAATGGATGCTGCTGCCACAGACACGAGTCTGGCCTCCTGCTGCTGGACGAAACTCCGGCAGGGGAGGCCTGGACAATCAGGTTTCCTGTCCCAGGGAGGTGTGACCACCTCCCCAGACAGGATAATGTGTATTGGGGCTGGGCGGGAGCACTTTCGGGTGCTTTGAAGTCCTGTACTGGGGGCACATTTGGTGTCCCTGTGCATACCCCAGTTCAAACCGGATCAGGGGCTTGCAGCCCCTGCTTTGGCGCGAACTGGACAAAGGGAAAGGGTGTAGCCACCCCTCTGCCCTGACCCACCCATAGGTGGGGCCACAGAGTAGTCCAACCCCTATACTTGGTATAAGTATAGGAACCCAGTCCTTAGGACTTTAGATTATCCCTGGACGAAACTCTGAAACAGAATCCTGGACCTTCGACGCTCTACTCAAGATTAGAGGACAGAAGAATCTCCCTTGGGGTCAAGGAGTGACTCCCCTGCTTGGCAGGCACCAAAGACGCATCTGTCCGGTCTGCATTTCTGAAGCTCCCGTCGGACGCCGAAGTCTTCGCATCACCAGAGGTGGATTCTCAGACTTCCCGAGGCTACCCCTGAGTCCCCAGCAAAGCTGAGGCCCGTAGCTATCGTGGGTAACGTGAGACCGTGACCCCTGGACACCGAGCACATTTGCAAGTGCATCCTCTTCTGGGTCTCCCACGAAGTTGTACTTTGGGCTCCGAGTAGCACTAGCCTCCAGCACCAACTGCACCGAAGATCACTGGCCTCCACTCCACGAGTGTCCTGTGAGCCAGATCCACGTGCGACGTCTCGAGGCTCCTTCGCGGTCTCTAGCCCGTTGGCTAGTAGCCCTTCACGAAGGCCAATCTTTTTCTTCTTGGGCATCCTGGTTGCTCCAGGCCTGCCCTCACTTACCCTCGCTGGGTGAGTTCCCCAGACCTTGCTGGTCTGCACCATTGACGATCTTCATCTTCATCGAGACTTGCCGTTGCCAAGGCTTGTTGGGTCCAATCCGGTCGCCGACACCTCAGCACTCGACAGACATCGTGTACCAGCCCGAATCCTGCTCCTTGTCGCCGACAACGCCTCCTGGACCTCGTGGCTGAAGAGTCAAGACGACCGTCAACGCACCTGAAGCACTCGACATCGGTGGGCATCTGTCCATCGCCTTCCTGGTCACTGGCTAGTGACCCAGACTCTGTCCCCTCTGCTTTCAGGTTCTTCAGATCTCCGATCCACTCTTGGATCCAACCGGACACTTTCCACTTGGTCGCCAGCAGCACTTTGCAGCAGATTGCCATTCAAATCGACGACGAAACCCGACCCCGAAAGGCACCTATGCACCCGGCTTCCTGGGTGAGGTAACACGAGTACTCCGGTGCTCCCGTGGGTAGAGACTCTAGAACGACCTAGTTCTCAAAGGGTTTGCTCCAAGTCCTCCTTTAAGTGTCCCTTTTCTTTAATTTCCTGATCGCGACTTTCTCCATAGAAGTTAACGGCGTATCGCGGTTGTGTATTTACACTGCACGCGTCCCCCGTGGGTCCCCTGTGTCACTACCTTGGGTGGTTCCTTGTGGTCCAAGCACTTCTAGAGGCTCTAGGCCTAGTGTCTAGTTCAGTCGTGGTTCTTATACCACTTTATTGGTATATGGTTTGGTACGCCCCTAGGGCCCAAACGTGTATTTGTGCTATTACTGTGTTTAAATAACTTATAACTTGTGTACTTCGAACTCTAGCCTCATAAAGAGACTAGAGGGGTGTGTTTAGCAATAAATACATATATTTTGAATATATACCTGGTGTGGTGCTCTTTCATTTGGTCACTCAAGAGATTATAGACTGGTAAAACAAGCTGCTTTACATTCCTTCAAGACTTAGCCTGAAGGCTGCTCTCCATAGCTACCACTAGGATAGCTTTCAATAAAGGTTGTCTTTAACCTATCTCCAATAAGGGGTTGTTTGGACTGGTGCAAGGTGCCCACTATAATTAGTGGACAGCATATGCCAGGCCAACTTCTCACAGTATAAAGCGTATGCGCGCTGCAATGCCGCACCCCGTGGGGATTCGAGAGCCTCCACCCAGTCGTCTTCATCGAGCGGGCCCAGGTCCTCCTGCCAGGCCTCTCTAGTCTTATGTAGTGTGTTGTGGCTATTAATGACCAGGGTGCGGTATTATGCTGTGATTTTGTGTGTGCCCATCGCACCAATAAACACTTTGGCCTCAATGGGATTGAAATCGGGGATATTGTCTTGTCGCGCAAGATAAGGAGATAGTGCGTGGCGAAATTGGAGATATTTATAAATTTGGGATCTGGGCATTTGGAAGTCGGATTGTAATTGTTGAACGGATTTAAGGGTCTGACCTTGGAGAATAGCCCCAATCGTTGAGATGCCAATGGCATCCCAGCCGGCAAACCCGGAGAGGTTAAGCAATTGCGGTAAAAGGCCATTGTGCCAGAGTGGGGTTTCCTTTGTAAGTTTGCTCCACCACCCGATCCTGCGAAGGGTCTGCCGCCAAGTCACAAAGACGGTCTGGGTCGCAGGTGGCAGCGACTTGAGAGTCGTGTTGGCATGCAAAATCATGTGTAGCGATTTAGAACCCATCAGCCAAAGTAAAAGCGCATAGGCGGGGTCACGGCGATCCCCATACCACCAATCATTAAGGATAAGGAGATGTGATGCTGCGTGATATGACTGGATATCTGGGGTCGCAAGGCCCCCACAGTACGTGGATTGATAGCACGTTCGTAGCGCGACCCGCACAGCGCCCCCCTCCCAGAGAAAATGGCTGAGGATCGAGTTTAATTGCCGAAACCAGGCATGTGGTATGGGGTAGGGATGATTTTGGAGTTGATACAGTAAATAGCGCAATGAAACCATTTTGAAGATGGCCGACCTGCCGAGCAACGTCAGTGGCAATTGCGACCAGGAGCTCACTTGTTGTTTAATCCGGGGTAGCAGTGAGGCCAAGTTTTTAGTCCAGGAGGCGGATTGGGACGAGGACAGGAACACCCAGAGGTATTTAAAGCCATCTGGGGCCACTGTGACCTGTTGCACCCAGGTTCCGAGGTGACCGCCACCACATAGAGGCCACAAGTAGGAATTGGAGGCATTCATATATAGACCAGAGCTTTGGCCAAAAATTTCCATTATACGAAGCAGGCGTGGACCAGATCTGTTCGGACGTGTGAAAAAGAACAGCACGTCGTCAGCATAGAGCGCTATGCGGTCAGACACCTCGCGCGACCACTCAAACCCATATATTTGGGCGTCGGTGCGCACCCATGCTGCGAGTGGTTCCATAGCGAGTGCAAACAAGTATGGAAAAAGAGGGCACCCCTGCCGAGTGCCTCTTCCGATACGGAACGGCCGTGAAATTGCGTCTGCGATTCTTACGGAGGCTGTAATGTCGGTGTATAGGAGGCGGATATATCTAAGAAGGTTAGGGCCAATATTCAGGTGGTCCAGGAGTGCAAATAGGTAGGTCCAACTGAGGGATTTGAATGCATTGTCCATGTCTGCGAGAAGGAGCGCAGCAGGTTCCTGCAGTCGGTCAACAGCGGCAATCACATTATGCACTCGACGAATATTGTGACGGGTGGCGCGGTCGGGCATAAAGCCTGCCTGGTCAGAGTGGACCAGGGTATTGATATGTGGGACTATCCGATTGGCAATGATTTTGGCCAGGAGTTTGGCCTCAATATTGAGTAGCGAAATGGGTCTATACGACGCGTGCAGCTCTGGGGGCCTGCCCGGCTTAGGGAAGACTACTATCTCGGCATGACGCCAGTCCGCCGGTAAACGGCCGTCCTCCGCGGCAGCATGGAGAGCAGCCAAATAGTGTACTGAGAGCTGGGGTGAGTATTTCTTATAAAACTCACAGGGAAAACCATTGGGACCCGGCGCCTTGCCTGGGCGCATATCTGCAAGGGCACTTTGGACCTCCTCTAGGGTGAGTGGGGCGTCTAAGTCATCGCACACTGAGTCTGGCAGGGACTGCGGGGGCAAGTCAGCCAAGAAACGGTCGACGGTGGCCGCCGAGAGGGTCTCCCACGGGGCGTAAAGATTCGTGTAGTATTCGGCAAAGTTGATCGCGATGGAGGCTGGGTCTGTGAGCACTTCACCCAACGGTCCCCGGATTGCAGGGAGGGTCGCCGGTTGAAGCGTCTGTTGGCACAGTCGATGCAATAGGGCGCTAGATTTGTCGCCCCACTGGTATATGCGGCTGCGCGTAGCAAGCCAGTACAGTTTGGCTTCGTCCAGGAGGTCACTAGCGTAGAGCTGTTGGGCTACGGAAAGTTGGCGGCGAGCCGCCGCGCCATCGGCTTCCCGGCCCCTACATTCCAATTCCAGAATCTGTGCCTCTGTGCGGACCAGCTTCTCGCATCTCTGTCTACGCCGAGTGGTGCAGAAGGCGATGACCACCCCCCGCAGCGTCGGTTTCATGGCCTCCCAAAGGGTCCCTGGGGAGTCCACCGTGCCAATATTGTATGCAAAATAGTCAGTAAGGGCTGTAAACATTTGTTGGTGATAGGGATCATCCTGTAGCAGCCACGTCGAGAGGCGTCAGCGGGGTGGGGAACGATTCGGGCCGAAACGCACCACCAGTTCAAGCGGAGAGTGATCGGACAAGCCTCTGGGCAGAATCTCCGCCGTCTGGAGTTTATGGGCATGATGGGCTGATATGAATATATAATCAAGGCGTGAAAAGGAGTTGTGTGCGGTTGAAAAGTATGTGTATGCTTCGTCGGTAGGGTGCATATATCGCCAGGTATCTATCCATCCCAGTCCCTGTGTCAGCGCGTGGAGTTTTGACTCGCGTGTGTCGGTCTGCTGCCCTGCGCCATCTGTCTATGGAGGGATGCATAACGTCATTCCAGTCGCCCCCAGCCAATAGCAGACCCTGCAGAAGCTCAGCCCAAAGGGAAGCAATCCGTTCCACCAAGGGCGGCGATAGAGGAGGGGGCATACACACACACCAGAGTGAGATTTTCACCATATAGCGTGCCGGACACCGCCAAGTACCTGCCCTGAGAATCGAACCAGGGCCGGTCATGGACAAATGGCAGTCTGCGGTGGATTAATATCGCCACACCCCACGAGCCCCTAGTGAATCCAGAGTGGTAGGTCTGCGCAAATCCGAAACGCGCTAGGCAGGGCGTCTTGTTACCTAGTAGGTGTGTCTGTTGCAACATTAAAATGTCGGCCGCGTATTGCTTAGCCTGGCGGAGCACCGCCCCTTTCCTAATCTTGTCTAATAAGCTGCGATCATTCCAGCTGACAATGGTCAAGCGCCTAGCTTGAACGTCCGTCATGTCGGGGGTATGTCAGGCGACTGGACCAGCAAGTGGGTAAAGTGCGCGTGGAGCCAAGAAGTATGTATAGCACTGTGACATAAACAAGAAAACATAAGTACCCCCCAAAACCCCCCCTCCAACCCCCCTCCCGTCCCCCCCCAATACCTCAATAACGATGAAGCATCTGGCGCGGCGCAGCAAGCCTCCCACCCCCAGCCAATGGATCCCAAAAAAACATAATAAGTACATTAGAGCGTCCACAGTCGCACCCCAATGTACAGGAGTCTAAGTAGCCCACATTTGAGTTGCCATCAAGGAAGATATGACACAGGTATGAATCGAGAACGTTTCTTCTCATGTGGGCAACCGGGACTGGCGATCCTCCGTCGCGCGTCTGCGGGAGCTATTACGAGGCTGTGATTTCCGTCTCGAACGCGATCTGCGCTGGTGCTTCACGTTAAGGCTGGACAGGTCCCTGCCGGGACCCACCGATGAGGCGTCCGAGTCCGCGCCGGAAGGGGTGGTGGCCTTGCGTGGGATGGATTCATCCGTCCATTTGAAGACTTCTTCAGGTGAGTCAAAGAAGTAAGTTCGCAAGTTATAAGAGACACGGAGGCGGGCCGGGATTAGCAAGGAGTACTGAATTTTCAGGCCGCGTAGGCGGGCCTTGGCCTTGGAGAATGACTGCTGCCGCTGTTGAACCAGTTTAGTGTAATCAGGGAAGATCATGATGGGCTGGGAGGCATAGGTAAGGACTCCTTTGAGCCGAGCCTGTTGGACAATCACATCCCTGTCTGTGTAGTTGAGAAAGCGGGCGATCAACGGACGGGGACGTGCCCCCGGGGGCGGCTTCTGCTGCAACACACGATGCGCCCGCTCGATGATGAAGCACAGAGAGAGGGTGCCCACCGGAAGCCACTCCGTAAGCCATTTAGTTAGGAAGGCTGCGGCATCATTGGTCTCACAACCTTCCGGAAAGCCTACGAAACGGAGGTTGTTTCGCCGGGCCCGGCTCTCCGCGTCCTTCACTCTATTCGCCAGGCCGCGTGTCAATGATTCCAAGTTAGATACCTTCTTTTGAAGGGTGGTCACTGTATCCTCCGTCGCGGAGATTCGCGTTTCTGCCTCAGTAATTCATTGAACTGCGTTGCGAAGGTCCTGGCGAAGGAGCATGACATCGGGCCCCACTGCGCCAATTTTGGCCTCCAAGGCATCCCTCGACTATGTAATGGCTGCCAGGAGCGCGGCGTTGTCAGGGATAGGCGCTGCGGCCGTCTCGGGACCCGGTAGCTGGGCAGCAGCCCCGTGTATTTGTCTATGGTTGCAGTAGCGGCCCGTGGTGGGAGTGCTGCCGGGCGGTGACGTGGGGCGGGGGAGGGGCAGGGTGGGGGGTAGTAAAGTACGGAATACGGCCGAATAGAGGTAAGTAGACATATAAATAAATAAAACTAATTTCGTTGCGCGCGCTGCATCGCCAAATGAGTTACTAGGACACTAAGTGCTCATCTGACAAGCATGGGATTCTCAGTGCCCATCTGATAAGCGTGGGACACTCGGTGCTCATCTGATAAGCGTGGGACCTGGCTTGGCAGTTCGGGACCTGGCTTGGCAGTTCGGGCTGGACTGTTCCCACAAGGAACAGTGTCGAGACTGATTTGCATATGGCTGGGTCCAAACTGGGGTGGTGTAGTGAGCAAAAGAATGATGGATTTAACCCAGATCCTTGTGACTGGGGGTGAATGTTTGCATTGTCCAGCATTCCGTCCATCAACTGTTTCTTTTGCATTTGTCGCCCTAAGTGGGAAGGGTATGCCCAGGCGTGGGTCCCGTGCTCACCACACCACTGGATTCAAGCTAGCCTGGCTGATGAAGGGTGATGCCCTGAAACCGGTCCTAGGATGCTTGTTTCCGGTCCAGGGAGGACCTGGCTTGGCAGTTCGGGCTGGACTGTTCCCACAAGGAACAGTGTCAAGACTGATTTGCATATGGCTGGGTCCAAACTGGGGTGGTGTGGTGAGCAAAAGAATGATGGATTTAACCCAGATCCTTGTGACTGGGGGTGAATGTTTGCATTGTCCATCATTCTGTCCTTCAATTGTTTCTTTTGCATATGTCGCCCTAAGTGGGAAGGCTATGCCCAGACGTGGGTCCCGTGCTCACTACACCACTGGATTCAAGCTAGCCTGGCTGATGAAGGGTGATGCCCTGAAACCGGTCCCAGGATGCTTGTTTCCAGTCCAGGGAGGACCTGGCTTGGCAGTTCGGGCTGGACTGTTCCCACAAGGAACAGTGTCAAGACTGATTTGCATATGGCTGGGTCCAAACTGGGGTGGTGTGGTGAGCAAAAGAATGATGGATTTAACCCAGATCCTTGTGACTGGGGGTGAATGTTTGCATTGTCCAGCATTCCGTCCATCAATTGTTTCTTTTGCATCCCTCGTTGAGGGCAGCAGCATTCCTTTTTCTGAGATTCTGTTAGGCTTTCAAAAGTTTATCTAGCAGCAGAACTCTATTTTCCCTCGAAAGCTCCACAGGTAGCCTATCCCTTCGGGGGGGGGGGGGTTTACCAGTGTTCATGGTTTTAATAGCCCCTAGCAATTCATCCCTGAATAGTTGGGCCTTCAGAGATACTCAGTGCTCATCTGATAAGCGTGGGATAGTCAGTGCTCATCTGATAAGCGTGGGACATTCGATGCTCATCTGATAAGCGTGGGACACTCAGTGCTCATCTGATAAGCGTGGAACACTCGATGCTCATCTGATAAGCGTGGGACACTCGATGCTCATCTGCTAAGTGTGGGACACTCAGTGCTCATCTGATAAGCGTGGGACACAGTGCTCATCTGATAAGCGTGGGACACTCAGTGCTCATCTGATAAGCGTGGGACACTCGATGCTCATCTGATAAGCGTGGGGCACTCGATGCTCATCTGATAAGCGTGGGATTCTCAGCGCTCATCTCATAAGCGTGGGATACTCGATGCTCATCTCATAAGCGTGGGTTACTCGGTACTCATCTGATAAGCGTGGGATAGTCAGCGCTAATCTGATAAGCGTGAGATAGTCAGCGCTAATCTGATAAGCGTGGGATAGTCAGTGCTCATCTGATAAGCGTGGGATAGTTAGTGCTCATCTGATAAGCGTGGGGTACTCAATGCTCATCTGATAAGCGTGGGATACTCAATGCTCATCTGATAAGCGTGGGATACTCAGTGCTCATCTGATAAGCGTGGGATACTCAGTGCTCATCTGCTAAGCGTGGGATACTCAATGCTCATCTGATAAGCGTGGGATACTCAGTGCTCATCTGCTAAGCGTGGGATACTCAGTGCTCATCTGCTAAGCGTGTGACACTCAGTGCTCATCTGCTAAGCGTGTGACACTCAGTGCTCATCTGCTAAGCGTGGGACACTCGATGCTCAACTGCTAAGCGTGTGACACTCAGTGCTCATCTGATAAGCGTGTGACACTCAGTGCTCATCTGATAAGCGTGTGACACTCAGTGCTCATCTGATAAGCGTGGGACACTCGGTGCTCATCTGATAGGCGTGGGACGCTCAGTGCTCATCTGATAAGCGTGGGATACTCGATGCTCATCTAATAAGGGTGGGACACTCGATGCTCATCTGATAAGCGTGGGACACTCAGTGCTCATCTGATAAGCGTGGAACACTCGATGCTCATCTGATAAGCGTGGGACACTCAATGCTCATCTGATAAGTGTGGGACACTCAGTGCTCATCTGATAAGCGTGGAACACTCGATGCTCATCTGATAAGCGTGGGACACTCAGTGCTCATCTGATAAGCGTGGGATACTCGATGCTCATCTGATAAGGGTGGGTCACTCGATGCTCATCTGATAAGCGTGGGACACTCCGTGCTCATCTGATAAGCGTGGGACACTCGATGCTCATCTGATAAGCGTGGGACACTCGATGCTCATCTGACAAGCGTGGGACACTCAGTGCTCATCTGATAAGCGTGGGACACTCGATGCTCATCTGATAAGCGTGGGACACTTGATGCTCATCTGATAAGCTTGGGATACTCAGCGCTCATCTGATAAGCTTGGGATACTCGATGCTCATCTGATAAGCGTGGGACACTCGATGCTCATCTGATAAGCTTGGGATACTCAGCGCTCATCTGATAAGCTTGGGATACTCGATGCTCATCTGATAAGCGTGGGGTACTCAGTGCTCATCTGATAAGCGTGGGATAGTCAGTGCGCATCTGATAAGCATGGGATAGTCTGCTAATCTGATAAGCGTGGGATAGTCAGTGCTCATCTGATAAGCGTGAAACACTCTTTGCGCATCCGCTAAGCGTGGGACACTCAGTGCTCATCTGATAAGCGTGGGACACTCAGTGCTCATCTGATAAGGGTGGGACACTCGATGCTCATCTGATAAGCGTGGGGCACTCGATGCTCATCTGATAAGCGTTGGATACTCAGCGCTCATTTGATAAGCGTGGGATACTCGATGCTCATCTCATAAGCGTGGGATACTCGGTACTCATCTGATAAGCGTGGGATAATCAGCGCTAATCTGATAAGCGTGAGATAGTCAGCGCTAATCTGATAAGCGTGGGATAGTCAGTGCTCATCTGATAAGCGTGGGATAGTTAGTGCTCATCTGATAAGCGTGGGGCACTCAATGCTCATCTGATAAGCATGGGATATTCAATGCTCATCTGATAAGCGTGGGATACACAGTGCTCATCTGATAAGCGTGGGATACTCAGTGCTCATCTGCTAAGCGTGTGACACTCAGTGCTCATCTGCTAAGCGTGGGACACTCGATGCTCATCTGCTAAGCGTGTGACACTCAGTGCTCATCTGATAAGCGTGTGACACTCAGTGCTCATCTGATAAGCGTGTGACACTCAGTGCTCATCTGCTAAGCGTGGGACACTCGATGCTCATCTGATAGGCGTGGGACGCTCAGTGCTCATCTGATAAGCGTGGGATACTCGATGCTCATCTGATAAGGGTGGGACACTCGGTGCTCATCTGATAAGCGTGGGACACTCAGTGCTCATCTGATAAGCGTGGGACACTCGATGCTCATCTGATAAGCGTGGGACACTCGATGCTCATATGATAAGCTTGGGATACTCGATGCTCATCTGATAAGCGTGGGGTACTCAGTGCTCATCTGATAAGTGTGGGATAGTCAGTGCGCATCTGATAAGCATGGGATAGTCTGCTAATCTGATAAGCGTGGGATAGTCAGTGCTCATCTGATAAGCGTGAAACACTCTTTGCGCATCCGCTAAGCGTGGGACACTCAGTGCTCATCTGATAAGCGTGGGACACTCAGTGCTCAACTGATAAGCGTGGGACACTCAGTGCTCATCTGATAAGCGGTGAACACTCGATGCTCATTTTATAAGTATGGAACACTCGATGCTCATCTGATAAGCGTGGGACACTCAGTGCTCATCTGATAAGCGTGGGATACTCAGTGCTCATCTGATAAGCGTGGGACACTCAGTGCTCATCTGATAAGCGTGGGACACTCGATGCTCATCTGATAAGCGTGGGGCACTCGATGCTCATCTGATAAGCGTTGGATACTCAGCGCTCATCTGATAAGCGTGGGATACTCGATGCTCATCTCATAAGCGTGGGATACTCGGTACTCATCTGATAAGCGTGGGATAGTCAGCGCTAATCTGATAAGCGTGAGATAGTCAGCGCTAATCTGATAAGCGTGGGATAGTCAGTGCTCATCTGATAAGCGTGGGATAGTTAGTGCTCATCTGATAAGCGTGGGGCACTCAATGCTCATCTGATAAGCATGGGATACTCAGTGCTCATCTGATAAGCGTGGGACACTCAGTGCTCATCTGCTAAGCGTTGGATACTCAATGCTCATCTGATAAGCGTGGGATACTCAGTGCTCATCTGCTAAGCGTGGGATACTCAGTGCTCATCTGCTAAGCGTGTGACACTCAGTGCTCATCTGCTAAGCGTGTGACACTCAGTGCTCATCTGCTAAGCGTGTGACACTCAGTGCTCATCTGCTAAGCGTGGGACACTCGATGCTCATCTGATAGGCGTGGGATACTCAGTGCTCATCTGATAAGCGTGGGATACTCAGTGCTCATCTGATAAGCATGGGATACTCAGTGCTCATCTGCTAAGCGTGGGATACTCAGTGCTCATCTGCTAAGCGTGTGACACTGAGTGCTCATCTGATAAGCGTGGGACACTTAGTGCTCATCTGATAAGCGTGGGACACTCAGTGCTCATCTGATAAGCGGTGAACACTCGATGCTCATCTTATAAGTATGGAACACTCGATGCTCATCTGATAAGCGTGGGACACTCAGTGCTCATCTGATAAGCGTGGGATACTCAGTGCTCATCTCATAAGCATGGGATACTCAGTGCTCATCTGCTAAGCGTGGGATACTCAGTGCTCATCTGCTAAGCGTGTGACACTCAGTGCTCATCTGATAAGCGTGGGACACTCAGTGCTCATCTGATAAGCGGTGAACACTCGATGCTCATCTTATAAGTATGGAACACTCGATGCTCATCTGATAAGCGTGGGACACTCAGTGCTCATCTGATAAGCGTGGGATACTCAGTGCTCATCTGATAAGCATGGGATACTCAGTGCTCATCTGCTAAGCGTGTGACACTCAGTGCTCATCTGATAAGCGTGGGACACTTAGTGCTCATCTGATAAGCGTGGGACACTCAGTGCTCATCTGATAAGCGGTGAACACTCGATGCTCATCTTATAAGTATGGAACACTCGATGCTCATCTGATAAGCGTGGGACACTCGATGCTCATCTGATAAGCGTGGGACACTCAGTGCTCATCTGATAAGCGTGGGACACTCAGTGCTCATCTGATAAGCGTGGGACACTCAGTGCTCATCTGATAAGCGTGGGATACTCAGTGCTCATCTCATAAGCATGGGATACTCAGTGCTCATCTGCTAAGCGTGGGATACTCAGTGCTCATCTGCTAAGCGTGACACTCAGTGCTCATCTGATAAGCGTGGGACACTTAGTGCTCATCTGATAAGCGTGGGACACTCAGTGCTCATCTGATAAGCGGTGAACACTCGATGCTCATCTTATAAGTATGGAACACTCGATGCTCATCTGATAAGCGTGGGACACTCAGTGCTCATCTGATAAGCGTGGGATACTCAGTGCTCATCTGATAAGCGTGGGATACTCAGTGCTCATCTGCTAAGCGTGTGACACTCAGTGCTCATCTGATAAGCGTGGGACACTTAGTGCTCATCTGATAAGCGTGGGACACTCAGTGCTCATCTGATAAGCGGTGAACACTCGATGCTCATCTTATAAGTATGGAACACTCGATGCTCATCTGATAAGCGTGGGACACTCGATGCTCATCTGATAAGCGTGGGACACTCAGTGCTCATCTGATAAGCGTGGGACACTCAGTGCTCATCTGATAAGCGTGGGACACTCAGTGCTCATCTGATAAGCGTGTGATACTCTGCGCTCATCTGATAAGCGTGGGATACTCAGTGCTCATCTGATAAGCGTGGGACACTCAGTGCTCCTCTGATAAGCGTGGAACACTCGATGCTCATCTGATAAGCGTGGAACACTCGATGCTCATCTGATAAGCATGGAACACTCGATGCTCATCTGATAAGCGTGGGACGGTTGCATCTCTTGGATACTTCTAGTCCCCATCACGGACACAGCTTCGCCTTCCAGCCTAAAGCTCTAATAAATATTGTTGGAACACCCCATGTTTACCTCTGAGTGCCTACTTCATTTCCATTGTCGGAGACCATATGTGATGTGTCTCGGGCTTCCTCCTTTCAGGAGCCATGCAAGCACTCTGTCAGGTGTGTGTGTGTGTGTGTGTGTGTGTCTCTCTCTCTCTCTCTCTCTCTCTCTCTCTCTCTCTCTCTCTCTCTCTCTCTCTCTCTCTCTCTCTCTCTCTCTCTCTCTCACTCTCTCACTCTCTCACTCTCTCTCTCTCACTTTCTTTGTTTTTTGCCAGTATGTAATATGAAGAAAGGCATCAAGTCTGTCCTAGGCAAGCCCCAGCCTCCATCATCTCTGCTTTGCCCTCCGGTGAATGACACGCTTCAGCTTTCCTTTAACCCACCTTCCTCTCAAGCTCTTTCACCTACCTCTGTTACTAGTTGTAGGCGCACTCCCTGTCCCTTCCCTTATCTGAGTCCACGCAACCTTCAGTGCAGCGCATTAAATTGTCTGCTCGTGCGGTACCCGAATGTATGTCGGTCCAACTCTAATAGGACATCTGTCTTGAGATCAGATTTAAGCCCTCATCCAGCAAGGCCTCCGCATTGACATGTCACAGGGTGATTATCAGACAGGGTCTCCCCCAGCTATGTTGTAACCTCAGTGGGGATGGATCGGACGGATTCTAGCCCTATATTAAAACACCCAGACCCCCTCAATAATCCGACCCCATGTGGGGTCGGATATGAGGAATCCGACCTTTCAGTGAGGTGCAGCTGCTTCCAAATATCTTATATTTAATTGTCAAATTCTAGGGACAGGGACTCAATATTCTAAGATAAGAGCCTTGACCCAGGCTACGGTTTTTCTGGGGGTCTGGTGCACAATTTACATCTCCGGCTCATATCTGGGGTTTGCCAGGAATGGACGGACCACATCAGACATCTACTGAAAGAAAGTCCGAGCCACCACATTGGGGCACAAAGATTCAGGGAGCCCATCTCTCGGACATCCGGCTCTCCACGTTCGAAAACATATCCAACCTCCTGTTTCTCAAGAACATGCTACATCCTGAATGGACCATCAGGAGCGCACCATATTATCTCATGTGTTGAGTAGATGGATGAGTAAAGTTGCCCTCACTATTTATTCGCCAGTTTGACACATTCTTCTTAATTTAACTGTCGCTCCTGAAGGAAAGCTACTTTGATTCCATGTGTCTTTTAAGTATGTAGAGACCTTATATCTTTTATGATAATAATTTAATCCTCTCACATACCAAGTCAAAAAAGTAATCACCTCTGTTATTTTCGAGGACCACGAGCAAAAAAGGTGATGTTCTCCTGCCAGAACTGGCTAAAGAGGTCCGTGGGTAAATTTGACAACTATAGACATTGTCACTATGATATTTTTAAAATGTTTTTTTAATAAAGAAATGTACCAAAGCGTTTTTGTAGGCACTCCCATTTTGCAATGTGTAGCCACTCAAAGAGAAGTCCTTCTGCTTGCAAGCTTATACTGCTGCTTGGAGAGTGGGGCATCCTGACGTAGCTCTGTCCAGCGGCATGGCGCCCAGCACCAGTGCATAATCTTGGTTGGCCCTCTAGTATTTTGTGCAGGCCTATGTGAGTGCACACCACTGCTGAAGGCTGTTCTGCACTTTCTCTGCATTAAAAAGAAGTATACAGTGCTGCAGCCTATGCTGTACCTGTCCAGAGTGTAAGGGAAGCTTGCACTGCTGCTGTTCATGCACTGCTTGTGCTGCTTGTGAGAGAGCTCTACTGCTTCTGCCAGAGCCGCACCTGCTCTGTGTACGTACTGACTGGCTTATTCTTGAGCTGTACATATCTTGTATGTAAGAGAAGCTGCACTGCTGCTGCCCATGCACCGCTTCTTCTGTATGTAAGAGAACTTTGCACTGCTGCTATGCATGCGTCGCTTCTTCTGCATATAAGAGAAGCTTGCCCTACTATTCATGCACTGCATGTCAGAGAGCTCTACTGCTTCTGCCAGAGCCGCACCTGCTCTGTGTACGTACTGACTGGCTTATTCTTGAGCTGTACATATCTTGTATGTAAGAGAAGCTTGCACTGCTGCTGCCCATGCACTGCTCACTCTATGTGAGGGATGCTTGAACTGCTGCTACGCATGCACCACTTGTTCTGTATGTAAGAGAAGCTTGCACTGCTGCTGCCCATGCACCGGTTTTTCTGTATGTTAGAGAAGCATGCACTGCTGCTGCCCATGCACTGCTTGTTCTGCATGTAAAAGAAGCTTGCACTGCTGCAATGCATGCACCACTTGTTCTGTATGTAAGAGAAGGTTGCACTGCTGCTGCCCATGTGCCACTTGTTCTGTATGTAAGAGAAGCTTGAACGGCTGCTGCTCATGTGCCACTTGTTCTGTATGTAAGAGAAGCTTGCACTGCTGCTACGCATGTGCCACTTGTTCTGTATGTAAGAGAAGGTTGCACTGCTGCAGCCCATGTGCCGCTTGTTCTATATGTAAGAGAAGCTTACACTTCTGCTAGACATGCATCCCTTGTTCTGTATGTAAGAGAAGGTTGAATGGCTGCTGCTCATGTGCCACTTGTTCTGTATGTAAGAGAAGCTTGCACTGCAGCTACGCATGCACCACTTGTTCTGTATGTAAGAGAAGGTTGCACTGCTGCTGCTCATGGACTTCTTGTATGTATGTGAGGGAAGCCCATGCTTCTGGTGTGGGTTCATGTGCAGTATCTGTCTCATGTGTAACAGACGCTTGCACTGCTGCCCATGCGCTGCTTGTTCTGTATGTAAGAGGAGCTTGCACTGCTGCTACGCATGCGCCACTTCTGTATGAAAGAGAAGCTTGCACTACTGCTACGCATGTGCCACTTGTTCTGTATGTAAGAGAAGGTTGCACTGCTGCAGCCCATGTGCCTCTTGTTCTGTATGTAAGAGAAGCTTACACTTCTGCTAGACATGCACCCCTTGTTCTGTATGTAAGAGAAGCTTGAACAGCTGCTGCTCATGTGCCACTTGTTCTGTATGTAAGAGAAGCTTGCACTGCTGCTGCCCGTGCACTGCTTTCATGTATGTAAGAGAAGCTTGCACTGCTACAATGCATGCACCACTTGTACTGTATTGTATGTAAGAGAAGCTTGCACTGCTGCTGGGCATGTGCCGCTTGTTCTGTATGTAAGAGAAGCTTGCACCGCAGCTACGCATGCACCACTTGTTCTGTATGTAAGAGAAGGTTGCACTGCTGCTGCCCATGTACTTCTTGTATGTATGCGAGGGAAGCCCATGCTTCTGGTGTGGGTTCATGTGCAGTATCTGTCTCATGTGTAACAGACGCTTGCACTGCTGCCCATGCGCTGCTTGTTCTGTATGTAAGAGAAGCTTGCACTGCTGCTATGCATGCGCCACTTCTTTATGTAAGAGAAGCTTGCACTGCTGCTACGCTTGTTCCACTTGTTCTATATGTGAGAGAAGCTTGCACTGCTGCTATGCATGTGCCACTTGTTCTGTATGTAAGAGAAGGTTACACTACTGCTGCCTATGCACTACTTCTGCTACACATGCACCGCTTGTCTGTAAGAGAAGCTTGCACTAGTGCGTCACTTGTTCTGTATGTAAGAGAAGCTTGCACTGTTGCTTCCCATGTGCTGCTTGTTCTGTGTGTAAGAGAAGCTTGCACTGCTGTTGCCCATGCTATGTCTGTTCTGTATGTAAGAGACGCTTGCACTGCTGCTGCCCATGTGCCGCTTGTTCCATATGTTAGGGAAGTCTATACTGCTTCTCTCCATGCAGCACCTGTTCTGTGTGCATATTGTCTTGCTGTTTCTTGTGCTTTACAATGCACTGTCTGCTGCTTGTGCCTATGTGTACCTTTTCTGTGTGTGTGTATTGATGTGCTGGTCCCTGTGCCTTACATGTTTCATGACTAAGAGAAGCTTGCCCAGCTGCTACCCATGCACTGCTTGTTCTGTATGTAAGAGCTTGCACTGTTGCAACCTATGCACTGCTTGGTCTGTGTGTGAGGGAAACGTATACTGCTTCTGCCCATGCTGCACCTGTTTTGTGTGCTTAATGTCTTGCTGGTTCTTGTGCTTTACCGGTCTCAAATGTAAGGAAAGCTTGTGCTGCAGCTGCCCATATGCCATTTGCTCTTTATGTTAGGGAAGCCTACACTGCTTCTGTCAATGCTGCACCTGTTCCCTGTTCATATTTTTGCTGGTTCCTGTGCTGCCCCTGTCTCGTTTGTAAGAGAAACTTGCACTGCTCATGCACCGCTTTTTCTGTATGTTAGAGAAGCTTGCACTGCTGCTGCCCATGCGCCACTTGTTCTGTATGTAAGAGAAGCTTGCACTGCTGCAATGTATGCGCCACTTGTTCTGTATGTAAGAGAAGCTTGCACTGCTGCTGCCCGTGCACTGCTTTCATGTATGTAAGAGAAGCTTGCACTGCTACAATGCATGCACCACTTGTACTGTATTGTATGTAAGAGAAGCTTGCACTGCTGCTGGACATGTGCCTCTTGTTCTGTATGTAAGAGAAGCTTGCACCGCAGCTACGCATGCACCACTTGTTCTGTATGTAAGAGAAGGTTGCACTGCTGCTGCCCATGGACTTCTTGTATGTATGCGAGGGAAGCCCATGCTTCTGGTGTGGGTTCATGTGCAGTATCTGTCTCATGTGTAACAGACGCTTGCACTGCTGCCCATGCGCTGCTTGTTCTGTATGTAAGAGAAGCTTGCACTGCTGCTATGCATGCGCCACTTCTTTATGTAAGAGAAGCTTGCACTGCTGCTACGCTTGTTCCACTTGTTCTATATGTGAGAGAAGCTTGCACTGCTGCTATGCATGTGCCACTTGTTCTGTATGTAAGAGAAGGTTACACTACTGCTGCCTATGCACTACTTCTGCTACACATGCACCGCTTGTCTGTAAGAGAAGCTTGCACTAGTGCGTCACTTGTTCTGTATGTAAGAGAAGCTTGCACTGTTGCTTCCAATGTGCTGCTTGTTCTGTGTGTAAGAGAAGCTTGCACTGCTGTTGCCCATGCTATGTCTGTTCTGTATGTAAGAGACGCTTGCACTGCTGCTGCCCATGTGCCGCTTGTTCCATATGTTAGGGAAGTCTATACTGCTTCTCTCCATGCAGCACCTGTTCTGTGTGCATATTGTCTTGCTGTTTCTTGTGCTTTACAATGCGCTGTCTGCTGCTTGTGCCTATGTGTACCTTTTCTGTGTGTGTGTATTGATGTGCTGGTCCCTGTGCCTTACATGTTTCATGACTAAGAGAAGCTTGCCCAGCTGCTACCCATGCACTGCTTGTTCTGTATGTAAAAGAAGCTTGCACTGTTGCAACCTATGCACTGCTTGGTCTGTGTGTGAGGGAAACGTATACTGCTTCTGCCCATGCTGCACCTGTTTTGTGTGCTTAATGTCTTGCTGGTTCTTGTGCTTTACCTGTCTCAAATGTAAGGAAAGCTTGTGCTGCAGCTGCCCATATGCCATTTGCTCTTTATGTTAGGGAAGCCTACACTGCTTCTGTCAATGCTGCACCTGTTCCCTGTTCATATTGTCTTGATGGTTCCTGTGCTGCCCCTGTCTCGTTTGTAAGAGAAGCTTGCACTGCTCATGCACCGCTTTTTCTGTATGTTAGAGAAGCTTGCACTGCTGCTGCCCATGCGCCACTTGTTCTGTATGTAAGAGACGCTTGCACTGCTGCAATGTATGCGCCACTTGTTCTGTATGTAAGAGAAGCTTGCACAGCTGCTGCCCATGCGCCGCTTGTTCTGTATGTAAGAGAAGCTTGCACTGCTGCAATGCATGCGCCACTTGTTCTGTATGTAAGAGAAGCTTGCACTGCTGCTGCCCATGCGCCACTTGTTATGTATGTAAGAGAAGCTTGCACTGCTGCAATGTATGCACCACTTGTTCTGTATGTAAGAGAAGCTTGCACTGCTGCTGCCCAGGTGCCATTTGTTCTGTATGTAAGAGAAGCTTGCACTGCTGCTGTCCATGCACTGCTTGTTCTGCATGTGAGGGAAGCTTGCTCTGCAGCTATACATGTGCCACTTGTTCTGTATGTAAGAGAAGCTTGCACTGCAGCTACACATGTGCCACTTGTTCTGTATGTAAGAGACGCTTACACTGCAGCTACGCATGTGCCACTTGTTCTGCATGAGAGGGAAGCTTGCACTGCTGCTACCCATGCGCCGCTTGTTCTGTGTGTTAGTGTAGCCTGTACTGCTTCTGCCCATGCTGGGGGGTAATGGGGTTCTCTGTGCTGTATCTCTTCTGTGTGATGTAAACCTGCACAACAGCTCCCAGGCCTGCACCTGTTTTGAGCTCATGTAAACAAAAGCCAGAACGGTTGGATCTGTAATTGGCTCTTTATCCAGACTCTAAAGTTACTCATTGTGAGGTCTGAATGTCAAGCTGCCCTGGGGCGCTTGCTGCAGACCTACACTCCAAGTAGATTTAAATTTATAGGTTTTCTTGTAGGAAATGGCGGGCCATGTACGGCTGTGCGAGCGTTTGTCGATTAAAGGACCATCTGCATTTTGGAAATACCCCCTGCGGCAGGGAGCGGACAGCTGGCCTTAGGAAGGACTCATCTTCGGACAACTTCCTGCAACCCTGCCCCTAAAGTCCGGCCCCGCCCACCCTGCCCCTCCAACCCTGCCCCTGCAACCCTGCCCCTCCCACCCTGCCCCTCCAACCCTGCCCCTAATGTCTGGCCCCTCCAACCCTGCCAACCTACCCCTCTGCTCCTGCAACCCTGCCCCTGCAACCCTGTCCCTGCCCTCCTGCCCCTGCAGCTCTGCAACCCTGCCCCTCCAACCCTGCCCCTCCAACTCTGACCCTGCCCCTGCAACCCTGCCATCCTGTCCCTGCAAACCTACCCCTCTGCCCCTGCAACCGTGCCCCTCCAACCCTGCCCCTGCAAACCTACCCCTGCCCTCCTGCCCCTGCAGCTCTGCAACCCTGCCCCTCCAACCCTGCCCCTCCAACTCTGCCCCTCCAACCCTGCCCCTGCAGCCCTGCCCCCGCCATCCTGTCCCTGCAAACCTACCCCTCTGCCCCTGCAACCCTGCCCCTCCAACCCTGCCCCTGCAAACCTACCCCTCTGCTCCTGCCCCTGCAACCCTGTCCCTGCCATCCTGCCCCTGCAGCCCTCCAACCCTGCAACCCTGCCCCTGCCATCCTGCCCCTGCAGTCCTGTCCCTGCCATCCTGCCACTGCAAACCTACCCCTCTGCTCCTGCAACCCTGCCCCTGCAAACCTACCCCTCTGCCCCTGCAACCCTGCCCCTGCAACCCTCCAACCCTGCCCCTCCAACCCTGCCCCTGCAACCCTGCCCCTGCCATCCTGTCCCTGCCCCTGCAATCCTGTCCCTGCCATCCTGCCACTGCAAACCTACCCCTCTGCTCCTGCAACCCTAGCCCTGCAGACCTACCCCTCTGCCCCTGCAACCCTGCCATCCTGTCCCTGCAATCCTGTCCCTGCCATCCTGCCACTGCAAACCTACCCCTCTGCTCCTGCAACCCTGCCCCTGCAATCCTACCCCTCTGCCCCTGCAACCCTGCCATCCTGTCCCTGCCCCTGCAATCCTGTCCCTGCCATCCTGCCACTGCAAACCTACCCCTCTGCTCCTGCAACCCTGCCCCTGCAAACCTACCCCTCTGCCCCTGCAACACGGCCCCTGAAACCCTGTCCCTGCCGTCCTGCCCCTGCAGCCCTGCAACCCTGCCCCTGAAACCCTGCCATCCTGTCCCTGCAATCCTGTCCCTGCCATCCTGCCCCTGCAAACCTACCCCTCTGCCCCTGCCGTCCTGCCCCTGCAGCCCTGCAACCCTGCCCCTCCAACCCTGCCCCTGCAACCCTGCCATCCTGTCCCTGCAATCCTGTCCCTGCCATCCTGCCACTGCAAACCTACCCCTCTGCTCCTGCAACCCTGCCCTTGCAAACCTACCCCTCTGCCCCCTGCAAACCTGCCCCTGCAACCCTGTCCCTGCCGTCCTGCCCCTGCAGCCCTGCAACCCTGCCCCTCCAACCCTGCCCCTGCAACCCTGCCATCCTGTCCCTGCCCCTGCAATCCTGTCCCTGCCATCCTGCCCCTGCAAACCTACCCCTCTGCCCCTGCCGTCCTGCCCCTGCAGCCCTGCAACCCTGCCCCTCCAACCTTGCCCCTCCAACCCTGCCCCTGCAACCCTGCCCCTGCCATCCTGTCCCTGCAATCCTGTCCCTGCCACTGCAAACCTACCCCTCTGCTCCTGCAACCCTGCCCCTGCAAACCTACCCCTCTGCTCCTGCAACCCTGCCCCTGCAGCCCTGCCCCTCCAACCCTGCCCTCCTGTCCCTGCCATCCTGCCACTGCAAACCTACTCCTCTGCTCCTGCAACCCTGCCCCTGCAAACCTACCCCTCTGCCCCTGCAACCCTGCCCCTGCAGCCCTGCCCCTCCAACCCTGCCCCTGCCATCCTGTCCCTGCAATCCTGTCCCTGCCATCCTGCCACTGCAAACCTACCTCTCTGCTCCTGCAACCCTGCCCCTGCAAACCTACCCCTCTGCCCCTGCACCCTGTCCCTGCCGTCCTGCCCCTGCAGCCCTGCAACTCTGCCCCTCCAACCCTGCCCCTGCCATCCTGTCCCTGCCATTCTGCCACTGCACACCTACCCCTCTGCTCCTGCAACCCTAGCCCTGCAGACCTACCCCTCTGCCCCTGCAACCCAGCCCCTCCAACCCTGCCCGGCAACCCTGCCATCCTGTCCCTGCAATCCTGTCCCTGCCATCCTGCCACTGCAAACCTACTCCTCTGCTCCTGCAACCCTGCCCCTGCAAACCTACCCCTCTGCCACCCTGTCCCTGCTGTCCTGCAGCCCTGCAACCCTGCCTCTCCAACCCTGCCCGTCCAACCCTGCCTGCTCCTGCCATCCTACCCCTGCCGCCCTGCAACCCCGCCTCTCCAACCCTGCCCCTCCAAACCTACCCCTCTGCCCCTGCAACCCTGCCCCTGCAACCCTGCCCCTGCAACCCTGCCCCTCCAACCCTGCCCCTGCCATCCTGTCCCTGCAATCCTGTCCCTGCCATCCTGCTACTGCAAACCTACCCCTCTGCTCCTGCAACCCTGCCCCTGCAAACCTACCCCTCTGCCTCTCCAACCCTGCTGCTGCCCTCCTGTCCCTGCCATCCTACCCCTGCCGCCCTGCACCCCCGCCTCTCCAACCCTGCCCCTGCAACCCTGCCATCCTGTTCCTGCCATCCTGTCCCTGCCATCCTGCCCCTACAGCCCTGCAACCCTGCTATTGCCCCTGAAACCCTGCCCCTGCAGCCCTGTCCAACAACCCTGTTCCTGCCATCCTGTCCCTGCAATCCTGTCCCTGCCATCCTGCTACTGCAAACCTACCCCTCTGCTCCTGCAACCCTGCCCCTGCAAACCTACCCCTCTGCCTCTCCAACCCTGCTGCTGCCCTCCTGTCCCTGCCATCCTACCCCTACCGCCCTGCACCCCCGCCTCTCCAACCCTGCCCCTGCAACCCTGCCATCCTGTCCCTGCAATCCTGTTCCTGCCATCCTGTCCCTGCCATCCTGCCCCTACAGCCCTGCAACCCTGCTATTGCCCCTGAAACCCTGCCCCTGCAGCCCTGTCCAACAACCCTGTTCCTGCAATCCTGCCCCTACAGCCCTGCCCCTGCAATACTGCCCCTGAAGCCCTGCTATGCTATGCTATGTATAAAACGCATGGCGACCCGAAGGCATCTCAGCGCTGGCGGACGGAAATACCACAACACCAAGGCCAGACGGGATCAGTTCCTGAAAAGCCAAATCTTTAGAGATTTTCGGAAGCTCAGCTCAAAGTTCATAGAGCGAATGGCCAGAGGGACAGCATTCCACAGCTTGGCCGCGTTAAAGCCAAAAGACCGTCCTTCACTTCGAGCCCTTCTGACCATGGGGACGGTTACTAAAAATGAATTGGAGGTTCTAAGAAGCCTATTAGGGGAATACGGGGCAACCAGTTGGCAAGAGATTGGAGGACCACTCGCATAAAAGGCTCTGTGCACCAATCAAAGAGATTTCAACTCAATCGTTTGGGCGATGGCGGCCAGTGGAGGTCAAGCAGGCCCTGTCTACTTGCGTTATGCCTGTGAATACCCAAGAGCAGTATTGCGGCCGCATTCTGCATGACCTGGAGTTTACTAGTCGCTGCCTTGGGAGCACCTAGGTAGAGCGAATAGCCGTAATCCAGGCGAGAGAGGATCGGAGCCTGCACTACCAGACTCCGGGAGGACTGGGGGAGAAGAGGCAGAATCTTGCGCAACATGCGCATGATTCCAAAGCAGGAGGCTGACAGTCTAGTAGCCTGGTGTTCCATGGTCAGGGGTTTTTCCAGCCGTACCTTCAGGCTTTTTATGGCTGGTTTAGGAGCAGGCGGAGGAGGCAGACCGGCCAATCAAGGGCCCTTTGGGGCTGGTAATTACTCCCCAGAATCATAACCTCTGTCTTGGCCCCATACAGCTTAAGGCAGGACTTGTTCATCCAGCTGGCTCCCTGTTCCAGACATGGTCCTAAGGTGGTCGCTGACTGGTCCATGTCTGGGGCAAGAGAAAAACTAGATGAGTATCATCCGCGTAGGTGACAATGGAGATCTCAAAGGGAGTCACAATAGCCACCAGGAGTTGCAAGTACACATTGAACAACGTTAGGCTAAGAGAGGACCCTTGCGGAACTCCACAGATGACTGGCAGAATTGCAGAGGAACAAGTCTTATCAAAAACCTGGAAGGATCTCTCCTTTAAGAAGGAGCCTATCCAATCCAGAGCTTTCCCGCCAACACCGGCCTTGCTAATCCTCTTTAAAAGAGTGGAGTGGTCCACCGTGTCGAAGGCTGCGCTGAGGTCCAAAAGAATAATCGCTACTGAGGCCCCTTGATCAAATCTCTTTTTCGCCTCCTCCACCACCGCTAAAAGGGCGGTTTCGGTGCTATGTTTAGGTCTAAAACCAGTTTGTGTATGATGAAGGAAAGAATTAACCTCGAGAAATTCAGAGAGATGCCTGTTCATGTATTTTTCCACCATCTTACTTATGCCGGGGAGCAAGGAGATGGGACGAAAATTCCCAGGACATGTAGGGTCGAGGTGCGGCTTTTTTAAAAGGGCTTTTACCATGGCATGTTTCCATGGTTGGGGCACTAGAGCCTCCTTCAGGGAGAGGTTGACCATTTGAAGCAGGGAGGGGAAGATAGTCTCAGCTCCAAGAGCAAGACTCCTCGGAGGTGCCGGGTCAAGAGGGGATCCCGATTGAATTTTGCTAAAAGGTTCAGTGAAGGTATCCAAGGAGAGGGACGGGAATTCCAACAAGTTAGCCGATGGGATTCCTTGAAGCGACTTGGGCGCGTGGACGTGGGACATCTCTCCTCCCTTTGCAAGGAGAGGTAGAGATCCACAATTTTAGTGTTAGCTAACACTATTGCTCCTGAAACCCTGCCCCTACAATCCTGTCCCTGCAACCCTGCCCCTGCAACCCTGCCCCTACAATCCTGTCCCTGCAACCCTGCCATCCTGCCCCTGAAGCCCTGCAACCCTGCTATTGCCCCTAAAACCCTCCTCCTCCAATCCCCTGCAGGGAGGGGGGGGGGCTTAATGGGGGGAGGGGCTGAGAGCCATATTGTTGCTAAAGTAGAGAATCCAGCTCTCTCGTCTGGTGATCCAGGCCTGGGAGCCTTTTCAACATAGTAATAACACTACGAATAATAATACTCAGAATAATAATAATAATAATAATAGTGGTTTTACTAGTATAATTATCACAAATAATAGTAACATTAATAACACCAGTAATAATAATATATAACACATTATTATTGTTATTACCAGTGTTAATGACCGCTGCAATATTAAAAACGATTATTCAGAGTATGCATAATAATATTATTCTATACGAATGAAAATGACTACAATAATAATAGAAATAATAATTATTATTGTTATTAATGATGATAATAATTTGCATTGTTAATATTACTCCACCAAAAAATAATAATAAGCTTTATTTTATACTAGCAATTGTAATAAAATTATGCATTCCTGTAATAAGCATTTTTTAATCTCACTGGGCTATCTAATGGGGTGGCAGGGGTGATCGGGACAAGATGTCCTGAAGTCTGAGTAAACACCTATACTTTAGGCCGTAAGCTGGGAATTATGCTGGTATTTACCGGGGCACCAATGGAATATACTTTTATGTAGGCCCTCTGGTTCACCCACTTGAGCGAGACACGTGGACAGTTGTCAGGGCAGTTGTTAGTGGTAGGAACAGTGCAAGATTTTTCAGCACTTTAGGCAAAATGCTGTTTTGCCTCTGGGATGCTCCCGATACGCAGGAAAAAGATACTTTTCAGGCCTTTTGTTTAGATCGAGCATTCAAGACCTCTTGTATATACTTTAGTATATGCTTATATGAGTATGTACTTTGTGGGCTCTGGAGATCAGCCCTAGGACTTGTCTGCTTCCGCTTAGGGACTTTTTTTTCTGTTCAACTGCCTCTATTTAATTGTCTTGATAGAAAACGACCAGAAGAGGTCAGTAAAATACCAGAATTGCTTCCTGCTGAGGGACTTTCTTTTTAGGTCTCGCCTGAGCCAGCGCGCATGCGCTGCTCTGCGAGGCTTTTAGTAAAGGCTTTTAAACTCTAAACACACGGTCGTGCGTGTGCTTTTTTTTTTATCACCCGCAATTGGCCTTTCCATGCGTGTGAGAAGTTGGCCTGGTATATGCTGTTCACTAATTAAAGTGGACACCTTGCACCAGGGCAAATCGACTCTTATGGTAGATAGGTTTAAGACAACCTTTTAAAGAAAGCTATCCTAGTGGTAGCTGTGGAGAGCAGCCTTCAGGCTAAGTCTCGGAGGAATGTAAAGCAGCTTGTTTTACCATATAATCTCTTGAATCACCAAATGAAAAGACACCACACAGGTATATATATCAAATATATATGTATTTATTTCTAAATAACTCTCTACTAATCTCTTTATGAGATTAGAAGACAAACATATGCACAAATCAACGTTTCACAATAAGTTAAGCACAAGATATGGCTGGGGCCCTAGGGGCGTACCAGACCATATACTAAGTAAGAGACTTAGAAACAACGACTTGCAAGGAGACAAGGCCTAGGGCCTTCAGAAGTGCTGGGGCCTCACGAAACCACCCAAGGCAGGTAAGTAAAGGACCCACAGGGGACGCTTTCAGTGTGGATACACAGGCGCGAATCGCCGTTAACTTCAATGGGGCAAGTCGCGGTTGGAAATAAAGAGTTTTAGGATACTTCGGGAGAACCTACAAGCAAGTCACTTACAGGGTAAGTAGTTCTAGGGCCCACACCCACAGGAGCACCGTAGTGCTGGAGTTACCTCACCCAGGGAAGCCGGGTGCACAGGTGTCCTTTGGTGTCGGGTCGCGGCGTCGTTTTCAATGGCGAACAAAGAAGACTTGCTGCTTGCGGGAGCTGAAGAAGTGTCCGGTGGAATCCAAGCCTGGATTCTGAAGAAGGATGACCTGAAAGCAGAGGGGACAGTGTTCAAAGTCACTTGGCAGTGACCCGGGGCAAGGAAGATGGATGCCCACCGTCGTCGGTCGCTTCAGGTCGGTTGCGGGTGCCTTGACTCTTCAGCCACGTGGTCCAGGAGGCGTCGACGACGACCAGGAGCTGGATTCGGTGTGTCCCTCGACGTCTGCAGCTGACTGCGGTGTCGGCAACTCGATCGGAGCCAACAAGCCTTGGCAGCCGCAAGTCTCGGGGAGATGGAGAAAAGTCGATGGCGCAGACCAGCAAGGTCTGTGGAACTCACCCAGCGAGGGTAAGTCAGGGCAGGCCTGGAGCAACCAGGGAAGCCCTTTGGTTTCTTTAAGAAGTCTTCTGGGGACTCACAAGCCGGCGGGCAAGGGATCGCGAAGACACCTCGGGCGGAATCACTCAACAGGGGCCCACGGTCACTCGGGACGGTGTAGGCCTCTGATCTTCGGAGGGATTCCTGCTGGAGGTTGGGACCACACGTGGTCCAAAGCACAAGTTCGTAGAACGTTGTGAAGGGGTTGCACTCGACAATAGTGCACGGTACCCAGGGGTCGCGGTTCCTCGTTACTCGTGGGGTCCACTTGCCTCAGCTTCGCTGGGGACTCACGATGGCCTGGGAGAGGTCAGGAAATCCACTTCTTGGGCTGCAGGGACTTCGGACTCCGGCGGGAGCGGCGTAGTTTGCGACCGTTGTTGTCGTTTTTGGTGCCTGCCAAGCAGGGGAGTCACTCCTTGACTCCAAGGGAGATTCTTCTGTCTTCCAAAGGTAGTGGAACGTCGAAGGGCCAGGATTCTTCTGTAGAGTGTCGTCCAGGGGTTATCTGCTTTGCAATGGCAAGGTTCCCCCTCTTATACTAAAAAGAGGGGATGGACTAGCTCTATGACCCCACCTATGGGAGGGTCAAGGGAGGGGGTGGCTACACCCACTTCCCTTTGTCCAGTTTCGCGCCAGAGCAGGGGCAGGTAGCCCCTGAGCTGGTTTGAACTGGCATATGCACAGAGGAGCCTTCTGCTCCCCCAGTGCAGGACTTCAAAGCACTCTAAGAGTGCACCCACCCAGCCCCAATACACTAAACCCTGTCTGGAAGGTGGTTACACCTCCCTGTGACAGGATGCCTATTGTTGGGCTTCCTCCACTGCGAGTTTCGGTCATCAGCAGGAGGGCAGCCCAGTGTCTGTGACTGGTGGCATCCATTTTGTGATGCCAGGGCTCTTTAGGATTCTACCGCGTTTCCACAGCAGGTACATGTCTTATCCCTCTAGAAGGGTGGAATGCTACCCCCGCCGCCAAGATTGGCGGGGGGTAGTATTCCAAGATGTTCGACACCAAACACGACATGTTTTGATGCAGCCATTCCAAAGTTAGCATTTACCGCGAGGATATAATGCACTTAAGAGTATATGGTTTAACCGCATCCACAAACAGCACCAGAGAATAGACTCTGAGAGCTGCAGAGGGGCCCTGCTCAGGCAGAGGCACCCCCTCACATAGAAGCCAAGCACCCTGCCCTCAGGATTGATAGGGCCTGCCTTAGGGGTGACTGATAGGTTTATATGTGTGTGCAGGAGAGATATAGGTAACCTATATCTCAGTGAGGGGTGCTAGCACCACCTCACCCAGGCTGCAGTAGCAGGCCTGTGGTGTCAGATTTAGACTGCTTCCCAGGGGTGGCATAACACATGCTGCAGCCCCTGGTAGGCCTGTGAAGTACCTATGCCCTTGGCACCTAAGGTACCATATACTAGGGACTCATAAGGCACCACAGTATCCAATCACTAGTGCACCTAGAGTGCACTCCATGTCGTTTAGAGAGAACAGAGAGGCTGGGGCCCTGATTGGCAGGGACCCAGCCAGACTATAGCCAGAAACCAGTGCTAACATCAGAAAAAAAGTGGGGGCAACATAAGAGGCAGATCCTACTCTCCTACACAACCCCCCCCAAACGTAGGGACACTAAACTAACCTTGACCAGTTGAGTCTTCGTGTTCAAAGTGGAAATACCTTGAGAGTCCATCTGCATTGGCATGTTGGGTCCCAGGCCTATGTTCCACTGTATAGTCCATCCCCTGTAGGGAAATGGACCACCTCAAAAGTTTTGGGTTTTCACCTTTCATCTGCTTTAGCCATAGGAGGGGCTTGTGGTCAGTCTGAACTATGAAGTGAGTGCCAAACAAGTATGGCCTCAGCTTCTTCAGGGCCCAAACCACAGCAAAGGCCTCCCTCTCTATAGCTGACCAACGTTTCTCTCTAGGGGTCAGCCTTCTGCTAATAAAAGCTACTGGCTGGTCTTGACCTTCATCATTCAGTTGAGACAGTACAGCTCCCACACCCAGCTCAGAAGCATCTGTTTGGACAATGAACTTTTTGGTGTAGTCTGGACTCTGTAAGATGGGGGCAGTGCACATGGCCTGCTTTAGGTCTTCAAATGCCTTTTGACAGCTAGCTGTCCACTGAACCTTTTTTGGCATTTTCTTAGAGGTAAGATCATTCAAGGGGGTCACTATAGATCCATATCCCTTGACAAACCTCCTATAGTACCCAGTCAGGCCTAAGAAGGCTCTCATCTGTGTCTGGGTGGTTGGAGCAACCCATTCCAGTATGGTTTGGATTTTGCTCTGCAAAGGCTGAACCTGGCCTCCACCTACAAGGTGGCCCAGGTACACAACCTGACTCTGCCCTATCTGGCACTTGGTGGCCTTGATAGTGAGGCCTGCTTTCTGCAGGGCCTCCAAAACATTTCTGAGGTGGACCAGGTGATCCTGCCAGGAGGAACTAAAGACAGCAATATCATCTAGATAAGCTGAGCAATAAGTTTCCATCCCTGCCAGAACTTTATTCACCAACCTCTGAAAAGTGGCAGGTGCATTTTTCAATCCAAAGGGCATCACCACAAAGTGGTAGTGCCCACCAGGGGTCGAAAATGCTGTTTTGGCTTTTGCATCATCAGCTAATCTGATTTGCCAGTAGCCAGCTGTTAGGTCAAATGTGCTTAGATACTTGGCTGAGGCCAAAGTATCAATCAGCTCATCTGCCCTTGGTATGGGATAGGCATCAGTCCTAGTGACTGCATTGAGGCCTCTGTAGTCTACACAAAACCTCATTTCTTTCTTACCACCCTGGGTATGAGGCTTGGGTACCAGGACTACTGGGCTAGCCCAAGGGCTATCTGAAGGCTCAATCACGCCTAACTCCAACATTTTCTGGACTTCAGTCCTGATACAGTCCCTGACATGGTCAGGTTGCCTGTAGATTTTATTCTTGACAGGCAGACTGTCCCCAGTGTCCACCTCATGGGTGCACCAGGTAGTCTGACTAGGGGTCAGGCTAAACATATGTCTAAACTGTTGCAGAACTTGTCTGCACTCAGTTTGCTGATGGTCAGTGAGGCTGCTTGCCAAAGCAACACCATCTACTGACCCATCATCAGGGTTCTGAGAGAGCAGGTCAGGGAGAGGGTCACTCTCCTCCTCCTGGTCCTCATCAGTTGCCATGAGCAAGCCCATGTCAGCCCTGTCAACATATGGCTTTAATCTGTTGACATGAAGCACCCTTAGGGGGCTCCTGGGAGTTCCAAGATTCACCAGATAGGTGACTTCTCCCTTCTGTTCAACTATTGTATGGGGGCCACTCCATTTGTCCTGGAGGGCTGCTGGGGCCACAGGCTCCAACACCCACACTTTCTGTCCTGGCTGGTATACAGTCAGCACAGCCTTTGGTCATGCCAAGCTTTTTGCAATTCTTGGCTGGCCTCCAGGTTTTTGGTTGCCTTTTTCATGTACTCTGCCATCCGGGAGCGGAGACCAAGTACATAGTCCATCACATCTTGTTTGGGGGGCTTGAGAGGTAACTCCCAGCCCTCTTTTACCAAACATAGTGGACCTCTCACAGGATGCCCAAACAGAAGCTCAAATGGGCTGTAACCAACCCCCTTCTGTGGAACCTCTCTGTATGCAAACAAAAGGCAAGGAAGAAGAAGGTCCCATTTCCGCCTAAGCTTCTCTGGGAGTCCCTTAATCATTCCTTTCAAGGTCTTGTTGAAGCGTTCAACTAAACCATTGCATTGTGGGTGATAGGGGGTGGTGAACTTATAAGTTACACCACACTCCTTCCACATTGCTTTCAGATATCCTGACATGAAGTTGGTACCTCTGTCAGAAATGACCTCCTTTGGAAAACCCACTCTGGAGAAAACTCCAATGAGGGCTCTTGCCACCACAGGTGCTGTGGTGGTCCTCAGGGGTATTGCCTCTGGGTACCTGGTGGCATGATCCACTACCACCAGGATAAATCTGTGCCCAGATGCAGTCTGAGGGTCAAGGGGACCAACAATGTCAATCCCTACCCTTTCAAAGGGTACCCCCACCACAGGTAGTGGTATCAGGGGGGCCTTTGTGGTGCCACCTGCCTTACCACTGGCTTGGCAAGTGACACAGGAGCGACAAAACTCCTTTGTGTCCTCTGACATATGTGGCCAATGAAAATGTGGAACAAGCCTGTCCCAGGTCTTGTTTTGGCCCAAGTGTCCTGCCAAAGGGATATCATGTGCTAAGGTCAAGAGGAACCCCCTAAACTTCTGAGGTATTACCAACCTCCTGGTGGATCCAGGGGCTGGGTCTCTACTCTCAGAATATAGGAGTCCCTCATCCCAATAAACTTTATGGGACCCACTAGCACTCCCAGCAGCCTCAGCAGCAGCCTGCTGTCTGAGGGGTTCAAGAGAGGGGCAGCACTGTTGCTCCTTGCTCAGATCTTCCCTGGAAGGGCCCCCTGCCCCCAAGAACTCAACCTGGTCAGGTTCAAGTTCCTCTGGGGCAGTTCCTTCTTCAGGTTCTGCTTCACCTCCCTCTGGAAGTGAATCCTTGATCTGAGACAGAGGGGAAGGCACTGCCTTTACCCTACTGCTCCTTCTCTTGGGAAGCATCTGGTCCATTGTTCCAGGATCCAGAGCTGGTTCAGTGTCATGCATTCTTGCTTGTGACCTGGTCACAGCAAATACCTCTGCAGGGATGCCCAACATCTCAGCATGAGTCCATAACTCTACTTCAGACCAGGCTGAAGTCTCTAGATCATTGCCCAATAGACATTCTACAGGGAGGTCTGCACTGACTACAACCTTCTTGAGGCCAGTTACCCCTCCCCAGGAGAAATTCACAACTGCCAGACTATGGTTGGTCTGGACATTGCTTGCATTGGTCACCTGGTACATTTCACCCAGGATGATCTGTCCAGGGTCCACTAGGTCCTCTGCCACCATGGTGACACTAGCACCTGTGTCCCTAAATGCCAAAGCCTGTTTGCCATTTATCAAAGGCTGCTGTTTGTACTTGCCCAGATTACTGGGGCTTACTAGGAAGGACATATCAATGTTTCCCTCACAAATCAGCATTGCCTGAGTGGTCACTCTGACTAGGTCAGAATCCACTTCAGAACCCAGGGTCAACCCTACTACACCCTTATTCTGCGTACCACCTCCACCAGTAGCTGAGCTAGGGGGCACAGTTGCCTTAGGGGCAGGAGTGGTGGTGGTTTGGTCTTTGGACTTGGTACAATCAGAAGTCCAGTGCCCTTTCTGTTTACAGAATTTGCACCAGGGCTTCTTTTGGCCTTTTCCCTTGTTGGACTGTGACTCCCCACCAGATGCAGATTTTTGGGGCCCTTGTGAAGACTTCTGGTCTTTTGACTTATCCCCACCTTTCTCAGAGCCTTTAGGATCTTGCTTCTTAGTGTCACCCCCTTGGTTCTGGGTTTTCTGCCTCACCCTGGTTCTGACCCATTTGTCTGCCTTCTTTCCCAATTCTTGGGGAGAGGTCAGATCAGAGTCCACCAGGTACTGATGCAACAACTGGTTCTGGCAATTATTTAGGATCTGTTCTCTCATCATCAGATTATACAATCCCTTGAAATCAGTAACCCTACTGCCAACCAGCCAACCCTCTAGAGCCTTGGTTGCACAATCAACAAAGTCAGTCCAGTCCTGAGTCTGTGCCTTCTGGGTATCTCTGAACTTCAACCTGTACTGCTCAGTGGTTAAGCCAAACCCATCTATCAGTGCACTCTTCAGGACCTCATAATCATCAGCATCCTCCTCTCTAACAGTGAGGAGCTTGTCTCTTCCTTTATCTGAAAAGGAGAGCCACAAGATTGCTGCCCACTGCTTTTGGGGGACCTGCTGTACTCCACAGGCCCTCTCCATAGCAGTTATCCACTTGTGGATATCATCCCCACTCTGGTAGGGAGGAACAACCTTGCTCAGGTTCCTATGGTCAGGAATATATTCTCTGCCTCTAGGGACACTGTTGCTGCCACCAGGGGGTTCTAACCCCTCTTTTCTAGAAGCTCTCTGGATCTCCAGGGCTTCTCTATCCAGTGCCAACTGCTTGGTTCTGAGGGCCACTCTGGCTTCCTCATACTGGAGCAGTTTGCACCTTCTCTCAGAGGAGGTCTCTCTTAAGGAAAAGTATGAGCTCCTCTGCTGGACAAATTCTCTGCCAGAGTGATAAGAGTGGTCAGATTCCCTGGAAGGGGATCTGTGCCTCTCCTCCTCTCTGTCAGTTCTCTTAGGGAGAATTCCTCTGTCCTTTTCAGGCCCCTTGGAGCCTGGCCCTTCAATCACAGAGTCTTGGTCATTCTGATTTTCATCATCTGACCCAGATACTATGACTGACCCACCCACTGATTCAAACCCTTTAGCTCCTAGAGCCAATCTAAGGTCATCTGCTGTCAGCAGATCTATCAGGTGGAGTGTTGAGGGACTCTGTCCTAGTCTCAGGTGTCTGTCAACACACATGGCTCTCAAGTCAGAGAAAGCCATGTCCTTGTACTGAGGCTGAGTGGATCCACTGGGTCCACCCTTTAAGGACATTCTAGTGTTGTGCAGTGTTGTACTACCTACACTAGTTTGTGGCCTACTGATCCTAGCTTGAGCTGTGGAAAGGGTGTGCTATCCCTTGGCACACAGCTCTAAGTTCAGTAGAACTTATTGATACTAAGCTTGACTTTATATGTACCTTGAGTACCTATAATGGTTTTCAGTTAGTAATTCAAATAGAGATTTTCTGGTAAAACAATGGCAAGCTGGAATCCCACACGCTGCCCACCAATGTGAGAAGTTGGCCTGGTATATGCTGTTCACTAATTAAAGTGGACACCTTGCACCAGGGCAAATCGACTCTTATGGTAGATAGGTTTAAGACAACCTTTTAAAGAAAGCTATCCTAGTGGTAGCTGTGGAGAGCAGCCTTCAGGCTAAGTCTCGGAGGAATGTAAAGCAGCTTGTTTTACCATATAATCTCTTGAATCACCAAATGAAAAGACACCACACAGGTATATATATCAAATATATATGTATTTATTTCTAAATAACTCTCTACTAATCTCTTTATGAGATTAGAAGACAAACATATGCACAAATCAACGTTTCACAATAAGTTAAGCACAAGATATGGCTGGGGCCCTAGGGGCGTACCAGACCATATACTAAGTAAGAGACTTAGAAACAACGACTTGCAAGGAGACAAGGCCTAGGGCCTTCAGAAGTGCTGGGGCCTCACGAAACCACCCAAGGCAGGTAAGTAAAGGACCCACGGGGGACGCGTGCAGTGTGGATACACAGGCGCGAATCGCCGTTAACTTCAATGGGGCAAGTCGCGGTTGGAAATAAAGAGTTTTAGGATACTTCGGGAGAACCTACAAGCAAGTCACTTACAGGGTAAGTAGTTCTAGGGCCCACACCCACAGGAGCACCGTAGTGCTGGAGTTACCTCACCCAGGGAAGCCGGGTGCACAGGTGTCCTTTGGTGTCGGGTCGCGGCGTCGTTTTCAATGGCGAACAAAGAAGACTTGCTGCTTGCGGGAGCTGAAGAAGTGTCCGGTGGAATCCAAGCCTGGATTCTGAAGAAGGATGACCTGAAAGCAGAGGGGACAGTGTTCAAAGTCACTTGGCAGTGACCCGGGGCAAGGAAGATGGATGCCCACCGTCGTCGGTCGCTTCAGGTCGGTTGCGGGTGCCTTGACTCTTCAGCCACGTGGTCCAGGAGGCGTCGACGACGACCAGGAGCTGGATTCGGTGTGTCCCTCGACGTCTGCAGCTGACTGCGGTGTCGGCAACTCGATCGGAGCCAACAAGCCTTGGCAGCCGCAAGTCTCGGGGAGATGGAGAAAAGTCGATGGCGCAGACCAGCAAGGTCTGTGGAACTCACCCAGCGAGGGTAAGTCAGGGCAGGCCTGGAGCAACCAGGGAAGCCCTTTGGTTTCTTTAAGAAGTCTTCTGGGGACCCACAAGCCGGCGGGCAAGGGATCGCGAAGACACCTCGGGCGGAATCACTCAACAGGGGCCCACGGTCACTCGGGACGGTGTAGGCCTCTGATCTTCGGAGGGATTCCTGCTGGAGGTCGGGACCACACGTGGTCCAAAGCACAAGTTCGTAGAACGTTGTGAAGGGGTTGCACTCGACAATAGTGCACGGTACCCAGGGGTCGCGGTTCCTCGTTACTCGTGGGGTCCACTTGCCTCAGCTTCGCTGGGGACTCACGATGGCCTGGGAGAGGTCAGGAAATCCACTTCTTGGGCTGCAGGGACTTCGGACTCCGGCGGGAGCGGCGTAGTTTGCGACCGTCGTTGTCGTTTTTGGTGCCTGCCAAGCAGGGGAGTCACTCCTTGACTCCAAGGGAGATTCTTCTGTCTTCCAAAGGTAGTGGAACGTCGAAGGGCCAGGATTCTTCTGTAGAGTGTCGTCCAGGGGTTATCTGCTTTGCAATGGCAAGGTTCCCCCTCTTATACTAAAAAGAGGGGATGGACTAGCTCTATGACCCCACCTATGGGAGGGTCAAGGGAGGGGGTGGCTACACCCACTTCCCTTTGTCCAGTTTCGCGCCAGAGCAGGGGCAGGTAGCCCCTGAGCTGGTTTGAACTGGCATATGCACAGAGGAGCCTTCTGCTCCCCCAGTGCAGGACTTCAAAGCACTCTAAGAGTGCACCCACCCAGCCCCAATACACTAAACCCTGTCTGGAAGGTGGTTACACCTCCCTGTGACAGGATGCCTATTGTTGGGCTTCCTCCACTGCGAGTTTCGGTCATCAGCAGGAGGGCAGCCCAGTGTCTGTGACTGGTGGCATCCATTTTGTGATGCCAGGGCTCTTTAGGATTCTACCGCGTTTCCACAGCAGGTACATGTCTTATCCCTCTAGAAGGGTGGAATGCTACCCCCGCCGCCAAGATTGGCGGGGGGTAGTATTCCAAGATGTTTGACACCAAACACGACATGTTTTGATGCAGCCATTCCAAAGTTAGCATTTACCGCGAGGATATAATGCACTTAAGAGTATATGGTTTAACCGCATCCACAAACAGCACCAGAGAATAGACTCTGAGAGCTGCAGAGGGGCCCTGCTCAGGCAGAGGCACCCCCTCACATAGAAGCCAAGCACCCTGCCCTCAGGATTGATAGGGCCTGCCTTAGGGGTGACTGATAGGTTTATATGTGTGTGCAGGAGAGATATAGGTAACCTATATCTCAGTGAGGGGTGCTAGCACCACCTCACCCAGGCTGCAGTAGCAGGCCTGTGGTGTCAGATTTAGACTGCTTCCCAGGGGTGGCATAACACATGCTGCAGCCCCTGGTAGGCCTGTGAAGTACCTATGCCCTTGGCACCTAAGGTACCATATACTAGGGACTCATAAGGCACCACAGTATCCAATCACTAGTGCACCTAGAGTGCACTCCATGTCGTTTAGAGAGAACAGAGAGGCTGGGGCCCTGATTGGCAGGGACCCAGCCAGACTATAGCCAGAAACCAGTGCTAACATCAGAAAAAAAGTGGGGGCAACATAAGAGGCAGATCCTACTCTCCTACAATGCGTCTTTCTAAGAAAGACAGCACGCAATTGGTCCAAGGCAGGTGCATGTCCCGCCTTCTCTGTCCCCTGGCCTAGGGTGCTCGGGAGCGAGCAGCAGCGCCATCTGTTTCCAATTATTGCGCCCGCGTCTCGCGGACGCGTTAATTGGAAACAGATGGCGGTCAGCGCTGGTCGCGCTGGTTATCTTGTTATATCTACATGCAAACTTCCTATCGTCAATGTTATGTACGTTTGTGATTACAAAGTACTATCGGAAATTTCCATGTAAGATAGATATCTCACACATTTGATCACTGTAGCCAGTTACTTTCATTATTATCCTTTCAGTAACAAAACTTAGTAAACAACCTTGTAAATATGTGATGCACTGGGCAGAATATGTGTGGAGTTGGTCGTTTTGGTTTGTCAGACGTGTGTGCATCACAGCACTGCTGCACATACACCTCGGATGATCAGCCAGGAAAGTAAGAGATTGCACCTGGGCCGAACTTTCCGCACCATGCCCACCTCCTGACAGTGGCATGATGGAATGAGGGCAATACTGCGGGTGACCATGTGCCTAAGAATTGCCTCATTTCCAGGTTCTCTGTGGCTTTCTTGTGGGTGGCATGCGTTTTTCTAGTGATGTTTCATATGCCAGGGCCGAGTGCCATTGCCGCATAAAACATGTAACAGAACATGAAAACCCCTTTGTTTGTAGCAAGCGAGTGTGGATGACACGGAAATGCTTGCCATTTGCCCCTCATACATATATGGATGCGCGCGCCGAGGAAAGCTCTTGTGGTTCTAATGGATGTCTCCCCGCTCGGCGGTGCTTGCACTCTGAAGGATGCGGGAGGCGATGTCTCTAAACACACAGAAGGCAGGCGAGCCGGCCCTTGGCAGCTGTCACTCACACAGGCACTTTAGCAAAGAGCCGAGCCTCAAAGAAGCTCGCGCGAGGGCGCTTTTCATTTAACCCGGGCCCTCGAGTCGCTGCCACATTCTGTTTCTAGTGAGGGCGCGCGTGCGCTGCTTAGGGCGCCAAAAGGAAGGGTGCAAAGAGAAAGCAACTTCAAAGGCTGCCACCCACCCAAAACCCCGGCTATTTCTGGCCAGCTTTGCCTTTATTCCCTTTCGGTGTGAACAGTCGTCGTAACAACTGGCAGAATCTCACCAGGATAAACCAATCCCGGCGTGGATCGATGGAGGGAGGCCGGCTCTGCCATTGTAATGGGGGAAAGAATGCCCAACGACACGTATAGATAAAACACACCTGAAACAGCATTACAGTCCAAGAGCCAAGATACATTCTGCACGTGGCGGGTTTAACATGGAGGAGTGTCATTGGTGAAGAAAAGGTACAGGTTCTTTGTTGTGGTAAATGTCTTCTGCAAAAGTTCATGGAATGCTTTCTGCCAGCGAACATGTTTCGCTCTCTTATGGCATGCAGGCCTAAGCTTTGTGCCACATAATTATATGCAAAAAGAACAATTGATGGACAGAATGCAGAACAATGTCATACATTCACACCAGTACAGAGATCTGGGCCTAAATCCATCGTTTTTTTGCTCACCATGCCATTCCAGTTTGGACCCAGCCATATGCAAATCAGTCTTGATCCTGCGCCCAATGGGAACAGTCCAGCCCGAACTGCCAGGCCAGGTCCTCTCTGGACTGGAAACAAGCATCCTAGGACCGGTTTCGGGGTTTCACCCCTCTTCAGCCAGGATAGCTTGATTCCAGTGGCATGGAGAGCACGGGACCCACGTCTGGGCATACCTGTCCCACTCGGGGTGACAAATGCAAAAAGAACAATTGATTGACAGAATGCAGAACAATGTCATACATTCACCCCAGTACAGAGATCTGGGCCTAAATCCATCGTTTTTTGCTCACCATGCCATTCCAGTTTGGACCCAGCCATATGCAAATCAGTCTTGACCCTCGCCCAATGGGAACAGTCCAGCCCGAACTGCCAGGCCAGGTCCTCTCTGGACTGGAAACAAGCATCCTAGGACCGGTTTCGGGGTTTCACCCCTCTTCAGCCAGGATAGCTTGATTCCAGTGGCATGGAGAGCACGGGACCCACGTCTGGGCATACCCG
This sequence comes from Calotriton arnoldi, assembly GCA_963921515.1. Lineage (NCBI taxonomy): Eukaryota > Metazoa > Chordata > Amphibia > Caudata > Salamandridae > Calotriton > Calotriton arnoldi. The sequence goes on from CAWUFW010003351.1 coordinate 1,464,214, forward strand.
TCCCACTCGGGGTGACAAATGCAAAAAGAACAATTGATGGACAGAATGCAGAACAATGTTGTAACACATAATTATATGCTACATAATTACACTGCACTCAATGCAACATACACTCCAAATACCACTCAGTACCGCATAATTACACACCACATAATTACACTCTACTGAATGCAACATACACTCCACACAATACCACTCAGTGCCACATAATTATATGCTACATAATTACACTGCACTCAATGCAACATACGCTCCAAATAATACCACTCAGTGCCACATAATTACACGCCACATAATTACACTCTACTCAATGCAACATAAATACACTCCACATAATACCACTCAGAACCACATAATTACACGTCACAATTACACTCTATTCAATGCAACATAAATACACTCCACATAATACCACTCAGTGCCACATAATTACACACCACATAATTACACTCTACTCAATGCAACATAAATACACTCCACATAATACCACTCAGAACCACATAATTACACGTCACATAATTACACTCTATTCAATGCAACATAAATACACTCCACATAATAACACTGTGCCACATAATTACACGCCACATAATTAAATGCACTCCACATAATACCACTCAGTGTGACATGGTTACACGCCACATAATTACACTCTACTCAATGCAACATAAATACACCCCACATACCACTCAGTACCACATAATTACAAGCCACATAATTACACTCTACTCAATGCAACTTAAATACACTCCACATATTACCACTCAGTACCACATAATTACACGTCACATAATTACACTCAATTCAATGCAACATAAATACACTCCACATAATACCACTCAGTGCCATATAATGACACGCCACATACTTACACTCTACTCACTGCAACATAAATACACTCCACATAATACCACAAAGTGCCACATAATTATATGCTACATAATTACACTGCGCTCAGTGCAACATGCACTCCAAATAAAACCACTCAGTGCCACATAATTACACGCCACATAATTACACTCTACTGAATGCAACAAACACTACACACAATACCACTCAGTGCCACATAATTATATGCTACATAATTATACTGCACTCAATACAACATACACTACAAATAAAACCACTCAGTGCCACATAATTACACGCCACATAATTACACTCTACTGAATGCAACATACACTCCACACAATACCACTCAGTGCCACATAATTATATGCTACATAATTATACTGCACTCAATGCAACATACACTCCAAATAATACCACTCAGTGCCACATAATTACACGCCACATAATTACACTCTACTGAATACAACATACACTCCCCATAATACCAATCAGTGCCACATAATTACACGCCACATAATTACACTCTATTCAATGCAACATACTACACTCCACATAATACCACTCAGTGCCACATAATTACACACCACATAATTACACTCTACTCAATGCAACATAAATACACTACACATATTACCACTCAGTGCCACATAATTACACGCCACATAATAACACTCTACTCAATGCAACATAAATACACTCCATATAATACCACTCAGTGCCACATAATTACATGCCACATATTTACACTCTACTCAATGCAACATAAATAGACTCAACATAATACCACTCAGTACCACATAATTACACGTCACATAATTACACTCTATTCAATGCAACATAAATACACTCCACATAATACCACTGTGGCACATAATTGGACGCCACACAATTACACTTGACTCAATGCAACATAAATACAGTCCACAAAATACCACTCAGTGCGACATAGTTACACGCCACATAATTACACTCTACTCAATGCAACATAAATACACTCCACATACCACTCAGTACCACATAATTACACGCCACATAATTACTCTCTACTCAATGCAACATAAATACACTCCACATAATACCACTCAGTGCCACATAATTACACGCCACATAATTGCACTCTACTCAATGCAACATAAATACACTCCACATAAATACATACCACCAATCAACATAAATGCACTCCACACCATGACACAATTTCACTAAGCATAATTTCACTCAACACCACAGTTCCAGGCCACACAATTCAACTCTACACATTTCCAATACACACCGCATAATTACACACCAAACAACATATTTCAACTCCACAATCCACAACGTACCTCCAATCCACACCATATAGTGTCACCACCTGAGCACCAAACATCATTCACCACCACCATTTTGCATCAGCGCTCCACCTAAGCATCACGTCAGTCTGCCCTTGGAATCAGGCATCTGTTGATTCTCCCCTAGTGTCCGTCCGCTGCTCGTGTTCTAATTAAATTACTGTTTTCCAACCTCCACTCCCCCGTTATTTATGTCCCGCTCCCCCATAACAAAAAAAATTATAACAATCAAGCATGAGAACAGGCAGAAAGAAGTTGCCAGCAGTGCAAGTACAAAAAAACTAGAAGACATTTTTTATGTTAAAATCTTTTTTTAATCGGGTTTTTCAGTTGTATATAATGTCGTCTTGGTTTGTATAAAGGTAACAAAAATGCTTAACACTTTTTATTATAACTTTTCAACATAATGCACAGCAGCCACAATGCTCCATAACATAGCCAAAAGTTCTGGCTAAACACATAAGGTTCCAAAGGCGAGACCTATTGGCTATGCCAATGCTTGTTTTAATTTTTCTGGCAAATGCCTCTATTTAACTTTCTTGATAGAAAACGACCAGCAGAGGTCAGTAAAATACCAGAATCACTTTAGCATTCTCTAGATTCCAGTCCATAGAAATTGTCTTCCAGGAGCACCCGTAGACAATAATATTTCTTTCAAATCTTGTATTTTCAGTGATATGACCACCGAAGGCCCTGATTTTATAATAAAAACAAAGCTTTGGACTATACCATTTCCTGCTGAAAGGCAATATTTCTCTCCATGTGTTCCCATACCTGGCGTGTCACGCAGTTTGGTGCTTCCTTTCCCTCCATGTTAAAGAACAGTAGATGTTTCAGCACCCAGGCTAATGTGAGGCCAAGCTAAATACATATAAGGTACCAAAGGCGAGACCGATTGCATTGCAAATGCTTGTTTTTACTTGGCACCACCGTTTTGTGGCAAACTCAGGATGCCGTCTGAGCTCCCCCAATGGGAGCATGGCCTAAGTTAGCTGGCACCGCTGTTGGTACCCCAGTCCCTGGCTTGTGATAGCAGCTGTACATTCGCAGACTCCGGTAGGGGGCCAGATCCCATCATGCCCTAATGTACTAAACTGACATCTGTCCCTACCCTTTGGTGGACATTATTGGAGGCATTTATGTAGAAAAATGAATCGCTCCACCAAGTTTGTTGCCTTGAGACAAAGGCGATGCCACCCTGTCCGGGGTGGTGAGGGGGAAGGAGACGCGTCCAAAATTGGGAGAAGTGTAGGGGTGGGAATTCCTTCACGGGATAAAATATTTTCCTCTTAGGGATAAAAAATGATTTTGGGAAAGTGTTCCTCTAGGCGGAGATATATATTACATACAAATGTGCATACGTAATTACAGCTGGATCTGAACAAAATTACGTTTACAGAGGTTTCCCAAAGCACTCCGCGAACCTATGATTGAAACAGATTTCTAGGTGTGCCCATGGAGTCCTTCGAAACCTTTGTAAAATCAAAAACGCCAGAAATGTGCACCAGGTCAAGTTAGGAAACCTGCAGGGATGGATTTACGCTGAATCACGCACAATCTGGCTTCATCCAAAATTGCAGCACTGAAACAGCCCTGCTGCAAGTGATTGACAATGCGCTGCATATACTCGACTCTGGGGAATCGTGTCTTCTGATTCTTCTAGACCTCTCTGCAGCCTTTGACACTGTTAACCATAGCACACTCCTCAACACTCTTCAACAGAGAATGGCATTGGATGGCACAGTGCTCAAATGGTTTGCCTCTTTCCTCTCGGACAGATCCCAAATGATCAAGATAGCGAACAGTCTTTCATCTCCATTGGCCGTAGGTCAAGGCGTCCCTCAAGGTTCTATCCTGGCACCCACTTTGTTTAATCTTTACCTGGAACCTTCTAAGCAAATCTGGGATCCATTACCATCTTTATGCCGACGACACTCAAATCTACCTTAAGGTGTCTTCCGCACACGATCTCTCCCTTCTCAACTCTACTCTTAACTCTATTCACAACTGGATGTTAGCTCACCAACTCATTCTGAATCCTGCCAAAACTGAATTCCTCCTCCTCTCTACCTCTCTCTCACCTCCTCCTGTGCAATCTTGGATGGATCAGCTGAACCTATTCAACAACAAACCCATCATTGTCGACAGCGCTAAATCCCTAGGTGTCATTCTTGACAAAAGACTCAACCTAATCTCCCACATCAACTCTATTGCTAAGAACGCACGTTACCAGTTGCGCCTTCTTTGGGGGATCCGTCGGTTCTTCCCGGAGAAAGACTTAAAAACCTTGGTACAATCTCTGGTTCTCTCAAGACTGGATTATTGCAACTCTCTTCTGACGGGCCTACCCAAATCCCACCTCTCCCCTCTCAATTCCATCCTCCATTCAGCAGCTCGCTTCATTTCAGGGTCTAAACGAGGCGACCACGTCACTCCTATCCTGACCTCTCTTCGATGGCTTCCGATCGAGGCAAGATCTATTTACAAAACTGCCTGCATCACACACAAAGCCTTACACACGTCCTCCCCTCGTTACCTGGCGAATAAATTGAAATTGTCCGGTGGCTCTCGCCCTTCTCGCAATGCGGAAAAGCTTCTGCTTGAACCCCCCGTCTACAAAAGGGAAAGAAAGATGGCACAATCCTTCTCAGGCAATGCGGTGAGAATCTGGAACTCGCTTCCCCCATTGCTCCGTGCCACCGCCTCTACCCGGATCTTCAAAACTGACCTCAAATCTCTTCTCTTCCAAAGACACTTTCAGAACTAATACTTTCATTCGCAGGCCCCTCTAGCGCTCTTCATTGTAAATTTGTACTTTTTCCTGTACATTCCTCACCCTTGCGTGCTGTGCTGGATTTTATGTGTGTGCTCCCTTCATTTTAAGTCCCCTGTGTAATTCACGCCCTCTCTACTCCCTCAAGAAAGTTCTTCCACTATAGGAAATGTTGTACTCTATGCCTATAGAAGAGCTGTCCCAGTGTGTTCTGAGTGACTGCCACTTATTGCAGTATTATACCTCTATTTGTATCTCATGTATCATGCACACCTGTCACTTTTTCCTCTTGGAACGTATACCTCTTTGTATCTGGTTTGTTTTTGTTAGTTGCACAATTGTCACCTTTCCTCATGTAATGTAACGCTTGCTTTTGTATTATGCTCACGTGTAACCGACTCCTCATGTAATGTTACTGTTCCTATTGTGAAGCGCTCCGACACCTTCGGGTAAAGTCCGCGCTATATAAAAACGCATAAATAAATAAACAATGCGGAATGTTTACACTGACAAGTAGTCGTGAAGCATGCGCCTGTTCCAGACCGGGGCGCTTTCGAGGAGCTGCGGCCGTTTCCTCGTGCCGTCTGTATTGATTAAGTCACCACTGATATCCCCTCTGGTCCGGCCCTAAACTGCGGGGTCAAGAGCGCAGTCACCGGGACCCCCAGTGAGCGGGGTGCACTTCAAAGAGCGCTGAAAACATTATCTGCGGACTGTGAGACGGAGCTTTCTGATCTATACACCCGGATTGGTTTCTCCAAACACTTCCCCGGCGCTCCTGCCTTTATGCATCGTTTAGTGTTCTTCACCTTTGACCTTGTGAAAGCCCGGGCAGACGGCAGTCTCTTTCCCGAAGACATTCCTAATGCGCTGCAGCATTTGTGTATTTCATCGAAAGTCAAGTGTCTTCTGGGACTGTGAGCAAGGACTTGAGTTTCCTAAAAGGAGGGGGGGGGGGGCAGCGAATCCCTTTTTCACCCAATGTCCAAGGGGAAAAGTCACCTTTGTACTGTCTGAGCCAGTTAGATGGTATGCATTCATTCACCTAGACAGTGGATTCTGCATTTCCACAAAATATGTTTTGAATGCAGGCATGGTGGCTCAGTGAGTTAATGCTTGCCATTGAACATCTAATGTCTTCTGCAGGACATGAGTGTGATTACCAGCAAGACCACCTCAGCCTGCCATCCTTCCACGGTCGGTAAATCGAGTAACATTAAGTCGCTTACAGCTTCACTTAGTATTTGCAGAGATTTAAAAAGGAAAGTCAGGTTTGTTACAAATAGATTTTGCATTAGATAATGACATTACAGCACTAAATGTCTCAATTACAGGCTGGAGCGCGGCCTGTTGGATTGGTGAGGGTCAGTGGCGTAACGAAAGTTGAGGGGCCCCCCTGCCACGTACACGGAGGGGCCCCCACTTCGGATTTAATCCGGAGCTCTTGGGCCTGAGTATATTGCTGAGGGGGCCCCCTGCAGCTCGGGGGGGCCCCCCGCACCGCGGGGGTTGGGGGGGGGCCTGTGTTACGCCCCTGTGGGGGGGTCCCGTCTCCGCCACACCCAGTGTGACAAATACTCTTTCAGCAAAACTAGAATGCTGAATGGCCATCATGTTATGGCCCCCCTCAACATGCTTTTTTGTTTTCCTGAAATAAATCCTCAAAGAGGGTTTGTTCCTTAAAAACTAAAAATCAGTGGCCCAATTCTCATCTTTATCTAAGCGCATCCGACCATTGTTCATTTTCCTTGCGTGGGCCTGCCACGCCTAACAACGCGTGCCTGGGCGTGGAAAATCTGCATCAGGAGGACCGCCCTAAGTGGGAGGGATCAACTTATGTACTGACAGCTGAGGCCCCCTCGTGGTCTGGCCGCTCCCTTTGATTGTGCCTCAGCAGAGCTGGCGGAGGCAACACCGGCACGCAGTCATACGTTCTCCGCCTTCCAACGGGGTGGAGGAACCACCCGTTTGGTGGATCACAAACTCCACCAATTAATCATCAAGTTCCTGCTTCGCTAAAGTGTAAATGACCCCTTTTGAGACTCAGTGAGATGATATTTCTGGTGTCACTTAATACATTTAGACAGTAGCGGCCCGTGGTGGGAGTGCTGCCGGGCGCTGACGTGGGGCGGGGGAGGAGCAGGGTGGGGGGTAGTAAACTACGGATTACGGCCGTTTAGAGGTAAGTAAACATATAAATAAATAAAACGAATTTCGTTGCGCGCGCGCTGCAGAATTAATAAAAATGTTTGAATGTTGTAAGAAAACCGGCCTTTTTGAAGATGCCTCCCACTTTTTGCTCCCATTTGAATTACTAGATGCTGGTTTTCGACTCTTGACGGTGCAGTAAAGCCTGCTAACCAGGCCCCAGTGCGCTCTCCCTAAAACTGATGTGTGTGAATTGGTAACCGCAATTGCAAGGGACTTTAACCCCCTTATAAGTCCCTAGTATATGGTACAAGTGGTACCAAGAGCATGGGTTTTAAATGGGTAACCAGGGCCTGTAGCACTGTTTGACCCACCCTGAGGAACCAAGTAAACTACTTATAGCAGGCCTGCCATTGCAGACTGCAGGAGCAGTGCAAACTGCTCGAACTCAACTTTGCCCTCACCATGGGTGGCAAAGTCAATGCACTATTTTTAGTATATGCCAGTCACCCCTAAGGATGCCCCCCTAAAGCCCAGGAGGCAGGGTGCATGATATTAAAGGTGTAGGCATGAAAGTGCAAGTTTATGCCCTTACAGTGCCCTTTACCATTAAAGGACTGTATAAGTGTTAGACGGTCCATAGGTAACATGGACTGGCACCCGGGCAAACCCAAGGTTGGCAGCTCCATTACGGTACCGCCTAAGTTGGTCATGTTTGGTATCATTGAAACTCACTGAGGATATGTTCTACCAAAAATAGGATTGGAATGTAGTGTAAGTGGGAAAGAGATGTCCTTAACGGACAAGAACCCTCACTCACCCAAAGGTGACATGCTTCATCATTGGGCTCCCTCCGCACATCGGGGCCAGCCGGTCCCCAATGTGTGCTACAACTCCCCACCTAATGTCTTGGTGTGGGGAGGAGCTGAGGTGTTTTTAGGCAAAGGGATGCCGCAAAATGTTAGTGGTGAGTGAGGAACAGAGTGCTGTGAAAAAGTGCAGGAAATATTGGTACCAAACAACATGCCTCCTCACCCCTGACACAAATCTTGTGTTGAGGACGGTGTGGCATGCACCCAGGTGGCTACCTTAGAGGCTGCCCACTTGGTTGCCCCAGCTTTTCCTGTGCTATAGCTGCCAACCCGCGCTTGCTGCCACCAGGACAGGATTCTGACCCCCTGCCAGGAGGTCTGAACTCTCCCAGGAGTCAAAAGCAAAGTAACCCTGGGCATAGCCTGCGGAGTTGTACTCCGCAGAATTTCATTGAGTTACTAGAAAACTCAGTGAAATTTCGCGGAGTTCTGTGGCCGGGCATAGTTACATTTGCACCCCACCCCCGCACCCCCCAAGCGCCCCTGCACTCCCCCATGTAGTAAGGCCTGACGTTACCTGTCCTGGGCCTCCTCCTGTCCTTGGTGGGTGGGTGTGGCGGTGCCAGCTTCCTTCTTGGTTTCTTCCTTCTCCTGCTTCTGGCTGCACTCGACTTGCACTGCTCCGACTGGCTCATAGAATTCAATTAACAGTAAGAACTGCAGTGAGCATGGCGTATTGCGTGAAGGCATGCCTGACCCGATAAAATCCCATGATAGGGTCAGGCATGCCTTCACGCAATACGCCATGCGCACTGCAGTTCTTCCTTTTAATTGAATTCTCCGAGCTGGAGCAGCGGAAGCCGAGTGCAGTCAGAAGCAGGAGTAGGAGTCATAGGACACCATTTGGGAGGTAGGTAAGTGCTAGAATCCTGTCCTTGGCACCGGTAAACTCCGCTCCGTTGCGAGTGCGGAGTTTTGGAAATCTTCGCACTCCAAACGGAGTGTGGAGTTATAAAACTCTGCAAACTCCGCTGGCGGAGCGGAGTTAACCGCCCACCTTTAAAGCAAAGGCCTGGATGGGAAGGAGGTCACACCTCCCTTCCTGACAGACTGGTTAGTGAAGTGGCACATCAAGGTGGTGAGCTTCAAAGGCTGTGCAGCCTGTGATATGCAACCAGACTGCCTCCCAAAGGAGGAAACAGCTCTCCCCCTGCCCAGAGACACATTTGCACCCAGGCAGGTGGGAAAATTAGGTAGTCAGGAGGTGTACACCCCCAGAAGGCTAGCCACACCTCTAGGGTGGGCTTCCTGGTCTGTACAGCTGAGGAAGACTTCAGCCATTTTTAAAAGTGTTAACATAGTATTTTCTGGGTAGAAAAGAAGACCTACACCCCCAGATGTGGTCACTTCCGGGGCGTATTAGCCGCTGGGGCCATTAGCTCATTGGCTACTTCCACCCACACCCCTAACACCCCTAAATCTGGGGTTTAAGGGCTACCTCTGACATTAGAATCTCAGTTCTGATCTGACTTGCAACAAGGACTGAAGAAGAGACCTGTGTCAGTGACAACAGGAGTTGCACAAGCCAAAGGCGTGATACTCTGCACCTGTGGCAACCTTCCTGGATCTGCACGAACACAGCTCGTCCTTGACCAAAGTTCAGTTCCCCCAACAAGAGGGACCCCTTCAAGAGCCAAAGGCATCACCAGACTCTCCTCGACTAGTGGCACTAGTCCCCTGCAACCACAGGTAAAAACAACGTACCGGACTCAAAGAATCGCCCTCTGAGTGATTGCCCAGAAGTTGTTGGTCCTGTGCCCTGTGCATTGTGGCAACCGTAGTCCTGCCCTCCACAAACTTTCAGGTGGCTACGATGTTCCCCCTGACCTCCGGACATCAAATGGACTTTCTTCTGGACTTACCAGTGCCAAGGCTTAGTGGTCACCAGTCCGGCAACCACCACCTTTACTTAACGCTTTACCTAGAGGGATCTCTGCAAAATCGTCATCAGACGTCAGCAGTGGCTTCATTGTCGACATTTTGCACCCTGTTCACCATCAGCACCGGGTAAGTGGTAAAACCAGCTCTCTTGCAGCTCCCACTTCAGCACCAAGGACAGCCAGGGCAACTCTGCACCCGGGCTTTTCGAGCCAGGTCAAATCGAACTGACTTGTGGTTTGGTCCTGAGACCCGCATCACCTTTAGCCTCCTTGGGTTCCACACAACTCAACCTGCAAGTGACCGATTGTCACTTGTGGTTTTTACCATTAATCGCTTTGATAACGTTTCACTTTATTATTTTGCACTGATTTCATATTGCTTCTAAAATCCATAATTCCTGTTGTATGTATATGATTCTGTTCGTTTTGCTATGTAAATTAAGATAACAATTTGCATTATTTTTATAAATTGGTTTTGGATTTCTCTCTGAAGTGCTTAACACATGTTCCTCTAGTAAAGCCTGCCTGCTCTTTGCCACTCTACCAGGACTGAGCTAAGGCGTTATTATTGTGAATCCAAGGACCATCTTTGGGGTTTGTGAGAGTATTGTATGGTGAAGCCTAACCAGTATCACCACATAATACTCCACCTTCCTACAAATGTGTAATGTAAATGTAATTATTAAAGTTGAAATAATAAAATAACATTTAACAGCATAGTAACTCGTCACAATTAAGTGTTTATTAAATAATAAAATATTTAAAATATTCCATTTAAATGTATGAATATTTAATAAAAAATGTAAAAAAACACTCATGCTCTCTAACATTTTTATTTTTATTTAATATTTAGTAACCTTGGTTAAAAGTGGCATATTTAATTGATTTGTTTTTTTAAATTAAAAGTTTAATTTATTTAATTTTGATTAAGTTTATTAACAAATTATAATAATTACATATAATGTTTTAATCACTTAATATAGATTTGTAAATGAATGTAATAGTCGTTCCTATGGGGTGGTTTCTTTGTTCACTGCCTCCATTGTCTTCTATTGGAGTATGTTGCAGTACTTTGTGGTGCTTGACTTACTTCAAGGCTGGACTGGAGTACTTTTACACCTGTTTTAACATCCTTGGGTTGGTAGTAACCTTAGAAGAGGATGTGGTGCTACTGTTAGGGCTACCAACTTTGGAACTGGGGCACCAGGTTCTAGTCTCTGCGTTGTTCAACATCCTGTGATTCTGGGAAAGTCACTTAATCTCCCCGTGCCCAAAAAAAACCAATGAATGCGATCTTGTGTAATGCAGCTGGTGCTGAAGTAAAGCGCTCCAATACCTTCGGATTGAGTTTGTGCTCCATAAAACTGCAAAAAAAGTATATTTTGTGAATAGCAATTGTCTTACTCTTTTGTGGGTGTGTGTTTTGTATTAGCACTTCCCTCCCGAACCCTTCATTAAATTTCCCTAAACCCCTCTCATTTCTCAACAGTCATTCCACATTTTCCCACCACTTCCCCTGCTCTCTCTCACATGTACTACTTATAAAACGTATAGCTACGTGTGTGGAGATCTGCTCCGCTGTGTCCACCTTTGCATAAAAAAGATAGGGGAGGTGGCGGTCGCCGCCCTTATAGCATTGTGTAGTGCATGAGGAGTACTATTGTAAGTACTACAAAATGCAGTTTGTGAATTGGGCCCAGAGTCTTTAGGCACCTGTGTTCTAATTAGCTAGTGAAATGCTGCCCTAGGTAACAGACAGACCTTCCAAGCTGGCACCAAGGCAGTATACATAACTAGGAACTGCTGTGCTGGCACAGGGCACGCACCAGTGCCCAGGAACTCCCAGATCTCACAGAAGGAAGCATAGGGGCTGGAACCCATGGCTGTGAGAAAAGCACAGACAATTGGAGGAAAGCGATGATCAAGAAAACCTACCATGGGTGACGCTGAGCCGCGGTTATGCAGCGACATGGCGGTTACTGAGGCACATGTCTGCGGGTGCTCGTGCACTTCAAAATACTGCCTGACAGCGCCCCAACATATTGCTTTTCATGTATGCTTTGTCTCTTTCACTTTCCAATAGTTTATCAGTGCAGTCCAGCGCCTCGAGACCCTCATGGGTGATTTGTAGCGCTTTATAAATGTTTGATTAATTGACCGAAAGTCCATTCCTTTTTTTTATTCCATGTTTTCCAGAAAAGGCGAGTAATCGAATGGTATAAAACCAAAGCGAAGCATTCACTAATTCATGCACTCATTCTCACACGCAGCATGGACTCATTCTTAACATTCATTCATACTTTCTGGTTTATTTAATATCGATTATTTGACAGTTTTGAAGTGCGCACAACATTTATTATTTGTAGTTCTTGTAAACCTTTCATGCGCAAACCATGACCATTGGGAGTGTAGAAGATTGGGTTTTCCCAATGGGTGTGTTCCGCAGTAGTGGGGGCCTTGCGACGTGCAGCTATACATGTATGTGGTTTAGGTGTTTTGAGGTGTCTATATGCGGTGCGTTGCCATGGGGCGTACGGCGCTTACAACTTTCCATCTAGCCTGCACCAGAGGTGGGGGGGGTACCTACTTTTTGGATTCTTGTCAAGCCTTAAAAAGAATCCCTTCCCCAGGATCATGGTGGGTGGATGTGGAGTGATTGTGGTGGGGTGTCTGGTGCCGAAAGGTTTAGGGTTGTCGTTCTGTTGCGGATCCTGGTGTCAGCGGGGCCTGTTCCGTTCCCTGTGCATGGCAGTCAATGGTCGTACCTAGTTCAGTGATGAAGACCATGGAGTAATACTGGGTAGCATTCGCAGGCTTATGTACCGGGGTGCACAGCTGGACAATTGGCGCCATGGGAAGATTGCTCAGTCCTGGTGCAAGGATGGAGCCTGGTGGCACTTGGAATGGCGCTTAATCCAGATCTGTTGGAACCTGGTGGTTAGGAACAAGCAAAACATTAATTCATTCACTCACTCACTTGCATGCATTACCAGAAATATGTGGAAACCTCTATCCCATAACTAAGAAACTCAGAATTGTGAAAAATTGACCAAGAAAACCAGAGTCACGAATTTCAAACGAGCAGGGACGGGGGTAAGATGCCAGATGTGATCTGCATAGCCATGTGGGGATTCGTTTGCCCGTACCCCTGAAATAAAAAGAGTCACAGTCACAAATATAATGAAAGAAAAATTGTGCTAATTTGTTTTAGTATGGGCCATTTATTTTCACAATCATCCTTCATTCATGTTTCCATTATCCTCCCCACACGTCCATTGATGAGTTCCCACAGTCACACACTCATTCCTTGATGTTCTCCCATGGCTGCACACACATTCCTTGGTGTACTCCCTCTGTCAAACACTTATCCCTGCAGCGCTTCCACGGTCACACACTCATCCCTTGATATACTCACTCTGTCATACACTCCTCCCTTAATGCAGTTGTGTGGTCACTTTCATTCATCTCTGATGTCATACACTCATATCATGTATACATTGCCGCTGTCACACCCTGCTGATTTGATTTACTCCCGCTGTCAGCACTCTTCCTTTGATTTACTCCCAAAGTCACACACTCATTCCTTGATGTACTTGCGTGATCATACATTCATGCCTGGTGTACTTTTATGGTCAGATCCCTACTTTACTTCTGCAGTGACTCACTCCTCCCTTGATTTACTTCTGTGGATACGCACTCATCCACAGTGACACACTCATTCCATGACGTACTCCTGGGGTCACACTCTCATGCTAGTGGAAAGTGCCAGTATGTGGTCAGCAGCCCCCCCATGTCCCTTCCCCTGGACAGCCCAGTGGCGCCGAGGTCACTGCCTCGAGACAGCACTCTGTTGTTAGACAACAAGCTGTCGAGAGTGCAGTGCGACGCACTTCCGGTGCACGCTCTCTCTGCCCGCCCTGTCTCTTCATCACATCCACAGAGTAATACAATTATCCCCGCGCACATTAAAACACAAAATGCCTGTTTCCACCAGAAGAGACGAGCGGTCCAGTCTGTCTTCGACAACAGACAGTAATTGAATCTGCGATCCCGCCCTCCTGCCTAACTCCTCTTAAGAGGCAGCCTCGGTTGTTTATGAGACTCCAATTTATTTTTTCTCCCTCCAAACATTTATTCAGTTTCCATGCTCTCGGGCCGTGGACACATGTTCGGGGCCTGCTCGGAGCTCCTGGGGGCACATTTTGCTGGTGGATTGATGGCCTGGGCTTCAGAAATTGGGTGCCTGGCCTGTCATCAATGCTGTCCTGGGCCCTACTTAACATGGACGGCCATAAATATCCGCTGTCTCGTCGCGCGCCAGCTCTGATTAATGAGGCGGGGGCCGGCTCAAAATGGCTGCAGGGAACCAAGGGGGAGCCAATCAGCGTTGAGCCAAGGCCTTCCTGGCGCAGAGCGGCTCATATGGGACGAGAACTTCATCCTGGGCCCAGATTCCTTTCTAAGTCTAATAGCTGAGGTTATAACCCGGATAATAGGGGTTCTCGGTCCAGATGTAGAGCTTTCATCTCTTGGTAGACATCCGCCAATCCTAGTTAGCAATAGTGTCCGCTGGTGCACCTGCACTTTCCGTCCCTAACGCCATCCGTGCCCCTTCGATCCCTGTTCCGCTTGGTCATTGACGGCCTTGGGTGTTATTAGCGACAATTACGGTAATATCAGGAAAGTCAGTAAATGCTTTCTTTTAACACCAGCAGGGTTGTATGTCTTCCTGTATACTTAGACTAATGGTACTGGAGGCGGAAAAGACAGAATGATGGAGCCCACATCCGCAAACTGGGATATCTGTAGCTATTACAACCACTGCGAATGCAGAATAAGAACAGAAACCATTGGTTCGTAATAGTTCCAGCTGTGCTGTGGCAAAGATTGCTGGCATCCCACTGAAGCAAGAAAACATTGCATCCGGTCTTTGTGATATAAGCTGTTACCCCGGAAGTATTTAAGTGCAGGCACTCAAACTGTATTTTTGATGCTTTTCTGACATCTTAGTACTTCAACAAACAGCTCAGTCCTGGGTGGAATGCTTGAATTAAACTCAGCCACTGCTGATCGCTCTAGAACATCGTTTTTAATCCGCTGTGCCACTCTAGGCAGAGGACGTGTATGCAGATCAGTTTTGGACGTGTTCCAAAGGGAACAGTCCAGCCCAAACTGCCAGGCATGGTGCCCTCCCGATTGGAACACAAGCAACCCCGTAGCTTGAGCCCTATGGCACAGTAAGCACGGGCCCGTATCTTGGCATACCGGTTGCTCTTAGTGTGTCTATGGTAATGAACAACAAAGCGATGGAAGGAATGCTTTGCATTTCCGGACCATCAGTTGAGGTGTCAGAGGTTGCATGGTGGGCTTTATGATAGACAGTAAATACCAGTGGCTGAGATTCATCCAGATCTTCCACCCACCACTTTTTTGTTTTCCTCAGTGCAATGCCCTAAGTGTGACGGGTATGCCCAACTGCGGATCCTATGCTCCCTGTGCCACAGGGCACCCGCGGTATCTCCTGATGTGGCCTAAGTAAGGATCCAAGGAGCTCATTGTGTATGGGAAAAAGAATGAAGAAATGCCGCCCTACATTTACCACATAGCACAGCAACGAGCACTCCGAAGTATCTTATTTATTATCTGGAGCTTTCTTCTATCTCCATTCCCACCTAGCCGAAAACATCGCCAATATCTCCCAACGAAGCACAGCGAGACACTCATGAGGGCTGGCATCTTGGTTCTTCTGCTTACTGCAACCCCCTCTTCTCGGGACTACCAGTGCGGGCAATCAAAAGGCTCTTCTTGGCTTTCCAGGACTCATCCTCCAGAATTATGTTCAAAGTAAAGCCTTCGCCGTTTTTATGAAGAAAGCAATGGTTTTGTCTCAAAATACCAGCCTTTCATTTTTAGTGAATACATTTTCAGTCTCAAAATACCAGCTTATCATTTTCATCAAATACTCAAAGATACTGCTGCCACATATGAACGTGAACTGGCTTACAGGTATCATCATCATGTGCCCGGGATGCCCATCACATGCCAGAGATGTCCACCATTGTGGCCACAAAATTGTCAAGAATGCCTTCAGTTTGTTAATGATGGGAAGTGTTACTCCAAGGTTGGTCAGCTTTGTTCCAGGTGTGGGTATTGTGTTCCCAACCATGCCCACAATATGCCAAGATTTACCACCATCATGCCTGGCTGGGCCAGCATTAAGGCATATCTGGGCAGCATCCTGTTAAGATGCACACAGTTACCACTAATAGACCACAGCGACCCCAATGAAGCCAAGGATATTCGCAATATGGCACACATTTCCACAATGAACCTTGGCAACCAATACACTGTGGAGCATCTTCGTCAAGTCAAGGTTTCCCAAACTATGCAGAGAACTTTCACTCTTTATGTGAGCAGTGTTTGTGCCATGCTAGAGGTGGTTTGCATCTGCAATGGGGTACCAGACACCCGAAATCATAATGGTGGGGTTCAGTGGGTGGATACTAGAGCGGGGGCACTGTTGGAAGGACACCACAGACACCAGGGGCGCTCAGTCACACTGTCACCCACTTGTTCTCATGTACATAGCCACACGCATGGAGACATGTGCACACACGGATGCACACTCGGACAAAGGCACACACAGCCCAGCATCACAGCCTTCAAGATATTTGTAATTCTTTGCTTTCTGCCTGTCAGCACTCCGTTACTGGATGTTTGGTTCTTGTTCTAGCTTCTCTTATCCCCGATGGCAGTTTAGAGAGACAAGCCCTATACTCAAACACTCAAAAAAAAAACACTACAACTTATTTTGTCATGGCGCATGAGTGATGGAGCACTCGGCCAGTCTAATTTGTGCAGTTTTTTTTCTACTAAGCTTTTGCTGTCCCTCGGAGAGGTGCTTGCTCTGTGGCACCCGTGGCAGCAAGTTGCGCTCCACAGCTGCAGACGTCAGTGTGCCAGCTGAGGTTTCTTAAGGGGGTGTGCACAAACTCCCTCATGGACCGCACTAGCCACCGTACTCTCTTAGCCAAGTTTTCTACACTGAGCTATCAGTGCTCTTGACTCCACCATAGAACAGTGCTTCCCAAACCTTTTAGAACCACGACCCACTTTTTAAAGTGACGCACTTTCATCACCCTCCTACCTTTTTTGCATGAGGAGGAGTGATTTTTGAATGCAAGTAAAGCATTGTGCGGTAGCGCACCGTCATTTACAGACAGCACATTTTCCATTGAAGTGGCCACTAACTTTACACAGACATACAGTTTTACTGATAAAACTATACAGCACAAAAAATAATAGTGTGGAAATCAGGTTTCAGTGAATATTTATCATTTGCGCATCGCCAAGTGAAGTGTTTTGATTTGTTTTGATCCTATTAAAATCTCTGTTTCCAGCACACTTCACAAGTACAAAACAAGCATTGGCATAGCCAATAGGTCTCGCCTTTGGAACCTTATAAGTATTTAGTTATGCAGTACAATATCCTTGGTGCAACAACATCAACTGTTGCATGGCTAAACACTTATAAGGTCCCAAAGGCGAGACCTATTGGCTATGCCAATGCTTGTTTAATTTAGAACATTCTACCCTTAGTGGGTGAGTGAAAGGGAGGATGGACAGATGGATTGAAAGTGTGGGTGGATGGAAGGATGGAGAGGGAAAGGATGGATGAGTGAAAGGATAATTGGAAGAACGGATGGATGAGAAACTGGTTGGTGAGTGAAAGGGAGGATGGATGGATTAATGGATGAATGAAAGGGTGGATGGATGAATGAAAAAGGATGGATGAGTGAAAGGGTGGATGGATGGTTGAGTGATTGGGTGGAAGGAAGAGCAAAAGGATGGATGAATGGATGGCTGAGTGAAAGAATGGGTGATGAAAGAGTGAAAAGAAAAATGGCTCGATTGAGTACAAGGATGGATGACAAAGGATGGATGAGTGAAAGGATGGATGAGTGAAAGGGTGGATGAAGAGAAGGATGATTGAAAGGATGGACGGCTGGATAGATGGATGGATTGAAATTCTTGAACAGTTTATTTCAAACAAGCACTGGTAAAGTCAAAGTGTCTGCTTTTGTGTCAGAGAAGCACGTGTTATTCAGCAGTACGTGTTGCCAAAAGCTGTCCTAAAAAGATCTTACCATAAAATATCTTGGGCCACAGTGCCCTAAGTAAGCTAAGAGCAAAAAACAAAAAGTGATGCGGCGGAAAAAATCTAACAAAAAAGACAATTTATAAACCTGAAGGAAACCTAAATTAATCCCTCGGCGGAGAACTATTCTCTTTAAACCATATATCCTGTTGAAAGAACACTCACACCGGACTGAGATCTAGATGCTTTATCTCTATGCATATATTTGTCAAAAAAACACATCAAATATCTAAATTTACATACAAACAAGTGATACAAAACAATTACAATACCCAGATTATTTACATATACGTCAACAATCTTATTTTGTCTTCTGACTCACAATGGTTTAAAGAGAATAGTTCTCCGCCGAGGGATTAATTTAGGTTTCCTTCAGGTTTATAAATTGTCTTTTTTGTTAGATTTTTTCCACTGCATCACTTTTTGTTTTTTTGCTGTTCATATTACCCAGGTGCGTGTGGAGTACGAGGGCAAACCCCTTTCTTATTGAACTAAGTAAGCTAAGAGGCAGAAGAACTCTCAAAGTAGTATTATAAAATCGAGTCAGAAGGTAACGTTTGCACTTTAACTGGTGTTCTTAAAAGGCACACATAGCAAAATATTGTAGTTAATTCTTTGCACAAAGGGATTGTGTTTTTGTTGCATTTAAGCCTCTGTCCTAACAACATGAATTTATGCAACGTAATTACATCAAAGTAAAGACATTGGGTCTCATCAGCTGGGTCTTATTTACAAGCCACACCTTGACTATGCAGTAAAACTAAGGGACTACATAATTCCCCTTCACCGAAACACAATGAGAACAAACGGAACACAATCATACAGGAACTGCCATGGCCTCGAATAAAAGCCCATCCAAACAAGGGCAACCCATGAAAACCAATGGCTACATGGGGCCGACTTAAAGAACAGTCTCCCTGTACTATGTACTGTATTGTTTTGAAGAATCACTACTGGGTAGTCTAAACGGCTAAAGCTGCCTTGGTCACACCTAAATAGAGGAAAGGAGCTTCTTAGAAGAAAAACAGTGGATTGCGTATAAAGAGTGTTCGGAGGGAAGAGGACCGATGATTGAACACTACCATTAAAATAAACACAATGTAGTCCCTACTTGTAGGCATATTAGACTTCTGCCACGTCATCACAGCTGTATGAGAACAAAGGTCGCTCAACAAATTAAGTAGAACAGGCGGTCAGCTCTTTTCAAGCACTCGTGCTTGTGGCGGCATCCACCTTGCGGGAGCGAGCAGACGCGCGCGCGGCCACGCTAATTGGAAACAGATGGCCCCTGCGCGCCGCTTCTCGCTCCCGCAAGGTGGATGCCGCCAAAGCACGAGTGCTTGAAAAGAGCTGACCGATTCCAAAAGGTCATCTCCTAGGGCAGCGCATGCGCGCTGCCTCGGCGAGACCTCAAAAGGTGCTTCATTTTTAATTTCCTAACTGCTGAATGTGTACGGTTCGTTTACAGGTATGTACATTAAGTTCTGTGTTGTAAAAAAACGACAGCTTTTCCTTTCACACTCCCTGTACTTTAGCAAGATTGTCACATAATTCAATTTAAAATTCATCTCACTTTGTGGTCAGAGAAACGCTAATCCCGTGTTAAAAGAATTAGCAGCACTTTGTCACAAGACATAGCCTGACATTCGACCTCTGTCTTTGAAGCAACAGCAAATGTGACAACACAGAATTTAAAGGGATCTTTATTGCTGGTCTTTTCCAACCCACCAGTGGGTCACGACCCACAGTTTGGGAAACGCTGCCATGGGCTGCCTCACTGGCGGATGGCTCATGAACTTCCCCACCCCAGAGTGATCAGTTCTGATGATGATGATATAAATATTAAGTAGGCATTTTGTGTAGCACAAACACACCACCTTTCAGCCTGAAAGTTTTATGCTGATGGAGTAAAATTGACTGTGTCACTGCAAAACTTCCCCCAGACAGTCTAGTCTGACAGAGTAGGCACCGACTGATGTCAGCTATTGGATAGCTTTCTTTTTATTACTGTCCCTTACCGACAGGTATATCCTGGCGGCGAGTGGCAATAAAAAAAAAAAGACTTCTACGCCATGGGTGACAACTTCAATGGGGGGTCATTAATTTTGTATTTTATTTCAAAATCAAACTCGCGCTTTGGGAGTTAAAAAAAAAAAAAAAACACTTTGGAAAAGTTTAACGGCTGTCCTTCATGTTTGACAAAGCCACCCGTCAAACTTTTCCTAAATTGACAGGATCCGCCATGATGATGGTTCCTGCCAATGCATAGAGATGTCCACAGAGCCGAGGGCATCTCTAAGTTTGTGGGCAGATTAAAGGCAGGCAGGCGGGAGTAAAGTCCTTCACCTCCACGTCTGCCAAATCCTAAATGAGACCCTCTGTCAAGAGTGGCGCAATGGACACAAAACAATGGTTGAGAATGCTACTTCCAGCAATTGCCAGTGGGTAGACTAGTGGCAAGCTTTCGTGCCCACATCTTTTGGGTGTTGGATTGCCAGTCGTATGCCTGGAAACACAAGACAGGCGGAACTTTCCGAGCTTAGTACTGCCATTGTTTGTGAGTTCTAAAAAGTAATACATTTATTTGCATCCATTCAAGGATTACTTCTGTGGGTGAAAATTTGCTGCTATTTTGGGTAAACTGGTCACTCTAGAGATATTTAAGCTCCTGGTCCAAAAAATGAATGTTAAAACCTCTTAGTGAAATCAGGACGACAAGGAAACCCCAACACAGACATAGCTAGTGTGACTTGGTGCACATAGACCCAACTACCAAACCAGGAATGCATCTATTTGAGGGTGTCACCCTCCCCCTCTCCGAAGCCACGCCCTTGGGTCACGCACAGAGTCCTAGAGTCCCTTAAACTGCCCTGCTTGGGGTCTGGCTCTACCCCACTGTGCCCTTTTTCACTGTCCTGGTGAAGTGAGGGCTGTTTGACACCCTTATATTTGGGAAGTGCTACAGACCTGCTGATCAACAGAGCGAGCTGTGACGACTTCCTGTTATTCAAGCTGCTGGTTATTCTTGTGTAAAGTAAGGCACACAGTGTAAAACAAAGGCCATTCTTGTGTAAAGTAAGGCACACAGTGTAAAACAAAGGCCATTCTTTGCAGGTACCTGGCATGCTTTATTGGCGGGCGTACAGAGCCTGGAAACGGAGGAGCCCCGGTGTGGCCTGCCGGGGCTCCACAGCACCGAGCCTTGGTCACAGCAGGCGCCGTAGTCGGGCTCCATGGCCTGGCGTTATTTATGGCCCTTGGCCTGCCTCAGCTTCCCCCTGCCACCGAGAGCGGCTGGGATGCCGGGTGGACGGTCTGCGGCACCTCCACAGGTCAGGGGTCAGATTAGCAGCAGGCCAACCTTCACTTGTTTATTTGTACAGACCCACGGGGGGGGGGGCTCCTTAGAGCTCCCCTGAACAAGGCGTGACCTTTGTCCCTCCCTTGCAAAGGGTGGCTCTGACGTCACGGAGGTGGCCAAGAACACACAGTGGTTTCCATCAGCGCAGGGTCAGACTCCAGCAGGACTGTCTCTGACCTCAAACTGTCTCCTAAACTAAGACTGGAGCCAAAAGGAACTTAGACAATAGAGAGGGGTTCACTTTCAAGGTTTGTTTATTTTAATTGTATATTAGAATGTTATTAAGACCGAAAGCAATTAAGCCAGCAGAGCCTTGTGCTTGGATGGTTACCAAACAAATCTAACTTTCCCACTGTTGACCTTAATGTTACAGCGCAAACTTTTCAGAGACCCGTATATAGATTTGAATAAACGCATAAATGAGGCTAAAGCTTAAATTGTATTGTAGTATTTATATAGCGCTTCATACCTGTATTTTGGGGGCAGGAGGCGCACATATCCAATATAGCTGTGAATCTTCTATTGTACACACTGGTCTGCACACAGCTTTAGCCATGAAAAGGTGTACACTATGGGCCAGATGTATGGCGCATTTTTATGATCTCAAAGCATGCGACTGCAAACTTGCTTTTTCTTAAGTACAAACACCAAATTGCGATTTGGTAACAAGATACCAAATGGTGGTAACTGGCGTTTGCGACCACGGCCGGACTGTCAAACAGCTCGGGTGGGGGTGCTGGTGGAAAGTCTCACCGCTCACCGCTGCTGCTTTTGTTACAGCGGTCCGATTTTGCAGCTATGCTGCAAAACTGCCCCCCTGGTAACAAAACCGCCCCCCCCCAGGGGTCCCAAACCGGTCCCCCACCCTGATTGCTCACCGGGGAAACGCCCGGTGCCCACTACGGCCAGTCTGTCTCTGTTTTCAAACCAATTCCAGTTCTGTATATAGAAGCGGGTTGTTTATAGCGTCCCTTCGAAAAAACGAATCGGAATGGTATGTACTAATGTTTTGCGACCGGAATGTGGTTGCAATACATGAATACTTTACTGACTACAGAAGTGTAATAGTAATGCATTCACAAACGGTAAGGGGTCCACAAGAAAAGACCATGAACCACTTCCTACTCTTAAAAAATGTAACTTAAACGTTTCATTTTTTTTATTTTTTAAATGCACCCCATTCTCTTTTAAGAACAGATTGCGTCACTCCTCCCACCCCCCAAAAAAAGCGTGTCTATCACTTGTCTAATGAACTCTAATTACCCTCAGCGGTGTATGACTTCTTGAGTCCTTTACAACGGGGCTGCTGGTTGGTGGCAGTGATCTATAGATTTTTTATGGGAGGGTTCATGGATGTAAACACGGATGAGGTCTACCACCCTTTCTCTATGAAATCAAGGGATGTCCCAGTACGCGGGTCCTGTTTTACCCCAGCCCTGAGTACATGGGCAGGAAGTGTGTTTTTGTCCAATAGATCCTCGATTGAATGCCCCCAACAGTAGTTTTGTACCAGCACTGAGGACATGGGCAGGAAGTGTGTTTTTGTCCAATAGATCCTCGATTGAATGCCCCCAACAGTAGTTTTGTACCAGCACTGAGGACATGGGCAGGAAGTGTGTTTTTGTCCAATAGATCCTCGATTGAATGCCCCCAACAGTAGTTTTGTCCCAGCACTGAGGACATGGGTCTCCTCGCCCCTGCAGCGCTTGACTTCCTTTTCCGCTGTCTGGGCAAATCCTCAGATCTTCCTACCAAGGCAGCCATCCTCGAGACATGCATAGATGTCCTACCTGGTGGCGGTAGAAACTCTGTTGCACGGTAGTCCAGATTACTGAGGGCACAGGACCAGACAGGAGGCTCCGGCATGCCACTCTCCAGGGGAGAACTTGGGCTCTGTGAAAGAGGCTTGAAGTATCATTGGAAAAAAGTAGACCTAAAAAAGTTGTCAAAAATGTCGACTGAAAAATAGAATGAAAATGTTATGGCTACAAAAAAACTAAAGATGTTGTGCCTAACAGGGCAAAGGTAAGTTGACATGGGAGCAGGTGCAAGGGGCATACTCCTACTACAGTGAGGTGGGTAAGGGGCAGGGGATTAGTAAGGAGTTTGCAGGATTCATTGAATAGTAGCGTTAAGAGATAGTAAGTAAGGGTTAGTAGAATTCAGGGACTGGTTGTTTTAACGGGTAGCTAGGGGCTTTGGGTGTTCAGGGGAGGGGAGGTTTCAGGGATAGTAAGGGTTTTTTAAGGTTCAGGGATCAATGGCATTAAAAGATGGTTCTGAGCATTTAGGGTTCAAGGATGGGTAGCTAAAAGGGTAGTAAGGGGGTTTTAGGGTTCAGGAAAGGGTAGTGTTAAGGGGTAGTAATCATGTTTTATGATTCAGAGAAGGTTAGTATTAACGGGTAGGAAGGGGTTTTTAGGGTTCAGGGACAGGAACCGTTAATGGTAATAAGGGGTTTTTAGTGGTTAGTGAGGGGTGCGTTAAGGGGTGGTTTGGGGGTTGGTAGGATTCAGGGATTGGTAGCATTAAGAGGTAATAAGGGCTTTTCAGGGCTCGGGGAAGTGGAGCCTTAAGTAGAAGTTCAGGGTATTAAGGGTTCAGGGGTACTAAGGAGTGCTAGGATTATTAGGGTACAGTTAGCTAAATTAAAGAATGCATGTAATATAAAAATCTTTTAAAATTCGACATTTTTGGAATGGTCACAGATAATAATGAAGGACACCATATTAGTACCTCGACTATTTCCACTCTTCCTGGTATTGGTAATTTTTTACACCCTCTCTCTTTGTTTTCTTTACTGCTACCTCTTCTTGGTACTGGTAACTTTCTTGCTCACGGTCGGGTCTTGTCAATTGGTTAAGTAACGAGATGGGCACATCAGGTGAGGTATGGCAACTTTCCTTTATTCCAAAAATGTTTGTTTACAACTTGCTCCACCCACGCCACACTTCTCGTCCTCCTCCTGTCCTCCTCTCCCGTTTTTCCTCCCCCTATGACGTCACTTCCTGTTCCTGCCCTCTTTTGCTCAGTCTCCCAGCTCTTCCCTACACCACACCTACTCCTTTGTCAAATTGAGACCCCCTCATGTTGCCTTGAAACCCCCCCTTGATTTAGACCTCTTCCGGTTTGAGTCACATTTCTTTAATCAGTCGTAGGGGCCTGATTGTGAGCCTGTTGTCACCTCTTGTCGCCTGGCTGTTGTCCGCCCTTCATCTCCGCCCTTCATCTGCCCCCTTTCTGTTGGGGTCTTGCTCATTCTCCTTAACTGTCTCTATTTTCTTCCTTCTGCTTTTGATGCTGGGTTGATGATTGACAGGTTGAAGTGAAATGCGTTCCTCATGATGGAGTTCCCGGGTTGGGATGCCATGACCATGCCGTCTGTCCGTTCTGACACTCTTAGTGGATCCAGGTCATTGGGCATGTCCAACTTCCTCTTTTGCTGTTGTTTGACCACTACCCATTCCCCTTCCTTGAGGTTCATATTTTTTAACTCGTCTCTTGGTATCCGACTATATCTTGATCATCCTATTTTTCCTCCCTGTCCGTGGTACTCTGTCATTTCTCGTCATGGCAGTCCACTGCGGACGTTTTGTGAGAATGGGCCTCCCAAACATGAAGGTGGCTGGTCTCTCTCCTGTAGCTGAGTGTGGAATGTTTCCGGTGCGCCTACAGAGCCTGGCATATGCTTTCGCTAATGTTATGCTCTCCGCCATAGTTCGATGTACTATTCTGTTTAACATGCTCATGAACCTTTTCAGACTTGTGGCCAGACTGGCATTATCTTTCGGTGTTTGAGGACTGACTGGGCTAGAAAATCTCTGAATAGTCCTCTGAGAATGGCAGGCCGCTGTCTGATTTTAGGGTACTTTGCGGAGGTCCCATTCCGCAAAGAATGTCATGCTAGGTCTGGATCACTTTCGTGGCACCCTCAGAGGAAACGATTTTCACCAGGGAGATTCGGGCATATTCGTCCATGAGTACCAGAAGAAACTTGACTGAGGACGTGGGACCAAAGAAGTTGATGGCTTCTAGGTCCCATGCTTTCTCAGGTATTTCTGACATTGTCAGTGGTCTCGATGCTGTGGAGATGCATTTGCTTGTGTGGCATGTCTGTAGCTCCATTTTGACCTTGTCGTACAGTTTTGGGAACCATAGTTGTTCCCTTAGTGCTCTCCTTGTGGTTACAATCCCACGGTCCCTCCATGTGCAAGTGTGATTGCTTGTTTCCACAAGTTCTTTGGAAGGGCATTTCTGGATCCCCTTAGGATGAGTCCTTCTTTTGTGAAGGCTAAATTTCCTGAAGTTATAAAATGCTTTGATATCTGCTGGGTCGTTCCCCCCACTCTTGGCTGTGTCTCCACATTTGCGTCTTGATCAGGTGCCGGACGCCTTGTAGGTCTTTGTCTTCGTTTGTCAGTGTTATGACCTGTTGGAGTGACAGGGCTGTTCTTGTGCTGATTAGGAGTTGTGGGTAATCTTTGGCAACTGACAGGCCTGAGTGGGTTGAACTCCACGGATGCCGTGAGAAACAGAGTGCAGGGTTCCATTCTTGCCATGACTTTTGGATGATTTGATAGTCGTATTCCTGCGGTCGTCTTCCCTATTCCCAGGGACATTTTCGCTTGGGGTTTCCAAAGATTGTCAGCAGGGCTTGGTGATCGGTTATGAATGTGAACCTCTTGCCCTATAGGAACAAGTGGAAGTGTTCACAAGTCCACACTATGGCTAGGCTCTGTTTTTCTGGTTGCAAATATGCTTATTCTGTGTCTGACAGGCTCCCACTGGTATATGCCACTGCTTGATGCAGGGATTAAACCTCTTAGATATGCTGTGCTAGGATGCCCCCAAAAGCCACTGGGCTGATGTCCATTGTCAGCTCTGTGTGCAGTTCTGGGTCAAAATATGCCATGACTGTTGCCGTTACCTCTGAAGCTCTTATGACATTCAGAAGACATTTGAATTCTGCATTTTGGTTCTCTGGTTTCCTTAGAGGTGTGCTCATTGGTAGACTTTAAAACGCTGTGCATTGCTCACAGAATTTTGGCGGACAGTGGCCCTAGAATCCTGAGAGATTTATGCTCCCAATATGCCCCTACACGCCCGCTACGCTCGGCAGACCTGCTTCTGGCCAGAATTCCCCGTATACATTGGGCCAGAGCGGGCGGGCGCTCTTTCAGGCGGTTAGCCCCTGCCCTCTGGAACTCCCTCCCCATTCACATTCGTAGTACCTCGGACCACCTTATTTTCAGAAGGTTGGTAAAGACATGGCTATTTACACAATGCTAATTTGTCTTTGTTCGTCGTCTCACTTGGTTGTTTTAGCGCTGGGACGCCCCGTTGCTGGGGCAGCCACGCGCTCTATAACATGGAAGACGACCGCAGGAATACGACTATCAAATCATCCACAAGTGGATGAGTACGGGAGTGGAAGGGAGGGGCTGAAACTTCACGTGTTGTGCACGAGAAGTCACGACTCCGAGGAGCTGTGGAAGTGAGAGAAGTCACTGCTGTCACGAGGAGCTGTAAAAGTGAGAGAGGTCACCATTGTCACGAGGAGCTGTAGAAGGGAGTGAGGTCACCGTTGTCACGAGGAGCTGTGGAAGTAAGTGAGGTCACCGTTGTCACGAGGAGCTGTAGAAGGGAGAGGTTACCAAGGTTACCACTGCCATGGGGTACTGTAGAAGTGAGTGAGGTTACCATTGTCATGAGAAGCTGTAGAACTGAGTGAGGTTCCCATTGTCATGAGGAGCTGTAGAAGTGAGTGAGGTTACCATTGTCATGAGAAGCTGTAGAACTGAGTGAGGTTACCATTGTCATGAGGAGCTGTAGAAGTGAGAAAGGTCACCGTTGTCACATGGAGCTGTAGAAGGGAGTGAGGTCACCGTTGTCACGAGGAGCTGTAGAAGGGAGTGAGGTCACCGTTGTCACGAGTAGCTGTAGAAGTGAGTGAGGTCACCGTTGTCACGAGGAGCTGTAGAAGGGAGTGAGGTCACCGTTGTCACGAGGAGCTGTAGAAGGGAGTGAGGTCACCGTTGTCACGAGTAGCTGTAGAAGTGAGTGAGGTCACCGTTGTCACGAGAAGCTGTAGAAGTGAGAGGTTACCAAGGTTACCACTGCCATGAGGAACTGTAGAAGTGAGTGAGGTCACCATTGTCACGAGGAGCTGTAGAAGTGAGTGAGGTCACCGTTGTCACGAGGAGCTGTAGAAGTGAGTGAGGTTACCATTGTCATGAGGAGCTGTAGAAGTGAGTGAGGTTACCATTGTCATGAGGAGCTGTCGAAGTGAGAGAGGTCACCGTTGTCATTAGGAGCTGTAGAAGTGAGTGAGGTTCCCATTGTCATGAGGAGCTGTAGAAGTGAGTGAGGTTACCATTGTCATGAGGAACTGTAGAAGTGAGTGAGGTTACCATTGTCATGAGGAGCTGTAGAAGTGAGAGAGGTCACCGTTGTCACGAAGAGCTGTAGAAGGGAGAGGTTACCACTGCCATGAGGAACTGTAGAAGTGAGTGAGGTTACCATTGTCATGAGGAGCTGTAGAAGTGAGTGAGGTTACCATTTTCATGAGGAGCTATAGAAGTGAGAGAGGTCACCGTTGTCACGAGGAGCTGTAGAAGTGAGAGTTCACCATTGTCACGAGGAGCTATAGAAGTGAGAGGTAGGGGTTACTGTTGTCACAGGTCCATATACAAGCGGTAGAGGTTCATCAGTGCCTTCTTGAAAAATCCATCCATCCTTCTGTAACCTGAACTTGGAGGCTGTTAATGCTCGTGTTATGTAAAGTGCCTAGCTGCGCTTTGAGGCCAGGTTAGCACTATATAAATACACTCAAGTAAAACATATATAGAAATAATAATTTTGACGAGTTAAGGCGTTTCGGTTGTCGTAAATTTAAAATATGAAAAAAACTTCACAGAAGAACATGTTTTTTTTCTTTGTAAAATGGATGCCTTTGAAAATGTTTATAATTCTGTTCCTAATTGTTTTACATAAACTGCAGTGGTAGATCTCTTTAACTAGTTGTACAGAGTTTCCAGCGTGAGTATATAATCTTTCCACATTTAATTAGTGGTGCTTTGTTATGTTATATTTTTCCTGAATGAGAATGGCTTCTATCATGATCTCTTCACCGTATACACACCCAGGTACCTTTACTGGTCCAAATGTGCATTTATTTGTCAGCTAAGATTGAACACATAATACCACTTACTTACACTGCCATCACCCTCTTCGCTTTGTCTCCAGTGTATGTGCTGTGTAACGGTACCCTGTCAATGGGATGCGTGAAAACTCTGGACTGTTAGATAAGATTGACTGATGTATGACTTAACATGCTGGTAATAATATCAAGTGGACCATTACTGTCTATATCGTCTTGCTAAAGGTCAGCTCTAATCATACTTACTCGTATGTTGTATGATGGAAGGATGTATCCTGGAAGTACTTCAATTGCCTGAGAATGGCATTTTGGCATTAAACGCTATGTATCAGTTTTAACTCATTGTGAATCTTTACTACGTCATTTAACCACTTCGTGTGGACTGAGTACTAAAGACATTAATATTACTCTCCGTACGAGTCCAAACTAGGTAAGTATAGTGCTCACAGCGTGTCTGCTAGCACCGCACACTTAAAAGAAGCCACTCACGACCCATGCGGGCAGTTCTAACCCAAACCATTGATTGCAGACCCAACTTTGTATACTATCTGTAAATGTACCTAGTCCATATACAGATTCAGTCCATCTAGGAAATGGAATGACTTCACTCAATGAAATGATGTCCTCTTCCTCTACCTCAGTCTATAATCCAATAGTTATTCTATTGCAAGAATAACTTCTTCCTCTCCCAATGTCTTGCTCCAACACACTCATTCCGTCATCCTTTCCTCATGCCTTACTCTCACCACACTCTTTCTCCTCGACCCTATGCCTCGCTCTCACTCCATGTCTCACTCCTGCATTGCTCCCTCTTTTAAGCCATCCCTCCTTCCTCTCTTCATGATTCAATCTCACACTCCCTCCTTTTCCAGTCCCTCTGTCCAGTATCCACCATTGGTACCCCACACCTGTTTCCCACCCTCCTTTGTTTCTTACCTCTCCCTTTTCTGCACAGGTACCACACAACCTCCCTTTCTCCATCGGGCACTCTTCTGCCCATGTCTCAGTCCCATCACAACCCACCTGTCTTTCCTCTCGTCATGCTTCATTCTCACCACACTCCATCCTTTTCTCCCATCTGTTCTCGCTCTCCCCGTGTCTCACGCTTCTCATACTCCCTCGTGTTGTGCATGTCTCACCGCCAGCACACTCCCTTTCCTTTTGTTGTCCTCCGCTTCTACTGCCCACATCTCGCTCACCACTCTTCCTGTTTCTCATTCCTTATTCCACTTCTTCTCTCACTACACTGCGTATTCTTCTTCGATCCCTCCACTCACTGTACGTTACTCTCATCACATTACCTTATCCCCACTCTCCCTCTCCCTGTATCTTACTCTTACCACGCGCCATCATCTCCAATCCCGCCACTTCCCATGCTGAGCTCTCACTGCACTCTCGCTTCTGTTCCCTTCCCTCTGTCCATGTCTTACTCTCACTCCACTCCTTCCTTTTGCCTTTCATCCCCCCGTTCCTCACTCTCACGCTCTTGTTCCTACTCTTACGGTCCCTCCTCTTCCTATCCTGAGCCATCTGTCTCAATCCTAACACTACAGAGTACCAGTCCCTGTCATGGTCCTGGCATCCACCTTTCCACGTTCCCTCTTAGTGTCAGCTCAGGGCACAAATGGCCTGTCGCCCCAGTCTCTTTCGTAAGAAACATGACCATATGAAGATATGTTCTCCAGGATGCCTTCGCAAGTATAGCCTCACTGGCCACTGCTGCAGTGCCAATGTCCAGTAAAGCCTACATTAAGTCGCGATTACAGCTCTCCGACATCTTAAAACACCGATATCGAGTCGTGGCCATAGTTTGAGGATGTAATAGAAGACCCGTATCAAATCATGCCCCCCACCATCAGATATCCCTGAACATCAATATGAACTCACGACCACTGCCCTTGAGGCATCCTGGGACAACTGTATCAATACGTGACTGCCGCTTTCGGCATGGTGGCTTCACTTATGATGACGAAAGATAAATCATCTAAAACAACAAATGCTTCATCGCAACAACAAACCAGTGACCATCAGAACCAAAAATTCATATTCTCAGCCATGCATTTTCTAGGCCGATAACACTTTCGAAAGTTTACCCCAACTCCTTCTGAGGCACCTCAAATGGCACTGGTACAAGGATGTGTTGATGACTTGATTCCTTCATGGGCAGAATCTTTTCTCTCCCAGCAAGTTTTGCCTAGACTCCTGCTCTTTGGTAGCTTCCCACAGCGTCAGTGCTATATTAACTCATCCTGAACAACTTCTCACCCGCATCGGTGGGTTTCATGACCCGGATCATTACCAAAGCCATCAGATTCACCCTTAGACATCTGCAGTGCAGCCATCATTGAATTATGCCAGTCCACCATCATACTGATCATCACAAGGATTGACAACATAATCACAGAATCTGGTTCCACCGCCAGCTAAACAGGCCATTGTTAGCCTGCTAACAGAGAAGCAGATTGGCGACCCTGGGGACCCGGCAAATCAGGTCTCCAGGGTCGCCAAAAATTATTGAAGAGTTATTCCACTTACAACTAGAGGCCGACCAAGAGCTATGCGATCTTTACAGCAATTCCATAAAGGCTTCAGACCTTGCAGGAACACTGACCACCCTCTGCGGGTCTCGTTTAAGGACTGATCCTCCTTGGCTTATTGACACCATTCGACATGGTAGACCAGAAGATCCTTCTCGCTTGAGTGGAGCGCTCCGGTGGTGTTGTGAGGGCATCAGTTCAATGTCTCAGGTTGTTCTTTTTATTCCTCTTTACTTCTCCCTGCCTGCAACTCTTTCAGCCTTTATTTCGAATTTCATTCATGAAAACACAGACTGCCACAATCTTGCCCTTAAAATGAATTCCCAAGATAAATTGTCCATCTATCATTAATTACTAAATTCAGCCAAATGACACACCTTTTAGAACAGGGAGAATTTAGTATTCTAACTCCAGTCTTTGCCTTTCTTTGTGCCAGGGCATGATAGCTGGATTGGGCACAGGTAGAAATTTGTGTTTGTCGAGTTTTACGTATAGTCGAGATTTTTTTAGTTACTTTTTGTAGTCTGTTTTTGCAAATTTCTCGCATTATGCCGTTATTTCTACATTTCTGGTTTGTTCTGTATATTTCCATTCTTTCCTTCCCTACTTCCGTCTAGCCTTCCCTTCTCCTCTGCCCTTCCCTTCTTTTACTTTTCCCAGCTTTCTTCCTTCACCTCTTAGTGTCTCCCTTTGTATCTTCCTTCTTTTGATCTTTGAAAAGAAGCATCTTTCTAACTACAGCCACAAAGATCTTTATATAAGAGGACGATGCGGTTGTTAATATTTCAAAGCTCTCTTCCTGACAAGTGTTTGGGTTCTGGGCTTTAGGGGGGATGCAAGACTCTGATTTGCTTCTATACGGGTCAGTTGTAAAACATTAATAAAACTTTATGGACACCGCCACCCGCACATTTAAGTATTTGTTTAACTTTAGAGAGTTGCTTTAAGGTTTGATCTAGTCCATTCTTGATTTCTGCCTCGTTTTTCAGAGCATGCCAAAAATTCACGTCTGGAGGGAGTCTGCCATAAATATATTGCAAGAATTTGGGACGAACTCAAATCTCAGAACTCTTTTTCACCCAGACCTCCCAAGGGAAGAAGTAAAACATTTCCTGGGTGTGAATGGTCTGGAGCACTTGCAAGTGAATTTTGCTAAAAACGTTTACTTACTATGTATATGCATAAAAACATTTAAAAATGCTTGTGATGTTCATTAAATGCCCTTTGCCTCAAGTAGTATTCCCAGGTCAATAGTGCTTAGGATGAAGGAATAGGCTCTGGAGACAGGTTGTGGCATTGAGGATTTGGGCCGGAAGATGCTCGATGGAGACTTGTGAGTAGTCATTTGGGGAGAACAAAAGAGCATGACAGAGCACAGGATGGGATACGAGCAGAGAGTAGCCAATGGGATGGGCAAGCGGGAGATCTGGTGACAGACGGACAACGAGAGAGATAATATTGAGAAATATACTTGAAAAAAGGAACGCAAATTGGTTATGCTGGGGTTGAGATCCAGGACAAAATGTTCCAAAAAAGGGGGCATGAGAGCAGGGAAAGGGAGTTCGAATACTGTGTATGGATTAGGGCATTCGGGGTGAAGGTGTATGCAGGAAGGCCTGTGCTGAGTTAGGGGAGTCTTGAACCAAACAAGCGTTGGAAAAGCCAATAGGTCCCGCCGTTGTTCTCGATTGCCTTTGCCAATGGTTTTTAGCCGCACTGTACAGCATCCATGATTCTGTGCAGTTTGACTAAAGTAAAAAAAAAAAAAAAAAACCTTAGACGAGGCTGGCCGTGTCATTTTGTATGCACACGTACCACGCATGTGCGTGTCTGCAAAATGATGTGGGCACTTTTTTTTCTTTTTTTGTTACCGATCCGGTCACTAAAATGAAAATAAAATGTGTAAAAGCGTTTTTGTATTTTTTTTAAGCAAGTGGACGAAGGGAGCGGAAGCAACACGGGGGAAGAAGGTGGAAACAGTGAAGCAACACAGAAGAGGGTGGGGGCAAACGGTGAAGCAATCAGTCGTGGCTGGCAGCACTAGATAGTGTGGGGGCGAGCAAATGTGTGGGTGACAGTTAATAAAGAAAATAAATAAAAAGGCACTTACCTGAACGAAGGTCCTCATCGCTCCAGTCCGGCTTCTTCCGTTCGGCTCTGCCTCTAGCGCGGGGCCCTCAACAACTCCCCTAACCAATCCTGGCGCTGCTCTCATCAGCATGAGAGCAGCGCCAGGATTGGAGGGAGCGGCCTCTCTCAGTGCAAGACGGCCGCCCAAAGGGACACGCATACTTTGAACTGCCCAGGCAGCCCACCCTCCTCCCTTCTGCTGTCATGTAACATGGCCTGCCCTGATACTCGTTTCGAGATGGGTGGATGAATGGTAATACATTGCTTATTACTATTTTGTTTTTCATCTCTGGGGCTTTTTTGGCATTTTGGTTATTGGGGCGACGCTCAAATGGAGGAGCTGCCCATGGAAGCAATACAGGGAAGTGTGAGGGATTATGCCAAAGCAACGCAATAGGAGATGCGAAAGCAACGGTGGGGGCAGGGGAAAATACAGGGGGCGAGGGTTGGAATGAGCGCAACACGGGGGTTGGAGGCAGTGCTTTAAATGGGGAAAAATAAGTGCAGGTACTCATTAAAATAGAGGTGTGGCAAGTGGGCGGGGCAAGGGGCGGGGCAAGGGGCGGGGCTAAGGGCAAAATATCATAATACATAGAAACTTCTGTACCAGTTGCAAACTTCTGTACCAGTTGCAGCACATATTAAAACACATTCGGTCTTTGGGCTGACTTTACCTCTGTCTCTTATTCCTTCCTCCCCCTCGTCCTCTCCCTGAGTGAATTTACTATTTGCATAGTTACAACTAAAACCACTAGTATTTGCAGTAGTTCTTTGTACTTAATATCACTATTTTGTGATTTTGAGCTCTCCCGTGATTTTGAGCTCTCCCGTTTGCATCTCTCTCCTAAGTGACTCTACAATGTATACATCCTTTTCTGCTATCTGTTTCTCTTCTTTGTGGGACTCTTCAACTCGCTGTCTCCCTCCCTCTGTCGCACCTGACCCTTGCCTTTCGCAGATCGCTAATTTACCCTGGTATTAAATGTGTTATCTTTTTGTATTAATATGATTTTTCTTTTGCCGTCTGTTCCCCCTCTGTTGACCTGCCAGTTCCAACCCGCCTCCTAGCCCCCTGTCCCTTGTTGCCCTTTTACTAAGCACTCCTTCTCCTCTTGTTGGGGAAAGATCCAATATTCATACTCTGGAGTCTCAGGGACCCCCTCTGAGAGAGTCCACAGTATCAAGGGAGCCACGCACAGTTGAGGTATGGTATGGCACCTTACCAAAGCACTCCCTCTCCCCTTGTTGGGGAAGGATCCAGTAGTTAGGCCTTGGAGTCTCAGAGACCCCTCTGAGAGAGTCAACTGCGTAAAGGGAGCCTCACGCAGTGGAGATGTGGGAATGATACCACTTCCCCTGGGAGCACAGCTTACCGGACCTTGGACGCGGCTTTTACTCGTCTACCGGTTTGTACCCCCTTCACCCTCCCCCTCCTCTTTCATGCTCTGTCTCTCACCCTCCCCCAACGCTTTCCCTCTTTCATTCTTTGTCTTCCTCCTCTGCTCCTATCCCCTCTCCCCTGAATCTCTCCCCCTGTCTGCTACGCCGCCTAGCCCTATCCCTTGTGCCCTTTTGACTAAGCACTCCTTCTCCCCTTGTTGGGGAAAGATCCAATATTTATACTCTGGAGTCTCAGTGTTCCCTCTGAGAGAGTCCACTGCGCTAAGGGAGCCACTCACAGTTGAGGTTTGGTATGGCGCCCCTTGCCAAAGCACTCCTCTCCCCTTTTTGGGGAAGGATCCAGTAGGTAGACCTTGGAGTCTCAGAGACCCCTCTGAGAGAGTCCACTGCTTAATAGGGAACCTCTCGCAACGGAGATGGGGGAATGTTGCCACTTCCCCTGGGATCACAGTTTACTGGACTTTGGACGCAGCTATTTCGCGTTTACCGGTTTGTGCCCCAGTCACCCTCCCCCTCTTCTTTCTTGCTGTGTCTTTCACCCTCCCCCTCCTCTTTCCCCTCTTCATTCTATGTCTACTCCCCCTGCTCCTACCCCCTCTCCCCTTGTATCTCTCCCCTTGCCTGCTTTTTCCTTTGCGTATATGTCCTTATTTTGTCTCGACCTAACATGTAATTATGTAGCTATGCACTAATAACGGTGTAACCTTTGTAACGATGTAACCTGCAACTATGTTCTGATTCTCATGTAAAGCGCTCTGATACCTCCGGGTCTAGCCAGCGCTATATAAATCCTTTCAAATGATGACTACCAGTCAGCTATGCTACCCATGTACTACTATCTACCTCTTTTGTACTAAATGGCGAATACCGAATGTATGTATACTACCTCAACCATCTAATGTCTAATAACTGTATATTGTAAAGCGCTCTGATACCCGCATGGGTCATGTTCGCGCTATATAAAACTTTATAAATAAATAGCACAAAATGAAAGTCGTGATGGCACTTTCACCCGAATGGTTGCTGCGCACCTGATTGACAGTGCAGGGTCTGTCTAGAGACCCTGTCCTGTTAATCACAGCGTGACACAGGCCCTCTCACCCCCCTGCAGTTTGGGGACATTCAAATGGGCGCTGCTGGAATCTTCACCAGCAACTCTGCAAAAGGATACTTCAGCCGAGTTAATTACAAGCTGCTGGGAAGCAGAGCGGCCTCTGCCCTGCACTGGATCAGAAACCTAACCTGAGCCTGCTGTGCCGTGGATCAGGGTACAGGTACTCTCCCTGGCTACAGAGAAGTGCCGGTACTGACGGCAAAAACTTCGGAAGTGCCGGTACTCAGTACCGGTGAGTACCGGCCCATTTAAAGCACTGGGCTCAGTTAATTAACAGAGAATGCACAGGCGTGCCTGCGCTTTTTAGAGTCCAGACTCTGGATCTAAGGAAGTTTTATTCCACTGCCTTTTCCTGCAGGTGCTCCGAGGCAACAGAATTTGTAATAATACACCGTTGCTGGAGTCTGCTATTTTGTGTAACTCGACTGCCTCTCTAAAACCTTACTTTGTTCAAGTGCAAAAATTGAATTGGTGAATGATGATCTTTTAATAATAATCTGATTTATAAAGCACATAGTTTCTCCCAAAGGCGTGTCCCTGTGCTGGAGGAAAACCCAGAAACCTACAGCCCAACGATCCTCACCTATAAATAGATGCGAAGCCAGCGAACTACCACCACCCTACCTTACCCAACATGACCTTGTACCAGAACAAATTGAAACAGCCATATTGTGAGCTTCTTATTAAAGGCGTTTTACGAAGGTTCCCGGCAGAGAATTCCACAACTTGATGGTTATCTTTTCACCTCATTTCTCTCTGAATTGTGCTGCTGCCACTACCTGCACCTTTGCACACCCTGTTCCTACAATTCCTTCAGTGGCTGCATCCTGGCCACACCCATCTTAAATGCCCAAACCATGCCTTCCTCCATTGCCTACTCTGCATCTTGTATGACCGTTGGCATCTTTTTCAGCACCTTATTTTGTATCTCTTTGTTTCCTGCCTCCCTGAAGCTCCCCCCCTGTTCGTCGGAAGCAGTCACCTGCATCTGTATGTTGCACCCATGTTCACCTCCTTTCCCTTCTCCTTGCTGCTTGACCACTTATAAGGTCCCAAAGGCGGGACCTATTGGCTATGCCAATGCTTGTTTTTTTTTTAGGCACGAGGACATTGGGGGTGCGCGCAGGGCACTCAACTACAGAGTGGCAGAAAGTTCCTTGTGGCTGGGTTCTCAATCGGACTGGCACTGGCGCTTATGGGAAATCTGCTTTTTGCTCGCTGGCGGCATTTTATGGCTGTTTCCCTTTCTCCTGTGCTCGCAAATTAGAAAGGGAAAGCCAGAGCAAACTGTGCTTTTTAAAGGGCTTCCCTGGCTTCCTCTTTCTTCCCACCGCACAGCTACCTGTGGGGTGACGTCACACGTTGCTCTGCCCTGGGGCGTCACTGCCACCCTCTGTGAAATTAACATCATGTGAGCATGCGCCGCAGTGTAGAAATGCGATGCATGCTCACATAACTCTTTGTGTCCTAAAATGCCGCCTCGTTACAGTGAGTACCGGTACTCTAATTATTAACGGAGAAGTGCCGGTACTCTAGAGGGGAAAAAAAAGAAGTGCCGGTACTCAGTACCGGTGAGTACCGGCCCATTTAAAGCACTGGTTGAAGGATACTACAGATAGCGCAGGCACTGTCTAGTAGGCTCGAACTAAACAAGCATTGGCATAGCCAATAGGTCTCGCCTTTGGGACCTTATAAGTATTTAGTTATGCAGTACAATATCCTTGGTGCAACAACATCAACTGTGGCATGGCTAAACACTTATAAGGTCACAAAGGCGAGACCTATTGGCTATGCGAATGCTTGTTTTACAAGTGATTGACGCAGGGGGCGCCAGGGCGGGACGGAGCAAGATCACACGGAGCGTCAACCGCGCACAAACACGTTTGAAATGAGGCATGGAGGCAGCCATCGAGAGTGACCAAAACCCTGGGACTGCCGCACATGTAGATCGCTTCTCTTCGAGAGATGCAGTCATCACATTAGAAATGTGGTAATACCGCAGGGTAACAGAAAACTGCACTTTAGTAACAGCGAGAATCTGCTAACTTCACACCAATAACGGCAGGAAAAGCATTGAAAGCGCATTTTCCGCAATTAATCCATATTTTAAAGTAAACCTATCGTCGTAATACATTGTGTTCCAAATGTGGTTACTGATTCGCAAAACTGTCACAGATTCTGTCAATGTTTTCTAATGACAGGGCTGGGAGAGTAGGTGATGTGCCCAAGATCACAAACAGGGTCTGATTAGGTGTTTGATGTGAAGAACAGCAAATGCCATTGTTGGTAACTTCCGCTTTGCCACGCCGGAGATAAAAACCCACCACATTTAGAGCTTTCCAACAGTGGTGCCAATTCAGAGGATACAATGTTGCAATGTGAGAAACAAGGCCAGGGTCCTTCTAGGAGTGAGGTGCGCTGTGGCGGCTCTCGTTCACCAGCTACGTCCGTCAGTCAGTCAGAGAGTCAGTCAGTCAGAGAGTCAGTCAGTCAGTCAGAGAGTCAGTCAGTCAGAGAGAGAGTCAGTCAGTCAGAGAGAGAGTCAGTCAGTCAGAGAGAGAGTCAGTCAGTCAGAGAGAGAGTCAGTCAGTCAGAGAGAGTCAGTCAGAGGGAGTCAGTCAGTCAGAGAGAGTCAGTCAGTCAGAGAGAGTCAGTCAGTCAGAGAGAGTCAGTTAGTCAGTCAGAGAGAGAGAGTCAGTCAGAGAGAGTCAGTCAGTCAGAGAGAGTCAGTCAGTCAGAGAGAGAGAGTCAGTAAGTCAGAGAGAGTCAGTTAGTCAGTCAGAGAGAGTCAGTGAGTCAGAGAGAGTCAGTCAGTGAGCCAGTGAGTGAGAGTCAGCCAGTGAGAGTTAGTCAGTCAGTCGGTGAGAGTCAGTCAGTCGGTGAGAGTCAGTCAGTCGGTGAGAGTCAGTCAGTCGGTGAGAGTCAGTCAGTCGGTGAGAGTCAGTCAGTCAGAGAGAGTCAGTCAGAGAGAGAGAGTCAGTCAGTCAGAGAGAGAGAGTCAGTCAGTCAGAGAGAGAGAGTCAGTCAGTCAGAGAGAGAGAGTCAGTTAGTCAGTTAGTTAGTCAGTGTTAGACCTGGTACCATTGGCGTGAGTCTCCCTTCCATTTTTTACTGATTGCCTCCTCTGTTTTTGATATGTGTTGCTGGTTTAGATGCTTTGGGCACTGTGCCACTGCTATTCAGTGCCACAGTGCAAGTGCTCTATATGGTAAATTGATGTATTGATTAGTGACTCCATGATTGGATTATTTGATTTACTTGTCAGACCCTAGTATAGTGCACCCTGTGTGCCCAGGGCCTGTAAATCAAATACTGCTAGTGGGCTTGCAGCACTGATTGTGCCACCCACAGAAGCAGCTTGTAAAGTGTGTCTCAGGCCTGCCATTGCAGAGCCTGTGTGCAGTCTGTGACTGCCATGTCGACTTGGCAAGTGCACCCACTTGCCAGTCCCTAAACCTTCCCTTTTCTACATATCAGTCACCCCTAAGGTAGGCCTAAGGGCAGGGTGCATTGTATGTAAAAGGTAGGACATGCCCTGGTGTGTGTAGCATGTCCTGATAGTGAATTACAGCCAATTTCGTTTTTCACTATTGCAAGGCTACCTGTCCCCATAGGCCAGAATGGGCAGTTTGATTATAACATCTTATAATCCTAACTGACCCAGGGAACATGGTAGAAATTTGAGTTTAGTATGCCTGAACTCAGGATGATAAAATACATCTTTTAGTGAAGTTGGTTTTTAACATTCTGTGTTTGAAAATACCACTTTTAGAAAGTAGGTATTTTCTTGCCTAACCATCCAGCCTGCCTCTGCTAACTTGTGTATTGTATGTCTGGTTTTGTGAGTGACAGGCGCTGGGGGCTCCAGGAGACAGGGTGAGTCAGCACTAGGCTGAATAGACCTATCTGCATGAGGAGTGGTGGGAGGAGTAGCACCTGGGCCTGAATAGGGCTGTGCCTGCCTTCCACAATGCTGGCTCCACCTCCTGTGGTGTCTGATGTCCCTGGCCCACACTGACAAAGGAAGAAGGTGTGCACTGGCAGAATGCACCCAGAACTGGTCTGGACTGGGTACAGGACCCTCTGCCTTCAGAGGACAAAGGAGTTGCTAGTATAAATATTGGGGTCCTGATCCCAAGACTTTAGATCACTTCTGGAACAACAAGACGAACCTTTGCCAAGGAGAAGAACCAAGGAAGCTGCAGGAGTTTGGACTGCCCCTCTGCCAGTGTGCTGTTTGCTGGGTTGGCCTGCAGTGGTCTTCATTGCCAAGGAAAGGAGAAGGAACTTTCAAAGAACTTTCATCATCTTGCAGAATATTTCTCCAAGGGCTTGAACTAGAGCTTGCCTCTTGCTGAAGTCTCAGGGCTACAAGTCTTCACCACCAGCTCCCCCCTGAATTCCCGTGCTGGGGATTCTGTCTGCAGAAGCCTGCGTGTCGCTGGGAGCTGGAAGCGCGACTCAACGAGAAGAAGCGTGTCGCAGCTGTTGCCGTCGCATCGCCGGCGAAGCGTGTCGCCGCCGCAGAGGCCGCTGCATCACCAGAGAAGCGTGTCTTCGTCGCAGCTGCCTGCCGTCGTATCACCGGAGAAGCGTATTTTCGTCGCAGCTGCCTGCTGTCGCATCACCAGAGAAGTGTGTCGCCACCGCTAGGGTCGTTGTCGCATCATTCGAGAAGCGTGTCGCTGTCGCAGCTGCCTGCCGTCGCATCACCGGAGAGGCGTGTCACAGGGCCTGTCGCGGCTCCAAAGGTACAGAGTTTGCCACACGGCCGTCGGGCGTGCACGCATCACCTTTACATCGTCGCATCAAGGGCGCACTCTCATCGCATCGCACCGGATCGTCGCACTGCATCGAGGCGCCTGCTCGCCGCATCGCCCTCCCTGCGGACCCTTTGTTTGTTTTGCGTTACGCATCCAAGGTACTTTTGTGAGAAACGTGTCGCATTTATCATCAACTTGAAGTAAGTTACTTCTATCATCTTTAAGTCTATTTTAAGTACAGTATTGTGGATTTTTGTCATTTGTGTTCTTGTGTTAAGTCTATATAAAGAATACTTATTTTTATAAAACTTGTGTGGTGTCCATCTGTAGTGTTTTCACTGTATTACTGTATGTGTTCACAAATGCTTAACACACTGCCTCTGAGATAAGCCTGTCTGCTCGTGCCAAGCTACCAAGGGGGTCAGCAGGGATTATCCAGGAGTGTAATCCCCTTTCCCTGACTTAGAAGCAAGGGTCCCTATTTGGACAAAGGTGTATACCATTGCCAACTAGAGACCCCCAGTTCCAACAAGTCAGTCAGAGAGAGAGTCAGTCAGTCAGAGCAAGTCAGTCAGTCAGTGAGTTAGAAAGAGTCAGTCAGTCAGAGAGAGAGTCAGTCAGTCAGTCAGTCACGCCTATTGGCCCAAGCATATCTGTCACATGAGGAAGAAGACACCTGCAGATCCAGATGGCAGGAAACCTATAGATTTCTGGCAGCCTGTAGACCCAACCCCAAGGACACCAACAGGCTCTGGTGTATGGCCATATAGAAACAAGCTCAACGATACCCATAGGTCTAGACATCGGGCTACCTATAGACTCCTATGTCAGAACACCTATTGATGTCCGAACACCAAGAGATGAGGCTTCAGCCCTGATGGTACCATAAGCATAGGGGAAGACACAAATCTAGGTGTCAGATCACGCAGAGCAGGTATCAGGACAAACGCAGATACAGGCATATGATCACATATAATCAGAGGCGCAACTAGAGCCAAATTTCGGGGGTGGGGCTACTAAAAATTTCGGGGGGGGGGGGCTGACTCTTCCAGCAATATGCAGAGTGTAGCTGCAGGGGCTCTAAGAAGGGGTGAAAAACAACAAAGCCTTGTTAACGCGTAAATGGTCTTTTAAAGACCTGTGAAGTACTCGGGTGCGGCTGTGTGTGTGCCCGGGAAGCTGTTTCAGCCCGGGCTGACCCACACGACGGGGGGAGGGGGGGGGAGCTGAAGCCCTTTGAGCCCAATGGGCGGTGCGCGCCTGCATATAATTCATTTAGGCATCAGGATGCCTAAATACCAAGATTTCAAGAAACCTATAGACTGATACACAAGAACACCAATACAGCCAGTCATCAAGGCATCTTACAGATCCAAGCGCTCAGTCAAAATCCCTACAGAGCAGGACACTAGGAAACGCATAGATACAGACGTCAGACCACGTAGTAACAGGAAACAGAACGTCAACATATCAACACCACAACACACGTGTATATATATACAGCCACTAGTGCATATGTATCCAGACATCGGAAGTGCTTTTGATGCAAATTTTAGGACACCTAAAGGCCCAGGTGTTGGGATACCAGTTTGGTCGCCAGACACATGGTCGATCCAAACGCCATAACGCCTATAGATCCATACACTGAGACATATAGATGCAATACGTCCAGCCAATCTATTCGACGCTCGTTTTGGGAAAAAAGAAAACTGTTGTTCAAAGATGCGAACGACCCACCACTTGCAGTCAGTGAACTCAGTGTGAACAGGGCCGTTTCTAGGTGTTTTGCCGCCCTAGGCAAGAATTGAAAAATGCCGCCCCCTCCCTTACTACCATCACTCTCTCCCCCCTGTCATCCAGGCTAACTGTCTGCAGTTTCTCACTCTCTATACACTTTCATTCTTTCTCTTCCAACATCTCTCTGAAATGGCCCATACGCACGCCGTGTCGGTGCGTTGGTAAAATCTACAGAAACATCACAGTCTTCAGGAATGCAATATAGAGTAAAACGTGTGAAATGTAAACAGGCGCTGCGTCGGTGTTATGGTCTAGTAGAGGTCACGCACGACTCACATTAGCAGTTCGCTGCGACGTCTTGCACACTAATACGGGTACACATCACATGACTAAAGCGTACCTTGTGCAGCATCCGTGTAGCTCTATCATACGAATTGGAAGCTAATGGGACCTCTGGAATGTGGTCGGGCACACTGCGAGACTGGAGGAATGTGGGTGTGCACTCACTGCAGACACCAGGATTTGTGTTAGCTTGGAGTCAAAGGCTGCAACATTAATGAGGGGCACCAGAGGACACCTGGAGGGAAGTACCGTCTGGTAGAGAGGGGGGGGGGGGCGCAGGTGTGTTCCATGAGACAAACTACACTGCATGATGTATCTGCATAGCCCTCGCTGGACCCACAATTCCACCCACTCGCAGCCCAAACCGGGTGTGACTACATTGTGCAAGAGGTGGGGCCTCTGATGAGACAATGTACCGTTTTCAGGTCTCTGAAGCCTCAAGCCCCAGGGAGTAGTGGTCATATACCCAATAAATCGTTACTTTGGGCCGCTCTATCTGTACAACCTCCAGCCTTCCGCCAGGGACTCACGTCTTGTCGTCGCTGAGAACCTGCGCCATTAATTCGTTAATTTAACGAGCATTTGCTCTGTTCAGATGTCCCGGGGAGTCCTATGAGACCTGTGTCTTGGTTTCATTTTGTCTGCAGCACCTGTGCCTAGGGAATGCAAAAGAAGGGCTTCATGACACCGCCCCCACCCCCTCAAAGCCCAAGGGGATGTGCCGGAGCAGTTTACACAAAACAACGCCCACGTCGGGGGCAAATCGTGAAAAATTATATTTTGGCATAAACCCCCCGAGATTGAGGAAGAGAGCAGCGGATTAGAAGACAGAGAGGTAGGGACCCAATGTGGACGAACCAGACAGCCCACACGGGGCAGTGCTTAATTTGTAAAAATATAAGTTCCAGGACCCTCGTCAGGAGCCCACTGCAGCTTGCACCACCCATTGCCCCT
Organism: Calotriton arnoldi; assembly: GCA_963921515.1. NCBI lineage: Eukaryota > Metazoa > Chordata > Amphibia > Caudata > Salamandridae > Calotriton > Calotriton arnoldi. Next base: position 1,507,726 of record CAWUFW010003351.1, read on the forward strand.
GCAAGCACTCCAAATGGTAGTACCAACACAACCACTAAGTAATACTCTGCTATAAGTGTGACAATCCGGACTATTCCAGGCCCCCAGAGCTATAAGAATAGCGCGGGCGAAAGATATTAGTCATTTGTAATGTATATTTAAGTAGTAAACAACTGTTGTTGTGCTTATCTCTAAAGCACACTAACAGCGCCACTATATGATTGCCTGCAATAAATGCCGGTGTTGACAATTAAATGTCGGGGCCCCGCACCGGAAACCACAGGTTCAAATTAAACACTGAAACGGGGACAGAATAAGAAGCCCTTGTGTCGTATGTAGATCACAAATTAGAATTTGGACAGGACAGTCCATCACTTCTCTTATTAGCGTACCCCAAAAGGGGCGCGATTGGCTTGAATAACAGGAACACACCGGTTATTAAAGCGCCAAGAGGCAATTCATTTTCTTGACCGCGCTACGTAAATGCCCAGGTTGATAAATACTGATGGCAGGGTGGAATATCATTTCAAAACAAATAGCAAAAAGGTGCGTCAAGTATATTCCGATATCCATTTCCATCTGTATGCATTTTACAGTTGCACGAGGTGTTCAGACAGCACCTGAAAGCAGAAACTCGGTGCTACATAAATCACCTAAATAAAGCGCTTACTGCCCAGCTCAGCTTAGCCAAAAAAAATACAGGGGGCCTGATTCACAGAACTAACTTACGTCGTAAACGTAAAGTTAGTACTTTTTAGGTATTCACAGAATACACTTACTCATTTTGGTATTCACAGAATGAACTTACTCATTTCGGTATTCACAGAAGTTAGTAGTCCTAAAGTTAGGACTACTAACTTCTGTGAATACCGAAATGAGTAAGTTCATTCTGTGAATACCAAAATGAGTAAGTGTATTATGTGAATACCTAAAAAGTACTAACTTTACGTTTACGTTTTTGACGTAAGTTAGTTCTGTGAATCAGGCCCAGGAACTTTAAGCAATGCCTCCAATTCAGGAATTGCAGCCTTTTATGGGAATGCCCATGGAGCTGCAAGGCTGGCACTACCACCCAGAAGCAGCCGTGTCCTCCCATCACTCTTCACCGGGCGATGCCCGCCGGCTCTGCAGTGCCGCAATTCCAGAAATGCCCATCTACCAATAGTGACACCAAAGTTGGCACTGGGGGCATTGCTATATGGGCTACAGCCGCAGCCAGCACTACCAACCCCTCTGTAGCGCCTGGAGTGAAACCTGAAGGAAATCAAGTGAGCCGCAACAATCCTCATTTAAATTCACGCCGAGTGTATTTTTTGCATATTAACCGCGGGTATCTGCGGATTCTGGCCCGTCTGTCTCCGTGGATGGCAGGTGCTGTGAAGCGATGCCCTGCTGATGTCAGGCACGGGCGGCCTCAGCTGATCGCACACCGCATGCTTCTTCTCGGAATGATTTCCTGTGATCATTCACGCCTGCAGCACAGGATCTCTTTAGCCCCCTTCCGGATCTTGAAACAAAAGCTCAGGCAGGCACTGGCTCTAGTCTTAGTGGTTATTTTACTGATACGTGGCTTGGCAGCTCTCTGCACATCAGTTTCTTAGACTGAAGCTCACTGATGCCCTCCTACGAAGAGCTCGACTGTGACGTCACTGCCCTGCCGGATAGATAGATACTGCCGCAAAACATGCAGGTATCCCACCGCTGGTATGTGTGCGATAACGTAACAAACAGCAATTACCAAAATATTTTAGAAACACCTCGTACATCAAATCCACCCAGGGGTGCTCTCCCCCGGCAGCATACGCAGAATGTGCGGCATTTGTTCAACGCACGGCGTATCACAGTGATGCTGTAATCCTGCCACCTAAATCATGGGTTTGACAGGAGGGAGCGACAATTTATTATTTGTCCTTTCTCTGTGTCTCTAGGCACGACTAACTGAAGTGAAACGACATGAAAGAAAATTAAACAAGTAACCTGAGACTAGAATGCAGCCTGCCCTCCATCTGGCACACTGCGTGCCGCCGCTGCTAATTAAAAACAGATGGCACCCGGCCGCGCTGCTGCTCGCTCCTGAGCTCCGTAGGCCAGGGGAAAGAGAAGGCGGGACATGCACCCGCCTTTGGCCAATTGCGTGCTGTCTTTCTTAGAAAGACGCATGCAAAGGCCAATAGCGGGTGATGAAAAAAAAAAGCACACGCATGAGCGTGTGTTCTGAGTTTAAAGCCCTTACTAAAAGCCTCGCAGAGCAGCGCAGGCGCGCTGGCTCAGGCGAGACCTAAAAAGGAGAGGTTTCAATTATGTGGGTCCTCGGTGTGATTTACACTATATGCAACCATGAAATAAAGGTATCAGCAAAGAAAGCAATGAACATATGTAAGGAAGTGGGTTTCTGTTGCAGTAACCCCCCCACTTTTTGCCAGACCACTGATGCACTTTGACTTGATGTGCCCTGGGTCCCTGCCAATCAGGATCCCAGGGCCTGTGTTCTTTCCCCAAAACTGTACCCAATTGGCATCTCTGGCCACAGGTCAGCCCCTGGTAAATGGTACCACAGGTCCCCAGGGCACTGTGACCAGGGAAGACCTCTATGGGCTGCAGCACTTATTGTGCCACCCTTAGAGGCCCTGTACCTTTACACACACACTGCCTTTGCAGGCTGCGTGTTTTGGTGCAGAACAAAGTGAAAAGTCGACATGGCACACACCTCTGTGTGCCATGCCTACAACCCACTGCCCTGGCATAGGTCAGCCACCCCTCTAGCTGGGTGCACTATACCAGTGGTGAGGGTACAGGTGCATGAGCCCTGACCCCTACAGTGTCTAAGTCTATTCTTAGACATTGTAAGTGCAGTGCTGCCATTAAGAGTATATGGTGCTGGGAGTTTGTCATTACGAACTCCACAGCACCATAATGGCTGCACTAAAAACTGGGAAGTTTGGTATCAAACTTCTCAGCACATTAAACCCACACTGATGCCAGTGTGGGATTTAATGAAAAATGCACACAGAGGGCATCTTAGAAGATGCCCCCTGAAACCTAACCCACCTCTAGTGTCCAGGCTGAGTGGCTGCTTCAGCTGCCACCACCAGACATGTTTCTGGACCCCTGGGTCGAGAGCCTGCTGCTCTCGGGGGTCTGAAACAATGCACATCCTGGGACGAGGTGCCAAGCCTCCTCCACCAGGATGGGCAGGGTTCACAAAGGAGACGCTTCAAAGGCATGCCGCCTTTGTGAGCCTCTCCAGACCATTTGCTGCTTTCAGCAACTGGTCCCCACTGGTTCTACCCCCCCACTTTGGGCGGGAGAACCGGCGGGAAAAACAAGTGAGGAAGGGAGGTGTGCCCACCTCTGCCAACTCCACCCCTCAGGTGGGGGAGGCGAGGTGAAGCACAACCTCGAGTCCCCGCCATCTTCAGGATGGGGGGACCCAGCCAACCAGGGACAGGCTCCTGCCCCCCTCCCACTGGAGAGTGGCAGAATAGGGGGTCCCATTGGTCCATGCCCTTTACCTACCTGTAACGATTCTAAAACTAGTATTTAGGGGGCACCCTGAACCTTACTTCCTCAGATCCAGCTTACCTACAAGAAGAAAAGAAGAAGGACGAAGAGCTGTGCAGAGCTAACAAGAGGACGACGCCCACTGACTTGGCCCCAGCCCTACACGCCTGTCTCCCCTCGAACCTGCTCCTGCGAAATCCCGGCGTGTCCAGCAGCCAGCAACCTCTCAAACCCCGGAGGACCTGCCTGCCTTCACTTCCAAGACTGTTTCTCCCGTGAACACTGGTTGTGTTTAAACTGCAGCTTTTGGCTCCGGCCGGACACCGCGAATCCAGCCCACTCTGCACCCGCCGAACCCGGCCCGCGCTCCAGTGGAAAAACACCACGAGGAGGTCACCCCGGTGATCCTGACCCAAGATGCGGTGACTCCTGACCTGCCTCCAGACGACGCCTGCAGCCTCAATCCAGAGGCTCGCCTCTACCGCGACCAGAGCGGGTAAGAAAATCCGACCCTAAAAGGCACCCCTGCACCCGACGCCCCACGGCCTTGTGTGCCCAAACCAACGGTGCCCAACCAACCCAAGACATCCCAACTTACCCCTCGAAGTGGTGGTCGCACCCAGAAGGTCCTCGTCCCCGAGCCTGCAGTGCTTCTTCAAACCGGAGGCTCTCCATAGAAAACAACAGGGCGTCCGACGTCGAAACAGCACTCTCCACCCGGCCGCCCCAGTGCCGCTGAGGGTGCACCTTTTGTGCCAACTTGTTTCCCCGTTTGCCCTGACCTAAACCCTAGGAGCTTTGCTCCCACAACCCAGTGGCCTGCTTGCCAGCAGCCACCAACCGGAGACCCCCTATCCTCCATAGGATAACATTGGGCCTCAACACTCTGCACCCGGCAGCCCTAGTAGCGCTGAGGGTGCAACAACAGTGCATCACTGACCCTGGGGGAACCCTTGTTCTAACCCCAGAACCTTAACTCCCACAGTCGTTTACTTACCTGCAAACCGATAACCTGTTTTTCCTCCATAGGATAACATTGACAATTTTTCTTCGATAAAACGACTAAGTGTGGAGTTTTGAAAACTAAAGATATTCTTTAAAAATCATACAAATAACCAAAACGTGTTTTCTTACCTGTTTGCAGGAAATGTCCCAGTGCTGAATCCAGGCATCCAGCACTGAGTTAGAAAAAGTAACATAAAAGTAACTTACCTGCAATTTACTGAAAAAGCCTATTCATTCCAATGTACTGTATTTGCTAAGTGTTGCATACTACTGCTCCCCTGTAAATCAAACAAAGTACAATCTCCATTGAATTTTCAAACTGTTCGACATTCAGTAACTTATTACTACAAAGTATTTTATGCTTACCTGTGCCAGGCTTGCTTGGTTCTAAAATAAAACAACAGTATATTTTTATACAAAAACAATTGGCCTAGAGTTCAGTTCTTGAGTGTGTGAATTCATTTGCTGACTGAGCGTGTACATCAAATGCTTAACACTGTCCTCTGATACTGCCTTACTGCTCGACCAAGCTACCACTATTAGAGAGTAAGGTTCTATCTAACTTTAACCTCTGCCTACCGCTGTAGTCACCTGGACCCTATACACACTATACCTCATTTTGGTGTAGTATATATAGAGCCAGTTTCTTACAACATAGTGTTGTTTGCGGAGGCTGCTGGCCCATTCACAAACGTTTTGGCAGAAAGTTGTCACTAGTAAATAGCACTGTCTATGTGAGTAAATTACTACTGTTGCCTACTTCACAGTAATTTCCTTGGGCATGTAATCTGCAAATATGTTATTCATTAATTCCATTAATTTGGAAATACTTTGTAACTTACATGGAAGGGTAGCATACGCCTGTTTTATAGCACTATGAACCTAATTTACAACTGAAAAAGGTAGCAGACTGCTCATTTTTATACTTCTATTATGTTGTTTTTTGTTTGAAATTGTTTTTCCCATACATGCCACTCATTTGTTGTGAATCTTTAGATAATTGCTAACTTTATCTGCGGCATTTAGGAAGATAAGTATCCCCAAACCATTGCAAGGCAATTTCTAAACTTTTGTGAATGCTGCTACCCTGTTCTATTTCCAGTATTTAATTTGCAAAAAAAAATATATAAGTGCCAGGATTCTGTCGGGAGCCCACTTCCGCTTGCAGAGCCCATTGCCACTGGAGCACCGGAAACCACTGGCTCAAATTAAGCACTGCCTATTTCTAAATGTGCACCAAATGTGCTTTTCATATCTCTGGACATTCCCCCTCTCTCTTAGTTCCACCCTTGGAACCACCACTCCTCCTTAATTACTGATATCCTGCCCATGCGTAAGTAATAAACGCACAAACTATGCCTGCATGACAGATATTTTTACATCCACTCCTGCTAAACTTGAAAAAGTTTGACTTTGTGAATTGCGTTTGGCTTGGATTGCACTGACGCCAGTGAGCTGCTCGCTTGCAGATTCACAGAGAGGGCAGACTGTGAAGCAGTCGGTTTCTGCATTTGCTCCTTTTATTGCACTGCTACAAACGCTGCCTGGCACTCCCAATTTGTAGATTTGTAAAAGACTGTGAAATGTATCTTTCCTGTGTGTATTCTAATAATTGGGGACCCAACTCACCAATTCAGACACCACATTCACAGCTCAGTAGAACTCAGATCCCAAAACATTAAACACTTAGTGAAAGTAAATTCCAAATGTGTATTTTCTGCATTTATAGATTTAAAGGAAAGGGTGGGATTGTGGGCGTTTCTGGGCGGGCACCCTACAAAAGTAGGCAAATGTCCACTAACCCATAATTTTGTGGGTGTTCATTTATATCTTGCAGCCAGCTTCCTACCCTGTTAACTTGCAGGTATTGGCTTCTGTGGGCGTACGTAGTAAATTTTGGAAATGCATTTACTACTTACGCCTGGAGCTAATCGATCCTGGGCAATGGGCATCTTGGGGATATAACGTACAGTGATTCTCTAAAAGGGAAAACTAGTTTTCATGTAGAGAAAGAAACGAATAACAAGTGTTGGTAAAGTCAATAGGTCTTGCCCTTATTGGCCACCAGCAGAGCTATTGGCTTTGACAATGCTTGTATGATTTCGCTGACAAAACGTGTGCCCATACTAGAATTGGGTTTCCTATTCGCTATTAGGAATAATGTTTGTGAAAAAAACTGAAAGATGGCCGCCGATGTGTGTGCACGCAGGGGCAGCCATCTTTGATTTTTTTTAAAATACTTTATCATTGTTAAAAGCTCATTGGCCATCTTGTTATGGAAAACTTGATGACGTGTTTGAAAAACATTCAAGGGTGACCTGGGCATCTGTTCATGAATGGTTAAGGAAAACATTATTGTAAATCTGGTTCCCCTCTGGACCCCTGCCCTCCTGTGATTCTAAATCTCGCCACCTCTGTGGTTAACCCCATCATCAAGCGAACAAATACTTCTCTTGAATTAGCAGTGGTCCCTAAAATTTGGGGAAAAAAGCGCTATTGCTCCCTTTGTTGAAAAAACGGTCTGCCGACCCAAAAGTCCTAAGCAACTCTAAACTGATTTCTCTTCTCTCCAAGGTTGCTATACTTTTGGAGAAAGGGTTAAAAGTCACTTCTTCGAGTATAACTACCTTCTGCGCAACTCCCAATCAGGTTTTTGTGCGTGTTACAGTACTGAGTTTACCGTACTCGAGCTTTCAGAATTCATTAAGTAAAGTGTTGACCGGAGCTCCCCAGTGATGGTCATGCTTTTGGATCTGTCCTCGACATTCTATACGGTTTCCCATGCTAATATGTTAGATAGACTCGAGAGGATTGGAATCAAAGACCAGACTCTGCAGTGGCTCAAATCCTTCTTGAAATATCGCTGTCAAGCAATTTTCCTGCCAACTTTTACCTCCTCATCCAAGGCTCTGGAGTGCGGAGTGCCCCAGGGTTCCGCACTCAACCCCACCCTTTGTAATACTTACCTGGAGCCTCTTGCTAAACTTGTCGAGACCTGTGGGGTGCGGGTGGTCTCCTACGCGGATGACACCCAACTTCTCCTGGCTTTTCATGAAAGCTTGCCAACAACTCTGAGCTCTTATAAACCCTGCTTGAAGGCAATAGTGGAATGAATGAATGGAAGCTGCCTGAAACTTAATTCTGAAAATACTGAGATCCTCTTCTTTGGCAACGAGTCCGCTCCAGATGCCAGCATATGGTGGCCGTCTGAATTGAGTACCCACCCCCAGCACTGGTTGCTGGGAACCTTGGAATAAAATTTGATTCAAATTTCAGTTTTGAGCCTCAAATCAAGGATTTATCTACCACTTGTTTTGCTACCTTGAGGGCTCTCTGGAGGATGCTCCACCTTATTCCAGAGGACTGTTGGAAAATGATTGTCCATGCCTTGGTCACGGCCAAATTGGATTACGCCAACAGCTTTTATCTGGGTCTGCCTGCTTTCCTAATTCAACTGTGCCAAACAATCCTGAACTCCACTGCACGCCTAATCTTGAAGATTCCTCCACGTTCTCCAGTGTCTCATCACCTGCGGTATCTTCACTGGCTCCATGTCTTCAAGAGGATCCAATTCAAGGCTCTCACCTTTGCCTACAGGGCCTTTATGTACTAAGGTCCTCTCTACCTTAGGAAAGGACTTCCCCCCAACCACCCCCAAGAACCACCCCCACCGGAAAGTGTTGGACTCTATTATGAAATTCAAAGGCCAAGCCAAATGGATATGTCCAGCGGTATTTAATGTTTTCCTGCCGAAGTTTGTCCGTGACTGGTCGGAACTGTTGACGATGGGCCTCTGTCGCTGGTGCCACATCTTGAAACAGGGTACAAGTGGCTCCCTGGAAGGACACGGTGTCTCTTTTCCTGGTGACCTGTAGGATATTCTCTTTCGTCTTAAAAGAGTGCAGTTTAGCCAGAACATCTAGCGGGCGCTGCTTATCGCCTGGGGACAGCCTCCCCACTCTCTGAACTCTTTCTATTTTAATTTTCACCGTGGATGAGTCCAGTAGTTCGGCGAAGAGACCTACCACAAAGGCCTCCAGGTCCGGTCCCTCTGCCCCCTCCTCCAGGTGTCTGAACCTGATGTTATCTCACCGCGACCTGTTCTCCAGATCCTCACTTTTTTAATACAGCCGGTTGGAATTGAGATTGAAGGGAGTGGGTAGTGTCATTCATACGATCCACGCGTTGTTCCAGCTCCAATGTTTTGGCTTCCATTTCTACCACTCTACTCTCCACTGAGTCCACATCTTGTGACAGCAAGGCTAGTTTCTCATTTAGATCAGCCTTCAATGTCTCCAGGGAGGTAGCCATGTCTGCCCTGAGTTCCTCCCGCAGCTCCTTTTTAAAATCTCGTAGTGAGACAAGCAGGTCCTCCTTTGTAAGAGCCATTGTGTCCCGATCCTCTGGGGCCCGTCGGCTCCCACTGGTGTCTCTGGGGGCAAAGTAGCTGGATACTCTGTTGCTTTGCTGCTTTTTCGGCGACATAAAGAGAAGCACTACACTGGCAGGCAGATGGGGGAAAGGCCAAAAGTATGCTCCTGGAGCGGCCCATCACAACCTTTCACATGCAGCAGGACAAATAAATTTTGTTGGGCCCCCACTGGAGACAGAGCTTTGTCCGGCGTGGCTTCCGTGGTAACCCCTGAACTTGTAGCCTCTGTGGGGTCCCTGGATATGCAACCAGTCTCCTCTGTTCCAAAGCATACCCCAACTCTGTGCAAGGCGTCGCCGCTCCAGGCGGTCCAGACCAGTAGTGTTAGTGAGTAGGTGGGTAGGGAGCTGTACTGTATTGCCCCCTATTAGTGTGTGTCAGCTCTGCTCCCCAACTTGCCTTCCCTGACTCTCTTGAGGTCAGTCTCACGTGTGATGCCTCAAACCGCCATGTCAAGGCCAGGCATCGCTGTCCGGGTGTTCTCCAGAGTGTCTCTAGGGTAGGTAACGCTAGAACGCCGCTTGTAAAGTCTCCGTCTCCTCATTTCACTCCATCCCCTGGGCCACACTCAGCCTCCACATCGACTTCTTCGCCGCGCCTCTCACCTCTCTCTTGCGGGTCACCCAGCCGCCATCTTGAGGCCAGGCAGGTTACGGTTCCCATCTCCACCATCGTGGCCTGGTAGGGACTCCAGCACCCTGGTTCACCCCTGCTCCTCTCCAGTGCTCAGGTCGGGCAGCGGCAACCCACCCCCGTTTGCCCCCTGTACCTTAGTGGAGGAGGTTGTCCGCTCACCCGGTTCTGCCTTGCCGCACTCCTCTGCTCACTGGTGCAGCATGGGGGCCGCAGATCCCCCTCGGTGGCCTCTCCGTGTGCAGTGACGGCCGTGCAACCACAGCGGGGCAATGTCACCACTCCCCGCAGCTGCTCCATGGCCCGCCGCCCAGTGCCTGCAGCGACAAGCTCACTTCCTCAGCTCCGTGCCTGGCTGGGCCCGCCGTCATCCACCCTCATCCGCGCTCAATCCGTTCACTGGACACACCTACTGCACTCGTTTCGTGATCGGTGAGTGCTGCCTCACCAATTCTTAAGTAGTAGTTTGTTGCTTACGGTCATTACCCCGCATTTCTATAGAGATGTTAGCGGAGCCGTCGTGGATTACGTCCACACGGCCATCTTGGCTGGCCACACACCCCCACCAGATTATTTTTATTGAGTTTTCAACACGTTGATTCTAAATCAGGCAGTCCCACACTTGAGCTAATCGCCACTTTCTTCCCAGCACAGAGCCTGGACCTAGACAGTCGGACTGACAGTGCCAGGGTTCCCTGCAGGAGGTGGCTTTGCAGGATGGTGATTGGTTATGTTGCATGCTTCGTGCGGCCAGTCTCATTGGTTGTGTCTTTGAGCATGGAGCTTTGCAATTGGTTAGCCTGGCTTCTACTTCAAGCGTCTGCAACTCAGCATCTCTCCCTCCTGTGATATGCACCAGGTAGCACTACTCAGCTCCAGCTCATGTACTACGTTGAGCTCCATGTTTAAGAGCTACTTTCTAGAAGCTGATGAGCTACTGGTCGCTCCCGAGCTACCCGCTGATAAACCCTGGTCTGGTGAAATCGCTGAAGCTGCCTCAAAGGCCAGACCTCGTTCATTATACGTGCTATTATGGCAGACAGCATTTTACACCAGGTTGAAAATCTGCCTGAGTAAATACTATACATTGGAGCAGTCACAGATTTCCTGGAGTTCTTCTGGGATCCCCTAGAGAGACAGAAATCTCCCCAAAAGTAGGTGCAGCCCTACATAGTAGATTTAGGATTGTTTGACGTGGCCTTAATAAGTAAGGTGCTAATGGAAATCCTTCAGGTTCTGGAAGAAGTGCTGAATCTACAGGAGACTCTATTATATTAGCCTTACGGATTTAACACTTGAATTTGCCGTCATACTTAGCTGGACTTACACCCACATTTACATCAGACGTCAGGCCATGACCAGCCTGTGTGCCACAGCGGAACTGGTGAGTTTTGGCAGAATTCAGAAACAAATGCATATTTTCTATCTGCACTTTGATTTCCTCTTTTGTCAGGTTTTTAGTGGAACCAATGAGGGATTTGCATGTCAATTGTTCAGTATAGTTGAAGGTTTTTTGGTGCTAACACTTCAACTTCCACGCCACATTTTCAAATCAGACAACCGTCTGATTTAACTCCATTTTCGTCATGACACGGAAATCTAAATAGTACCTTGGCCTCTGGTTTTTAGGTAGTCGATAAATAGTGTTGTTAGAACATATTTGTATTTTCCAAGGAGATGGCAACATAAAGTTTTGTAAATGCCATAAATGCAAACTTTACATTTCTCAGTTGCTATTTTCTAAACGAAGTGAATTTCAATAAAATAGTTCACAGATATATCATTTTGTAAGGTGTGTTTAGTTTCTTGTTTTTCATACATTTGTAGATACCTGCACGTATTTGGTTAATAGGGCAGGGAAATATATGAACTTTGAAAACCTGCCATTTTTGAAAGCTTAAGTGATTTTGAACTTGGAGGGGTTACTTGCCTTAGATGTATATGGCGTAAAGTGGACTTCGCTGGGGCTAGTGTACCGCGCCTACACCTACAACATTATGCATTTTGATTTCATATTAATCCCTAAAGCTATGGATTTTCCTGATCCCCCTGGCTCTTCTGGTTTCAATGAGGTCTGCTTTATGTAATTTGTTGTAGATATTAACTCACTGTCGAGTCCTAAACCAGCCAGACCTCGGTTTTGTTTGTCATTATCTAATGCGCATCCCCTATGTAGAATGGGAAGGAACATAGAGAAATTAATAGCGGGCAGGGTGGCCCGCTGAGTGATATGTCAATTGGTGTGCTTTCGGAAACAGTGAATATGTATTATGTCATTCGAATAAAGGACATTTTAGATAAAAGTTTTCGTCCAACTTTAAATACACAATTACCTTTGAAAACATTTGCAAACCAAGTGTTGATGTCTCTTTGTACCCACAATCCTTTGGTACAGTTAGTACTGCGCATGCGTGGTCATCTCTAGCTCACAGGGTTGAGAAAAGCTGGATTATCCCACAAATTTAGGTCTGAGTCTGAAGGGCTTGTAAATGCAACCTCTGACTGTAAATGTGATGCCGCTGTCTGGACGTCTTGCAAAGGTCCAACGTAACCTGGTCAAGATAGAGTTGTATCATAGGCAGGGACACTGGAATTATGCTGCAGAAGAGGGCCACATTATGTGGCAAGAAAAGGCTAAATATGCCGCATAATGCGGCACATTTCCTAATAGTATTACTTCATTATTTCTTCATTTCTAAACGTGGTAACACTCTCTGGGCATTGGTTGCATTACTGTTATTTTCCAATTTTACACCCACCTAAAGCAGTAAACAACAGAAACGAGACCAGTCGAGCTTTGCAAAGGTCCTTCCACTGAGCAGCAACACGTGTCGTCTCATTTTAAGTAACTTTTGAACCATTTCAGCTAGAAACAACGTTTTTTTTGGCTAAATCTGCATATTATGCGTCAGGTTCATGGATTATGTGGCAAAAATGGCAAATCTATAATTATGCAAACATTGCTGCACAGTCGCATAATTCTACTGGCGCTGATCATCGGTCATCCCTGCATGGTGATCTGTGGGGAAGTTTCCGTCTCGTGATCAATCACCACACCTGTGCCACCTATCACAATGTTGCCTTTTATGAATATGTCCCCAAAGTGAGGATTAATACAGCAGCGTGGGTACCGCAACCAAGTGGCGTAACAAGGGGGCGGCGGCGGCTCACCTGCCCCCCTCCCCCCGCTTACATGAGTTTGTCGGCAAACGCAGGAATCATCGCCAGCATCCCCCCCCTTTCCCGGTCTTCAGCACGGCAAAGTGCCTAGCTACGCGGCAGCCCGCCTCACACGGACATTAACATCCACAGGGGTGTGGAGGGTAAAACACTTTTGCATTGAAGTGTATGGAAACTTGCATGACATCGATAAGTTTGAAGTGACTCAGAAATGTTTCAGTTCTCAGGTTGTGATGAACTGAAGGTGCTCAAGACGTTCACCCTCAACACATTTCGGCCCAGTTGAGGGTTTAGTGACATTCTTCAGGTTGAAGTTCATGTTTTCAACCCGTTTCTATAAAGGGAAATAGAAGACAGTTCTCTCTCTCTGCCTATGTTGCTTTTCCTGTTTTTGCTCCTGGGTACTGTTAGACTGAAGTTGGGTACAGACAGCATCCGGCCGAGGCGGTGGCCTTGGCTGTCAGCTGCAGCACCAGTGCCCGCCCGCCCTGGCACCAGCCGGCTCCCGTAGCCTGAAGCACCGGGGCGGCTTCCAAAGAGCGGGACCCTGGGACAGAAAGTCTCTGTCTGCCCGCAGTGGGTGAAGTATCGTCTACTCAGTAATTCGTTTTGCTTTTTCTTTGACTCCCTGGCTTTGAAATGAAATAAAAGCGCGATTAGGCACGCTAACATTTTGAAACCTCCTATAAGGGCAGATTCAGAGGGAAACTAGATTTTGTGACCTCTGCTTGGCACGCACTGACGTAGCAATGGAGAAAGAAAAAATATTTGACAAAGGCAAAGTGTACAGTGAAGCTGTTTTCCTAAGTTCACTCGAAACATATAAATGGCAGAGCACAGACAGGAGCAGGGCACGTTTCCATCACATATAGAACAGGAGTGAGGCATGAGCAATACCATGCAAGCTTCCCTCACATACAGGATGGTTACAGAACAGGCGTGTAGCATGGCTGGCAGCAGGCACATTCCACACGCGTCTACTATATAGCAACAGTACAGGCCCCTCCTACACACATGCAGGTAGAGCAGAGCATATCAGTGTCCCCTCACACACAAGGCAGGTTCAGCACCCACAGCAGGTGCACGCGTCTCCCTTGTATACAAGGTCTGGATCAATCAGTGGCGTTGTGGGGGGGGGGGGGGGGTCCGCCCCGGGCGGCACGAGTTTTGGCCGCCGCGGGTCAACAAACGCAGGGACCGGCATGTGCAGCCAAAGGTCTAGCTAGTAGCTATACCGCTGGGATCAATGTAAACACATTCACAGAGCATTGTATGCTTTCCCCAGGCACACAGGTGCAACACTGACTACAGACGTGTAAGCTTCCTTCATGTATGCAGCAAAGGTAGAGCAAAGAAGGGAGTGATACACTCAATGCGCCCACCCACATACACACACATCCACCCCTCTTCACTCGCTCCCCTTTCTCTCTCTCTCCTCTGTATATCCTGAGGTTTGGCGAAGCCATACCCTGAGGATGCCATATCCTGAGGATGCCATATCCTGAGGATGCCATATCCTGAGGATGCCATATCCTTAGGTTGCCATATCCTGAGGTTGCCATATCCTGAGGATTCCATATCCCGAGGTTGCCATATTCTGAGGATGCCATACCCTGAGGATGCCATATCCTGGCGAAGCCATACCCTGAGGATGCCAAGTCCTGAGGGTGCCATGTCCTGAGGGTGCCATGTCCCGAGGGTGCCATGTCCCGAGGGTGCCATACCCTGAGGTTGCCATATCCTGAGGATGCCATATCCTGAGGTTGCCATATCCTGAGGTTGCCATATCCTGGCAAAGCCATACCCTGAGGATGCCATACCCTGAGGATGCCATACCCTGAGGATGCCATGTCCTGAGGGTGCCATGTCCTGAGGATGCCATATCCCGAGGTTGCCATATCCTGAGTATTCCATATCCTGACGGTGCCGTGTCCTGAGGGTGCCATGTCCTGAGGGTGCCATGTCCTGAGGGTGCCATGTCCTGAGGGTGCCATGTCCTGAGGGTGCCATGTCCCGAGGGTGCCATATCCTGAGGATGCCATACCCTGAGGATGCCATATCCTGAGGATTCCATATCCTGAGGGTGCCATATCCTGAGAGTGCCATGTCCTGAGGGTGCCATGTCCTGAGGGTGCCATGTCCTGAGGGTGCCATGTCCTGAGGGTGCCATGTCCCGAGGTTGCCATATCCTGAGGTTGCCATACCCTGAGGATGCCATATCCTGAGGTTGCCATATCCTGGCGAAGCCATACCCTGAGGATGCCATATCCTGAGGTTGCCATATCCTGAGTATTCCATATCCTGACGGTGCCGTGTCCTGAGGGTGCCGTGTCCTGAGGGTGCCATGTCCTGAGGGTGCCATGTCCCGAGGGTGCCATATCCCGAGGATGCCATATCCCGAGGATGCCATACCCTGAGGTTGCCATACCCTGAGGTTGCCATACCCTGAGGTTGCCATACCCTGAGGTTGCCATATCCTGAGGATGCCATGTCCTGAGGGTGCCATATCCTGAGGGTGCCATATCCTGAGGTTGGCATATCCGGAGGATGCCATATCCATATCCTGAGGTTGCCATATCCTGGCGAAGCCATACCCTGAGGATGCCATACCCTGAGGATGCCATATCCTGAGGTTAAAAATAATTTATATGATAGGGGGTGCACTCAAATTTTAACACTATTATATATTTACTTCTAGGGTGCTTCAGCACAGCAAATGCTGTCAACACTTGCTAAATCAAACTGTTGGTTTATAACAAGTACTGAGACTTGAGTGTGCTGCGCACTGTTCACTTGGTGATTATCACCGCAATATAAACACTTTATGTTCAACATAAACACTTTATGTTCAAAATCATATATGTTTTTATTCTTATTTTTCAAAAAATATATTATTGAAACTCATATATAAACTCAATTGTCCACTTCACTCTATTGGTGAAATTAATACATCAATACGCACATTGTACATTACATACAGATGCTTGTAAACAACATTGTTTTTACAAAATCATGCAACATTCATTGTAATGCCCGATGCATTTCGGGACCTAAAAGTCCCTTCCTCAGGCAAATCTGAAAATATAAAACAAAATAATTACATTCATTCGATTTCCATGCGGGCTCAAAGTCACATAAGTGCTCAATGTAATATTCAAAATAGGTCACATGCTGACCTGTATCCATTGTCAACTAACCTGGTGTGCCTAATGTTAGTAATCATAACTAACACCCAGTGCTTATGTATGTATGATATGTGCCTTTAGGTCATACTCATACGTCTGCCACTTGCGTCTACCGATCCTGTGTAAAAACTGCAATCAACCAATGCCACTTATTAAGAAATGCCACATTGAAAGACCAAACTCATAGATTATATAAAGTAACCTAGCTTACAAACCGAACCAACTGAAGTCTCCTACCTCCAGCTAGACCCCGTAGGAAAAGTCTGTAAAAAAAAAAAAAAACGACAACTCTGCTAACAAAGAACCAAATCAATACGGGGACTGAAAATGTCAGTCCTCCCTAAAACAACGATACGCTAGAATCTAGTGGTGCACCCAATTCTCACCTTAGTGCATGATACGTCGCAACAATAACCAGCTTCTATGGCACAGCGTGTGTGCCGGATGTCGACCATGCTCGGTTTTAAATCGCTGCGAAAACAGTGAAAACGGACCTCGGGACCATAATCAACCCGTTCAAAGACTACACACGTCCGCCATATTTAACTACCTGAATCCATAGCCATTGGCTCACATTGTTATGGATTTTATATGAGGGTTAATGAGTAGTACCCGCATCGGGGACTACTGATATATTATAGTGATTCATCAGACGGGATATGGATTCAGGTAGTTAAATATGGCGGACGTGTGTAGTCTTTGAACGGGTTGATTATGGTCCCCATGTCTACGGGTTGACTTCGCTTCCCCATGTCTACTGCACAACAATGCTACACCACGAAAACAACACAGCACTCCAACTCACTCTCAAACACCATCTCCACCACATACACACGCAGACCCATCAAAATGCCTTCTTAGCATGCTGGATGAGGAACATGATACAGAACAGCTACACGATTGCTATCCTAATACAGCTAATGCCAGCTCTAAAACACACACCTGCTACAAACCCCCACAATACTGATCACTCTTCTACAAAACAAAGTCTCACTATCACCAAAGGCCACTCTCTAAACTGTCTACTAATAAATGCTCGATCCCTCTCTAAAAACAAGCATCACATCTACGACCTTCTCACAGATGCAAAACCAGACATACTATTCATAACCGAATCATGGTTGGGAGAGGATATGGCTCCAGTCCTGCATGAAGCCATTCCTCTAGGCTATCAAACAATCACCCAAAATCGTATAGCCAAAAAAGGAGGTGGTCTAGCTGTTGTATTCAGGCAAACAATACATATCACTAAAATTGACGACATCTCCATAAAGAATTGTGAGGCTCTTCTAACAAGATGCAATCCTACACCGTCTTCCTCCTGTAATTTCCTGCTCCTTTACAGACCTCCACCTAGCAAGGCGACATTCCCATACGCACTTCTACACACAGTTTCAAACCTGATAACCATACACTCCAACCTATGCGTTCTGGGTGACCTCAACATTTGGTTTGACAAACCCAATATGACCCATCCAAAAACAATAATCACTGGCCTAGACGCACTGAACCTCCATCAGATTGTCCACAAACCGACACACACCGCTGGACATATCCTAGATGTCATTTTTGCTAATACTGAACTAGTTACCTTTCAAACTATAACTCCAGTCACATGGTCAGACCACCACTTGCTTGCTTTCCAACATAAAACAACACTAAGTGACTCACCTAAAACTACCTTACATCCATCCACCTATCGGCCGTGGAACAAACTCAATTTGGAACACTTAGAAACACAACTAACATCAAGTACAAATCTGGAAACAATAAATTCGGTTCAAAAACTATATGAGTGGCTACAAGAAGCTTTTGACATCCTGATACCACTCAAAACCACACAACAGAACAAAAGAAAAAAAGCACCTTGGAGAAACATAGAAATAAAAGACATAAAACAACAAATTAGAAAGCTGCAACATACCTGGCTCAAAACAAACGCCAAACAAGACAAACTTCACCTACAAAAAATTAACAGATTATACAAGTCGGCTATCAAAAAAGCTAAGAAAAGGTACTATTCAGACAGAATTCAAAACGCTAAATGTGCAAATAAAGAATTCTATAAAATACTCAATGAATTTCGCAAACCAAATTGCCTAGAAGGAACTCATCCTGTTACTCAAGATTTCACAAACAAACTGGCAAATCATTACACAGACAAAGCAGACACGTTGGACTCGTACTTAAAACAGAAACAAAGCACCAGCACTAACCCTTGTACAAAACAACAATCCAAGAATACTATAACCAAGCCTCTCCGTTCCTTCCAACACATCTCACACAATGAATTTATGGACCTGGTCAAAGCAAGCAGGCCTGCCGGCAGCCCTTCTGACCCCTGTCCACCACAAACTTTCAAGACAATTCTTTTAACAACCTCTGCTGCCACTCCAGTAAGAAGAATCATCAACGATTCCTTCACTACCGGAATATTTCCAGAAGAACTCAAAAAATCACACATACGCCCTTTACTGAAGAAAACAAACTTGGACCCGCTGAACCCTGTCAACTACAGACCCATTACAAATGGACCTTTCCTGGGCAAACTGATAGAAAGAGCAGCGTTCGCCCAGATGTCACAATTCATTGAAGAGAATGACATACGTTCAGACTTCCAAACAGGATTCCGTCCGGGAAGAGGCACTGAATCTGCCCTCCTTGCCATCTGGGATGACCTGAAGAATACAGTTGACCGCAACGGAGTTGCTGCGCTACTCCTCTTGGACCTCTCGCTGCCTTTGACACGGTTGACCATGACACTCTGAAACAAAGACTCTATGAAGCCGGCATAGAGGGAACTGCTCTAGACTGGATCGCGTCCTACCTTCGAAACCGAACTAATGTCATCCATACCCCACCTTTCTCGTCCAAACCGTACTCCACAAAAGCAGGGGTCACTCAAGGTTCTATCATCTCGCCCATGCTTTTCAACATTTACATGAAGTCATTACCAGTACTGATCAATCAATTTCACCTCACGTGCTATAACTATGCAGATGACACACAAATACTCCTTCAACTAGAATGCCCCAAAGACATTGGAAAATCACCAATTTTCAGCTGTCTCAGAGCCGTGGATCAGTGGATGACTTGGAGCCATCTCAAATTGAATACTTCAAAAACGGAAATACTCACGTGTGGCGATTGGAAACATTACAAACCCGCTTGCCGCATGGCCTAATGAACTGGGATCACCACCTAAAGTATCGAAGGAAGTAAGAAACCTCGGAATGACCATGGACTCCAAGCTGTCGATGAATGCCCAAGTGGACAAACTAGCAAGATCAAGCTTTGTCACTATAAAAACGCTGCGACGAATTTTCCCTCATTTGGGATTTCCGCACAAGGTCCAAGCTACCATCTCCCTTGTTCTGTCCAAACTCGATTACGCCAATAGCCTCTACCACGGATCACCTTTAACAACCATGAAAAGACTACAACGGATTCAGAACTCAGCTGCCAGACTACTCT
Organism: Calotriton arnoldi; assembly: GCA_963921515.1. NCBI lineage: Eukaryota > Metazoa > Chordata > Amphibia > Caudata > Salamandridae > Calotriton > Calotriton arnoldi. The sequence goes on from CAWUFW010003351.1 coordinate 1,527,115, forward strand.
TGCATATCAAACCGCGAGACCACATCTCCCCTGCCTTGAAAGCCCTGCATTGGTTACCGGTTGCCAGAAGATCCACGTTCAAGCTGCTTTGTATCACCCACAAAGCAATACATGGAATGGGACCGCTCTTCATCAGGAATAAAATCACCAAACACATTCAACAGAGGAACCTCAGCTCTAAAGGAGCATCTCTCCTCAAAATCCCAAGATACAAGAAAAAAACCATGGGTGACACATCCTTCTCTGTTAAGTAGCCAAACTATGGAACTCTTTACCCCCCAACATAAGATCCACCGACAACCACCTTATCTTCAGAAAACTACTGAAGAATTGGCTCTTCCCCACATAAGCACCATACGCAAACAGAAATTTACAGCATATCCCTCTGTATATAAGCATTTATTTTCACTATAGATATGTACCTATCTTTGTGTATTGCTTTGTATAAACATGTAGAATAATTATGTTGTTGAGAGAAAAAAAAAATAATAATAATAATAAATAAACAAATAAATAAAAATCATCTTTGGTCTACATGTACTTACTTCCATTGTGCATCTATGTACCTTCCATGTACTTGGATCTGTGTCTCTGTTACTTTTCTCCTGAAAAAGCATATCCAATGCCCTACCCTATTTCTCATCCTGTGCCTCTATCAATATCTTTAATCTACATATACTTACCTCCTTTATGTATCTATATACTTTCAATGTACTTATGGATCTATATATTTATCACTTTCTTCTAATTTAGCATTTCCAAGGCACTACCCTATTTCTCAGCCTATACTTCTCTCAATATATCTTCTAGCCCAACCTTCTGACTCATCTCAAACTTCTTTCTACTACTCTTTCCAATGCACTACCCTATCTCACCCTATACATCTATCAATATATCCTCTACATCCACACTCATTTATCCCAAACCCCATACCACTACTATGATCCCCAAAATAACCCTTTCTAGACTCTCTCCTACTCTACCCCTCCTTGCATCATCTGACACCTCTTTTACTATACCGATCCCCTAAAACAAACCTTTCTAAACTCTTCCCTCTGACTCCTCCCCTCCAAAACTCCCTTTTACTCATCCAAAAGCCTCCTCCTACTGCTAAGACCTAAAAAAAAATTAAAAAATCCTTCACTCTTTTATCCCTCCACTATCCTTTTCAATCAAAATTAACAGACTAACATGTTCAATTCTCAAATTCCATATTCAACTATACTAATTCACCACTAATCCTTTATGGGTTCCAGAGTAGCGTGCTACTCGCCAATAAAGCGTCTCAACACCCCATCAGGGTTACAAGCGCTATATAAATGCAAACCTTTTCCCTTTTCTACCCTCCCCAACCCTTCTCAATCCAAATAACTGACTAACATATCCACCACTAAAATTACTTTCATGTTTCACCATACTAATTCAACACTAATACTTATGGGCTCCAGAGTAGCGTGCTACTTGCGCTTCAAAACCCCATCAGGGGTAGCAAGCGCTATATAAATACAAACCTCTTTCCCTCTTCTATCCCGCCACCTACCCTTCTCTACCCAAATAACTGAATAACATATCCACTACTCAAATTACTTCATATTTTACTATACTAATTTTCAACACTGATCCTTAATGGGTTCCGGAGTGGCGTGCTACTCGCCAGAAAAGCGCTTCAACACCCATCAGGGGTAACAAGTTCTATATGAATGCAAACCTTTCTTCCCTTTTTATCCCTCCGCTATCCTTCTCACTCCAAATAACTGAATAATATCCACCACTGAAATTACTTTCATATTTCACCATATTAATTCACCACTAATCCTTTATGGCTTCCGGAGTAGCGTGCTTCAACACCCCATCAGGGGTAACAAGCGCTATATAAATACAAACCTTTTTTCCTCCTCTATCCTTCTGCTATCATTCCAAATCCAAATAACTGACTAACCTATCCACCACTTAAAATGTACTTGCATGTTTCACTATACTAATTCAACACTAATCCTCTATGGGTCCCGGAGTAGCGTGCTACTCGCCGAAAAAGCGCTTCGACGCCTCGTCGGGGGTAGTAAGCGCTATATGAATGCAATTACAATACAATACAATACAATAAAATGTCCCCTTCACAGATATCGCCACATAAAATGTCCCCTTCACAGATATCTCCACATAAAATGTCCCCTTCACAGATATCTCCACATAAAATGTCCACTTGTTCTAAGTTCTGAAATGTGCTGAGCTCGCTTCCCTTCTCTTTTAGAACTGGATTTGTTTTTCCTCCCGTCCGTTCTAGCATCTTTGGGACAGGTGCTTTTCAGTGACTTTGGGTACATGTACCTATTGTTTTAGAAGATGAATCATGGGCAAAATTTTGGCAGTCTATATTTACGAGTCCATCTTTTCCAGTCGTTGTGTTTCTGAGGCTGTGTTGTTGCAGAATAGGACACTTTACCCCACACACTTTTACTCCGCATGCCATGACGCCGCAGTTTTTACACTGCAAAATCTTTTACAACGCAGGGCTTTACAACACAATCCATTACAACGCATTCCCCATTACAACGCAATTTACTATTCTAACTCCACGGGGTCGTTACTTTGGGGGAATGCGTTGTAATCATTTGCGGTGTAAAGCCCTGCGTAGTAAAAGATTTTGCGGAGTAAAAAATGCGGGGTAATGGCATGCGGAGTAACGCATGCGGGGTAAAGGATGTTTCCTGTTGGTGCATGCTGCCCTGGTAGACCTGCCGCAGACTGGAGCCCACAATTCCTCCTGTGTGTGTGTGTGTGTGTGTGTGCCATGCACTGGAATTCCAAAAACCTGAGCTAATGTTCCATTACATTGGGTATAGGCGTTATCATTGCAGGATGTGACGTCCGTTTTGGTTACACACAAGGAAATAATGCAATCAAGGACTGCATCCAAAGAAATTAAACAGCCAGTCAATTTCTAGATTCGTGGAGGATGAGTCTAGATTTGCAGAGAAGGAGTCTAGATTTGCAGAGAAGGAGTCTAGATTCGCGGAGGAGGAGTCTAGATTCGCGGAGGAGGAGTCTAGATTCGCAGAGGATGAGTCTAGATTCGTGGAGAAGGAGTCTAGAGTCGCGGAGGAGGAGTGAGGATTAGCGGAGGAGGAGTCTTGAAAAACTAGAACGTTTTGTGCATCCTGAGTCAAAGGTTGGTGGACTTTTCGATGGACAGATTGGGATTAGAGCGGTAGAAACTCCGCCACTATAGTGGATTTCCCTCACTCTTGAGTTTGATCGGAAGGGGAGCATTTGGGGGAGTGGTCACAGCGAGTGGTCACAGCGAGTGCAGTGCGCCCCTACACCCATATGTTTCGCAGGCGTTTCCCCAAAGCATTTAAACCCCTCGTGTTTGGGCCACAGAAAGGCCCTTGGAAAGCTGTGCTGGGGAAGAGAACACCCCCATATTTAATGGGGGTCCAGAGGAAAGGGTTTTCACCACACAAACAAGTTAAATGAGGACAAGTTGCAAAGTTGGGCGACTCCTGGCAATCTGTGGGCATCAGATTTCCCAGAGTACGCTTGGCATTCTTTCGGAATCCCCCAAAAGTCGTGAATCTCTTACAGTTGTTGAAGGACACCTATGGGAGTGGATCTGTGACTTCCTCAGGCTGAGCCTTCCGACTCGAAGCCAGAGCCTTATAAAGCTGTCCACGTAGAGCGCGCTTGGAGGGTGGGCGTTATTGCTGGAGAAGGGGGCTGCTCTACATGGTCTCTGTGAGAGGAGAAGTCTTGGCACTGGACTTGAATTCTTTTCTTGCTCTCTACTCACTAGCTTTATTAAAACAATGCAAGTGTGTGTGTGTGTGTGCATGTGCGCATGTGTGTGCATGTGTGTGTATGTGTGTATACTGTGTTGGTGGAAATAAATGCGGTGCAATAATACTTTTTTTGGAACAGCTTAGTGATAAACACAGACCCCCACATTTATTAGTCCAGTACAAGTAGAGCATAACTGAGAGAGCACTGAGGCCTAGTTATTGTGATTCCATCTAACTGCAGGGATTTAGCCTTTGTGTTCTGGTTATTATAACTATTGGGCACACAGATCCGCTGAGTGTAATATATTATTTATTTCCATTGTTGAGGGAGTTCAAGGACATGACTCACTCGATGTTTCAATTCTGGTGAATCCCCCCTCGCTCTCCCCCTCACCGGCCTTCAGGAAGAGCTTTTCCTTGGAATTGTGCAAGTTTGTTTTCTTAGCGAGTCTTTTGTGGCGCGGTTATCTTCTGGTGAAATTCGTTCATAATTCCGAGCAGGAAAGTTGTGCAAAGGATCAGGTGAACTATGGTCTCTAGGACTCAAAACGTATGTAAAAAATCCAAGAGCAGGGAAGAAGAGCAAGAGATGCAGAGTTACGAAAATTTAAATATTGTTGTTAATTCAATTATGTTCCCACTATTAAAGATATGGTGGATCAGTGGGGAGGTGGTGCGCTCTGCTGGCTAAAATCCTGGCTTTGGGACCTGCCTCTCCCGGCTCCTGCGCCTGAGGAGTATTGTGTGGTTCTTTGCGAATGACGAAAGGCATCGAGCACACTCCAGCTTGGCTTATCAAAGTCCTGAAGAGGCGCAACCTCAGCACAGATACTAAAGGGACGACATTGGCTCCCTCTCCAGGTGGTATCACCCTCAACACCAGAGGCATGGCACACAAAGCCAGCTGAAGCTGCAGTCCTGGGTACCTGCTGAAGAAAAAACTACCTCAGATGGACAGAGAACAGCAGGAGCCCGGATGGAGCCAGAGTGGAAACAAGACAATGCAAAAAATAGAAAAAAAGTCCAATATGCAGACCTTCTCCAACTTCACATCCAGAATCTGGATCACCATCCCTAACATCATCAGTGGTACCCGCACCCTCCTGCAGTCCTCCCGGGAGCTGAGCAGTTCTCTCCGCAGAGATCACCACATGTATCTATTTAGCAGGAGGTAGTATGAACATCTCTACACGTGAGGAACCAGCCACCCCCTAAATGCTCTGCCGCATTGTAAGTGATGAGGAGTCGTGTCTCAGGGTTCACACCCCATGTTCAGCAGGCTAGCTACCTTCATGCTATTACTTGCATACATTACACACGTCCCTCTGCCTCATAATTTACAATTTAAATAAATAAAAACCCACTGTAAGCCAGGCAGCTTTATTTTATTGCAAAAGCATGTTTCCGCTCACACTTCTCTTCAAACCCTGAGTTCTGCAATCCGGGCTCAACCAAACTGCTTGCACCTTTCTGTTCTGTAAGCAGGACCTCTTGTCTGAGATGTTCCTGCTGCAATAAACAGTGTTCTGCTCTATGCACGACAGCTCTTGTTTGAGATGTTACTGCAGCAATAAACAGTGTTCTGCTCTATGCATGGCACCTCTTGTTTGAGATGTTCCTGCAGCAATAAACAGTGTTCTGCCCTATATGCGGCACCTCTGGTTTGAGATGTTCCTGCAGCAATAAACAGTGTTCTGCTCTATGCATGGCACCTCTGGTTTGAGATGTTCCTGCAGCAATAAACAGTGTTCTACTCTATGCACGACAGCTCTTGTTTGAGATGTTCCTGCAGCAATAAACAGTGTTCTACTCTATGCACGGCACCTCTGGTTTGAGATGTTCCTGCAGCAATAAACAGTGTTCTGCTCTATGCACGACAGCTCTTGTTTGAGATGTTCCTGCAGCAATAAACAGTGTTCTGCCCTATATGCGGCACCTCTGGTTTGAGATGTTCCTGCAGCAATAAACAGTGTTCTGCGCTATGCACGACAGCTCTTGTTTGAGATGTTCCTGCAGCAATAAACAGTGTTCTGCTCTATGCACGACAGCTCTTGTTTGAGATGTTCCTGCAGCAATAAACAGTGTTCTACTCTATGCACGGCACCTCTGGTTTGAGATGTTCCTGCAGCAATAAACAGTGTTCTGCTCTATGCACGACAGCTCTTGTTTGAGATGTTCCTGCAGCAATAAACAGTGTTCTGCTCTATGCACGACAGCTCTTGTTTGAGATGTTCCTGCAGCAATAAACAGTGTTCTGCTCCATGCACGGCACCTCTTGTTTGAGATGTTCCTGAAGCAATAAACAGTGTTCTGCTCTATGCACGGCATCCTATTGTTTGAGATGTTCCTGCAGCAACAAACCGTGTTCTGCTCTATGCACGGCACCTCTTGTTTGATATGTTCCTGAAGCAATAAACAGTGTTGTGCTCTATGCACGACAGCTCTTGTTTGAGATGTTACTGCAGCAATAAACAGTGTTCTGCTCTATGCACGACAGCTTATGGTTGAGATGTTCCTGCAGCAATACACAGTGTTCTGCTCTATAACCAGCACTTCTGGTTTGAGATGTTCCTGCAGCAATACACAGTGTTCTGCTCTATGCACAGCACCTCTTGTTTGAGATGTTCCAGCGGCAATAAAAAGTGTTCTGCTCTATGCACAACAGTTCTTGTTTGAGATGTTCCTGCAGCAATAAACCGTGTTCTGCTCTATGCACGAGAGCTCTTGTTTGAGATGTTCCTGCAGCAATACACAGTGTTCTGCTCTATAACCAGCACCTTTGTTTTGAGATGTTCCTGCAGCAATAAACAGTGTTCTGCTCTATGCACGACACCTCTTGTTTGAGAAGTTCCTGCATCAATAAACAGTGTTCTGCTCTTTGCATGGCACCTCTTGTTTGAGATGTTCCTGCAGCAATAAACAGTGTTCTGCTCTATGCAAGGCACCTATTGTTTGAGATGTTCCTGCAGCTATAAACCGTGTTCTGCTCTGTGCACGGCATCCTCTGGTTTGAGATGTTCCTATTACAATAAACAGTGTTCTGCTCTATGCACGGCACCTCTTGTTTGAGATGTTACTGCAGCAATAAACAGTGCTCTGCTCTATGCACGGCACCTCTTGTTTGAGAAGTTCCCGCAGCAATAAACAGTGTTCTGCTCTATGCATGACACCTCTTGTTTGAGATGTTCTTGCAGCAATAAACAGTGTTCTGCTCTATTCACGGCACCTCTGGTTTGAGATGTTCCTGCAGCAATAAACAGTGTTCTGCTCTATGCATGGCACCTCTTGTTTGAGATGTTCCTGCAGCAATAAACAGTATTCTGCTCTGTGCATGGCACCTTTTGTTTGAGATGTTCCTGCAGCAATAAACAGTGTTCTGCTCCATGCACGACACCTCTTGTTTGAGAAGTTTCTGCAGCAATAAACAGTGTTCTGCCCTATATGCAGCACCTCTTGTTTGATATGTTCCTGCAGCAATAAGCAGTGTTCTGCTCTATGCACGGCACCTCTGGTTTGAGATGTTCCTGCAGCAATAAATAGTGTTCTGCTCTATGCACGGCACCTCTGGTTTGAGATGTTCCTGCAGCAATAAACAGTGTTCTGCTCTATGCACAGCACCTCTGGTTTGAGATGTTCCTGCAGCAATAAACAGTGTTCTGCTCTATGCACGGCACCTCTTGTTTGAGATGTTCCTGCAGCAATAAACAGTGTTGTGCTCTATGCACGACAGCTCTTGTTTGAGATGTTCCTGCAGCAATAAACAGTGTTCTGCTCTATGCACGGCATCCTCTTGTTTGAGATGTTACTGCAGCAATAAACAGCGTTCTGCCCTATATGCAGCACCTCTTGTTTGAGATGTTCCTGCTGCAATAAGCAGTGTTCTGCTCTATGCACGGCACCTCTGGTTTGAGATGTTCCTGCAGCAATAAACAGTGTTCTGCTCTATGCACGGCACCTCTTGTTTGAGAAGTTTCTGCAGCAATAAACAGTGTTCTGCCCTATATGCAGCACCTCTTGTTTGAGATGTTCCTGCAGCAATAAGCAGTGTTCTGCTCTATGCACAGCACCTCTGGTTTGAGATGTTCCTGCAGCAATAAACAGTGTTCTGCTCTATGCACGGCATCCTCTTGTTTGAGATGTTACTGCAGCAATAAACAGTGTTCTGCTCTATGCATGGCACCTCTTGTTTGAGATGTTCCTGCAGCAATAAACAGTGTTCTGCCCTATATGCAGCACCTCTTGTTTGAGATGTTCCTGCAGCAATAAACAGTGTTCTGCTCTATGCACTGCACCTCTGGTTTGAGATGTTCCTGCAGCAATAAACAGTGTTCTGCTCTATGCACGGCACCTCTGGTTTGAGATGTTCCTGCAGCAATAAACCGTGTTCTGCTCTATGCACTGCACCTCTGGTTTGAGATGTTCCTGCAGCAATAAACAGTGTTCTGCTCTGATAGGGCTGTGTTCCTCTTTACCAATTTACTCTGGAACCCTTGGTCAATGGACCGTTATTACCTGCTGAGAAGTGTAGAGGGTAGAAATAACTCATTAAGACAAACTAACAACTTTCAAGGATTATGACTGTAAAGAATCACAGACTCCGAATTCCAAGTTAGTGGGTTCATTACAAAGCCAAAAATAACTGTATATACAGACACCTCAGGACGAGGTTGTAGAAATACATGGGAACTTAAATAAATCCAAACCTACGGGCAAGATTGAAACGCTGGAGCATGAAAAGAATGACAAATTCCAGAACCAGAACGCAAGCAATGATTCCCCCCACGTCGAGATCAGTCTTCATTTGGGGTTGGTAAGTGAAAAGCATTAGCCTGTTCCTACACAACTACTACAGTGACATCCCTACTTAGCATGCCCCAGGCAAGATCAGGAAAAGGTGTCAGCGCGTGAAGACTTCCTAAGAAGTCACGTAGCCAAAGCTACAGAGCTCGTTCTAAGATGCTCCTTCCCTCTCCATCGATCTCCTCATCCCTTCTCCTGACTCAACCCCTGGGGCACTGTCCCTAATTCAAAACGCAAAACGTAAAACATGCTCACTGCTTGCATCTCGATCACCTCATCCTGCGGCACTTCTCATAGGTGATTTTCCATCTTGTTTCGATACTCCCAGCTCCTGGCTCGATGACCTTGATTCCCAGGCCTCCTTCAGTCAGAAAGTACACCGTCTCCCAATTATCAGCATTCTTGCATAAAAGTATCTTCTCCTCCCCAAGTCTAACTCCTAAAACAAAAGGCGTTATTCTAACTAACAAAGACAACTTTCTCCACCTGCAACAGAAACGTGAGAACAGAACAAATCCAACATGCACACGAAATCCAGCTCTACCCCTCTACGAGAGCAGTCCGGGACAATACATTTCAGGCCTACAGAAATCGGCCAACATAAGAGTAAAGCACATAGGCCCTACATATTACACATAAATGAACATTTTACTTAAGCACTTCTAAACCATCATGCTACATAAGCACATCAAATGTTCAAATCATTGTGAGCAATCTATACAATCCTACACATTAAAGCTCAATTAAACACGTCTATGTGCAGACTTTAATAAGGTGTACGTTTAATCAATGCATTACATTACAATGAGCAAACTTCATCATTTAACTACAGGCAAGTGCTAAGTGTTACATTATTTAAAACACAACTGCCACGTTAGTTCTGTACATGGCACAAATTAATTCTATCATTTCACTTGCACATGTTATTGCCAAGTACATTCTAATAGCCAAGGGTTAACACAACAAAGAAATAAATGTAGGTGTGGACTATTCGTGATTATGATGCACCTCTACAAATGAAAGAGCACCATCGCGCTCCACCAGCTCTATGCACGGCACCTCTTGTTTGAGATGTTCCTGCAGCAATAAACAGTGTTCTGCCCTATATGCAGCACCTCTTGTTTGAGAAGTTCCCGCAGCAATAAACGGTGTTCTGCTCTATGCACGGCACCTCTTGTTTGAGAAGTTCCCGCAGCAATAAACGGTGTTTTGCTCTATGCACGGCACCTCTTGTTTGAGAAGTTCCTGCAGCAATAAACGGTGTTCTGCTCTATGCACGGCACCTCTTGTTTGAGAAGTTCCCGAAGCAATAAACAGTGTTCTGCTCTATGCACAGCACCTCTTGTTTGAGAAGTTCCTGCAGCAATAAACTGTGTTCTGCTCTATGCACGGCACCTCTTGTTTGAGAAGTTCCCGAAGCAATAAACAGTGTTCTGCTCTATGAACAGCACCTCTTGTTTGAGAAGTTCCCGCAGCAATAAACAGTGTTCTGCTCTATAACCAGCACCTCCGCTTTGAGATGTTCCTGCAGCAATAAACGGTGTTCTGCTCTATGCACGGCATTCTCTGGTTTGAGATGTTCCTGCAGCAATAAACGGTGTTCTGCTCTATGCACGGCACCTCTTGTTTGAGAAGTTCCCTCAGCAATAAACGGTGTTCTGCTCTATGCCGGCACCTCTTGTTTGAGAAGTTCCTGCAGCAATAAACGGTGTTCTGCTCTATGCACGGCACCTCTTGTTTGAGAAGTTCCCGAAGCAATAAACAGTGTTCTGGTCTATGCACGGCACCTCTTGTTTGAGAAGTTCCCGCAGCAATAAACAGTGTTCTGCTCTATAACCAGCACCTCCGCTTTGAGATGTTCCTGCAGTTATAAACAGTGTTCTGCTCTATTCATGGCACCTCTTGTTTGAGATGTTCCTGCTGCAATAAACTGTTTTGTGCTCAATATGCAGCACCTCTGGGTTAAGATGTTCCTGCAGCAATAATAAAACATACAAGCCTGCTACAGAAGGACCGTCCCCTATAGGGAGAGCGGTCAGGCAACTCAGCCTGTCCCAAGGCCCTGAAATCAATCATTTTTTGTCTTCTGAGTTGGTGACAATAACTGTGTCAAGGAGTGACAAGAGCAAAGCAGCTTTGAAAAGTAGTCGCCTCAGAAGAGGCCTTTTGGAAGCCGCCCAGCTAAGGTAATGCTATGACACTCATTAGCAGGCGTTTGACCTCTGACCTCCGTCTAAACGTTCCTTTGACGTGCAGCCCAAACGAGTCCTTGCCAAGGGCCATCGCTTCTGAGGGGTGATGGGGCTCGGGAGCCTGCAGGGAGGGAACCATACATCAAGCAGCAGTTTCTGGTGGGAACGTGGCCCGGCAGACATGAGTGAGTTCATGCTCTGGAAGCCGAGCCGGAAGTGACGGACTGTCCCGGCCCTGGCTGCAGGGGGAAGGCGCGCGCCTCACATCTCGTTAAAGAAACGGCCTTCTGTGCTCACCCCCCTCAGACTCGCATTAGCAGTTCATGTCCTTGAGCAACTTGTAAACTCCGCAGCCTTCTGACAGAAGGACGTTTGATGAAACTCTGGACCCGCTCTCTTTGGTGTCCCAAGTGCGCCGCCCTCATCGCCACAAATAAAACAACGCATATTAAAAAGAAATGTATATTCTTGACGTTAGGCGCTTGTTTTTTGCGGTCGTTACAAATGTATATAGTTTTCAGTTTGCTTAATCGAGGATTTTAATTTTCTGTATAAAAGTAGTGTGAATAACAGAGGGAGCAGAGTGGGCTTGGCATAGGGTCTCACTCTGACATGATGTGATGACCGTGAGAAAGAGGCTCGAGACGTGAAATGGGTCTAAGGTCCTGGATTTGGTGTTCGCTCTGCAGAGCAGGGTTTGAGCAGCTGAGGAGATGATGGTGATCAGGGCGCCTTTTGCCACACCCTCAACTCACCCTCATACGGAGGATGTCAACCTCCTTGGACCCACAAACATCCTCTGATTAAGCCAAATGCACCTGCTAGAGTTCAGTGGGATCAGCCGCCCTCAAAACCTTCAACACCCACCAGAAATGTTCCATCACCACTGATTTTCAAACCCACTGAATCTCAACCTTTTTGGACACTCAGAAGGGTGAGGGGCAGTGCTTTAAATGAGCAGGTACTGTCCAGTACTGAGTACCTTCACTTCTTCAAATTGAAAGGGAGAGTACCTGCACTTCCCCGCAGTGCTGCAATACATGTATATATCCGGGTCTGGTGGCTTAGTGGACTAATGCATCCACTGCAGGGGGCCTGTGTTTGACCTCATGGTCACAGGTTCAAATCCCGGCGGGTCCACTCAGCCTTTCATCCATTTGAGATCAATAAAATGAGTACCATTGAGTTGGGTAACAATAAACATCTGTTATTCAGCGCCTTGAGACCCATGGGTGATAAGTGCGCTTTACAAATACAAGTGTTATGTTATGTTATGTTATGTATTGGGTGAGTGCCAGCACTTCTCAGGAGCAAACAGGTAAATGGTGAGTACCTGCAGTTTTATATTTCCATTTAAAACACTAGTGAGGGATACATCCTGCCAGTCACTTAAAAAGTCAAAGCGTGTCAAAGGTCAAGAATTCATCAGGAAAACTATTTATGGAATCACAAAACCCAAGTCGAACTCTCTGCTTCATCAGGTGAGCAAAAAGAAAGATCTCTGGTAATGCGAAGTGCCGGCACTCGGACTACTTGCACCACAAAGTCCCCGCAAGTTTGGATGAAAAATATTCCAGAAACGCACACTTCTGCCGAACGTGAAAACATAGCTGTGCAGTGAACCCTTCCACATATAAGGACATCACGACTTGACAACATCTGGTACCGTATTGCAAGTAATGGAAAGGGGGAAAAACACAGTTCACCATTGAGCACACCAGAACGCTGAGTATTGCAACAAGGGCTCAGAAGCGATGCCAGCAGAGCAGTCCACAAAGGCCCATGCAACCCTTGTACTCACACAAGCCACGCAGGACAGCAGCTGTGCAGTACATGAGAAGGTAGTGAAGGCCAAGAGATGCACCAATCATTTCAACACACCAGGATCCTAACAAGGGAGACAGTGAAGGAAACCACACCACAGAAGGGAGAAAGAGCACAATGGAGTGAGGTATAAAGTAGGCAAGAACCATCATGAACTGCATCCGGAGAGAAGCTGTCGTGGATGGATGTAGCTGGACGCCAGACACAATGTACACTGCAACAGTCATAGGGAGAACCGAGGCAATACCTTTTCAATCCGTACTATAGACCAGGTGTAAGTCATGACTGTCCTATGCCCACCCAGTATCGTACCCGCCACTGATCTGCCATCGGGTGCTGCTATCCACACTAACAACCCTGCACAGGGAGCATGGTTGGCATAGTGGTTCCCACAAACTGGGTCAGGATGCACCCAACACCAGTCAGTCAATGTGCCAGCATTCCTCATGGACCCCTGGGACTGGCCCATGAGGAATGCTGGCCCAGTGAATGGTGGCATCTACCACACACTTTCACCAAGTTATCAGACTGAATTTGTGCATTCCACAGGTTCAGCTCTGGGACCAGTTGCGGGCAGTTCCCAACTTTTGTGTATTCCTCTCAGACTGAGCAAGCCCCAATTTTTGTTCTCTAATATCAGCAGGAAGGGGGGGATACTCACTCAGCTATTTGTCCACCTGTTTGGGTAGCATATCTGTGGAAGAATGAAGCTCAAAGGGGGAAAGAGCTGGAACCTCACTCCAAAGGGACCAGGGCCGGACTGGGAAACAAAACCGGCCCTGGCAAAGTGCTCGGCTGGCCCCCCCGGGGGTTGGGAGTGCGGCCGAGCACTTTGCCAGGGCCGGTTAGGGCCGATTTTGTTACAGGGGCCGATGCTGCAAAAACGGCCCTGTAACAAAAACGGCCCCCCAGGGGCCTAAAACCGGCCCCCACCCTGGCGGCCCACCGGGGAAACGCCCTGTGCCCGCTATGGCCAGTCCGGCCCTGAAAGGGACCCTCTGTCTCCTGTCCTCCAAAACCTAGAGGCTGGTCCACTACAGAGGAGCCCAAGGTCCTCGGGAATGCACAGGAAGACGTCTGCAATTCACATGGCTGTCGGGTAGGCTCTCGCCAACCTCCATCTAATATACCACTCACCCAAAAGGCTCATCCTACACATACTTAAGGTAAACATACATGCGCTATCCATGGCCAGGATTTCGATACAAGGGTCTGGCTGACAATTTAAACTTAGAAAATTTTAATGAGGTCTTAAGAGACTTAACAATTTTTAGGTTCTTTTTGTTGTGCAGAGTACTACGAATAAACTGATTTTTTTTTAAAATTACCCACGTTTTATCTTGTATATTTTTGATTTGTTTGTAGGTGAGTACGTACCAGGCTGAAGAGGTGTCTTAGTGCTTTATAGGCAGATCTATTACAAATATGCAATTTCGTGGCTGCAGTGTTTTGTGCATAATTAAGGATTTGACACATAAACCACCATCTGCTGCATAATCTGAAGAGTTTAACAAAAAAATTGCTTCCAGCTCTAACGGAAAAAAAGTTATTAGAAGTGTGACAGCACATGTTGCTACACAGTGAAAGGTTATTTTCAAAAGTTGACTGGTCCCCTTTTGTTGTATATGTGTATTTTAGTGTTACATTAGTACTAATGAGGTCAAACCTTTGCCCAGACAGTGTTAACCTATGTAAAAATCACAAACGAAGGCAGTAATACGTCTACACAATGTGCTGTATTCCGCTGCATATTTTGCCTTTTCTTGCCGCATAATTTAGTCAACTCTGCTGCATAATTTGGTCCTGCTCTGCCATAAACTTCCAGTGGGTCTGTTTATAGGTAACAAGCTAATGAAAACAACTTTAAAAATGATATGTGAACAGAGAGAAAAACATGAAATACCTGAGACTGTGACACCCACACACACACGCACGCGGAACTAAATTCATAATATAAAAATATACATTATGAACAATGCACAGAGTCACAATTCGAGAATACATAGGTAAGATCAGATGTCATAGTTGGAAATGACAGATTCACATTTCAGTGGTCAGGTAAGGTGTGGAAATTGAGAATGATGTTGGAAACGAAGATATTTAAGATTTTAAAGCGTTATATTTATTTTGTGAGATGCTTTATTTCTGTGGTTTCTTTTTTCTTTTCCAACGTGTAGTTCATGCTCTAAATGCTGTACTCTGGACTGTAAATGGAGTCATCATATCGCAATAGATATCTCCTCGAGCCACCGAGCAGACCAGTAGCAACAAGAATCTCATACTGGGCCTTCTGCTTATAGAGTCTCTGTCTCCATTCTGAGGTGTTTCTTCTGCTGCACATGTAGAAAGAATGACTTTCCCTTTATGCCTATTCAAGCCCAGCAGCAGTCTTTGTTTGGGGAGATTTTCAGGATATCTGCTAAAGATAAATTTACCTACAGTGGATCTAAATTGAATTCAATTTGCATATTCGGAGTAATCCTAAACACGTGGCGTGGATGGGCCGTCCAAGACCTATGATGGAAAACCATGCTATAGTATCATATAGATTGCATAGCGCTTCTGGTGTACATCATAGATCGATAATATTGAGAATGCCTTAATCTTATGCAGGCTCTGCATCAATTCTCAGCAAAATCTTCAACCGTGTTTAAAAAAAGACTGTCTTTTCACGAATGCCGCATACGTAAGCCAGCTAGGACCTTTGTTTGTACAGACTTATTTTCAGTGTCAGTCTGCCCCCCGCTGGGCCTTTTCGTCGAGGGATGAATATGCATTGTGCATAAAGCTAGCCCTAAATCCCTGCAGGTCAACAAGTGAAGCTAAACTTTTGAACCCAGATGCTTCCAGCAAGTGAAGCGCATGTGTTGGGACCACACGGCCAGGGATAGACCTGGGCCGAGCGGCAGAAGGCCCGCGAGCCTGAGCCGTTCTATAACGGCATCTTCCGACCAAGCAGTCCCGGGCTCCCGCCACAAGGAGAGCATGCGGCAGGAGACTCTTCCCGCCAATTGGACTGGCACTGATAGGGCAATCAGGGGGCTGCATATGGAGTCCCCAAATTGGCTCTTTTTGTTCTATTGTTGGCCATCATTATTCTTAAAGTCTTTTTTCACCCCGCGTATCAAAAGGATGGCATTTTTAATGTGCCTCTAGAATTAAAAGCATTTTTTTGCTCCCATTTATCTTAATTTCTGCTTTAGGTATTTTAATTGAAGATTAGTTGCTGTTAAATGGTACATACATGTGGGGGTTGTACCTTTTGAGCAATACAATGGGAGCCAATAAAAGACAGACATGGCGCGCTTTGTCCAATGTAATTTCTTTGAAAAGATTACAGTTCTTGTACCTACCAACTAACCCCTTCATTAGGGCTCACTGGACCCCGTCGCTTTAGTGATGTGCCTTTGGTGCTCATAGAAGTAACAGACTGTATCGCCCACGTGGGCTGGCAGAATCTACGCGTGTGCCCGACTGTCTGTTCTTCTCTGGCTGTCAGGTTCTCTCGGACAGTGGTGGTTTTGGACACCAGGGCTTGAGCCTCATTACTCCATAATCATTTTAATTTTTTTAAGTCACAATTTTGTTTTCTTGTTGATCTGTAACACATCGTCACAGGTGGACAGGTTCTCCGGGTCAGTGATGTGACGCGCTGCGGGTAGTGGTCAAAAGGGTTTGCAGAAATGTCAGCAAGTCTTTTGCTCAGTGGGTTTTTCTTTTAATCAAGTACTTTGTAGAATTTCTTGTCGAGCTTACAAAGATGGTCTGCTCGTTGCGCGCTGCATGTTTTTTGAGTACGGTGTACATGAATATTCATGGAATACATTAATCTGTGCATGGTCTGGGTGGGATTTCCATCCATTGGTTGTGCATGGAATGTTTGATTAGAAAGCTCTTCGGTGCCATACTGATGATGGAAGGAGCTGTACAAATGCTGATAACATAACATGCCTTGTACCTGAGGAGGAGGGTGGCGGTGCCGTTATTCAGGTAGCGGACTGCAACAAGGACCTCTGCTGCCTGCGGCTATCAGGAATGGATGTTACCTCCGGTACCATAAGGTCTAGATTGTAAGGTGACAAATCAAATCCTACTGATAGGTTGCTTCTCACTACTCTCCGTTGGTACTCTGCTTGCTGTGCATGGTTGAAAGAACGCTGTTTATAGTGAGATCTGTGTAGGAAGTGTTGGGCATCGTGGAAGAGGGCCAGGCGGTGGCTCCAGCCACGTTGCTGTGTGTTGGTGCTGCACATATAAGCATGTCAGTGATCCAGGGTGCAGTGGATAGGGTCTCACATGTCGGTATGCACGAATGGCAATCTGTATGTTATGGCGTACGCGTACCCATACTCACCTCTCATCTGTGTGCTTTGCCTGTCTGACTGTAGAATGCTTTCAATGCTGGCATCATGAAATGTGGAGGGTGGGAGCTTGTTCGTGGGGAGCCAGGTGGACGTGGTAGGAATCTACCCTGCTCCCTGCGGACACCCCGTTGTACCTGAAGTATCTGCAGACTACATGTCTCTAGAGGTGGCTTCTCCAACCAGTAGCTCGTGTGCTACGGTAGCTCTCCAGTTACCTGTAAGTAGATCTCCTGTGTGCAGCCCATCCTAATAAATTAGAAACGTTTGCTTGGTTGAAATAATACATGTATGCAAAAATGTAAATGCATTTATTCAACATGGAAATGTGCGCTTTTTCTAAGCTTATCACTGCTGGCAACCTTGCTTGATGCACTGAGGTGATCACCGCTGACACTCTTGCTTGGGGTGGCCTCTAATGTAATCTTGCCTGATGTGGTCACTATTATAACGCTAATAATATCAGTAGCTCAGGATGACTTTCATTCAAGATAAGTAGCTCTTATTACAGAAAAGGTTGGAGACCCCTGCGTCTAGAGCGACTGCCTATTTCACATTACACTGTGTTTATAGTGTGATGTGTGGGACATATGGTATTGTGGATGAGGGCTGGAGGGATGTTCCAATAATGTTGCCCATATGTTGCGTTGCCCTGACGCACAGAAATGGATCAGGAGAGTGACAGGTTCATAGGGGACAGCATAATGTGCAGGTTGGGAGATTGGATTCTTATACTTCCTTCAGGCTCCTCTTCGTTTGGGGGGGGGGCAAAATGGCGTCTGCTCGCGGAGCCTGTGCCTCGATGGTAGGACTTGCTCTCCTTAATGGGTTTTCACTCCACAGTCCTACAAACCCCCAGCATTATCGCTGTGCGTCCTCCACTGAACCCCTCCATTTTATATCCATACACACGACAGACGTGTGGGGCCTCCTCGTCACCGGGCAGCCAGAAAGAAGCAAGACAGCTTTACCCAGCATGCCCTGCGCGAAGATGCCTTTCCTTGTCCTGGTTCTGCTTGAGAGATAAGAAAATGGAGGTAAGGCGGTCTGGCTTCGCTTTGGAGGAAGCGATGGGTGGTCTCTCCCCTCAGACGCGGGAACATCTTATAACGTCTGGTTTCTGTTTCTTTTGAAAAGGGGTCATAAGCAGGCACCCTTTTATTTAAATCATGAATATCCATCCCAAACTGAAGCTGTGTTGGAGTGGTTTATGTCAGAATACGAGACAAGCAGAAGAGGGAGGGATTGCTGAAATGGCTGACTGGCATCAGGACCTCCAAACAGAGGTCCTTTCTCTAACACTGCTCAGTTTACATGAAGGAAGGCAGTGTCTTTAACTTGACTCTTTACTGGTCTGACAGGGGTCCATCCATTCGGTTCATTGATCCCAATCTATTAGCAAATTGACTGTCTAATTTATTGTCGCAAAACTCCTGTTGTCTTTTTGTTTTTTTGCCAATGAGCTTGGATGTCCCATGTTTTACTGAATTGTACACGTCAGGTGCCCTGTATCGATTGTCTTATTTGACGTTATGGGCTCTGATCTCAAGGTTGCCGCAGCTAAACGTATGGAGTACTTGCTAGAAATAGGAATAGTCCATGGGTTGGCAGGGGTGGGACTTTGAACTAATGAGATGAACTTTGGGGGACTTCGGACTACTGTGGGGTACATTGAAGTACTGGCCATTTGGGTGTCCTTTATTTAGCAGCTTGACAAGGGGCAACTATAGGTAGGGGTGTTATTTATTGATTGCTTGTTGGAGGCTGGAATGATCTAAAGGGATGTTGCAATATATTTAATACCTTGATTGTATTTATTGTGTGTACTTGTTTTTAATCTATTTGTCAATGCATATGCATCGATTGATCAATCCTTTTTTTCTGTACACTTGCAGCTACTGTTTTATGTTTTATATTGAAAATAATGACATTATTTTTAATAGAAATAGGAATAGTCTATACCAGTGGCTCCTGGCCTGATCAAAGGTTGGCCACAGTTGGGCTAGAGGGTGCACCTTTTGTTTGCTGTGGTTGAGTTTGTGGTGGTGTGACGCACCCCTCAAAACAATAATGCTCCTTCGTCTCTCCTTGCTACCACAAGCCAACACCGCAAGAATTCAGTCTTCTGCCTTGTACCGGGGTGTCTGCCTCCTCCTTGAGTTGCTCCATAGGATAGAGCTTGAGGTCATTACTGTGAAGGAATCCCCACCAGCTTGGTAGCGCAGCTGCTGAAGAAACTACAGCACGTCCTGGACACGTCCCAAACCGGCTTCCGAAGCAACCACAGCACCGAGACCGCACTTCCCCCCGCCACCGACGACATCCGCTCCCTCCTCAACTGGGGCAAATCCGCAGCCCTCATCCTACTGAACCTCTCGGCCGCCTTCGACACCATCTCCCACCGCACACTAATCATGAGGATCCACGACGCCTTCAACCGCGACATGGCACTGGACTGGATCCACTCCTTCCTTACCGGCCGAACACTGTGAGTCAGACTACCCCCGTTCCTCTCAGAACCTACAGAGATCAGTTGTGGAGTGCCCCCGGGCTCCTCCCTGAGCCCCACCCTCTTCAATGTCTACATGGCCCCCCCTCGCAACCATTGTCAGAAGACACAGACTCAACATCGTCTCCTACGCCGATGACACCCAGCTGATCCTCTTCCTCACCAACAAACCCACAGCCGCCAGAATCAACTTTCAAAGTGGAATGAAGGCCGCTGCCACCTAGATGAAAGACAGCTGCCTCAAGCTCAACTTGGACAAGACCGAAGTACTCATCCTGGGTCCCAACCCCTCAGCCTGGGACGACTCCTGGTGGCCCGCCACACTAGGAACCCCTCCCACTCCTATGGAGCGCGCACGCAACCTCAGCATCATACTGGACTCTTCGCTCACAAAGAACCGCCAAATCAACGCAGTATCCTCATCCTGCTTCGACACGCTCCGCCTGCTTCGAAAGACATTCAGATGGATCCCCACAGAATCCAGAACGATGGTCAAGGTACGCATGGAGCGCGTAGATCCAACGGGTAATTCCTTCTCACCCTTAATTTCAACAGCCACTCAGCAGATTTGGAATGTAAATATATGTGCAAAACTCTGGTTTCAGTTTAACTTTGTAGTAAATTCTGATGCCTGTCCCCATTCACTCGGATCCGCCGCTACATGAAGACCACTGTAGGCAGCTGCTTATGGCGTTTCCTCAGTTAAACAGTAGTTACCACACTCACCACATGGCCCTATAAACAGTCTTATTACCAAGGTAAGAGACAAAGTGGCAAAAGATTTTGATTTGAACCCCGAAAACCATCGCAGCGGAGCTGCTTCACTCTCTACTGGTCAGTGGGGATGTAAAACGTCGCCCTGTCTTTGGCCTGGGATTCTGCGCAAATCACTTAATCTCCCCGTGTCTAAAACAACAATAAAAAACAAATGAATCTGTCCTTGTGTAATGTAACTGGTGGTTATGTAAAGCGCCCCAATACCTTCGGGTGGAGTTCGCGCTATATAAAACTGCAATAAAAAACAAACAATAAAAGAAACTCGGGCAACAGGCTGTTTCACTTTGTGGTGAAAGTCACAAAGGAACATATTAAAACATCTTTTACATTTATAAAAATGCAAGACAGAAGAAATGCAAGATGAAAGCGCATCCGGAAATAAATATTATTCTGGAGCTGAACCTGCAAATGCTCGTAAACGTACCGGATGGCGAGACAACACTTACTTCATTAGAGCAACAAAGGGGAACAAGTCCCTGTCGTGTTCCGAGGGTCGGATCTGCTAATAATCGGAGAAATAGACGCCTCGCCGGCCAGGGAACAAGCATTCTGGCCGGAACTGCCACTTTGGGCGAGGGCGGCTTAAAACTCAGACTTCTGAAGGGGGCTTCATCCCCAGTGTGAGGGTGACCGATTTTGGTGTTTTGGCACATATTTTTGTAAGTTTTCTTTTTGGGGGTCTCAACGTTTTCACATAAGTGAACAGAAAGCATTGTCGTCTTCCCACATTGCATGAAAACAGTTGCTTTTGCGACCAGCCATGTGGCATTTACCCTTATTAAACACTAATCAAATTCAGTTTAAGGTACACTTTTCAGAGAAGATGTAGGGCCCAGATTACAGCTGCGCTGGGATATTCTGACGTATGACCCCTGTTTGCGCAGAGCTTGGAATTAATTATGAGTTGTGCAGAGTTTACTTCAGCTGATAGTTTCTATTACTTACTAGGGGTGATAAAGTCTGCACCCTCGATAAATTTCGGTAGGTCAAATCTGGCAGAATTTTAATGGCGGGAATAAAGCCGTCCCGCAATGTAAACGGACTTTAATGAGGAAAAACGCCCCTAATTCATTGCACCTATGGATTTTAGTGCGGTAGGAACCAAAATACACCTCATTCCACATGGTTTAGGAAAACCTGAAGCTAATTATTGCACCTGGTATTTTCTGAACCTAAGGGTGTCGGATTTTATCATGTGTGATAAAGGCTGAATAACGCGCCAGGGCACTCTTAATCACGACCTTCATGTACTTCACCTGCGCAACGCCACTTGGTATAGAAAGGCTGCCGCAAAAGGTAAAGTTGCAGAAAAAAATCTCCATATGTTTTCCAGTTTGTCTGGATTCACTTCAAATGAAAATGCGCCGAAAAACGTCCACGAGGTGAAGGTTGACGCCTTGCTGCAAACTTCAGGAATGGAGAAAATCAGAAACTTAAAAAAACACTTAGCCTGCCCAAAAAAAGTCACACACACTAAAGCAGAGGCGCTCACAGGTTTTTATTTCATACAGTATGTATTACATTGGTTTTGAAGTGCTGAAACCAGCAGGAGTTAGTTAGTGCCAAGTTCCTGGTACTCGGTTTGTCCCTATGGAAAGGATGCTAGGGGTTCAAACTCGTGACCAGCCGCCATCTTGTGAAGTGAGTTACAGCTCAAATAGGGGTCTCACTCTTGCTGGAATTGTGACACCCTTCTTCAGGGGTCACCTGGGCGGCAAAGGTCACCTTTAAAGTGTTAGGAGCACTCTTTCCTGGTGACCTTTAAAGAAAACTGTTGATCCTACGACCTTTACATGACCTCAGGATTCTTGAACCTAGACCACCATTTGTTTAAATTGCAGAGTTCTCAAGGGCCACCACTATGACAGCAAAACAAATCCATAATTGAGTATACATTTATACTTGATCGAAAGCTACTTCTTATGTTATAATAACCAAAAGGATAACAAAAATGACTATTTGAGGAGTACACAGCACACACTCTGGTGACTGAAGGAACTCAGTTAATTTGGTTTATTGCTCCCTAAATACAGTATTATTAGCAAATAATATTCTCTCTGGAAGGTGTTAACCATTGGTATTTGCCCTCTTGCAGATGTAGGCGGGAGCTGACACATAACGAGGGGAAAGACTAGCTAAGGGCTGTCAACAGCCTGCAGTACAGGGACGGTGAGACCAGTAGAGCCCATACCGCTCATCTCACTTGACACAGACAGACGCGTACCACCCCGTTCCTGCCGCTTCAGACTCTTGATGAACTTGGAATGCAGATACCACAATTCTTCGTTTTCTGATTGGCTGATCCATCTCAGCAGTCCATCAGGGTGCTAATTAAGCATTATAGTCCTCTACCATAGGCTATAAGAATTGTTAAAGCCCCCAAACGCAAATTATAGGCCTGAGCCTACTGATGTAGACCGTTCTGTAGATGTGACAGGAGCCATCAGTGCTTAATTTGAGACAGTGGTTTCCGGTGCTCGGCACCACCACTTAACTGTCAACACCGGCGCTTATGACAGTCTGCCCCTTGGTCGCGCTGTTTGTCTAATTTACAGATGACCACAACAACAGTTGTATATTAATTCAATATACATGAAAAATAGGTAATACCTGCCTCCCAAGCCATTCTTATAGCTTTGTGGGCCTGGAATAGTCTGAATTGTCACACTTGTAGGAGTGTGATGCTTTGTAGTTGTGTTGGTACTGTCATTGGCAGCGCTGGCAGGAGCAATGGGTACTGCAAGTTGCAGTGGGCTCCTGATGAAGGCCCTGGCACTTATTATATATATCTTTTTTACAAATTAAGCACTGGAGCCATTTATTATAAACCCAACACCAATGAACTTACTGGCCTGGCATCCGCAGCCTTGTACTCAGAGAGTTTAATATTTTACCTGATAGGAGGTAGTGTGGGACCCAAAGCTCTGCTGCACGTACATGCGTGCTACATGTTGTAATGGAAGAGGGTCTTATACCTGGGGCATGGCGAGGGAGTTTTCACCACTCAACCATCAACATGTCACCAAGAGAGGTGTGCCGAACACTTCTGTGTGGCTCCATCTTTTGAACACTTAATTCTTCTAAGATTCCTGTAGCAAGGCTAACTGGTAATTCTTCTAAGATTCCTGTAGCAAGGCTAACTACCTCTCGAAGAAAGCTCAGAGGATCTCTGTCCGCACATATACAAAAGTGGTCCTGGATTTGAATACGGATTTTCACTTTCAATAGAAGAGCCAGAAATAATCCTACGGTGTCTGTCTTCCCTCAAGAAAAGAAGGTCCTTTTTGGCCCATCAAGGCTTGTGGTCCTTTCTGATTTTCATGTGAACCCGTACATCACGCTTCTGGTCAGAAATCGTTTGCCCTGCCCCCCCCAGTGTTCAATTCACAAGAAATAAGGCATTAACAGCGGTGCTTGTGTATTAAGTTCCTTTGACAGACAGCTGTAAAACTCATATGTTGGTATTTGTCCATACCTTTTGCTGCTGCTACTGCCTAGATGAGGATGCTCATGCATTCCATTCAATCCATGTAAGGCCAAGGTAAGTCATAAGTTACTTACCTGTAACTAGAATTATTCGGTACGGCTATCGTATACCAGTGGGATCTTGTCTTTGCTTTTAACATAGGCCCACTTCCTCCCTGTGCAAGTTTTGGATGTTTTCATAATTGTTTCAGTGGGAGATAGTCGAACTTTGCCTGAGAAAACCTTGATATATCTGCTTGTAGCCAGAACATTCTCCTACAGGAGAACGGCACAGGATTTTACCGAAAATGAGGTTTAGCATAAAGATTCACCTGTAAAGACAAATGTGTGTGCACGCACGCGCGCACTTCCTCTCTCGACATGGTACAGGCCCAGTTCGGTAAAGTCCAGAAAATGTGCAAATTCACAAAGTAGCTAAGTGTTTTCTTAACTAAAGTCCCCACTGGTCGAGTCCTTTCCCAGCTACTCATTTCTGTGTGATATTTGTGTATTATCACGTCTACCTTCTTTTGCGGTCCTCGATTTATTTCAATATATTTTGTGTGACATTTCTCTTTTTGAAGGTATTCAATGAGATAGCACAGAAGGGACTTGGCCACTGCTGCACAGATCTCCGTGTAACTTGTCGCTCATTAGGTTCAAATTGTGTCTTAGCGGATTCAGCCTTTCATCCTTTCCTTGTGATGGGGGCCCACCTGATTTACATCTGACTTCCCATTCCACCAAGCCCTGAATGACACTCTATCTGGGGCACTGCAGAGTAAGGCTGTAGGGAAGACATATTCAATGTTATACTGTTACCAATATTGAACATATTGGAGGTAGATCCCTATGTCAGTGGCGCAGTGCAACAGTGGAGCAATGCAGATGTCAGGGCACCTGACATTTGCCCCGTGAGGGCCACTGTATGAATGCTGCAAAGACCTTGGTTGGGCGTAGGGGCCTTCTAGCACCTCCCAGGCCAACGACTCTCCCTGGCGCTACCTTAATGACATACTGGTGTCACAATCATCTTTGATTGTCTTATAATTGTCCACGTGACTATGTCGTCAGCACGTCTCCCAACTTTGCACATTGAGAAAATTAAAACATGATGGGTGGAGTGCTTGATTTAGTCTCATCCACGGGTCATCACTTTGGGTAGTAATCCGCTCTTTTGCCCACTGTGGGGCGATGGACAGAGACCAACAATATGCAAATAGACTCAGTGCTGCCTCAAAAGGAAAAGTCCTACCTGAACTGCGAGACCACATCCCTTCTGCACGCGAACACGTGGATCCCAGACGTGATCAGTCCTCGTCAGTGTGGGCACCTGGAGGCCTAGGGTTCAGTGAGCTGTGGAGCCCACGACTGGGCACTGCCGTTGCATTTGGGAGACTCACTGAGAAGGACGTGATAGGTGGAATGCTGCAATTAATTTTAACCATTCGTAAATACTCTAAGCTGCATTCTATTCCATCGCTGTGTTGCTCCATATGCCACTACAGAGAGGAACGAACGTACGCAGTATGCTATACAAGGGGGACTGTGCAGCACAAACTGCCAGGACGGGGGGCTGACAAGAAATTAAGTCTACAAGCCACCACGTTTCTTCTGAACTTTGCACATTGCCACAGCCCCCTTGCCCAATATCCCACCCAAACATGGTATTAATAACTCTAATTTGAAGTTTTTTCTTGCTGGCAGTTTGCTGCTTTTGCACATCCACACTGTGATGTTTCAGCTGCTTTCGTGTAAGTGTACATGCCCACCCTAGGTTGTGCTAAAAGTTACCAACCTTACAGTAACATGCATTGGCAACACCAGCTGGGGACTGGGAGCGGAGGTGGAATGCTTTTGGCCTCGTGACCTTGAATTCAGGACAAAGCTGGTTAGAATGACCAATGATGAAATGTGGTGCGGGGACCAGCTGCCTCTAAAAGTTTTACCCTAAGGTTTGTGGAGACCATCTCACCTTTATCTGCTATGGCCAGGGAATTGCCTAAGAGCAAGCTGGCATGGCCCAATTATCCATGCGGCAATCTGTAGGCAATGCCCTGTGGCGCGCGGTTACTCACTGAGCTGCTCTGGGATGTTTGTGGTTTCTTGTGGCGGTTGTGGTTGGAAGTTCCAATTAGTGAAAAAGCATTCGAGGAAGGCCCTGCAGGGAAAATTGAAAGTCTGTCTCTTTCTGCCATAGAGCCAAAGTAGAACCTCTCTACACCAGAACAATTTAAATATTTAACAATTACAAACTTTACAAGGCCGAAAGCAACACAACAAAATGGGCCCTTCGAAATTGCTGCCATTCAAAAGAAACGTGACATTATTTAAGATGAAGTTATGCCAGGGGATGTCTTTGTGGTTTTTCTAAAGATGGTAATTTCTTTTTGTCTGTTTATGTTTTTTGGCTGCGTGCATTATGTCCCCCTTAATCTAATTTCCCTGCTTCCTGTTACTCTCGGCTGAACACGCGTTCAAGTCCTCCTGCCATGGCCCCCAGGGGAACCCAGATAGATTGGAGTCCAGACCCTGGCCCGTGCTCTTTATGTGGCGGGGTTATATTCGCCACCAGCGCGAGGCTCCAAAGGGACGGGAAACAGCTCTGTCAAAATGGCCACCTCCTTTCGTGTTCTCGCGAGCTTGTCTGATCAGTGCGTTTACAGCAATACTAATGATCCTTAATATTATTGCGACACCTGATCAGGGGTAGCAGGCGCTATATAAATGCAAACCCTGCCCTCTTCTATCCCTCCACTATCCTTTTTCAATCCAAATAACAAACTCACATGTCCACCGCTCAAATTAATTTCATATCTCCCTATACTAATTCACCACTAATCCTTTTTTGGTTCTGGAGTAGTGTGCTACTCACCGAAAAGCGCTTCGACACGTCGTCCGGGGTAGTAAGTGCTAAATAAATGCAATTACAATTACAATATTCCAATGTCTGTAACAGTGGACCAGGGCAGAGCAGCAAATTCAAAGGTTAAAAGTGGTCTGCTGTAAAGGCTTACATAAAAATCCACTTCCCATTATTACTCCATATAATAGCAGAATTAATGGATCACCGATCTAATTAGAAATTTCTTTTCGGGCACTTTTTCTTGAAGTGGAAATGTTTCACTATTTTTTTCTTAGTAGAATCTGGTTTGACACCACAAGAGACTTCGAAAGCCAGGACTTCTGCATGGGCATCACATGAGCTTGGAAGCCACTGTTGCCTCAGGTTAGGAAGAAGTTCACCCTTCCCTGGGACTGCCGCAGTGGGCAAGAGAGATGCAGTGACTCCGGCAACTGAGAAGAGCCAAGGAACCCGGCCAGTGTCTGGTCCCTTTGCTATATTGGTAGCGCAAAGGATTGAAATCTGCAGAAGGTATTAGAAAGGCGGGGCCGGCATCGGACACGCCACATGTATGGCGGTCGTGCCGGCCCCCGACGACACACACAGGGGCGGGCCTGTCGCGCGCAATGGTGATGCGACGGGTGCGTCTCGCCATCAATTACCTGGTTGGTCCGGGGCGTGCGTCGCACAAACGTCAGGCCGGTTAGAACCGGCCTGGCCTATGGTGCCAGGTAAGGTAATAAAAGGCTGGGGAGCGGCGAAGTCTGCCTCTCAGCTCGCCGCTCCCACAGCTTGCACACCAGCCTCGCTAGGAGGCTGTATTTTAATGTAACCTATCAATGTAATCAATGTCATGAAATGGTTTCTGCGTATTATGTAAATAATGTACATAAAACTTTTGTTTTAATTTTGTTTTAAATGTTTTTTTTTATTTTTTTTAATACTTTATTTTTCAATTATAGAATAATAGTCACATTGCAGTGCAAGCAGTCGTCGTACATATCAATCAAATCGTGCCTGACAGGTACATACAGTGTATGAAACATTATAGCGGTCTATCTCATGGTCCAGGTCAGCTCAGGGGCAACCCAACCCAACCCACCTCCCCCCACCCTCCGTCACCCGTCTCAAAAATAAGGAACCCAACCAGGAGTATCTCCCACATGTAACATTAAAACACGATAGAAGCCAACCCTCCGAATCTGGAAGGAAAGTCATGGCTCAAAAATAAGAATAACATCCCCTCAGCCCACCCCCTCAGGCACCAACCCAGCATTCACCTGTGTGGCAGAGGCTCGCTTGGCAGTCTCGAAATAGGACCTCAGCGGCCCCCAAATGTCCCGCGGCCGCGACACCGCTCGGCACAAGCCCTGCGTACAATTCAGCATTGGTGTTGCAGTGTGTCAAACTCCCCAGCCAATCCTGCAGTTTAGGAACAGACTTCCTGCCCCAATGTATGGCCACCTCTCTCTTAGCCAATAGCAGCCCCAAGGATGCTAGTTTCCTGATTTTTTAGGAATCTGTGTAGTGTACCCCTAACAGGGCTATCTCAGGCAGTGGGCTCAGTGGAAGTCCGACTATCTTCCCCAGGGTCTCGTGTACCTCCTCCCAGTAGGATTTCAAGCGGGGACATGTCCACGCCAAATGTATAAAATCAGCGTGTGGTGCATTGCATTTCAAGCAGGTGTGTGGCCGTTCAGCGTCTATCCTATGTGCCAAAGCTGGGGTAAAATAAGCGCGGCGGAGAAATTTAAAATGTAACAGCTTATGGCGACTGTTAAGTGAGATGTCCTTGGTGGCCCCACAGCACTTGACCCACTGCTCATCCGTTATGGTGCACCCCGTGTCTGCCTCCCAGGCCTGTCTAAGGCTGGAGTCGCTTGCCGGCAGCATCCCGGCGCAGGCTTTATACATTTTAGAGATAAGGTGTGTTCCGCTGGGGGACTCCAGCACCAGTGTAAGCGGGAGGAAAGAGTCGGGCTCAGTCGGATAGGTGGGGAAGGTAGCGCGCAACGAAGACTTCATGCGACATAGTAGGAATCTCGTCATGAAGTTACAATCGGTGAACCGGGCCTCCTCGTCTATCGAAAACACATGGCCCCCTGGGAAAAAATCACCCACTTTTGTAATATCCAGTGTGGGAAGATAAGCGAGGGAGCCATATTCTTACCCTGTTTGGGGGGCCCGCCCCGTAGAAATATAGCATCCTCCGGTATCCTATGCCCCAAAGGAGGCGATCCGATAGCGGAGGGGAAACGACAAGACACACCCCCCTTTCCTGTTTCCCTACAGCGGAACATCGACATGGGACCGGAAGTGGGAGGAGATGACCCCGGAAGTCCGTTCCCAGGACCAATGAAAGAGGACGGGAACGAGGAAGAGTTGTCGTGGACCAACTCCGGAGAGAGAGCAAGCAGGAGGTCGGGCGAGGAGCGGAGAAACGTAGAAAGAGGTTGCGGGAGGAAAGACGAGGAGGAGTCGAGGAACGACGACGACGACATCGGAGAAGACGAGGAAGTGGAAGAGCGGTGGAGCGAGGAGTGGTGGTGCCCACCGGAGGACGCTGGAGAGCGGCCGCAACTCAGGAGAGTTGCGGCGGAGCCGCCTCCGGAGAGACACCAACCAGACGGAGAAGCCGGATCCGACCCTACAACCCGAAGCCACCAAGACGGATCAACGGGAAGAAAGCGACGGGACACTAGACATACCCTCTACTCCCCCGATCCCTGTTAATAAACAACCAATTTTTGGAAAATACATTCAGCCTCCGCGTCTGCATATCCGACCTGCCCTCCCACAAGTGGTGTCAGTAGTGGGATTGGAAGGAGACATGGAGGCGGCCCTGACGAAGATGGCGGAGAACCAGGAACATCTGGGCAAGGTGATGGAACGCTTCCTGACCGTAGTCGAGGAGGATCGGGGGAAGCTACAGCAAGTGCTCACAGGACAGAGCCAAACCCATGGAGCTGCTATGGACAAGATCACGGAGGCCCTCGGACATCAGAGAGGGTCCACTACACTCCCTTCAGTGGTTCTGCAGCGATACGTGAGTGGGGAGGACCCTGACTATTTCTTTAACAACTTCGAGCGAATGGCCGCCGCGGCGTCCTGGCCGGCCGAGAAGTGGGGCCAATACCTGGGTCCTCTCCTGTCCGGCGACTTACAGGCCGCCTACCAGGCCGCAACAGTCCAAGGCGTGGTTCCCTATGCCGACATAAAACGCTGCATCATGGAACGCTTGGGGAGTGGACGAGGAAACGTATAGACTGAAGCTGCGCCAGATGAAGGAGGGACCCCAGGAGACTCCTAGAGCTCTGTATTACAGGGTTAGAGATATGGCGGACCGCTGGTTGAAACCAGCCACTACGGACAAGGACGGGATCATGGCCAAAATATACCTGGAGCAATATCTGTCCTCCCTTCACCCGCCCATTCAGCGGTGGGTACGACAACAAGCCCATCTAACCCTTGAAACAGCGGTGGAAATCGCCAGTGCGTACAATCGAGGTCAGGAGATCCAAAGGGGAGGGAAGATCCACCCGGGAGACCAGGAGGGATGGGTGCACATCGACTTCCCCGTCCGCCTCTGATGAAGAAGCCGGAACCTGTCACCATCATACCCGGGACAGCCATAGCGCGAACCCCCTATGGGACGCCAATGTTTTCATTGTGGAGGGATGGGACATATCGCCCGGTTCTGCCCCCAAAAAGAAGAACCGATGGAAATAGGGATGGCCCGCAACTACTATTGCTCCCCTCGAAAAGCGGATCTCCTCCCTATCATTGTACCGTGTTAGTGAATGGACGTCCAGTTACCGCGTTGGCTGACACAGGTTGCCTACAAAGTGTGGTTCGACCCCAAGACCTTGGACCCGGACTCGGTCCGATCGATGGAACAGTCGCCATACGTTGCGTTCATGGTGACACCAAGCCGTACCCCACAACACACGTACAGATACAACACCCCCATGACACGGGAACCACTCTGAAGGTGGGGCTCATCCCTCGTCTGCCGGAACAAGCCATCCTCGGGAATGACTACCCCGTCCTAGCGCGGTTGCTGCACAGGACCACCCCAGAAGAAGAGGAATGGTGGACCACGGCACCCTTTTCCCAAGAAGTCAACAAGGAGTGGCCCCCGTCGAAACCCCGGAAAAGCCGAAGACAGAGAAGGGCAGAAAAGGGAGTAACTCGTTAGTGCTACCAGTCCTACGAGAGGAGAACCCCTGGGAAACCGACAGAAGTTTCCATATGACACAAAGGGAAGACCCCGTTCTACAAGAAGCCTGGGACAAGGCCCTAGCGGGCGAAGACCCCCTTCATGTATGTCCATACTTCTTTACGAGAAAAGGGTTGTTATATAGGAAAGGGAGTCCCTCACAAACACCCCAGCTGTTAGTTCCAGGCCCGTTTCGGGAGAAGGTATTATTCCTGGCCCATAGTCACCTCTTGGGGGGGCACTTTGGTAATGATAAAACCGAAAAACACATCACGGAGCGGTTTTACTGGCCCGGCATATACCAAACCGTTAAGAAGTATTGCCGGGAATGTCCAATCTGCCAGAAAAACAATAAGTACCGTCCTCCCCGAGCCCCCTGCGACCCCTACCTATCATAGGCGAACCCTTCCACCGGATAGGGATGGACATAATCGGCCCATTATTGCCTTCTAGAAGTGGGTGTCGGTATGTTCTCGTAATGGTCGATTATGCCACCCGTTTTCCGGAGGCCATACCATTGCGCCGCCCAGACGCACCTAACATTGCTAAAGCGATGATAACAGTATTCTCACGGGTGGGATTCCCAAGGGAGATCCTAACGGATCAAGGAACCCCATTCGTATCGCGGCTCATGAGGCAGGTGTGTAACCAGTTAGGAGTGAAGCAAATACGAACAGCGGCATATCATCCTCAGACGGATGGTTTAGTCGAGCGATACAACGCCACTATTAAAACCACCCTAAAAAGCTTTTGGCCCTTGAGTCTAGGAAATGGGAAGACATGTTGCCCTTGGCATTATTTGCCATCAGGTGCAAGGAACAAAAAAGTACTGGGTATTCCCCATTCGAGTTGCTGTATGGTCATAAACCACGTACCTTCTTAGAAATGGCACAAGAGAAATGGGAGACTGAACCGAGCGAGACCAAACCCTTGATAGAATATGTTTCTAACTTACGAACACACTTAGGTCAAATAAGGGCAGTAGTAAGGAACAACCTGGAAGAGGCACAAACAGCGCAAAAGAGCCAATACGACAAAAAAGCAAAAGAAAGAACCTTTGAGATAGGCGACCCTGTGTTACTGATGATGGCTTCTTCCGATCACAAATTACTAGGGCAGTGGCAGGGTCCCTATACAGTGGTAGAGAAAGTGACCCCTGTGACGTACCGCATCGAAACGGACCCGACCAGGCATACCTCCCAGATCTATCATGTCAATTTGTTGAAAAGATGGGAGGGTCCCTTGCCGGCTCTCGTGAACGTAGCAGTGACTCCAGCTCCTTTGTTCCACCAAAGCATAGACCCTGACCTCCCTGGGGAACAAAGACGTGTATTATCGGAGGTGCTGAGCCCCCTCCAGGATACCTTCTCCACCTCGCCGGGAAGGACTTCCCTCTGTGATCACGCCATAAAAACCCCTCCAGGGAAAAGGGTACGTCTCAGGCCTTACCGTATCCCTGAGGCACGTCGACAGACCATTAGGGAGGAGGTTCAACAGATGTTGCAGATGGACATCATTGAACCCTCCGTGAGCGAATGGAACTCGCCCATTGTCCTTGTACCAAAGCCGGATGGTTCGGTACGCTTCTGCATAGACTTTAGAGAGGTCAACAAGGTCTCGGAGTTTGACACATACCCCCTTCCTAGGGTTGACGAAATGGTAGAGAGGATAGGTCGGGCTAAATACATCAGTACGTTGGATCTGTGCAAGGGGTACTGGCAGATTCCCTTGAGAAAACAGGATAGAGAAAAACTGCCTTCTCTACTCCTGATGGTTTATTCCAGTTCAAGGTGTTGCCCTTTGGGTTACACGGGGCCCCCGCCACCTTTCAGAGAGCCATGAATAAAATACTACAGCCCCATGAAAGCTATGCTGGAGCCTATATCGATGACATAATCATCTATAGTGATACCTGGAAACAACACTTACTTCACCTTTTCCAGGTGGTACAGACCTTGGAACAACATGGTCTTAAAATCAACCCAGCGAAAAGCCGTCTTGCAGCCCAGACAGTCCGCTACCTGGGTTACTTGTTGGGGGAAGGAGTTATAAGGCCCCAAAACACCAAACTCACTGCCATATCCCAGATAGCCGTGCCTCGGACAAAAAGGGAACTCCGAGCATTCCTGGGGTTACTCGGATACTATCGCCGCTTTATCCCCCGTTTCTCCCAAATAGCCGCTCCCCTTACCAATCTCCTTCAGAAAAACGTCAGAACCGAGGAATTGTTGAAGCATCCCTCATCTGACGTGATGTACGCCTTTGAACACCTTAAAACTTCCCTCACCTCAGATACCGTACTAGCCAGTCCTGACTATTCACTTCCCTTCATCCTTCAGACGGATGCCTCGGATCAGGGTTTAGGGGCGGTCTTATCGCAGAACACTAAACAAGGAGAGAGGCCCATACTGTACATCAGCCGGAAGTTGTTTCCAAGAGAAAGGAATTATGCGACCATAGAAAAGGAGGCTCTAGCCATTAAATGGGCCATACACACCCTGCGGTACTATCTCGAGGGACGTGAGTTCACGTTATATACCGACCACGCACCCTTAGCATGGCTAGCCAGGAATAAGGGAAACAACGAAAGAGTCCTCAGATGGTTCTTGTCCCTCCAATCATACCGATTCCAAACCAAACACAGAAAGGGGTCCGAGCAAGGTAATGCAGACTACCTGTCTAGGTTTCCCCAAGACCTTAACACTAGTAGAGAGACAGCAAGGGAGAGGGGATGTGGGAAGATAAGCGAGGGAGCCATATTCTTACCCTGTTTGGGGGGCCCGCCCCGTAGAAATATAGCATCCTCCGGTATCCTATGCCCCAAAGGAGGCGATCCGATAGCGGAGGGGAAACGACAAGACACACCCCCCTTTCCTGTTTCCCTACAGCGGAACATCGACATGGGACCGGAAGTGGGAGGAGATGACCCCGGAAGTCCGTTCCCAGGACCAATGAAAGAGGACGGGAACGAGGAAGAGTTGTCGTGGACCAACTCCGGAGAGAGAGCAAGCAGGAGGTCGGGCGAGGAGCGGAGAAACGTAGAAAGAGGTTGCGGGAGGAAAGACGAGGAGGAGTCGAGGAACGACGACGACGACATCGGAGAAGACGAGGAAGTGGAAGAGCGGTGGAGCGAGGAGTGGTGGTGCCCACCGGAGGACGCTGGAGAGCGGCCGCAACTCAGGAGAGTTGCGGCGGAGCCGCCTCCGGAGAGACACCAACCAGACGGAGAAGCCGGATCCGACCCTACAACCCGAAGCCACCAAGACGGATCAACGGGAAGAAAGCGACGGGACACTAGACATACCCTCTACTCCCCCGATCCCTGTTAATAAACAACCAATTTTTGGAAAATACATTCAGCCTCCGCGTCTGCATATCCGACCTGCCCTCCCACATCCAGCGTAGTCAACGTGTTCTGCACTAGTCTCTCACCCGTGACTGGGAACCATCTGGCATTAGGTAGGGGCAGGGCGGAGGAGTATAAGTGTGTGGCGCCCGTACGCTTCTTCAGCTTACCCCACGCCCAGGCAGTTGTGGATACCGTCTGTATGTCGTGCTTGGCACGTGGGAAGCCTCCGGGAAGCACCTCGCATAATTTGTCAGGGAGCACCAGGTCTGCCTCTGGTCGCAGGAAGGGTATGCGTGCATCCGGGTGGAACCAAGCATACGCGTAGTGACATTGCGCTATCAAATAATAGAGATGGAAGTCCGGCACATTGAACCCGCCCCTATCGTATGGGAGCGTCATTGTAGTCCAGCGAACTCGCGGCCTCCTCCCGCCCCACACTAGTCTAGTCATGAGCGTCTGCAAAGTACGGAAAAATCCATCCGTGAGGGGAATCGGGATATTATTAAAGAGATATAAAAATTTAGGAAGTACCACCATCTTCAATATGGCCACCCGGCCAGCCAGAGACAGTGGCAAACGTAGCCATCTTTCGACCTGTTCCTCCAAATTTCGAAAAGTCTGCCCGTAATTCAAGCTAATGATTTGAGTGGTGTCTAGATGTATGTGTATACCAAGATATTTCACCGATTCCTGGCACCATTCCAGGGGAAATTCACATTCCCATTGGGCAGTGCCAGTTGTAAGCGGGAATATGATTGATTTGTGCCAATTTATTCCTAGTCCTGAAAACCGGCCAAAACGGATGATCTCTCGAATCAGAGGGGCAGGTTAACGTGCGGCTCCCGGACGTAGAGGATGGTGTCGTCGGCATAGAGAGAAGCGAGTAATGGACCAGTGTGGAACTGCAGCCCCCTGTGCAAATGGCGCTCCTGGAGATGTCGGACCAAAGGGTCCATTGCTAGGATGAACAAAAGCGGGGACAGGGGACAACCCTGTCTAGTCCCGCGATATAGCCGAAAGGGTTCAGACGGAGTCGTGCCCATGGCTTACTATATAACAAGGAGACCGTGGAGATGAAACCACAAGGCAGTCACATGCGCTGCATCACTTCTACAAGGAAAGGCCATTCCAAAGAATCGAACGCCTTTTCGGCATCCAATAACACCGCGGCGACCTCGGGCTGTATTCTGTGCAGCACAGCGAACAACGTGCGGAGATTCAAGGACGTGGACCGCCGGGGAACAAAACCAGACTGCATCGGAGAGATGATATATTCCATTAGTTGTGAAAGTTTGTTGGCGAGCACCTTAGCTAGAATTTTGTAGTCTAAGTTCAATAGAGACAGCGGTCGATATGAACCGCATTGTTTATGGTCTTTGCCGGGTTTCGGAAGGAGTATGATTACGGCCTCCCTTAGCGTGGGGGGGAGCACCTGCCTCTCCAATGCCTCCGCGTAGACCTCAATTAATTGAGGGGCCAATATGTCCTTAAATTCTTTATAAA
Source organism: Calotriton arnoldi (assembly GCA_963921515.1). Taxonomy (NCBI): domain Eukaryota; kingdom Metazoa; phylum Chordata; class Amphibia; order Caudata; family Salamandridae; genus Calotriton; species Calotriton arnoldi. Next base: position 1,562,738 of record CAWUFW010003351.1, read on the forward strand.
AATCACTGGTGAAGCCGTCAAGTCCCGGGGCAGAGGAGCTTCGCAGGGTATCTATGGCCAACTCCACATCAGTGACTGATATGGGCTCTGCCATAAAGTCTAGCATGTGCCTCTCCAGGAACACCAGTGCGATCTCATCTAAATAAGCAGTCTGGGCAGTGCCATCCGGGTCAGCCCTTGAGGAGTATAATGTGGTGTAGTAGGCAAGGAACTCATCTCTTATGGCCGATGTGTTTGACAATATGGCACCGGAGTCTGAGTGTAATTCAGTTATGTAGGATTTGCTGTAGGGTGGTCGTAGCATTTGTGCCAATACTCTGCCAGGGCGCTCGCCCTCACCGTACCTACGCGCTGTTTGATATTTCCCCATATATAGTATCTCCCTTTCGGCCGTGTCTCTATATTCAGTCAATAGGGCGAGTCTCTCCGCCTGGTCGTTTGGATTCGGGAGGGAAGAAAGCCGCGAGTCCAGCCGGGCAATATCTTGTTCAATGCGGGCCAATGTAGCACGGAGATCTCGTAGCACTCCGGCTTGTTTGGAGATGCATACCCCCTTATAACTGCCTTGAAGCCCTCCCACAGTACCGCCGCTGTGTCCACAGAGCCAGTGTTGATCTCGAAATAGTCCTCTATTGCCTCGCGCATCTCCGTCTTGAACACCTCATCCAGGAGGGCCCTACCAGGGAACCGCCATTGCCTTTCATACCCCTCCGGGCGTGGGAACAATAAATGCAGAGTCACTGGGGAGTGGTCTGAATATGTGCTGGGGAGCGTGGAGAGGGAACTAAACCAACCCACAGCGCAGGGAGAGAGAAGCCAGTAATCTATCCTCGACCAAGTACCGTGTGTGCCAGAGTAATGAGTGTAGTTGGTGAGATTGGGGTTGTGCTGTCGCCAAATGTCAAGCAGTGAGAACTGGGCGCTGAGAGCCTTCAAGGCTCGCCTCGCCCGTGGTTTAGTGTCTGGTGCGTTGGACGAGCTATCCAGCGTGGGATCCATTAATAGATTTAGATCCCCCCCTAAGAGCAGCGCGTGAGGATCATGTTTCGCAATCCGGACGGTTAAGTCATGAAAAAACTCGGGGTCGTCCACGTTAGGAGCATATATATTAGCTAGAGTAACTTTGTGGCCATACAAGGTTCCCGTGACTACAACAAATCTACCCACTGGATCTCGGGTCACATCAATAAGCGTGAAGGGAATTCTCTTGTTTATCAGTATGGCCGTGCCTCTAGCGTAATTACTATAATTGGCAAAGTATCTCTGTGAGCCCCAGCTAGCACCAAATTGAGCCGAATCTGTGGGGGGAGGTGTGTCTCCTGTAAGTAAACTATATCGACCTTGTGGCGGAGGAGGTAATGAATCACCTGGCGCCGTTTGCGAGTGTTATTAAGACCCCGGACATTCCAGGTCATAAGGGTAAGGGCTGAAGGCCCCTGTATATTACCTAATCGTGTCATCGAGATTCTGCAGAACCCTCTTCCTAACATGTCTGTAGTGCAATGTTGACTCAGCAAGCAATGTGAACAGATAGCATAAATTAGAACAATCGTGGTGTGCGAACTTACCCAAAATCCCCCACCCAGCCACCTACCAACCCTAAGGTGGCCAACCCTTCGCAAAATAGCACGCTCGGGGATCATAGTGATCGCCGGGCAACTGATTGTGGTCCAATAAGTGGGCCGCAAATAGGCAATAAATCAACTTTTTGGATATACCAGAGGGGGTGGCAGCTCCGAATCAAGCCGGCCTAGTGCCGTGTCTGTATAACAACAACATATCCAATAACGCAATTTCCCAATTAAACAATGTGAAGTGCACCAGGAATCTCAAGGCACCCCTATTCGGCACCAGTGTTCGAAAACAGGTCGACGCTAGTGACAGAGCCACTGTGATGTGGGGAGGCATGTGCACTTCCTGCCGTGTTCTGTGAATTCCGTGTCTTTTGCATGCGGCAGAATTCCTGGGCCTCTGTGGGGGTGTCAAATATTCTCGATCTGCCGCCCACATCCACCTTCAGTCTCGCGGGGTACAGCATGCCATATTCGAGTCCAAGATTTCGCAACGTGGCCTTGACCCCCTGGAACTTGCGTCGTGCCTCCTGAACCATTGGAGTGAAGTCTGGATAGAGTGCCAATTTAGACCCCTGCCATTCAACCGTGCCGCGTTCTCGTGCCAGTCGGAGCGCTGTGTCCCGGTCCCTAAAGTTCAGCAAGCGCGCGATGATGGGTCTAGGGGGGAGGCCCGGGTTCGGTCTAGGTCCCAGTGACCTATGGGCCCGCTCTACAACAAAGCCTGGTGTAAATGCCTCACTCCCAAACAGATCTGTAAGTAGCTTCTCAACAAAGAGGGCCATTGGGCCTGCTGACGTCTCCGGAACCCCCATTATGCGGACGTTGTTGCGGCGTCCACGCGCCTCCAAATCCTCATTTTTTATGGCCACTTCCTTAAGCAGACGCTCCGCCCTCTCCAATCGCTTCAGAGATTGTGCTGTCCCGTCTTCCAGGTCAGAGACACGAGCCTCAACAACGTCGAGGCGTCTGTCATGGCCCTGCACCTTGGCGCCCAATGATGCGATCGTCTGGTCCAGGGAGTCAAAGCGAGAGTCCAGCGCCCTGAATCCCGCCTTCATTTCCAGCAGCAAGGAGGCGACGGAGGCCTCCGAGGTTACAGGAGGTGCCGTGGCAGGACCCTTTTCAGCCATGTCGGTGCCGTGGGATGTCGTGCTCTCACTTGCTTTCTCGAAAGGCAAGGTTCGCTGCCTGGGGTCCCTGCGGCCCATTCCGTGCATGCAGAACGATGGAAGGGATGGGGGGGGGGATTCCGCTGTACTGAGGTATTCGCAGCCAGTGGTGGAACCGTCCACTTGTACCAGCAACAGGCGCCGTGTAGTTCAGGGGAGCCGGACGGGGTCAATTCAGCAACTGGACGATAGCTTAGGCCTGCTGGTCAGGGCAAAGAAAGATGGCGGCACGATTCCCTTGGGATATGAGAACTGTGACGGCAGATGGGGGTTATCACAGTGCAGGCGGTGCGCAGTCTTACAGTTCCTGGACTACTCAGGCGGGGCCGTGTAGCGCAATCGCCCACCTCCGTGCACCTTAGGCCGAGTTGCAGCAGTCTGATATTGCGGGTGGGTGAGCCAGCGTGTGCGCCAGGCACCGTCGCGCCACTCTCCAAGGCACCTCCGTGGGTCACCACAGGCAAATGGGACCTTCTTCTAGCATCGGGCGCGGCCCCACTCCCGCCACGGCCGCCGCAGCGTCAGGCCCGCGTCCAGCCCCCGGTGGTTGAGACCGGAGGGCCCTATCCCCCTCACGGGCTCGTGGAAACTTGGCAACGGGGGCGGAACGGCCAGCCCAGCAGCCGCAGCAGACCGGGACAGCCGGAGAGGGGAAGGGGGCGCGGCAGGCTCGGGTCCGACTCACCCGGTCCGTCGATGCGCAGTCCACGAAGATCTCCAACGGTGGCAGGCGGGCGCTCCACGTCGCGCTCCGGGTCACCAGGCGCAGCTGCGCCGGCCGGCCCCACACCGCCTTGAACTCGACGAATCTCCGCCTCCGTGAGTCGCCGGCGCCCGACTTTCAGGCAGCCGTATGCCGCATCGCCTCCGCCGCCTTTACCACTGCTTTTGCGGGCTAAATGTGAGCATTTATCGGGGGAAATCGCTCATGAGGCCGGCTGGTTTCTGGAGCTTCACTCGCTGGCGGCCATCTTTGCCGTCGGCTCGGCCACGCCCCCTTTTGTTTTAATTTTTAATAAATACGGCCGGGGGGTTTACGACCCCCTAATCCAAAAATTATTACTTGTGGTAAATGTGTTACTATTGGTTTAATATGGATATGGGAGGAGGGGGTTTAGGCCGTACCTGGCCATATGTGTGTGAGCGCTGAGGTAGCCTGTGGGGGGTAAGGTACCCCATCCTCTTCTAGCATGTGGTCTCTGGCTGGGGCTTTATGGGGGTTAGGAGTGGTATGGGAACAGGACGAAGCTCCATCTTGACTAAGCAACTCTTTAATGGCGCGGCCTGCATCCTCTCTGGCATACAACCCTATCACTGCTTCATGTATACCTTCTATACCATTGCCAGGTCAGTCTAGACTGACTACATCAAAAATACCACTACCTGGACGCCATCACAGTGTTATTTCCTTATTCTAGTCCCTGACTTTAACTCTTAACACTGGGGTCGATTCACAGACGCATTTATGAGCTCGGACTAAACTCTAACTTACTCCTACATACCTGTGACAATCGGCCCGAAAAGTCCAACGCCCTGTTAGTAAAATGCAAAGATGGCACAGTCCTTCATATCTGTACTAATTGTATATGAAAATGTCCAAATGTTCCCATTTTTTAACATTTTAGAGGTTTTGCGGTCAATCTATAAAGGCATGTATTGTAAGAGTATGTAAAAGAGTACTACACAAGTGCTTATTTGTATTTTCCTTTATGTCTTTGTGAGAAGGCCCCATTAACTGTTACCCTTACCATAATTTTAACCAAGTCAAAATATTAAAGTAATCTATTAATTACATGAAATTAAAATTCATTTAATTAAAATAGGAACAATTACCTGATCACTGATAATAAAATACCTTTTTTAAAAAAAATTATAGTAAAATTTGAAACAACGCTTTATACTAAGCCCAATGGTAATTTGGAACCTAACCCTAACTATTGTTAAATATTTAATTTCATTTATTAAGTTACATTAAATTAAAAGCAACAACTATTCTATCAGTTTATGCTTACTAAAAACCAACCTAAGCCTAGATTAAAAATGTAATAAATCTATCTACATTCTATTACAATAAAAAACAATGTACACTTACTTCAACCCTAAAGACACCCAATGTTAAATATTATTTAATTATATTAATTAAATTAAAATGAAATGGTAGTTACCTTAATCTTACTACTAGCCCTTAACCTTACCTAGTATTGTTTTTTTTTAAATTAGAATAAAATTAAACTAAAATTGCAGTTCTAAAATACCCCTGCCCTAAACAAAATGCAATTCATACCTGTATTCAATTTTAAATAGTGAATTGCTTCAAGTAATTTAACATATGTGGACTCTTTTCTGAGAACAGCCCTACCTTTGGGTTGACAGGCGTGATCAGACATAGACTGCATAGCTCCCTATGCCATCCAACTCAAGCTGCAACTCTCTGATGAGGTCATAGAAGCTGAAACATATCAGTCGTTGTCTATATTCTCATGCAGAGAGGATGTCACATATTAGCTAAAGGAGCAAATATACGCTGTTTCTTTTACCGAACACAAATTAAAACCGGCATTAACAAATTTAGTAGGTCTGGCCGTGGCAAGCTAGAGCGCTGATAATTTTTACAATTTTTATTGCATGTATAGGTCACAAAAATTAAAAGAAGAAAAAGAGGAAACTGTGTCACCGCCTAAATGTGGCAGCCATTGGCTTCCAATAAAAATTACAAAATCTAAAAACAGATTACCGTTGCATAGAACTTTAATAAGCATGCTTCCTAACAGGGAAGTGTGCTTGCAGCAGGCATAGGAGTTGTTTTCAATACACATCGCAGGAGGATATGATTCGTATTGATGCAAGGAAAGGATGACTGAATAGAGTAAAAAGGATAAAAAGAATGGAGAGAAGAAAACATTGGCAATGTAAAGTAATGGCCCAAAAGTGCACTTCTTTTTAGGCTGATGTGCACAAGTGATCAGTCAAAATACCATCACGCACAGTAGCTGGTGTGGGCTTACCCTTTGCCTGATGCGGTCTACTGTGATAGGCAGAAGCAAAATGTGAATGGCAGTAGAACAGACTAATGGATGAAGAGGGCTGAACCAAAGCACCTTTTTGTGACTAGATGTAGGTACTTTTATGTATGAGTTGTTTTGGTTACATGAGGATAGACCTAAAGAAGTGTTGGTGTCTCCGCAAAGTGAGACCTATTTAGTAACACATAAATGACCACCATTTTCTGAAATCCGGAGAAAGGTTCAGCAGAACTGTCATTAAAACTCACAAACAAAACATGGATTTTTGCAAAACCTATATCTCTGGCCTTGTCAAGCCTGCACTTTTTTCACATTTATGTAATAAGCTTTAGAACTATCAAAGTGATAAAAATGAAAAATCTCACCATCTAAACTTGACATGCATGTGTTGACAAAAAAAGTAAACCAGCATTGGCATAGCCAATAGGTCTCGCTTTTGGGACCTTATAAGTGCTTAGCCATGCAACAGTTGATGTTGTTGTACCAAGGATATTGTGCTGCATAACTAAACACTTATAAGGTCCCAAAGGCGAGACCTATTGGCTATGCCAATGCTTTTTTTTTCTTAAAGGACAAGCAGTGCTATCAGGCTCCGGCTGCCACTTAGTCCACCGCAGGGTAGAAGAGGGATAGAAGAGGGCTAGAAGAGGGGTAGAGGGGTAGAAGAGGGGTAGAGGGGTAGAAGAGGGGTAGAAGGGTGGTAGAAGAGGGGTAGAGGGGTAGAAGAGGGATAGAGGGGTTGAAGAGGGGTAGAGGGGTTGAAGAGGGGTAGAGGGGTTGAAGAGGGGTTGAGGGGTAGAAGAGGGGTTGAGGGGTAGAAGGGTAGAAGAGGGGTAGAAGGGGGTAGAGGGGTAGTAGAGGGGTAGAGGGGTAGTAGAGGGGTAGTAGAGGGGTAGAAGAGGGGTAGTAGAGGGGTAGAGTGGTAGAAGAGGGGTAGAGGGGTGGAGGGGTAGAAGAGGGGTAGTAGAGGAGTAGAGGGGTAGAAGAGGGGTAGAGTGGTAGAAGAGGGGTTGAGGGGTAGTAGAGGGGTAGTAAAGGGGTAGAAGAGGGGTAGAGGGGTAGTAGAGGGGTAGAGGGGTAGTAGAGGGGTAGAGGGGTAGAAGAGGGGTTGAGGGGTAGTAGAGGGGTAGAGGGGTAGTAGAGGGGTTGAGGGGTAGTAAAGGGGTAGAAGAAGGGTAGTAGAGGGGTAGTAGAGGGGTAGTAGAGGGGTAGAGGGGTAAAAGAGGGGTAGAAGCGGGGTAGAGGGGTAGAAGAGGGGTAATGGGGTAGAAGAGGGGTAGAAGAGGGGTAGAGTGGTAGAAGAGGGGTAGAGGGGTAGAGGGGTAGAAGAGGGGTAGAGTGGTAGAAGAGGGGTTGAGGGGTAGAGGGGTAGAAGAGGGGTAGAGGGGTAGAAGAGGGGTAGAGGGGTAGAAGAGGGGTAAAAGAGGGGTAGAAAAGGGGTAGAAGAGGAGTAGAGGGGTAGTAGAGGGGTAGAAGAAGGGTAGAAGTGGGGTAGAGGGGTAGAAGAGGTGTAGAAGAGGGGTAATGGAGGGGTAGAGGGGTAGTAGAGGGGTAGAGGGGAAGTAGAGGGGTAGAAGAGGGGTAGAAGAGGGGTAGAGGGGTAGAAGAGGGGTAGAGGGGTAGAAGAGGGGTAGAGGGGTAGAGGTGTAGAAGAGGGGTAGAGGGGTAGAAGAGAGGTAGAGGGGTAGAGGGTTAGAAGAGGGGTAGGGGGGTAGAAGAGGGGTAGAGGCGTAGTAGAGGGGTAGAAGGGTAGAGGTGTGGTAGAGGGGTAGAAGGGTAGAAGAGGAGTAGAGGGGTAGTAGAGGGGTAGAAGGGTAGAAGAGGGGTAGTAGAGGGGTAGAAGAGGGGTAGTAGAGGGGTAGAAGGGTAGAGGGGTAGAAGGGGGGTTGTAGAGGGGTAGAAGAGGGGGGTAGAGGGGTATAAGGGTAGAGGGGTAATTGATATTGGTTAAGCAGATCAGCCCAAAGATAGATTAATGAAGTGTTTAAAAAATGTATACGACATTGGAATGTTGCGCAAAGCTCTATTAAACAAAGTCAGTGGTGTGTTACTGATGAAAAGGAATTTGTTGAATTAAACTACATCCAAACTTCCCTCGATGGAATCTACTCGATAACCACATTGTAAGCCAAGAGGCCACACACTGTCATTAAATAAACATAAGACCACGTACTGCCAGCAACGCAAAACGCAGTTGGCAAGAGAAATGTAGAAGCATAGCTGGAATTCCTTCATCCAAACCAGAGAGAATATAGAACAAGCGGTCTTCAAAAAGGAGACGGAGAGGGCGGAGCGAGTGGGCGCACGGCGGCAAAAGTGAAAGCAGCTGCAGCGTCCACACGCTTTCTGTGTGCCCGCGAGCGATGCGCTGAGCGCATGACGAGAGAGGTAAGCCAGATGGCGCCTCTGCTCGTAACTGTGCGCGTAACCGCACGCTCGAAGCCACACAGAAAGCATGTGGTCGGATTTTTGAATGCCCACTCACTAAAAGTCTCGCCAGGGCAGCGCATGCGCTGGCTCAGGCGAGACCTAAAAATGACCCATGCCAAAAATAAATAAAAGAAACATGAAATGAAAGCTGATATCACAGCAGAGATTGATCTACCAGCCCTAATACTGAACTACACTTTATTTAGATGTGCTCACGCTCGCAAGCAAAATGCCGTCCCTCACAATGAATCGAGCCAATGGCTGATATACCCATTGCCACATACTGTGGTGGGCAGAAGCAAAATTTGGGTGACACTTTGACCAAGGATGAAGAGAACTGTCCAAAAGACCCTGAATATTTATTCAGATTTATGTTTTTTTTATTGTGAATTTTTGGGGAAAATATGAGGTTGGTGAGGCATCTAAAAAAGTAGGACGAGGCAACACTGTTAATCTGGAGACCTCAGAAAAAGGTTCTAATAAATATTCAAATTTAGGCCAGGAAGGCGATTCTGAAGTGGAAGGTGGGCCTTTCATGCTGATTACCTCCTTTCCCTTGAGTTAAGTAAGTGAGCTGGTGCTTATCCAGTGAACAATTATAGGTCTGCAAGGACAGAAATGTAAGACCACCACTCCCATCTGTGAGACCAAGAGGTCTGGAGCTTAGTAAAGACTGTGACGAGGAAGTCGGATGAGGCAGTTATGATCCGTTCACTTGCCAGTAATGGTCGGTGTTCTGTCAGTCCTGTGTTGCTGTACCCCGCCTACCACTACTGCTTCCCATTCTCCAGCATCTCTTCACCCTTCTACCACCCCACACCCCGTGGGTCAGCGCTTTTGTACCCTCCGGAAGAACCCAAAGCAGGAGCAGCCTTTAAAGAAGTGCCAAGTGGTTAAGCCAGGGATGGTGCACCAATTTTCAGTACTACAAACTAAATATCTTTTTGACACTGGAGCGCCACCCCCACCCATGAATTAAGTGTTTTTTTTGGTTGATTTTTGTTGCTTTCCCTTGTAATGCGAAGGCATGTACCTGTGCCCCTAAGTGCTTGTTGTTAGACTTTTGACAGCATAAAGTGAACAACAGGGCCGGAGGTTTTAAGGCATGGGCAAAGTTGGCAATTGCTCAGGGCCCCTGCCCTCCAAGGGGTCCCCGATAATTAAATCTTTATTTCACTCTGTCTTACCCAAGTCGATTTTTCTATCTTCACCAACTCTACTTCTGACTCTGTCTCTCTCTTTTAAGAGCCCCCCAATATATATATATATATATTGTGATCAAGGCAGCGGGTCTGCGGCCGAAACGCGTCATTTGGACCATGTTTTCTTTGGATTAAAAACGTTTGCAACTTGGAGTCTGTGCCCGTTTGTTTTGTCCTGCTGGTGGAGCACTCGGGAGTTTCTATTGATATATATTTATGTATGTATATATCACTAAAAAAACAAAGGTTACAGGGACGTTATAGTTAGGTTCAGATTTTACACACACAAACCCATAGGAATTCGGCAGTTATAGTTATCTCAAGTAAACTGTAACTCATGCCCTAAAGTAACTATGACTTGCACCCCCGCCATGCACAGTTTTCTCATCAATAATTTTACGCCAAATGTTGCACTGATATTATCAATGATGTCATAAAAGACGTCGTGAGTGATGTAATATGTGGGGTAATTAGCAGTCCATGGCGAGGGCGCGAGTTATAGTTACCTTAGGGCACGAATTATAGCTACTTGAGATAGCTCTAACTATAACTGCTGAACCTCTACGGTTTTGTATGTGTAAAATCTGAACCTAACTGTAATTGTTTTTTTAGGGAATATTTAAGGTTTTTTTTAATTCTATTTCCTAACTATAACCTCCCTGTAATTTTTGTTTTTTTGCCAGTGAATTTCTACGTTTTTTTAATGCAATTTCCTAACTATAACGTCCCTGTAACTCAGTGAATTTTTAGTTTTTTTATAGTTAAGTAATATTTATTTACCATACGATAAGCCAACCCCCCCCGCATGCAGCCAACCTCACGCATCACTGCGGACAGAGAAGCAGATCGAAAGTCTGCTCCCAGCTTTCGGGAGCATTTTTAATGCTCCCGCCAGTTGGGAACGGACTTTGTGTTTGCTTTCGCTTGGCGAGAGCTTTGAAATTGCTGCCGCCAAGTGAGAGCAATCACAGATTTCCTTGCCCACACCAGTGCGGGCAGGGAAACTGATACATTCCGGGGGAGGGCACCCCAGAACACAGCAGGAGCAGGCCCTGAAGAATGGGGTCCACAGGGCCTTTAATGGCTCCGAAGGGGAGCCGCATGCCCCCCTTTGTTATTGAGAGCGGGCCCACGGGGGATAGGATCCCCAGGGCCGAAATTTGATCCGGGTAGGGCCCCCCTCCCCATTACTAACACAACTGAGCTCCAGGGGATGGGGTCACCAGGGCTAAAATCACCCACGGAGGGGAGCTGCTTGCCCCCTCTCCCTTTTCACCTACAACTGAGTTGGTCCAAAATCGTCCCGGAAGGGGGACCACGCGGCCCTTTCCCCCTTTAAATATCGGCCGGGGGATGGGTCCCAGGAGCCGAAATCAGCCTGGGGGGAGGGGGCACATGCGCCCCACTCACCTATGTGAAATAAACAATCCCCCCCCCAACCCCCGGGACCTGGCCCACCCTAAACTACGAGATACATAAATATATAGTCAGAGATATATATATGTAGAGAGAGAGAGAGAGAGAGAGAATTTGATATCAATGCAGTCTTAAATTAGCATAAAATAGGCAACAAACTTCAAAGTTGTTCAGAACAGGGGGGCTCAAAATCCGTCTATCCCGGGACCCCAAATAATCTAATGGCAACACTGCCGGACTGACCACATGAGTCACAGGGAAGACCGCAGTAGGCTGAGGGCATGGGGGCTAGTTTTAGTTGAGGATGGGAGGAAGGCTCATCAGCTCTGAAGCCTGGCAAGCAGCTTTGCGCAACGCATACAATGTTTTGGTAGACAGGTGTGTAATTTGAGGTCCCCCACATTCTCGAGTAGATGGTTTGGCCCGTTCTGTGAACTCACTCGGTGCACTCTTATTAACTACAGTGGGCGCCGGTATGAAACCGTTTGCCAGGGCTGCATTAAGCTGTCGGTCCACCACAGATGAGCACAAACAATTGAGGTGCATCTCTTTATGCAAACTAGGCTGCGTTGCAATGGGGGTAAGGGGGGGCAGTATTGGGGTTGTCTAACAGCTGAGCCTGGCCCAGGGCGCTGAAATTTACCTGGATAAAACAGTGCAGTGTCTGCCTGCTCAGGACCGCTGCCACTGCGCATGCGCATTACCTGGCACCGGCCTGTGGACATGGCACAGCTTGGCAGCGAGGAGGCTGGCGGCTGGTTTTCTTGAGGGCTTTGGGAAAAGCTGGCATCGTGAAGCTGCGGGAGAAGAAAAGAGGCTGCGAGTCACGACAAGACCCCGGCCAGCAGAGGGGGATTACCAGGGGAGGCTGTGAACAAGCTCGGACAATGGCGGCCATTATCAGCGCACAATGGCTGAGCATGCAGGCCGGGCTAAGAGATGTACATTTGTGGGAGTGATATCCCAGCCCCCGCATTTAACAACGTGTTTACAAAGGGGCAGGCAAAGCTGCCCGGGGCTCGGGATGTAATGTGAACAAGGGGATAATGACACTTCACAAGGAAAACACATTTACTGTGATAACTATAGGGCGTTGTCTTGAACAGTGCAGTCTGACCCTGCTTACCAGGGTAGCTCGGTGAGTCGTGCACTAACTGCAAAGATCAGTGTGCAACGTGCAGTTCACAGGCCTGAATCCTAGTAGGGCTGATTCAACCGTTTATCCTTCCAGGATTGAAAAAATGTGTTCAATCCAGTTGTGAAATAGCAACACCCATAAGCTATCAAGAAAGAATGCAGTTTTTTCCGGGTGGCGTATAAACGGGGAATGTTTTATCATTTTTACATCCCGTCTCACTTGACAGCATCCCCCTCTACCAGTCCCAAATCACAGCGCCTACCTTCATTGTTTGTGTTATTTCTTCGCTATATTTTAGTAGGTCTGCTCACTCTTTTTTATTTTATGTATAGGCAGAAGAGGAAAAAGAAAGTGGAGATTCAGAGCCACGAAGAATAATAAGCAATTTCGGGACACATCATAGAGTAGGAATGTCATAAAGGAATGACTAGGATGAGTGATATTTACATAGATTACAACAATAAGTTGTGGCTTTTCCCCCACGTTCTCGAAAATCCTTGTAAAAAGGTTTGGTTTTAAACAACTGTCTTTCAAAGTTATACATACCCTGCTGTTTTAAAAAAAATATATACCCTTCTTGCCCCTTATGTTATTGCGGCTCCCGGATAACCGCAGGACTGGGCCTTGAGAAGCAATCCCAAATCTTAGGGGCATGGGCAAAAGAGATACAAGGCATTCATCCTGCCCTAGGCAGATCGAAAGAGCAGTGGCGGCCACCACATATGAAAAGTGGTGAGGTGTGGGTGGAGGGGGCGCAGAGGGGAGCACGGGAGGGGAAGCGCGGGGGGGGTGGAAGTTTAATAATAATAAAAAAAGGAAGACTTACCTGAAGCTGCCGGCCGCCTCCCGCTTCACGCCTCGGTGTTTGTGAGAAGTTGGCCTGGTATATGCTGTTCACTAATTAAAGTGGACACCTTGCACCAGGGCAAATCGACTCTTATGGTAGATAGGTTTAAGACAACCTTTTAAAGAAAGCTATCCTAGTGGTAGCTGTGGAGAGCAGCCTTCAGGCTAAGTCTCGGAGGAATGTAAAGCAGCTTGTTTTACCATATAATCTCTTGAATCACCAAATGAAAAGACACCACACAGGTATATATATCAAATATATATGTATTTATTTCTAAATAACTCTCTACTAATCTCTTTATGAGATTAGAAGACAAACATATGCACAAATCAACGTTTCACAATAAGTTAAGCACAAAATATGGCTGGGGCCCTAGGGGCGTACCAGACCATATACTAAGTAAGAGACTTAGAAACAACGACTTGCAAGGAGACAAGGCCTAGGGCCTTCAGAAGTGCTGGGGCCTCACGAAACCACCCAAGGCAGGTAAGTAAAGGACCCACGGGGGACGCGTGCAGTGTGGATACACAGGCGCGAATCGCCGTTAACTTCAATGGGGCAAGTCGCGGTTGGAAATAAAGAGTTTTAGGATACTTCGGGAGAACCTACAAGCAAGTCACTTACAGGGTAAGTAGTTCTAGGGCCCACACCCACAGGAGCACCGTAGTGCTGGAGTTACCTCACCCAGGGAAGCCGGGTGCACAGGTGTCCTTTGGTGTCGGGTCGCGGCGTCGTTTTCAATGGCGAACAAAGAAGACTTGCTGCTTGCGGGAGCTGAAGAAGTGTCCGGTGGAATCCAAGCCTGGATTCTGAAGAAGGATGACCTGAAAGCAGAGGGGACAGTGTTCAAAGTCACTTGGCAGTGACCCGGGGCAAGGAAGATGGATGCCCACCGTCGTCGGTCGCTTCAGGTCGGTTGCAGGTGCCTTGACTCTTCAGCCACGTGGTCCAGGAGGCGTCGACGACGACCAGGAGCTGGATTCGGTGTGTCCCTCGACGTCTGCAGCTGACTGCGGTGTCGGCAACTCGATCGGAGCCAACAAGCCTTGGCAGCCGCAAGTCTCGGGGAGATGAAGAAAAGTCGATGGCGCAGACCAGCAAGGTCTGTGGCACTCACCCAGCGAGGGTAAGTCAGGGCAGGCCTGGAGCAACCAGGGGAGCCCTTTGGTTTCTTTAGGAAGTCTTCTGGGGACCCACAAGCCAGCGGGCAAGGGATCGCGAAGACACCTCGGGCGGAATCACTCAACAGGGGCCCACGGTCACTCGGGACGGTGTAGGCCTCTGATCTTCGGAGGGATTCCTGCTGGAGGTCGGGACCACACGTGGTCCAAAGCACAAGTTCGTAGAACGTTGTGAAGGGGTTGCACTCGACAATAGTGCACGGTACCCAGGGGTCGCGGTTCCTCGTTACTCGTGGGGTCCACTTGCCTCAGCTTCGCTGGGGACTCACGATGGCCTGGGAGAGGTCAGGAAATCCACTTCTTGGGCTGCAGGGACTTCGGACTCCGGCGGGAGCGGCGTAGTTTGCGACCGTCGTTGTCGTTTTTGGTGCCTGCCAAGCAGGGGAGTCACTCCTTGACTCCAAGGGAGATTCTTCTGTCTTCCAAAGGTAGTGGAACGTCGAAGGGCCAGGATTCTTCTGTAGAGCGTCGTCCAGGGGTTATCTGCTTTGCAATGGCAAGGTTCCCCCTCTTATACTAAAAAGAGGGGATGGACTAGCTCTATGACCCCACCTATGGGAGGGTCAAGGGAGGGGGTGGCTACACCCACTTCCCTTTGTCCAGTTTCGCGCCAGAGCAGGGGCAGGTAGCCCCTGAGCTGGTTTGAACTGGCATATGCACAGAGGAGCCTTCTGCTCCCCCAGTGCAGGACTTCAAAGCACTCTAAGAGTGCACCCACCCAGCCCCAATACACTAAACCCTGTCTGGAAGGTGGTTACACCTCCCTGTGACAGGATGCCTATTGTTGGGCTTCCTCCACTGTGAGTTTCGGTCATCAGCAGGAGGGCAGCCCAGTGTCTGTGACTGGTGGCATCCATTTTGTGATGCCAGGGCTCTTTAGGATTCTACCGCGTTTCCACAGCAGGTACATGTCTTATCCCTCTAGAAGGGTGGAATGCTACCCCCGCCGCCAAGATTGGCGGGGGGTAGTATTCCAAGATGTTTGACACCAAACACGACATGTTTTGATGCAGCCATTCCAAAGTTAGCATTTACCGCGAGGATATAATGCACTTAAATAGTATATGGTTTAACCGCATCCACAAACAGCACCAGAGAATAGACTCTGAGAGCTGCAGAGGGGCCCTGCTCAGGCAGAGGCACCCCCTCACATAGAAGCCAAGCACCCTGCCCTCAGGATTGATAGGGCCTGCCTTAGGGGTGACTGATAGGTTTATATGTGTGTGCAGGAGAGATATAGGAAACCTATATCTCAGTGAGGGGTGCTAGCACCACCTCACCCAGGCTGCAGTAGCAGGCCTGTGGTGTCAGATTTAGACTGCTTCCCAGGGGTGGCATAATATATGCTGCAGCCCCTGGTAGGCCTGTGAAGTACCTATGCCCTTGGCACCTAAGGTACCATATACTAGGGACTCATAAGGCACCACAGTATCCAATCACTAGTGCACCTAGAGTGCACTCCATGTCGTTTAGAGAGAACAGAGAGGCTGGGGCCCTGATTGGCAGGGACCCAGCCAGACTATAGCCAGAAACCAGTGCTAACATCAGAAAAAAAGTGGGGGCAACATAAGAGGCAGATCCTACTCTCCTACACAACCCCCCCAAACGTAGGGACACTAAACTAACCTTGACCAGTTGAGTCTTCGTGTTCAAAGTGGAAATACCTTGAGAGTCCATCTGCATTGGCATGTTGGGTCCCAGGCCTATGTTCCACTGTATAGTCCATCCCCTGTAGGGAAATGGACCACCTCAAAAGTTTTGGGTTTTCACCTTTCATCTGCTTTAGCCATAGGAGGGGCTTGTGGTCAGTCTGAACTATGAAGTGAGTGCCAAACAAGTATGGCCTCAGCTTCTTCAGGGCCCAAACCACAGCAAAGGCCTCCCTCTCTATAGCTGACCAACGTTTCTCTCTAGGGGTCAGCCTTCTGCTAATAAAAGCTACTGGCTGGTCTTGACCTTCATCATTCAGTTGAGACAGTACAGCTCCCACACCCAGCTCAGAAGCATCTGTTTGGACAATGAACTTTTTGGTGTAGTCTGGACTCTGTAAGATGGGGGCAGTGCACATGGCCTGCTTTAGGTCTTCAAATGCCTTTTGACAGCTAGCTGTCCACTGAACCTTTTTTGGCATTTTCTTAGAGGTAAGATCATTCAAGGGGGTCACTATAGATCCATATCCCTTGACAAACCTCCTATAGTACCCAGTCAGGCCTAAGAAGGCTCTCACCTGTGTCTGGGTGGTTGGAGCAACCCATTCCAGTATGGTTTGGATTTTGCTCTGCAAAGGCTGAACCTGGCCTCCACCTACAAGGTGGCCCAGGTACACAACCTGACTCTGCCCTATCTGGCACTTGGTGGCCTTGATAGTGAGGCCTGCTTTCTGCAGGGCCTCCAAAACATTTCTGAGGTGGACCAGGTGATCCTGCCAGGAGGAACTAAAGACAGCAATATCATCTAGATAAGCTGAGCAATAAGTTTCCATCCCTGCCAGAACTTTATTCACCAACCTCTGAAAAGTGGCAGGTGCATTTTTCAATCCAAAGGGCATCACCACAAAGTGGTAGTGCCCACCAGGGAGTCGAAAATGCTGTTTTGGCTTTTGCATCATCAGCTAATCTGATTTGCCAGTAGCCAGCTGTCAGGTCAAATGTGCTTAGATACTTGGCTGAGGCCAAAGTATCAATCAGCTCATCTGCCCTTGGTATGGGATAGGCATCAGTCCTAGTGACTGCATTGAGGCCTCTGTAGTCTACACAAAACCTCATTTCTTTCTTACCACCCTGGGTATGAGGCTTGGGTACCAGGACTACTGGGCTAGCCCAAGGGCTATCTGAAGGCTCAATCACGCCTAACTCCAACATTTTCTGGACTTCAGTCCTGATACAGTCCCTGACATGGTCAGGTTGCCTGTAGATTTTATTCTTGACAGGCAGACTGTCCCCAGTGTCCACCTCATGGGTGCACCAGGTAGTCTGACTAGGGGTCAGGCTAAACATATGTCTAAACTGTTGCAGAACTTGTCTGCACTCAGTTTGCTGATGGTCAGTGAGGCTGCTTGCCAAAGCAACACCATCTACTGACCCATCATCAGGGTTCTGAGAGAGCAGGTCAGGGAGAGGGTCACTCTCCTCCTCCTGGTCCTCATCAGTTGCCATGAGCAAGCCCATGTCAGCCCTGTCAACATATGGCTTTAATCTGTTGACATGAAGCACCCTTAGGGGGCTCCTGGGAGTTCCAAGATTCACCAGATAGGTGACTTCTCCCTTCTGTTCAACTATTGTATGGGGGCCACTCCACTTGTCCTGGAGGGCTGCTGGGGCCACAGGCTCCAACACCCACACTTTCTGTCCTGGCTGGTATACAGTCAGCACAGCCTTTGGTCATGCCAAGCTTTTTGCAATTCTTGGCTGGCCTCCAGGTTTTTGGTTGCCTTTTTCATGTACTCTGCCATCCGGGAGCGGAGACCAAGTACATAGTCCATCACATCTTGTTTGGGGGGCTTGAGAGGTAACTCCCAGCCCTCTTTTACCAAACATAGTGGACCTCTCACAGGATGCCCAAACAGAAGCTCAAATGGGCTGTAGCCAACCCCCTTCTGTGGAACCTCTCTGTATGCAAACAAAAGGCAAGGAAGAAGAAGGTCCCATTTCCGCCTAAGCTTCTCTGGGAGTCCCTTAATCATTCCTTTCAAGGTCTTGTTGAAGCGTTCAACTAAACCATTGCATTGTGGGTGATAGGGGGTGGTGAACTTATAAGTTACACCACACTCCTTCCACATTGCTTTCAGATATCCTGACATGAAGTTGGTACCTCTGTCAGAAATGACCTCCTTTGGAAAACCCACTCTGGAGAAAACTCCAATGAGGGCTCTTGCCACCACAGGTGCTGTGGTGGTCCTCAGAGGAATTGCCTCTGGGTACCTGGTGGCATGATCCACTACCACCAGGATAAATCTGTGCCCAGATGCAGTCTGAGGGTCAAGGGGACCAACAATGTCAATCCCTACCCTTTCAAAGGGTACCCCCACCACAGGTAGTGGTATCAGGGGGGCCTTTGTTGTGCCACCTGCCTTACCACTGGCTTGGCAAGTGACACAGGAGCGACAAAACTCCTTTGTGTCCTCTGACATATGTGGCCAATGAAAATGTGGAACAAGCCTGTCCCAGGTCTTGTTTTGGCCCAAGTGTCCTGCCAATGGGATATCATGTGCTAAGGTCAAGAGGAACCCCCTAAACTTCTGAGGTATTACCAACCTCCTGGTGGCTCCAGGGGCTGGGTCTCTACCCTCAGAATATAGGAGTCCCTCATCCCAATAAACTTTATGGGACCCACTAGCACTCCCAGCAGCCTCAGCAGCAGCCTGCTGTCTGAGGGGTTCAAGAGAGGGGCAGCACTGTTGCTCCTTGCTCAGATCTTCCCTGGAAGGGCCCCCTGCCCCCAAGAACTCAACCTGGTCAGGTTCAAGTCCCTCTGGGGCAGTTCCTTCTTCAGGTTCTGCTTCACCTCCCTCTGGAAGTGAATCCTTGATCTGAGACAGAGGGGAAGGCACTGCCTTTACCCTACTGCTCCTCCTCTTGGGAAGCATCTGGTCCATTGTTCCAGGATCCAGAGCTGGTTCAGTGTCATGCATTCTTGCTTGTGACCTGGTCACAGCAAATACCTCTGCAGGGATGCCCAACATCTCAGCATGAGTCCATAACTCTACTTCAGACCAGGCTGAAGTCTCTAGATCATTGCCCAATAGACATTCTACAGGGAGGTCTGCACTAACTACAACCTTCTTGAGGCCAGTTACCCCTCCCCAGGAGAAATTCACAACTGCCAGACTATGGTTGGTCTGGACATTGCTTGCATTGGTCACCTGGTACATTTCACCCAGGATGATCTGTCCAGGGTCCACTAGGTCCTCTGCCACCATGGTGACACTAGCACCTGTGTCCCTAAATGCCAAAGCCTGTTTGCCATTTATCAAAGGCTGCTGTTTGTACTTGCCCAGATTACTGGGGCTTACTAGGAAGGACATATCAATGTTTCCCTCACAAATCAGCATTGCCTGAGTGGTCACTCTGACTAGGTCAGAATCCACTTCAGAACCCAGGGTCAACCCTACTACACCCTTATTCTGAGTACCACCTCCACCAGTAGCTGAGCTAGGGGGCACAGTTGCCTTAGGGGCAGGAGTGGTGGTGGTTTGGTCTTTGGACTTGGTACAATCAGAAGTCCAGTGCCCTTTCTGTTTACAGAATTTGCACCAGGGCTTCTTTTGGCCTTTTCCCTTGTTGGACTGTGACTCCCCACCAGATGCAGATTTTTGGGGCCCTTGTGAAGACTTCTGGTCTTTTGACTTATCCCCACCTTTCTCAGGGCCTTTAGGATCTTGCTTCTTAGTGTCACCCCCTTGGTTCTGGGTTTTCTGCCTCACCCTGGTTCTGACCCATTTGTCTGCCTTCTTTCCCAATTCTTGGGGAGAGGTCAGATCAGAGTCCACCAGGTACTGATGCAACAACTGGTTCTGGCAATTATTTAGGATCTGTTCTCTCATCATCAGATTATACAATCCCTTGAAATCAGTAACCCTACTGCCAACCAGCCAACCCTCTAGAGCCTTGGTTGCACAATCAACAAAGTCAGTCCAGTCCTGAGTCTGTGCCTTCTGGGTATCTCTGAACTTTAACCTGTACTGCTCAGTGGTTAAGCCAAACCCATCTATCAGTGCACTCTTCAGGACCTCATAATCATCAGCATCCTCTTCTCTAACAGTGAGGAGCTTGTCTCTTCCTTTATCTGAAAAGGAGAGCCACAAGATTGCTGCCCACTGCTTTTGGGGGACCTGCTGTACTCTACAGGCCCTCTCCATAGCAGTTATCCATTTGTGGATATCATCCCCACTCTGGTAGGGAGGAACAACCTTGCTCAGGTTCCTATGGTCAGGGACATATTCTCTGCCTCTAGGGACACTGTTGCTGCCACCAGGGGGTTCTAAACCCTCCCTTCTGGAAGCTCTCTGGATCTCCAGGGCTTCTCTATCCAGTGCCAACTGCTTGGTTCTGAGGGCCACTTTGGCTTCCTCATACTGGAGCAGTTTGCACCTTCTCTCAGAGGAGGTCTCTCTTAAGTTAAAGTATGAGCTCCTCTCTTGGACAAATTCTCTGCCAGAGTGATAAGAGTGCTCAGATTCCCTGGAAGGGGATCTGTGCCTCTCATCCACTCTGCCAGTTCTCTTAGGGAGAACTCCTCTGTCCTGTTCAGGCTCCTTGAAGCCTGGCCCTTCAACCACAGAGTCTTGGTCATTCGGATTGTCCTCATCTGACCCAGATACTATGATTGACCCACCCACTGATTCAGACCCCTTAGCTCCTAGAGCCAATCTAAGGTCATCTGCTGTCAGCAGATCTATCAGGTGTAGTGTTGAGGGACTCTGTCCTAGTCTCAGGTGTCTGTCAACACACATGGCTCTCAAGTCAGAGAAAGCCATGTCCTTATACTGAGGCTGAGTGGATCCACTGGGTCCACCCTTTAAGGACATTCTAGTGTTGTGCAGTGTTGTACTACCTACACTAGTTTGTGGCCTACTGATCCTAGCTTGAGCTGTGGAAAGGGTGTGCTATCCCTTGGCACACAGCTCTAAGTTCAGTAGAACTTATTGATACTAAGCTTGACTTTATATGTACCTTGAGTACCTATAATGGTTTTCAGTTAGTAATTCAAATAGAGATTTTCTGGTAAAACAATGGCAAGCTGGAATCCCACACGCTGCCCACCAATGTGAGAAGTTGGCCTGGTATATGCTGTTCACTAATTAAAGTGGACACCTTGCACCAGGGCAAATCGACTCTTATGGTAGATAGGTTTAAGACAACCTTTTAAAGAAAGCTATCCTAGTGGTAGCTGTGGAGAGCAGCCTTCAGGCTAAGTCTCGGAGGAATGTAAAGCAGCTTGTTTTACCATATAATCTCTTGAATCACCAAATGAAAAGACACCACACAGGTATATATATCAAATATATATGTATTTATTTCTAAATAACTCTCTACTAATCTCTTTATGAGATTAGAAGACAAACATATGCACAAATCAACGTTTCACAATAAGTTAAGCACAAAATATGGCTGGGGCCCTAGGGGCGTACCAGACCATATACTAAGTAAGAGACTTAGAAACAACGACTTGCAAGGAGACAAGGCCTAGGGCCTTCAGAAGTGCTGGGGCCTCACGAAACCACCCAAGGCAGGTAAGTAAAGGACCCACGGGGGACGCGTGCAGTGTGGATACACAGGCGCGAATCGCCGTTAACTTCAATGGGGCAAGTCGCGGTTGGAAATAAAGAGTTTTAGGATACTTCGGAAGAACCTACAAGCAAGTCACTTACAGGGTAAGTAGTTCTAGGGCCCACACCCACAGGAGCACCGTAGTGCTGGAGTTACCTCACCCAGGGAAGCCGGGTGCACAGGTGTCCTTTGGTGTCGGGTCGCGGCGTCGTTTTCAATGGCGAACAAAGAAGACTTGCTGCTTGCGGGAGCTGAAGAAGTGTCCGGTGGAATCCAAGCCTGGATTCTGAAGAAGGATGACCTGAAAGCAGAGGGGACAGTGTTCAAAGTCACTTGGCAGTGACCCGGGGCAAGGAAGATGGATGCCCACCGTCGTCGGTCGCTTCAGGTCGGTTGCAGGTGCCTTGACTCTTCAGCCACGTGGTCCAGGAGGCGTCGACGACGACCAGGAGCTGGATTCGGTGTGTCCCTCGACGTCTGCAGCTGACTGCGGTGTCGGCAACTCGATCGGAGCCAACAAGCCTTGGCAGCCGCAAGTCTCGGGGAGATGAAGAAAAGTCGATGGCGCAGACCAGCAAGGTCTGTGGCACTCACCCAGCGAGGGTAAGTCAGGGCAGGCCTGGAGCAACCAGGGGAGCCCTTTGGTTTCTTTAGGAAGTCTTCTGGGGACCCACAAGCCAGCGGGCAAGGGATCGCGAAGACACCTCGGGCGGAATCACTCAACAGGGGCCCACGGTCACTCGGGACGGTGTAGGCCTCTGATCTTCGGAGGGATTCCTGCTGGAGGTCGGGACCACACGTGGTCCAAAGCACAAGTTCGTAGAACGTTGTGAAGGGGTTGCACTCGACAATAGTGCACGGTACCCAGGGGTCGCGGTTCCTCGTTACTCGTGGGGTCCACTTGCCTCAGCTTCGCTGGGGACTCACGATGGCCTGGGAGAGGTCAGGAAATCCACTTCTTGGGCTGCAGGGACTTCGGACTCCGGCGGGAGCGGCGTAGTTTGCGACCGTCGTTGTCGTTTTTGGTGCCTGCCAAGCAGGGGAGTCACTCCTTGACTCCAAGGGAGATTCTTCTGTCTTCCAAAGGTAGTGGAACGTCGAAGGGCCAGGATTCTTCTGTAGAGCGTCGTCCAGGGGTTATCTGCTTTGCAATGGCAAGGTTCCCCCTCTTATACTAAAAGAGGGGATGGACTAGCTCTATGACCCCACCTATGGGAGGGTCAAGGGAGGGGGTGGCTACACCCACTTCCCTTTGTCCAGTTTCGCGCCAGAGCAGGGGCAGGTAGCCCCTGAGCTGGTTTGAACTGGCATATGCACAGAGGAGCCTTCTGCTCCCCCAGTGCAGGACTTCAAAGCACTCTAAGAGTGCACCCACCCAGCCCCAATACACTAAACCCTGTCTGGAAGGTGGTTACACCTCCCTGTGACAGGATGCCTATTGTTGGGCTTCCTCCACTGTGAGTTTCGGTCATCAGCAGGAGGGCAGCCCAGTGTCTGTGACTGGTGGCATCCATTTTGTGATGCCAGGGCTCTTTAGGATTCTACCGCGTTTCCACAGCAGGTACATGTCTTATCCCTCTAGAAGGGTGGAATGCTACCCCCGCCGCCAAGATTGGCGGGGGGTAGTATTCCAAGATGTTTGACACCAAACACGACATGTTTTGATGCAGCCATTCCAAAGTTAGCATTTACCGCGAGGATATAATGCACTTAAATAGTATATGGTTTAACCGCATCCACAAACAGCACCAGAGAATAGACTCTGAGAGCTGCAGAGGGGCCCTGCTCAGGCAGAGGCACCCCCTCACATAGAAGCCAAGCACCCTGCCCTCAGGATTGATAGGGCCTGCCTTAGGGGTGACTGATAGGTTTATATGTGTGTGCAGGAGAGATATAGGAAACCTATATCTCAGTGAGGGGTGCTAGCACCACCTCACCCAGGCTGCAGTAGCAGGCCTGTGGTGTCAGATTTAGACTGCTTCCCAGGGGTGGCATAATATATGCTGCAGCCCCTGGTAGGCCTGTGAAGTACCTATGCCCTTGGCACCTAAGGTACCATATACTAGGGACTCATAAGGCACCACAGTATCCAATCACTAGTGCACCTAGAGTGCACTCCATGTCGTTTAGAGAGAACAGAGAGGCTGGGGCCCTGATTGGCAGGGACCCAGCCAGACTATAGCCAGAAACCAGTGCTAACATCAGAAAAAAAGTGGGGGCAACATAAGAGGCAGATCCTACTCTCCTACAGTGTTCTTCTTCCGTCTTCCTTGTCCCAGCAGGCACTGGGACAGCATCACAGACTCCCTGTGCTATCCAGGCGCTGCTCTCATGCTATGAGAGCAGCACGGGGAGTGGCCTGAGCGGGCTTGTTTGATGCTCAACTCAGGCACAGGAGTCTGTGCTGTTTCTCCAACCCGGCTGTTAAATACATCCGGGTTGGAGAAATTTAAGTGCGCATGTGTGTTTGGCTGGCCTGAGACGGCGGACCAAACACACATGCGCACTTACAAGTCCTCCTCCTCCCTCCCATGGCCCGGCCCCGGCCCGCCCTACACACGCTGGCTAAGCCAGCTGCTGAAAAATAAACGATGATAGAATATTGTTTTATTTTTCAGCTGCTGGCTCTGATCTAGTGGGGTGATGCTCCTCCGCCATTGCGAAGAAGCCACCCCTGAGAAAGAGGCCTTCCTTTGTCTTACCTTCTCCAAGTCCGGTTATGTTCTGAGGCACGGATGGGCGCTTTTCTTAGCTCAGAAGCACTCTATCCAGTGAACCAATCCTAAGAAATTTCCTAGCTTCGTTTGCCACATTTCCTGTTGTTTTACTTTAAAAATCGCTGTGGGTTTCAAGATGCAGCACCTTCGTGTCCGTGAGGGGCTCTTAAATCACCTATGGCTCTTCTAGTAAAGTGAGGGAGATCCATGTAAAATCCAGCCCTGGCTGGTTCTCAGGAAAGGTCTCCTCCTGTTGTGAGTAGAGACAATTTGGCTGGTAAAAGACCACCATCAAAGTTCTTCCGCACTCTAGGGTCCTGTTAACTATCAACATGCTAAATGCACACGCCTCAGATTGGTCTTACATTTCCTGTTGATGTTCAATCTCCTGGCCAACATCCCTGGATAACTAAGCGGATGGTCTCTAACTTCTTTGTACCTTGCTGTCAGAAGGCCAAGCCTTTTGTTCTGTCCCTGGAAAGATATTTCACACCCTATAGAAGAGTTAATCACTCACACTGGAAAAATGAGAGCCTGGTCAGAATTGAATCAATTGAAATCTATCTTTACCACTGAAATCAATGTTTTATAAATATTACAGTATTTGAATAGTGCAAGGATCATTTCTATAGTTATTTACTATGTCGACTTAAAGAAAAATGGCTTTTACCATTGGTAAAAAGCTTACCACAGCATATCCACTGGAAGAGAGATTTTGTATCCTGCCGCTGCAGGGACTTAGCAAGCGAACTATCAGCGATGTCTCATTTTGACCACATTGTGCACCCATATCTTATATTCGCTATAGCACTCTGCTAGCTAATATCAAAAGTAGACTCTCAAACATTCAGAAACAGTTTCCTTTGGTGTGTGCATGCGTCAGCTTTGCTCCAGGAGTTCAGAACAGCACTGGCAGGCGTGAAGTTGTGCTTTTAAAATTACTTATGCGACACTGCAATACCCATGTAACATTTAACCTGAATGCCACTGGCACACTTTCTGCACCACATTACTACGGACTTACTTAAAAGTTAAATATGCCATTTGGGGGGGGGGTCAGCTAATTTATATGCATGTTTAGGGATTAGAGCACATATACTGAGAACTGGTTAGCAGGTCCCAATGCGCCCATACTGAAAAACAAGATGCAAATAAATCCAGTACCATAGCTCATAAAGGTGAAAAAAAATCCTGGAAGACCATACAAACAAGCATTTGTAATGCAATCGGTCTCACATTAGTGAAAATGTGAGCTAATGCCGTTGCAAATGCTAATATTTTTTCCGTTAATAATTATGCCAGCAGTAGCATAATAAGCAAAGAAATTCCTTTCATGAAGGAAAGGGCGCAGTACCACAGACTGTTACTAGGTGTCCCTTGGACACCTAAAAAGAAATTCCTTTAATGAAGGAAAGGGTGCAATTTGAAACGAAAAAAAAACCATTAGCATCTGCAACACCAGTAGCTCACATTTTCACTAATACGAGACCTATTGCATTGCAAATGCTTGTTCAAATATTGCGCCCTGTGCTGCTGAAGCCCTCCCCTCGCATGCGCACCCCAGCTCTTTGTGCATTTCCTGGCGTGCCGGACATATCTGAAAGTGCGCCTGTGGTCTGAGAAGGGCAACACAAGTTCTTCCTGTGCAGTGATCGAGGCTGTCATATTAAAATAGGTAATCCTTTTCACACGAAAGTAAAATAAACACAATAAACTAAATAAACAACCGCGCCCTCTTCACCAACCATGAAGCGCGGCGTCCGTGCAGCTGGGAGAAGGGGGGGCCATATTTTAAAGTTATAGTGCGACGTCCATTAAGCGGGTGCCACGCTGAGATATTAATAAGCGTTGAGGGAGAGCGTGTCTCTTTTGCTCATGAGACAGGATTTTATAGCTAGCGGGGTGGGGCAGACAGATTGCCAGGGCGTTTTGAGGGATTTATTTTGAATGAGGTTGAGAATGTGAATTCAACGTAACTAACACTGGGATTTTACTAGCGAACTGAGTAAATTCAGCATACTTCAGAAAATATATTAATTATATTTACATGATGTACTATGGTCCGATTTCCAGGCTGCGCTTCCCTTGTACTTCTGGGCTGAGTGGAAGATATCCAACAGCACAGGTGCAACTGAATAGACAACGGCGCCCGGTTCACAAACCATGAAGCGCAGTGTTGGTGCAGCTGTGAGGAGGGGGGGCATATTTTAAAGTTATAGCGTGACGTTCATTAAGCGGGCACCGTGCTAAGTTAGTAAAAAGCGTTGCAGGAGATCGTGTCCTGCCTGAAACAGCAGGCAGGACTAAGTGGTTTAAGAAAAGAGTGCTCGGAGGCTGTAATTAAAACCTACTGAGTAACAACACAAGTAAGAGGGCCAGTCCTCATGGGAGGTTACAAAAGGAGAAAATGCAGTACTAAGGAGGGACTACTAAGCCTAATCACGAATCAAAAGCAACCAGTTAGAAAGGACAGTAACAAGAGCCAATTGAAAAGATAGGCGGGAAATGGGCGGAGCTTCAAGTCCATACCTGAATATAGCATATCTCGAAGAGACGGCGCAAGCGCTGCCTAGGCGAGACCTAAAAGGAGAGCTCCCCGCACATCACATGTATGCATGTATGGATATCATCTGAATGGGAAAAAATCGTACTGGAGTATTCGAGGACATCAATTGTTATTGTAGATTGATTAGACTACTCTTGTTATCCCTTTTCAACCCCTACAATGGCAGCAATCTGCTCCAAACATCGAAATGCCCCTACAGGAGTAGATTCCTGACTTACAAAGTGGGTGTCGTGAATCGGCCCATGTTGAGCTGGGGCCGCCCTCTGCTTTCTGTCCTTGGCCAATGAAGAGTGCGGTTGTGTACACCGCTCAGACTGTCACCAAGGCATCTCCCTTCTTTCAGCTGTAATCAAGTATGCTGTTCTTTTCTCTTTTAGTTCATGGTTTAAAACATTTAATTCTAAAAGAACAAGGGCTGTAGGAGCATGGCCTGCTTAAACCAATTTGGTTATCTTTTTTATCATAGAATTCATATTTCAGTGAGTGGAAATAAACATATTAAAACATGATTACATTTCAGAGCTGTAACCCGACCTATTGAAATGCAGCTTGTAGTTCAAGACTTTGGTGGTGCATTGCCAAAGAAAGCACGCATTTTAAGTTTTGGGAAGCTTTTCCGGTTCAGTAATGGATTCTTTTCCAGTTCTTAATGCCACACGGGGCTCTTGAATGACTTCCACATGGAAAAACAAGGCTTGTGACGTGTTCTCGAAAGTCCAAAAAGTGAACAAAGCTGAAACACCCGAAAAGACATCGAAGAATTATGTCTGTAGCTGTGGAGGTCGGTGAATGCCCAATGTGAACACTCTTCAATCAAAATCATAGTGATAGACACGTTTCAGCAAATGGGGACAGAGGTGCTATGAAGGCGTAAAGAAAACAACACTTGTGTTTTTTACGTCAGATTTCTTGCTTCCTCAGCGCTGCACCAGGGACGGTGTCCCATCAGCTGAACTAAACCCGCCATTGACTCAAAGAATTGAAGCAGCGTGACATGCTCTATAGTTGGCTAAGTAACAACTCGCCCCCGTTCATTTCGTTCATGGATTTCTCAATCCACAGAATTTCAGAAGTGCAAAGCAGCCAAATGAGGAAAAAATAAATAACCTCAAATGCTGCAGGTGCACCCCAGCAGACTCTTACAAGATGAAATTGGTTGGTTGAACCCACTATGTAGGAGCAGCAACACACTTGGACTCTTCTGGCAATGACAAGAAGCAGTGAGGACCACCTAGAATTTAGGCTGGCGGTAAGGACCGAGCCCTGCCATGATGATCTCACAATGAACGGACTGTGCTATTTGCCGGTACCAGGAGGGGTGAACAATACACAATTCTTGGTGAGACCAGCCTGACTAAGGCTAATAACCATAAGGATGATAGGCAGAACCACAAGTGTAACTCTCACTCTAGGAAAGAACATATGAGCAGCCGGCCTTACACTACAACACCAAGACTCTTCCTGCACAGCCTACACTCCAGTCACACATTTTCACCATCTGTACTCTACTTTCTTTACAAACCTAAAGACTGATTTAGAGTTTGGCGTAGACAGTACTCTACTGAAACTGCGACAGGGTACCCTTGCTATCAAACCCTTAGTCCGCCCGCTTGTTTATAGGTGGGCAAATCTTCACTATCTCGATGACTGGGTCTACTCTGGCTCAGTTGCCGAGGTAGTCCTCCGACAGCCCGATGGTATACAGACCATTGAAGTTTTGCGCATTCGACCGCTTGCCAGATTTAGAGGGGGGTGTCGAATGGCCAGTTTTTATGCTCCCTCACAGGCTATAAAGATTTTTAAACGAGCTCCATGCCATGGGAGAAAACTCCCATGGTGTGGCAGTCATTAGTTTTTGTTTATTGAAAAACAAAACCCAGCTTTGGGATTTTGTTTTTGGAAACAAAATGTTAAAGTTTGACAGGTGGTACTGTCATTCTCATGGTACCGTTCGTCAAACTTTTAACTCATTGACAGGAACCACTGTGATGGTGGATCCTGTCAATAACTGGAGATGTCTTCTTCACTTGCAGACATCTCTAAGTTTGGCATACGGGTATTCTGAACCCTAAATCAGGCCCTTGGTGTCATCTCATTCCTTTGGCTACACGACATGCCAAGGCGCAGACACCAAACATGATTAGAGCCCAACTCCAGCATTCACACAGGATGTCAAAACACAAGGCACATGGGGAACATGACCTGCACGCTTTTTCCACCCAAGCACTCACTCAGAATAGCTTGCTATCTGTTTGCAAATGTATTTCGGACGCTCGCTGCGGGGGGCAGGGGGCGGGGAAGCTCTGTAGAAATGTAGCATTGCAGCGTTGTGATTGGCTTAGTGGGGCCTGGGTGCTCCCTGCTTCCACAGAAGGAGGAGGACAGAGAAGAGGCTCTGATCGGCCAGCTGGCAGGTAAGTGATTTATTTATCTTTTATTAAACCCCCCGCCCCACTACTGCTTCCCGGGAGCAGCCGCCACTGCTACTGAGATTACCCTACATGCTTATACACCTGAGATGCAGTGTCTGCCCAGCTCGCTGCATGCACACAGCTCCTGCTGCTTGGGAATTGTAATCTTTCATCGAATCATTTTTATGATTTGTACACAGCTAAATCATCACATTCTATTTGTAGAGACGTAAATTGATGCTGAAGGTTTGGTGATATCGGTCCAGTCTGAGGCTTGGTTAGTAGGGAGGGTGGAAGGACCCAGGAAGAAGGGGTGATGTCAGGACCCAGGAGGAAGGGGGATGGCAGGACCCAGGAGGAAGGGGGGGGGGTGGGAGGACCATGGAGGAAGGGGGGATGGCAGGACTGAGGAGGAAGGGGGGGGTGGCAGGATCCAGGCGGAAGGGGGGATGGCAGGACCCAGGGACCCAGGAGGAAGAGGGGTTGGCAGGACCCAGGAGGAAGGGGGGATGGCAGGACCCAGGAGGAAGGGGGGGGGGTGGGAGGACCATGGAGGAAGGGGGGATGGCAGGACCCAGGAGGAAGGGGGGTGGCAGGACCCAGGCGGAGGGGGGGGGATGGCAGGACCCAGGGACCCAGGAGGAAGGGGTGATGGCAGGACCCAGGAGGAAGAGGGGTTGGCAGGACCCAGGAGGAAGGGGGGATGGCAGGACCCAGGAGGAAGGGGGTGATGGCAGGACCGAGGAGGAAGGGGGGGTGGCAGGACCCAGGAGGAAAGGGGGATGGCAGGACCCAGGGACCCAGGAAGAAGGGGTGATGGCAGGACCCAGGAGGAAGAGGGGTTGGCAGGACCCAGGAGGAAGGGGGATGGCAGGACCCAGGAGGAAGGGGGTGATGGCAGGACCGAGGAGGAAGGGGGGGTGGCAGGACCCAGGAGGAAAGGGGGATGGCAGGACCCAGGGACCCAGGAAGAAGGGGTGATGGCAGGACCCAGGAGGAAGAGGGGTTGGCAGGACCCAAGAGGGAGAGGGGATGGCAGGACCCAGGAGGAAGAGGGGGGGTGGGAGGACCATGGAGGAAGGGGGGATGGCAGGACCCAGGAGGAAGGGGGGGTGGGAGGACCATGGAGGAAGGGGGGATGGCAGGACCGAGGAGGAAGGGGGTGGCAGGACCCAGGCGGAAGGGGGATGGCAGGACCCAGGGACCCAGGAGTAAGGGGTGATGGCAGGACCCAGGAGGAAGAGGGGTTGGCAGGACCCAGGAGGAAGGGGGATGGCAGGACCCAGGAGGAAGGGGGTGATGGCAGGACCGAGGAGGAAGGGGGGTGGCAGGACCCAGGAGGAAAGGGGGATGGCAGGACCCAGGGACCCAGGAAGAAGGGGTGATAGCAGGAGCCAGGAGGAAGAGGGGTTGGCAGGACCCAGGAGGAAGGGGGGATGGCAGGACCCAGGAGGAAGGGGGTGATGGCAGGACCGAGGAGGAAGGGGTGGTGGCAGGACCCAGGAGGAAAGGGGGATGGCAGGACCCAGGGACCCAGGAAGAAGGGGTGATGGCAGGACCCAGGAGGAAGAGGGGTTGGCAGGACCCAGGAGGAAGGGGGGATGGCAGGACCCAGGAGGAAGGGGGTGATGGCAGGACCGAGGAGGAAGGGGGGGTGGCAGGACCCAGGAGGAAAGGGGGATGGCAGGACCCAGGGACCCAGGAAGAAGGGGTGATGGCAGGACCCAGGAGGAAGAGGGGTTGGCAGGACCCAAGAGGGAGAGGGGATGGAAGGACCCAGGAGGAAGAGGGGTTGGCAGGACCCAGGAGGAAGGGGGTGATGGCAGGACCCAGGAGGAAGGGGGGGTGGCAGGACCATGGAGGAAGGGGGGATGGCAGAGAGGACACTGTGGGAAGGAGCTGAGACTTGATATGAAGCAGAGGGTTTGCAGAAGGGATGCCGTTTGTCACTGAATTGTGAATTGGAGGTGTTGAGACCTTAGTGTGGTGGGGAATTAATGAGAGGGCCACGGGGTTTAACTCGATGCCTCAAATAGTGCCCTCCACTTATTCTGGTCGGAGCAAGACATAAAATCCATGTTGACATGTAGGACCATTGTAAATGTACAACTGTGTTTTCGGAGTCCTGGAAATGTTATGCTCATTTCCCAGGCTGTGTGAATGTGTCCAAGAGATTGACAAACGTCTCGTTGTGTCGCAGCTTCTGCTCCAGGTGTTCGGTGCTGTGGCTCGGTTCGTTCATTTGAAAACACGTTTTTGTAGAGATTCTTGGCCGCATCTCTTTGCACAAAGCGAGCAGCGTCTCCTTTTCCCAGGAGACTTGGCCAGGCAGTATCCCGACCCTCTCGGTGCTGACCAGGCAGGTGCTGACAGTTGCTTGTGCCACTCGATCTCAGCGTCGCAGTCGGTCTTTGCACCGTGTGACCCTCTGCAAGCATGGGACATGCCCATAAAGGGGCCTCGCGCATCCTGAGCCCTGGGTGGTCCTCCCGTCTCTTCCCTGCGCTCCTGCCTCCCCGCTGACCTCCGCAGGCACGTCTCCGTTCCGGGAGCGGGAGTCGCTGGCCTGTCTGCCGGCCCTCGGCTGCTCCTTGCGGGTGGCTGCAGCCCCGACTTGGCAACGGCTGCGCCCATTAACGAGTCTGCAAACGGACCAGCCTTGTTGATTTTGGCCGTCACTATAGAGGGGTCTGGGGGATGCTGCACAAACTCAGCATTGCCCGGGAAGCCTGGACTGTGCAGAAATCAAAGGCCATTTTAGGAAATCGATGCTGGGAGGCAGACAATAAACGAAGCCCATTTTCTCGTGTTTTTCAAAACAAAATGCAAACATTAGCCGAACCCCCTTGGTATAGGGTTACAAGTACATGTGCAGGATGCGTAAAGGCTGAATGTTTAGTCGCAAAAAATCATTATTCTGTATTTTTTCTTAGGTGTATCAAAATATGTTAATAGTGCCTTGTAAGCCCAAATGTTGGTTGTACAGATCTTGCATTACCTTGTGTTTATTTAAATTACCTATCTATTTATCCAGCGTGTCTTACTGAGCACCCAACATATTTATCCATTTTTGACAGTTGTCATGAGTGTCTGATGCATATGAATTGTCTCATGATGAATTGTATATGATCACACCATATACACAACCACATGCATCCCCGAATTCCCTGTGCCACTTTAACAAGAACTACGGTGGCCTGTGGCTGGTCTCCCTGGTTAAAGCATACACAACCAAATTTGTCCCAACATTTTCCTGTGCCGCTTTAACAAAATCTGCAGTGTCTTTCCCTGGTCTCCCTGGATGAAGCACTGTGAGGATTTGGGTGTATTATATGATGTGGCTGTGGAATACACTTGCAAAACCTGTCTTTGGTCCAGTCAGTCGCGTTTTCAAACCTTAAGCTCAACCCTGGGTAGCTGTGGCTTCGTGCAGCAAGGCTAAACAAAGGAACTTCATGTAAAGCATTTAACAGCACCAAACAACGGAATAAGAAAGTCACACAATAAGAAAGAGACACAGCAATGTATAAAAGTAGAGCATACTTTTATGAATTTTTTGATCCTCAAAATCCAGTGGAGGGTTCTTAGGATACAGATTTGTAAAGAAATAAATACTTTTAAATACAACCACAAGTTAGCATTGGTCAACAAAATGTTTGCAAACTTTTGAAAAGTTTGAAACAGTTAGTTCAGCGACTCCAGCCTGTCTTGGGGAACCAAATCCGACATGGCGGAGGTGTAGGAGTCCAGAAGGGTTTGTTTGGACAGTTACCTGGCCACCAGAGCCTTTTATGGTTCGATTCCAGCCTTTAGGAAATAACTGCCATGGGCGACAATTAAGTGGTCCTGATGCTGGAGATGCAGGCAGAAAAGATGTTCAATGATACTCTCGGAGCTGTGCGGTCGACTGGGGTGAAGTGTGGTCGATTCCCTCGGTACACGGGTAAGGTGGGGCGACTTTCACCACAGAACTTGGGATCCCATGACGTCCTCTTTGCTATAGAAGAAGGGCATCTGTGGCTGGGCTACCGATCTTGTGACACAGTGGACACAGCAATTATCTTTGGTGGGGGCTAGTGTCCCTCTTGGATGACAAATCCGATCTCTGATAATACTCCTGGATGCAGCAAACACGGGTGCAACTTTTGGCTATTTCGGATTTGTCTCTCGATGTGCCCAGCGATGGTCAGCAGCGTTTCCTCTGAAGTGGCTATGCTCTGCTTGTTTGGGCTTCCTCAGCTTTGATGTCCCTGGTGTTGTTCCAGGGGGGCCAGCCGACTGACTCTTGAAGTGTCTGCTTCTATCTGGGGCTGGGGATCAACTTTTCCCCAAGCCAGGAGCCACAGGAACAGTCCAAACTCACTAGCCCAAAGTGCAGCAGATGCAGTCCTTCCGACGGTGCAGCCTCTCTTCGTGCAGCTTCAAAGGCTGCAGGGTAGTCCTCTGTCAGTTCTCTCTCCAAATCCAACGTGTACTTGGGAGTGTTTTCACCGGTGGCCCTTCAAAGGCGACTTGCCCTTTGAAGCTCGCCTTTTGGGCTAACACCCCGAGTGGCCTTCCTGGGCGAGGAGGTAACACCTCCCTCTGCAGCAACTGCCTTTGTTCCTTAGCCAGGGAGTTGTTCACACGTGTCCCCAGGCGGGCAGAAAGGTGTATGTGTGCTAAAGCCTTTGTGAGACCACTGGACTAGCTGGGCACAGAGTGGCAACTTTCTAAAAGTTGCTTAGCTTTAATTGTGACAATAACCTTGACCTGGGCATCAGGTCTTGTTCATTGCCACGATTAATCTGATACCTTACAGTATCCAGTTAGGGAGTCCCATTCAGAAATTAGCTCTGCTGGGGTGCCAGCCAGTAACCCTGCATTAGCCAATGGCTCTACTAACTTTCCTCCAGCAAACAACATTTTTAAAGTGTTGCTGTTAAGTCATATGAAAAATATATGTCTTAACAATATATAGCTCCCTGCCATAGGGCTCCATAGGCCTTTCTTAGGGGAGACTTGCGTATAGAATTAAGGCAGTGGTGGCTTTGCCATTGGTATTAATGACAAAGTCAAACTAGCAGCAGACGCACTGCTCTTCCAGTCTGCAGTGTCAGGCTGAGAGCCATGTCATCCTTTGTCACACTCAGGGTGGCTCAAACAGTGCTGCAGCCCTGGGTGGACAGTCTGTCTTACATGCACTGGGTACCATATACCTGGGACTTATAAGTAAGTCAGCACTTGCCAATTGGATACAGCCAATTCGGCATACACTTTGTAAGGGTAAAAACACCGGCACTGATGTCTGGTTAGCAGACCTCAGTGTCCTCTCAGAGTTGCAGTCCCAGCATTGGCCTGAGCTGCTTTAACAAGATATACGGTGGCTTGTGCCTGGTCTCCCTGGTTGAAGCATACACAAGCACCCTTGTCCCAGCATTCCCCTGAGCAGCTTTTAAAAGAGTTACAGTGTTTTGTGCCTGGTTCCCCTGGTTAAATCATACACTATCAAACTTGTCCCAGCATTGACCTAAGCTGCTTTAACAAGAGCTACGGTGGCTTGTGCCTCGTCTCCATGCTTAGAGCGTGCACAGCCAAACTTGTCCCAGCAGTGACCGTGGAGGGTGCTGTGGTGTGGCTTCCTTGTGCTAATGGTGTCTCTGACTTCTTGGAAGAGATAGCCTTTGTGTAATATTCTTGGCCTTTAGGATGGGCCACCTCTCTTGAGGGAAGCTGGGCCTCGGAGATGAGTTTTTGTGCGTCACTGACCTGGTGTTTCAAGGACGGCACTTCTACTCGCATTACTAGGCTAAGAGGTCCTACATACAGTTAACCCAGGAAGGACATTCATATGGGCTGACCAGGATCTCAGGGTCTGATTAAGGCTACCTTTAAAAGAATCTTAAAGGAAGAAGCTGGTGTCTGGTTTACCAGTGATGATGTGGCCAGGTTGTTTGAAGCTCTGCTTCAAGAACTCGTACCTAAAGAGAACACTGGTGTACTTGACTGAGTCTCTGGGCTTCGAAGCCTGTAGTACATCCATGATGTCTCTGTTGAATCAAAGCCCTGTTTTGCATCTGGTTGGGTAGGAAATGGGCTTTCCAAAGCACTTGAAACTCTACAGGGCCTGCTGTAGTTCTGTTGAAATCATTGATCATTTACAATCAAAGTCCTGAGCGAAGCTTCTTGAGGAGTTGTCATGCTGGGACAGCGCTGCCTTCCCACAACACACTCGATTAGCTTGATTTTCTTGATATAATACATTTTCACATTTGTATATTTGTTTTATGGTAATGAGATCTTGAACACTTTACAGCTTGTATTGTCTTAGCCTTGGGGCCGAACATTATCATTTCTGTTCTTGTGCCACGAGGACATGGCCCATGCACTTGTGATGCTGATGTGAATCCTTTGGCAGAGGTGGGTTCTGAGCATCATCGACCTGCATCTGGAACAGATGCTGGTGCTGTTTGGTTACCTGTGCCCAACGGTTTGTGTAAAAAGGAGCCAAGCAAGTCTTGAGAACTTAAAAGAACCAATTCTTACTTCTTGACTGGTTTTGAAGGAGTGGGCGGATCCAATTTAATCCAATCCCCGACAGTCTGATGCAGTGCCTCAGCCTTGCAATTAACATGTGGTCTGTATTGCCACAGGCTGCACTGAGGGTTAAAAATGATGGCTGGAATGCTTGAGTTAATCTCCGCCACTGGTTATTGTTATGGGACACATTCCAGTTCATCATTTTTTGTCCAGCCTGCCACCTCAGCCAGAAACCAGCCATATGCAAATCATAGTACTTAAATTGAAAAAGAATGAGTTCCGGTGCCCAAAGCTCTGCTCAGAAGGCCGCGGCCTTGCTATTAAATGCTGGCACACCAAATTCAAGAGCTGTGTAATCTTGAGTTCACCTCAGGCCTCTTTAAACCGCTACTAGACACTCCTCCCCCCCCCCCATCTCTCTCTTTCAGGTTCCTGCTTTCTCCCTTTGTGATGGTTTTTACGTCTTTCTCTTCCTCCGTCTTTCCACTTTGTATGTTTTCTCTCTCTTTCTTTCAGTAAGTGTCTGATGCCGAAAAAAGAAGTGCTGGATTCCAAAAATGAGTGCCGGTGCGACGCACCGGCAACCACCAGTTCAAATTAAGCACTAGCAAATCAGCCAGTGCTGCTCCAGTAGGAACAGTCCATCCTGAATTACAAGGCCAAATCCCCACTGAACTGGAATACAAGCAACCCCAGAGCAGGCAGTTCGAGCTGGTCTGTTCGTATTGGAGCAAGACCAAGGTTGATTGGCAAATGGCTGGTTCCTGTATAAGGTGGGATGGTGGGAAAAAAACGATGGACAGGAATGCAATTTGAGTAATTACCTGTGGCGGAGACTAGTACAAGCGTTCCACCCTTCACTATTTTGCTTTTCTTGGTGCAACTCCATAAGTGCGATACATATGCCCAGACAGGGGTCCTTTGTTCACTGCGCCACAGGAACCCGGTACACCTCACTGACGAGGCCTACCGAGACAGAAACTGCTCTGGGTTTGCTTGTGTTTCCCCATAGAGGTGACCAGGCTGGTCACTTTGGGCTGGATTGTTTCTATTGCAACATGGTCATGTCTAATTTGCATATAGGTGGTTCCTGTCTGAGGTGGCATGGTGGGCAAAAAAGGATGGACTGGATTGAGGCCCAGAATGATTATCAGTAATCACCTAGTAGTGGCTGTGGTGTAAGACAAGGAGCGGATCAGGTGACGGGAATAAATGCGGTGGTATTAGCAGTGGTGGGTTAGAGAGTTGGACGTGTAGCAATGGTACCGGGAGTAATTATGTTACAATTAAAGGAGAAGATGTGGTGCAGTGTGTGTGGATATGGTGTAGTGGAAACGGCTGCTGGTGCAGGTGGCAGGAGATATGTGGAAGCAGGAAATAACCAGGGCCAGTCTGCGACTGGTTGTAGGCTAGGCGCTGTTTTGAAAGCAGAGTGGAATGCCATGACCGAACCATGCCTGCGTGGCCCTTCTTCTAGCGGTGGAAATACTGGGAATAGTTTTTTAAAAACATTCTTCATTGGTTATTGAAAGCAATAGGAAATGAAATTTAAAACAAACATATGCCATTAAAACCTAATGACAGGAAGGTACAGTCCCAGATCCACACCACAATTCAGAAGTATACATTAAGCATCAGATAATATCCAGTGCCCCAAGACCACAAATGGCCAGGAAAGAATACAGCAGGTACGTGAGTGTGTCCGGGTCAGTCAGGTAGACACCGAGGAGGTGGCACTGGTCTCTCCTCCGGAGGCCCGATCCGAGTCGGAGGGGTCCCAAAAGGCAGACCGCAGTCCGGCCCAAGTGTCAATGTCCTCACCCAGTTTAGCATCGGTTCTACACTTTTACAGTCTCACCTCCTCTTCCACGGCCCTCTCTGCCACATCATGTTCCCAACACTGTAGGTCTGGACCAGCCGTACCCATCCAAGTAATCGCCACACGGTGCTTGGCCAAAACAAGGAGCAGCTGTAGAATCTTAAATGCCATCTTCTGGCCCTAACCGTATTGAATATCCCCCAGAAGACAGTGACCCGGTCGGCTGGACAAGGAATCGTTACCACTGCCATCACCCTCTCAACCACCCGACCCCAAAAAGCATGCACTGATTGACAGTGCCATGCAAGATGCAGAAAGGACGCCGTCGGATGATTGCATCAGTGGCATCGCTGAGGCCAGGAGTGGTCTATCCTGTGTACCAACCCACTCATACGTGACCATTGTAAGTCCTCGAGCTACAACTCGAAATCTCCATTCCAGGCCTCCCTAGCGAGGGGGGTGTCCTGCCCCGTCTCCCGAGAGAGCCTTATAAAAGTGTGTGACCAGGTGGCACCCCTGCCCATCTCCAACAAGGCCCGAAAAGTATAATACCTGAGAGGAGCCACTGAGAAGCAAGTCCAGATGTCCCTAGTAATCACCAAAAGGCTGGCGTGTTGAAGGAAGTGCCCCGGACCCAGAGTAAAGGTATCCTGGGCTGCGTCAAAGTAAATTAATTCCTCATTGGGGAAGAGATCTCCTAGGGTATCACAGCCACCCTCTCCCCAAGGAGTCATGTCCACTGAATCAGCGAGTGCCCGAAACGCAGTAGAGCCCAAAAATTGAATTCCCTAGCAGAAGGGGCCCTCTTAATTAGGCCTGGGCGGAAAACTACGCTACGCTCGCGTAGTTTGTGAAGTTTGCGCTACTTCGCACAACGCGAATTGCACGTAGCACAGTGCAAACACGCGTAGCGTAGTGCAGCGGTCATTTTTTGCTTGCTCGCGGTCCTCAACGTCAAGTTGGCGACCGCGAGCAAGCAAAATGACATCCCGGCGAGACTTTTTCCTCGTTCGCGATCAGCAACACAAGTTGCCGATCGCGACCGTGGAAAATAAACCTCCCGGCGAGATTCTCAACGCGGGGAGGTCAGGTTTCTCATTGCGAGTTGTCGCGTATGCTCGCGACCGCTCGCGATGAGAAACTACCAGTCCGCGTTGAGAAAGCTGCCGCTCGAGTAAAAATCTACTCGAGCGGCAGTAAAAGACAGCTCGCACTGTGCAAGATGCCGTTTTCAATGATTGCACAGTGCGGACAAGCATCCGGCACTGTGTAATCATTGCGAACACGCACTACGCAGTTCGCGTAGTGCTACGCGAAGCTCGCGTAGTGCGAACTTCACTTTGCGTAGCTTCGCGAAGCGCTACTTCGCGAACTACGCCCAGGGTTACTCTTAATACCAGTTTGACTGTGTGTCCTCACATCTGTGCAGTGTGGCATACCACGAAAGGTATCGGATCATTCCCTCAACCCCCCCCCCCCCCAAGGAGTCATGTCCACCGAATTAGCGAGTGCCCGAAACGCAGTAGATTCCAAAAATTGAATTCCCTAGCAGAAGGGGCCCTCTTAATACCAGTTTGACTGTGTGTCCTCACATCTGTGCAGTGTGGCATACCACGAAAGGTATCGGATCATTCCCTCTACCCCCCCCCCCCACCCCCCCCTCCCATCAGGAGCTGAAGCACTACTGGGAATAGTTATGTTGGAGTTGCAGGAGTAGAGCGGCCATAGTGCACATGGCAGGTAGGACATGGTAGCAGAACAGTAGTGAACATGTGGCGGTACTGAATGTGGTGGGAATAGTCATATTGAAGTTACAGGAGTGGATTTGGCAAGGATCTGAAGGTGAGAGAGAAGGTGGTGGCAAGGGCAGGAGTAAACATGGTGCCCACAGCGTATGTTGCTTGTGGTGGTTGCACAGTTGGGCAGGATGGTGGGCAATAGTAGTCATGTTGCAGAAGTGGACATGGTGCCACTGGTAGGGGAAGACCCGGTGCCAGCTGATGGAGCACATCTGGAGCGGGGGGTTAGTTGTGGGGCAGTGATGGTCGTTTCGTAGTGACCAAAGTGAACGGATTCACATTTTGCATCTTCTTTCTTCTCCGTTATTGGCTTTGTTTTTTTCTATAGCTTACAATCATGAAGACATTTTCCAAAGGCTGTATTGTTGTTTTTTTTATTTCTCGTTTTGCATTTAATCATCTCATTAATATTTTATTTCGCCCCTCTCCTATTGTAAAAAAAAATATATATATAATAAATACGAACAAACCTGCCATTTTTATAGTGAAGAAAGGGCTTTCTATGCTTGGCTTATGTTTTTTGTTTTTTGTAGACTTCTTTGCCCCCTTGCTCAGTTAAGAAGCTTAACAAAAGTTGAAAGCCGGTATTAAAAAAATGTTAAGACATCAAAACAAGGAGCTGTATTTCTCTTTGTGCTGCCTGTAAAGGCAAGCACGTCGAACAAACAGCCATGAAAGGCTTTTATTTAGTGTATGGAGTGGGTTTACTGCTGTGCTGTGGAGAACCTTCGAAAGGCGCGCCGCGTGCAGGAAGCGGTATTGTTCGCCCGCGGTCCCAGGTTCCTTTGTTGTGGTGACAACCGAGCACGCGTCTCATCAGACGAAGACATAAATGCATTATTAGTATTTTAAAGCCAACCTCACATTTGCTTATCTAGGTTGGGAAGCTGAGAAAATTGATTCACCGTTATTTCCACTCGGTCTTTGAGTAACATTAGGCCTGGTCTCCAGTTTGTGAAGGAAGAAGTTAAACCTCTGAGGAGCATTCTCTGTTAGTGGAGGATTGCCTAGTCAGTTGTCTCTGCCACCAGGGTAGTGCAACAGACCCATCTCTGGCATCCACCAATGGAGAAGCCCCAGACAAAGGGTTCACCACTTCCTCCACAAATCAGAGGGTTATCTGGCATTACCCGTAACTGGGGTTAGTGTCTCAACGGCTTGGTACTAGGTCTGGTGACCAGCTGAGTTCTGTCTAATGGAAGAGCTTTTACCCTTTGTAACTGGGGTTAGTGTCTCCACTGCTCTGTCTAGGGCCGTTGCCCTATCCGATTGCACTCTAATGGAACAGCTTTTACCTTCTGTAACTGGGGTTAGTGTCTCCGCGGCTCTACACTGGGGCTGGAGTTAGTTTCTCCTCATCTCAATACTACATCAGTTTCCCAGCTCTGATTCATCTCTTAACGGAAGGGCTTTTACCCTCCAGAAATTCAGGTGGGGTAGTGTCTCCACTGCTCTGTACTAGAGCTGGTTCCGTTCTAATGGAAGAGGTTATACTTTTCGTAAGGGGATGGTGTCTCCACGACTCTGTACTAGAGCTGGTTCCGTTCTAACGGAAGAGCTTTTACTTTCCATAACTATGGTTGTCTCCAAGGCTGCGTACCAGCGCTGGTTCTATTCTAATGGAAGAGGTTTTAATTTTCGTAACTGGGGGTAGTCTCGCCACGTCTGTCTACTCGAGCTGGTTCTATTCTAATGGAAGAGGTTTTACTTTGCATAATTGGGGGTAGTCTCGCCACAACTCTTTCCCTGAGCTGGTTCCGTTCTAATGGAAGAGATTTTACTTTTTGTAATTGGGGGTAGTCTCGCCATGACTCTGTACTAGAGCTGGTTCCATTCTAAGGGAAGAGGTTTTACTTTTCGTAATTGGGGGTACTCTCGCCACGACTTTCTACTAGACCTGTTTCCGTTCTAATGGAAGAGGGTTTACTTTTCGTACCTGGGGGTAGTATCGCCATGTCTGTCTACTAGAGCTGGTTCTGTTCCAATGGAAGAGGTTTTACTTTTCGTAACTGGGGGGTAATCTCGCCACGACTCTGTATTAGAGCTGGTTCCGTTCTAATGGAAGAGGTTTTACTTTTCTTAACTGGGGGTAGTCTCGCCACGACTCTGTACTAGAGCTGGTTCCGTTCTAAGAGAAAAGCTTTTACTTTTCGTATTGGGGGTAGTCTCGCCACGACTCTATACTACCACTGGTTCTGTTCTAATGGAAGAGGTTTTACTTTTCGTAACTGGGGGTAGTCTCACCATAACTCTGTACTAGAGCTGGTACTGTTCTTATAGAACAGGTTTTACTTTTCATAACTAGGGGTAGTCTCGCCACGTCCCTGTACTAGAGCTGTTGCCCAGGTCGGATTCCTTTCTAAAGGAACACCTTCCACAAGTTTCCATTTTAGGTAAGTAGATTTATGTAATGATCAGAATGGTTGCCACGACTCTGCACTAGAGCTGTTTCCATTCTAATGGAAGAGGTTTTACTTTTCGTAACTGGGGCTAGTCTCTCCACGTCTGTCTACTAGAGCTGGTTCTGTTCTAATGGAAGAGGTTTTACTTTTCGTAAGTGGGTGTAGTCTCGCCACGACTCTGTACTAGAGCTGGTTCCGTTCTAATGGAAGAGCTTTTACTTTTCGTAACTGGGGGTAGTCTCGCCACGTCTCTCTACTAGAGCTGTTTCCGTTCTAATGGAAGAGGTTTTACTTTTCGTAACTGGGGGTAGTCTCGCCATGTTTCTCTACTAGAGCTGGTTCCGTTCTAATGGAA
Organism: Calotriton arnoldi; assembly: GCA_963921515.1. Lineage (NCBI taxonomy): Eukaryota > Metazoa > Chordata > Amphibia > Caudata > Salamandridae > Calotriton > Calotriton arnoldi. The sequence continues at coordinate 1,604,574 of CAWUFW010003351.1, forward strand.
GAGGTTTTACCTTTCGTAACTGGGGGTAGTCTCGCCACGTCTCTCTACTAGAGCTGGTTCCGTTCTAATGGAAGAGGTTTTACCTTTCGTAACTGGGGGTAGTCTCGCCACATCCCTGTACTAGAGCTGGTTCCGTTCTAATGGAAGAGGTTTTACCTTTCGTAACTGGGGGTAGTCTCACCATAACTCTGTACTAGAGCTGGTTCCGTTCTAATGGAAGAGGTTTTACCTTTCGTAACTGGGGGTAGTCTCACCATAACTCTGTACTAGAGCTGGTTCCGTTCTAATGGAAGAGGTTTTACTTTTCGTAACTGGGGGATAGTCTCGCCACGTCTCTCTACTAGAGCTGTTTCCGTTCTAATGGAAGAGGTTTTACTTTTCGTAACTGGGGGTAGTCTCGCCATGTTTCTCTACTAGAGCTGGTTCCGTTCTAATGGAAGAGGTTTTACCTTTCGTAACTGGGGGTAGTCTCGCAACATCCCTGTACTAGAGCTGGTTCCGTTCTAATGGAAGAGGTTTTACCTTTCGTAACTGGGGGTAGTCTCACCATAACTCTGTACTAGAGCTGGTTCCGTTCTAATTGTATTGTATTGTATTGTAATTGCATTTATATAGCGCTTACTACCCCTGACGAGGCGTCGAAGCGCTTTTTCGGCGAGTAGCACGCTACTCCGGGACCCATAGAGGATTAGTGTTGAATTAGTATAGTGAAACATGCAAGTACATTTTAAGTGATGGATAGGTTAGGCAGTTATTTGGATTTGGAATGATAGCAGAAGGATAGAGGAGGAAAAAAAGGTTTGTATTTATATAGCGCTGGTTACCCCTGATGGGGTGTTGAAGCATGCTACTCTGGAAGCCCATCAAGGATTAGTGGTGAATTAATATGGTGAAAATATGAAAGTAGTTTCAGTGGTGGATATTAGTCAGTTATTTGGAGTGAGAAGGATAGCGGAGGGATAAAAGGGAAGAAAGGTTTGCATTCATATAGCACTTGTTACCCCTGATGAGTGTTGAAGCGCTTTTCTGGCGAGTAGCACGCCACTCCGGAACCCATTAAGGATTAGTGTTGAACATTAGTCTAGTAAAAAATGAAGTAACTTTGATTAGTGGACATGTTATTCAGTTATTTGGGTAGAGAAGGGTAGGTGGCGGGATAGAAGAGGGAAAGAGGTTTGTATTTATATAGCGCTTGCTACCCCTGATGGGGTTTTGAAGCGCAAGTAGCACGCTACTCTGGAACCCAGAAGTATTAGTGTTGAATTATTATGGTGAAACATGAAAGTAATTTTAGTGGTGGATATGTTAGTCAGTTATTTGGATTGAGAAGGGTTGGGGAGGGTAGAAAGGGAAAAAGGTTTGCATTTATATAGCGCTTGTAACCCTGATGGGGTGTTGAGACGCTTTATTGGCGAGTAGCACGCTACTCTGGAACCCATAAAGGATTAGTGGTGAATTAGTATAGTTGAAAATTGAATATGTTAGACTGTTAATTCTGATTGAAAAGGATAGTGGAGGGATAAAAGAGTGAAGGATTTTTTTTTTTTTTATAGGTCTTAGCAGTAGGAGGGGGAGAAGGGGGTTTGAGGGGAGGAGTCAGGGAAGAGTTTAGAAAGGTTTGTTTTAGGGCATCGGTATAGTAAAAGAGGTGTCAGATGATGCAAGGAGGGTAGAGTAGGCGAGAGTCTAGAAAGGGTTATTTTGGTGGTCATAGTAGTGGTATGGGGTTTGGGATAAATGAGTGTGGATGTAGAGGATATATTGATAAATGTATAGGATGAGAGATAGGGTAGTGCATTGGAAAGAGTAGTAGAAAGAAGTTTGAGATGAGTCAGAAGGTTGGGCTAGAAGATATATTGAGATAAGTATAGGCTGAGAACTAGGGTAGTGCCTTGGAAATGCTAAATTAGAAGAAAGTGATAAATATATAGATCCATAAATACATTGAAAGTATATAGATACATAAAGGAGGTAAGTATATGCAGATTAAAGATATGGATAGAGGCACAGGATGAGAAATAGGGTAGGGCATTGGATATGCTTTTTCAGGAGAAAAGTTACAGACACACAGTTCCAAGTACATGGAAGGTACATAGATGCACAATGGAAGTTAGTACATGTAGACCAAAGATGATATTTATTTATTATTATTATTTTTTTTTTCTCTCAACAACATAATTATTCTACATGTTTATACAAAGCAATACACAAAGATAGGTACATGTCTATAGTGAAAACAAATGCTTATATACAGAGGGATATGCTGTAAATTTCTGTTTGCGTATGGTGCTTATGTGGGGAAAAGCCAATTCTTGAGTAGTTTTCTGAAGATAAGGTGGCTGTCGGTGGATCTTATGTTGGGGGGTAAAGAGTTCCATAGTTTGGCTGCTTGAACAGAGAAGGATGTGCCACCCATGGTTTTTTTCTTGTATCTTGGGATTTTGAGGCGAGATGCTCCTTTAGAGCGGAGGTTCCTCTGTTGAATGTGTTTGGTGATTTTATTCCTGAAGAAGAGTGGTCCCATTCCATGTATTGCTTTGTGGGTGATACAAAGCAGCTTGAACGTGGATCTTCTGGCAACCGGTAACCAATGCAGGGCTTTCAAGGCAGGGGATATGTGGTCTCGCGGTTTGATATGTAAGAGTAGTCTGGCAGCCGAGTTCTGAATCCGTTGTAGTCTTTTCATGGTCGTCAAAGGTGATCCGTGGTAGAGGCTATTGGCGTAATCGAGTTTGGACAGGACAAGGGAGATGGTAGCTTGGACCTTGTGCGGAAATCCCAAATGAGGGAAAATTCGTCGCAGCGTTTTTATAGTGACAAAGCTTGATCTTGCTAGTTTGTCCACTTGGGCATTCATCGACAGCTTGGAGTCCATGGTCATTCCTAGGTTTCTTACTTCCTTCGATACTTTAGGTGGTGATCCCAGTTCATTAGGCCATGCGGCAAGCGGGTTTGTAATGTTTCCAATCGCCACACGTGAGTATTTCCGTTTTGAAGTATTCAATTTGAGATGGCTCCAAGTCATCCACTGATCCACGGCTCTGAGACAGCTGAAAATTGGTGATTTTCCAATGTCTTTGGGGCATTCCAGTTGAAGGAGTATTTGCGTGTCATCTGCATAGTTATAGCACGTGAGGTGAAATTTATTGATCAGTACTGGTAATGACTTCATGTAGATGTTGAAAAGCATGGGTGAGATGATAGAGCCTTGAGGGACCCCTGCTTTTGTGGAGTACGGTTTGGACGAGAAAGGTGGGGTATGGATGACATTAGTTCTGTTTTGAAGGTAGGACGCGATCCAGTCTAGAGCAGTTCCCACTATGCCGGATTCATAGAGTCTTTGTTTCAGAGTGTCATGGTCAACCGTGTCAAAGGCAGCCGAGAGGTCCAAGAGGAGTAGCGCAGCAACTCCGTTGCGGTCAACTGTATTTTTAGGTCATCCCAGATGGCAAGGAGGGCAGATTCAGTGCCTCTCCCCGGACGGAATCCTGTTTGGAAGTCTGAGAGTATGTCATTCTCTTCAATGAATTGTGACATCTGGGCGAACGCTGCTCTTTCTACCAGTTTGCCCAGGAAAGGTCCATTTGTAATGGGTCTGTAGTTGTCAGGGTTCAGCGGGTCCAAGTTTGTTTTCTTCAGTAAAGGGCGTATGTGTGATTTTTTAAGTTCTTCTGGAAATATTCCGGTCGTGAAGGAGTTGTTGATGATTCTTCTTACTGGAGTGGCAGCAGAGGTTGTTAAAAGAATTGTCTTGAAAATTTGTGATGGACAGGGGTCAGAAGGGCTGCCGGCAGGCCTGCTTTGCTTGACCAGGTCCATAAATTCATCGTGTGAGATGTGTTGGAAGGAGCGGAGAGGCTTGGTTAGAGTATTCTTGGATTGTTGTTTTGTACAAGGGTTAGTGCTGGTGCTTTGTTTCTGTTTTAAGTATGAGTCCAACGTGTTTGCTTTGTCCGTGTAATGATTTGCCAGTTTGTCTGTGAAATCTTGAGTAACAGGATGAGTTCTTTCTAGGGAATTTGGTTTGCGAAATTCATTGAGTATTTTATAGAATTCTTTATTTGCACATTTAGCGTTTTGAATTCTGTCTGAATAGTACCTTTTCTTAGCTTTTTTGATAGCCGACTTGTATAATCTGTTAATTTTTTGTAGGTGAAGTTTGTCTTGTTTGGAGTTTGTTTTGAGCCAGGTACGTTGCAGCTTTCTAATTTGTTGTTTTATGTCTTTTATTTCTATGTTTCTCCAAGGCGCTTTTTTTCTTTTGTTCTGTTGTGTGGTTTTGAGTGGTATCAGGATGTCAAAAGCTTCTTGTAGCCACTCATATAGTTTTTGAACAGAATTTATTGTTTCTAGATTTGTACTTGATGTTAGTTGTGTTTCTAAGTGTTCCAAATTGAGTTTGTTCCACGGCCGATAGGTGGATGGATGTAAAGTAGTTTTAGGTGAGTCGCTTAGTGTTGTTTTATGTTGGAAAGCAAGCAAGTGGTGGTCTGACCATGTGACTGGAGTTATAGTTTGAAAGGTAACTAATGGAAGAGGTTTTACCTTTCGTAACTGGGGGTAGTCTCGCCATGTTTCTCTACTAGAGCTGGTTCCGTTCTAATGGAAGAGGTTTTACTTTTCATAACTGGGGTAGTTTCGCCACGTCCCTGTACTAGAGCTGTTGCCCAGGTCGGATTCCTTTCTAAAGGAAGACCTTCCACAAGTTTCCATTTTAGGTAGGTAGATTTATGTAATGATCAGAATGGTCTCCACGGCTGCGTACCAGAGCTGGTTCCGTTCTAAGGGAAGAGGTTTTACTTTTCGTAACTGGGGGTAGTCTCGCCACATCCCTGAACTAGAGCTGGTTCCGGTCTAATGGAAGAGGTTTTACCTTTCGTAACTGGGGGTAGTCTCGCCACGTCCCTGAACTAGAGCTGGTTCCGTTCTTATAGAACAGGTTTTACTTTTCATAACTAGGGGTAGTCTCGCCACGTCCCTGTACTAGAGCTGTTGCCCAGGTCGGATTCCTTTCTAAAGGAAGACCTTCCACAAGTTTCCACTTTAGGTAGGTAGATTTATGTAATGATCAGAATGGACCTCATTCCTAAGCAGTGAATTTACATGCACCAAAAGAAGCAGCACACAGCCTTTTGATCTTGCAATGAAAAAGACCACTAGAGCTGTCTCGCCAGACTATAGTTTTTAAAAAAAATCATACATAATATACATACTCAGAGGGGCTGTTGGTCAGCAGGCTGAATTCATTGGTCTGTTCAATTATCAGTAGAAACACAATTCTAGTGGAGCCACTCTTAGTCCCCTAGTACTAGATAGATAACCAATGAAAGAGTGAATCCAAATGATAAGGAGTCACAGAGTGTTTTAAGAAGAACCCTCACTCACCAACCGAGTTGGTGACATGCTTCATCATAGGGTTCCCACCCAAGGGGCCGAATGCCTCTCAGGTGTGCTACGACGCCCGATTACAGCGGAGCGGGTTTAACTGGTTAAATTGGCCAGAGACATCCTCACTAAGGATGTCTCTGGCCAATTTAACCAGTTAATACATCCACCTTTATCACTTGTTAATCTTACCTTACTTCTCCACCATTAAAACTTTTCAGGATAAGTAAAGGTAATTTTAATCATCACGGTGTTACTTAGTCACTCGTTGCACATCCCAAACAAAACCCGCTCCGCTGTAATCAGGCGTCGTAGCACACCCGAGAGGCATTCGGCCCCTCGGGTGGGAACCCTATGATGAAGCATGTCACCAACTAGGTTGGTGAGTGAGGGTTCTTCTTAAAACACTCTGTGACTCCTCAGGTATTGCTTATCATTTGGATTCACTCTTTCATTGGTTATCTATCCTGTTCAATGGCCATTCACATTTTGCTTCCATCAACCACAATGTACAGTATCGGACATTGGATCAGTCCGCTTTATCCACTTGCTTCACTTTGAGTGACTGTGCAAAACTTTGTGTGCATATTGTTTGTATCTGCTTGAAAATAGTTCTTTTCACTACAGTGACAACGCTGGCTCCAAGTGTATCTTTCATAGTTTTTTTGTTATTTTTTCTCTAAATAATGGCTGTTTATTTGGCCTGCACTTCAGGTGGCCAGTAAGGTAGGGATTTATTTCCTTTCTCCTTCTTAGGTCTTGCCTAGTCTGGCTGTGAAAGACCTTTTGTGGGTTATACTAAGAATGTACAGTGGTTTTGTCATGTAGTTCCTATAAATCTATATAGGATCTGCACGTTTAGACAACATAAACTGTGGGACTGGTGTCCAGACTGATTCCAGACACCCACACCGGATATGTTCGCCTGTATACCAGCTAGCTCACAGTGCCACTATGGGCCCCTCTTACCAAGGAGTGAATAGTTTCTGGCACCTATCGAATATGACAACCCTGTCCCCTCGGGGATTGTGGAAACAGTACAGTACTTTTTACTCAGTCCCTCGTGCTCACTTTGTCTCAGAGAGATACACAGAATAAACGATGGAGGATGTTTTCAATAAGTATTTATTGAACCAGCGTCAATCTAGTGTAAAATACGTGTGCTGCAACAACCATATGACAGAAACAGATGTATACTGGTATAAGCACCAACAGAGTAAATAGATTTTAGAATTCTACCATAGTGCTAAAACAATGGATATATGTAGGCATATAAATACATGACAGTAATAATGCGTACTCGTACGATGCAAACCCTAACTAGATGTACCTAAGTGTACCTAGCATGTATTTAGGTGTATAGCCAAGAATCCCCTTAGGATAGAGCCAAACCCATTACCTGATGTGGGAGAGCGAAGGATCCCGTCTTGGTCTCGAGATGGACACCCCGCGAGGGATGTCAGACCACTGCATGCTGGAGTGTCTGCGTGCAGGAACCTCAGCGTCTCCTGTCAGCATGGAAGTCTTTCTCCCCTGCATGCCCCAGCAAAGATATGGTGCTTATATACCCAAAAGGTACCCTCAGGTGTTCTACCTTGCTGTTTCATGTCGGCCGAGGATGACGATGGTGATGAACCTTATACACTGTTATTATGCAGAAGATGATAATCCTGCTGTGATTCTGAGAATCCTCATGCATAATAAATGAGGCCAGTTTTCGGGGAAAACAACACAACATTTATGCGGCACCTAACTAGGTTAAAGGTCAGCACCAAAAACCGTTCTGTAGTACAATGACAGGGTAAATGTAGGTAAAAGGTTAGGTGACTATCCAGGCCTATATTGGGGTACATTACAAATCATAACAGTTTTAGAGCCTTCTCACAGCTTCCATTAGTTTGCTTAGTTGTCACTCATTTCCTTGCTTTTTATGCAGTAGCTTCCTTTCCTCTCCCTTCCTCTTCTTGTGTTTCTCTGTCCACTGAAGCATATCCCCTTTCCCATCCTTTTGATTGGCTGACTTGTACCCTGCTACAGCACTCTTTCATGGAACTCATTTTTTTCTTTATTGTTAAGCACTCCATGAGAGTGCATGTGTTTTCTAGCTCTCTCACTCTTGTGCTTCTCCCCAACCAAATACACGCCCTGTCCATCTTGTGCACCCTTCCTCTGCTCCGCCAAACTGGCTTCATTTTGTTTTTTATCACCCACCTCCCCATTCTTCATTGCTTCCTTCCTCCTGCTCCTCTGTACCTCCTCATGCATGTTAACTCTTTAAAAACACTACAAAACCAAAACTATGGCTACAACTCCAAGGCTGCAACTACAAGGCCAGGACTACACCACCAACAATTCCGTAGCACTACAACATACAGCATCAAAACCACAACATCATAGAGGGTTGCATTTCCTGATGTATTAGCAGTGGACAAAAGGAAAAGTTTCTTGGTACCATTCGAGTCCTCCACCTTTTGAACTTTTTCTCAAAATCTAACTTGTCTGACCCAAAATGTGCCCCTTGTAATGTAATAGTTTAATGAGAACTTTATTATGTTATGTTGATTTGTATAGCACACTAATCACCCTAGAGGGTATCCAGGCACTTAGGCAGGTGTGTAGATTTGTGTTCCCCAAGGTGCTTATACGAAGAGCCAGGTCTTCAGCTTCTTACAGAACTCAAGAAGTGAGGAGGAGGCTCTGATGTGTTGAGGGAGGTCGTTCCTCCCACATACAGGAATAACTTAACATCTAACGAAGCAGCTTTTTGTGTACCGATTAAGGCTCCTGGGTACTGGCACAGCCCCTCTCTGTACTGGGATATCCTCCCATAGAGTAACCCCTCGTGTACTGATTTAGCCTCCCATGTACTATAATAACCTCATTGTTATTGGAATAGCCTTTTTTTTCATTTACTGAATTGTATTTATGTGCTAGTATAGTCTCGCTTGTACTGGAATAGCCTCCTGTGGTCTGCACCAGTCTCTTGTATCCTGCTGTAACCTCCCTTGTACAGGACTAGCTTTTCATGTAGCAGATTTAATTTGTGTGTAGAGGAATGTCTTGTCTTTTACTGGTATGTACTGGAGTACAGTACCTGTACTCTACCTGTACTAGAATAGCGTCTGGTGATCTGCGGTAGTGTACCATTGATTTCTATGTAATGGAATAACCTCCTGTGTACTGCAGTGGTCTCCTTCTGTTAGTGTAGTAGCACTACATGTTCTGGACTCGCCTCCTGTGTACTCCAGTCGTCTCCCATGGCATTCTGTGCACTGGAATAGGCTCCTGTGCACTCCAGTATTCTCCCATGGCATTCTGTGTACTGTTATAGCCTCCTGTGTACTGTAGTATTCTCCCATTACTCCTGTATCATTCTGGATACTGGAATAGCCTCCTGTGTGCTGCAGTAGTCTCCCATGGCATTCTGTGCACTGGAATAGCCTCCTGTGTACTGTAGTAGTCTCCAATAGCATTTTGTGCACTGGAATAGCCTCCTGTGCACTCCAGTAGTCTCCCATAGTCTCCCATAGCATTCTGTGCACTTGAATATCATCCTATGTACCGCGGTCGTCTCCCATAGCATTCTGTGCACTGGAATAGCCACCTGTGTACTGTAGTAGTCTCCCATGGCATTCCGTGCACTGGAATAGCCTCCTATGTACTCCAGTAGTCTCCCACAGCATTCTGTGCCCTGGAATAGCCTCCTGTGTACTAAAGTAGTCTCCCATGGCATTCTGTGCACTGGAATAGCATCCTATGTACTGCAGTCATCTCCCATAACATTCTGTGCACTGGAATAGCCTCCTGTGTACTCCACTCGTCTCCCATAGCATTCTGTGCACTGGAATAGCCTCCTGTGTACTCCAGTCGTCTCCCGTAGCATTATGTGCACTGGAATAGCCTCCTGTGTATTCCAGTCGTCTCCCATAGCATTCTGCACTGCATAGCCTCCTGTGTACTCCAGTAGACTCCCACAGCATTCTGTGCACTGGAATAGCCTCCTGTGTGCTGTAGTAGTCTCCCACAGCATTTTGTGCACTGGAATAGCCTCCTGCGTACTGTAGTAGTCTCCCATGGCATTCTGTGCACTGGAATAGCCTCCTGTGTACTCCAGTAGTCTCCCATACCATTCTGTGCACTGGAATAGTACCCTATGTACCGCAGTCGTCTCCCATAGCATTCTGTGCACTGGAATAGCCTCCTGTGTACTCCAGTATTCTCCCATAGCATCCTGTGCACTGGAATAGCCTCCTGTGTACTCCAGTAGTCTCTCATAGCATTCTGTGCACTGGAATAGCATCCTGTGTACTGCAGTGGTTTCCCTTTACTACCATAGTATCCTGTGTATTGGAACAGCATCCTATGTACTGCAGTATTCTCCCATAGCACTCTGTGCACTGGAATAGCCTCCTGTGTACTCCAGTATTCTCCCATGGCATTCTGTGCACTGGAATAGCCTCCTGTGTACTCCAGTATTCTCCCATAGCATTCTGTGCACTGGAATAGCCTCCTGTGTACTCCAGTATTCTCCCATAGCATTCTGTGCACTGGAATAGCCTCCTGTGTACTCCAGTATTCTCCCATAGCATTCTGTGCACTGGAATAGCCTCCTGTGTACTGCAGTATTCTCCCATAGCATTCTGTGCACTCCTGTGTACTGCAGTGGGCTCCCATTGATACCATAGTAACCAGTGTTACTTCAAACCCCCCACTTCAAATAATCATACTGTGGATACTTGTATGTGTTAGTAAGGCCTGTCTGACCAGAACACTATGTTTGGCAATCATGTGTTTGATTGCTTTTAAGATTACAGAACTTAACTGCAATGTTTAAATAAGTCTAGACATATTAAAACATTGCCAATTTATTAAAATAATTGTGACAAATTCTGAGGATGTCATTCAAAAATCAAAGAGGGAGTGAAGAGGTAGTGCTCGAAAGAGCATAAGAGGTGGATACGTCCTCCTCTAGTCAATAGCTGTCAAACAAAGGGATCCACCCCTGTGGAAAAGTAAGGTAGTGTTCTTCCAATCTAGTGTGTCTCCTAAAATGATGGAAAGCACACAGCTTTGTTAAAATACCCCTCACCCACCAAAAGGGCCCTTGGTGGCATGCTTCATCATCGGGGTCTTCCCATCCCGCTGCGGGACGTGGTGTGCTGCGACCTACGACTACGTGGGAGCGCTGATTTTGTAACAATACTATGTGTGGTGTAGGAGTGTGAGTGGAAGGGTCAAGAGTGAGTGAAAGTGATGTATGATTAAAAAATACCTGGCTCTACGGAAAAATAATTTACTGGTCCTTTGAGCTGATATTATTAAAAGTGGGGAATAAGACGGAGGTACTAAGCTTTAATGGGCAGTACTTCCTGTGTCAACATGTTTCGAAGCCCTCCCTGGCTTCTCATCAGGACCTAAAAGAGATCCCTTCTACACTCAAAATTTACAAGAATGAAACGTGTGATATTATGAGGTAAATACTACGTGGAGCACATAACATTATACATGCATTGTATTCTATACCCCAATAGGTATTTTGGCTGATATGGCTTTTTTAATTAGCCCATTAATTGCCTCATGAGCCTGCAAAACGAGAGGGAAGGAGCACCCATAGTCAGACAGTCTTCAAGGTTACCTCCTCGCGGCTCCGTGGAACCAAACCGCGGAGCCGCGCGGAGGTAGTAGCCAGTCGAGGAGGTAGTAGCCAGGCGAGGAGGTAACCTTGAAGACTGTCTGACTATGGGTGCTCCTTCCCTCTCGTTTTGCAGGCTCATGAGGCAATTAATGGGCTAATTAAAAAAGCCATATCAGCCAAAATACCTATTGGGGTATAGTATACAATGCATGTATAATGTTATGTGCGCCACGTAGTATTTACCTCATAATATCACACGTTTCATTCTTGTAAATTTTGAGTGTAGAAGGGATCTCTTTTAGGTCCTGATGAGAAGCCAGGGGAGGGCTTCGAATGTCGACACAGGAAGTACTGCCCATTGAAGCTTATTACCTCCGTCTTATTCCCCACTTTTAATAATATCAGCTCAAAGGAACATTAAATTATTTTTCCGTAGAGCCAGGTATTTTAATCATACATCACTTTCACTCAGTCTTGACCCTTCCACTCACACTCCTACACCACACATAGTATTGTTACAAAATCAGTGCTCCCACGTAGTCGTAGGTCGCAGCACGCCCCGTCCCGCAGCGGGACGGGAAGACCCTGATGTTGAAGCATGCCACCAAGGGCCCTTTTGGTGGGTGAGGGGTATTTTAACAAAGCCAAATTCTGAGGATGCCCTGATTATTTTTTTCACTGCAGGGGCTCAGTATTAAAAAGTTTGAAGACCACTGCTCTAGATTATGGTTCTGGGTTTTTCTTGGTTTCAGGGTCTGTTATCTAATGAAAGAACAGAGTCTGGGTAGGGGGCGCTAATGCTTGTTTGGAGTCAGATTGATTACATCCATTTAGGGAACATGGCAACTTATGAAGCTATGTTGAAGTCGCCTTATATGCTATCTCAGCCCACAGAGCACATTTCCAAACTTTGTAAGGAACACCTTAGGTGGCCTTCGTCGCGGGAGGTAGCCTGTGGCTGCCAAATGAGTGCGGAGTGGCCTGCTGAGATTGGCTTTGAGCCAAATGGGGGTTATCCAAAAGAAATGGAAACCCTAAATGTTGTCTGATACACAGCGTAGATACCTCTTGAACCACTCGCTGCATCCTCAACCCCTCCCCGGCTCCTTCGACTCCAAATCCTATCTGCACATTCGATGCTGTGTAACCGACAGCCAGGCCACTCTGTACACCCCATCAACTCTATCCCTGGGCTAGTCCCACCTTCCTGTGTTCAGATTCTGTCCCCCTGTCATATCGTGATGCATTCTAGCCGACACCACCCAGCCTCCCCCCCCCCCAATATTATATAGCGCTGTATTGCTTTGTAGCTAGATTTGAGCTTTATGAGCCCAGTTCACAGTTAAGTGCATCTACAGGTCCCCACCTCTCATTGGGGTAATTTACCACTTTCAGGAATTCAGAAGGTTTCCTAGAAGCAGACTCCAGGCAGAAACACCTTAGTGAATTCCTGTTCGTGACAATGCAGAGGGATTTTTGTATTCATAACTATCAGGGCTTTAAGTGGGCCGGGTCCCGCCGGTGCTCAGCACCGGCAGTTCTAAAAAGCAGGTGCTGAGATGGGTCTCTATTTTTGCCCTCCGGATGAAAAAAAAAATTCTTAACTCTGCAGCAGTGCCACCCTTCACTGCCTTTGATGTAACTTCAAAGAGACTCGGTATAGTTCTTTCACAGTCTCATCATTTCAGAACAGAAGCATTTTCAATATTATTTACAACGAAGCCATTCTTATGCAACTAACAACCATTGGCAAAGCCAATATCCCTGACTTGTTGTAGGTGTAATGTTGCTTGTTGTATTATATATCTGTATACGAAAGAAGCAGCAAAGTACCAGACGAGCGACACACTATGCTAAGCACAGATTTTTAGCTTAGATGTTTTTAAGCCACGCCCTTAATTACATCGACCACGCCCCTTTGAGAGACCCCCCCCCCCCCAGTTTATTCATCCCACTTAAAGCCCTGATAACTGTACATGTTGTGCAGTTAGGCGAACTGCAATCCCATCACCTTTGTGCTGCAACACAATTTCTTTCCTCCGTGTCAGAATATTTCCCCTCTGGACATTTCCCTTCAAACACCCCAGCAGTTTTGGGGATGGGGGTTTCCTTATCAATCCTACCCCGGAAAGAGATTTACTCCTTCTCAGACTTGTGTGTGAACGACCGTGCTTAATTTGTACAGGTGGTTGCAGGTGGTGGGCGCCGGCTCTCATTTTTGAGGACAGGGACTTATTTTTTATCCTTAACCTTTGACCCAGAACAGGAGAGACAAAGGCAGAAAAGGGAGAAAGCGAACCCTAGGAGAACTGTGAAAAAGAGAGAAGCAGGGATGAAAAATGACGTGAAAGTGGGAGATAAAGACACAGGAAGTGATGGATTCTGGAAGAGAGGGGACATGAGGTGGATTGAAGAGGCCAGGCAGCCTTGGTATTGGGCAACCCTTGCATTCCATAACTCCTTGCATTCCATAACTGTGACGTGTCTGAAGAAAATCTTCAGGGACACACACTTATTTTTAAAGAAACACGACACCCATACACTTACCTTTCACCCTTAATGCAAACTGCACGCTCAAGACTGTAAGGAAAGATTTTGGTCAGGCAAAGGACACGTCATTGATTTGTGGGGGGCGTATAAAAAAGGGCAGGATGTTACTTCGCCGCCCTGTGCACTCCTCGTGACCTCCATAGGAAGCTTTGGGGCCTGTGAGAACCTGCGAACCTTCCCCGGACTTTTCCCTTCTGTTGTTGTAAATATGACGCGCCTGTAATTAAAAGAAGAAAAATGGCGGCACTTCAAATGGACGTGCCCTCGCGCCTCGGGGAACCCATTACAGTACAAATTACCCCGAGATGCTTCCGAAGGGACCGCGTTCCCACTGTTGGAACCGGAGGGGGGAGCGCACTGACCGGTGCGGTGGACAAGGGTCTTTCTTTAAAAAAAAAAAAAAAAAGTTCCACCCTGGACATGAAAGTGAAGCCAGCAATTGGAAGCAATTTGTGCGCCCGTTTGATGATTGCATTAATTGTGGCACCCACAAACAGTCCTTGGGAAAGTAGTTTTGTTTTCGTGCATTCTTTGCTGATTGCTGGCAGTGAAAGCCAACTCGCAGAACGGCCTTGCAGCTGGGGGGCGAGGGGGGGGCTTACTGCTTAAGTGACTTTGTACATACATGAAAGGGTCGGGCCCAGAGTGACGTGGGAGTTTTTTAAATGCTGCCTTTCACCCGCACTTCACCTTGCCCGGCTTCTCGAATAAAAACGACCACTGTGCTCGCCCTGCGACTCTGTCCCGCCAGTGACCAGAAAGTTATCTGATCTGGCCTTGGCGTGCATAGAGAGCATAGGCATGGGCGCAGGAGGAGGGCCAAGGGCATCCTTCCATGATCTCAGCTCGCCCCTGCGACCCAACTCTTGCCATCCGCTAACTCTGCTGCCGCCACGTGCTGCGTTGTGGCCTTAATGCCACAAAATGGCCGCCACAAGTGGCCAATGACACAAAATGGCTGCAGCCAGTGGCCAATGCACAAAATGGCCGCTGCCAGTGTCCATGTTGTGGCAGCCACTGCTCCTATTACCCAACACTTTTGCTTATTACCTGAGGACGGATAATCGTTCCTTCCTTACGGACCAAAATAAAAACACTGCTGGAAGCAGATTTTGGGTATCTTTATTGATTTGCTGATACTGGCAGTGTCTAATGTGTGAAGATATCGACTGTTAGTTCTTGAACATGGGAACTTGCTTCTTGTTCCCCAAAATGTAAATATGGTTTGGTTGAAAGCCGTGTTTGGCCACCTGTCAGGCGCAAGGGGTTTGATAAACCTATCTGTTTAATCACTTAAGCTTCTGTCCAGCCTTGCGTTGTGCACTGGTGCATTAGCCTGTGGTTGTGAAAGTGCAAGCCAGGCATAACAGGCACCAGAGCAGAGCGCTGTACATAGGGAGGTGCACCAAGTATAGGAGAAGGGAGCAGTGCATTTCAAATCAAAAACCTCTGAAGCAGTCTCAGTTAGACAATCCTGTAATAACTTAATTTCATCATACTAAGCACCACAGTTTTTGCCTTTTTTAAGCACTTTAACAGCGAAAGCTATTAATCGTTTTGATGGTACTCAATTTACCAAATTCATTAGGATGGCTGGCTTGACTTCGGCAGGATACAAACTCATGACCCTGCAGATATTGTGAGTGTACGCTCTATTCGCTACACCATCTTGCCGGCACAGAGCATTGGAGTGGTAGCAGGAGGCAGGTGGCGTAAAGGAATAGAATCCTGCACTACTAGAAGGGAGGAAGAAAATTCCAAAGGTTGAAGGGAAATTTCAGTCGGCAAATAAAACGTAGGTGAACCGCAGTTTTGCCCCAGATGCACAAAGAGTAAACAGCGTGAAGGAAATTAGATACAACTGGAATATAGTGAGGGAAGCCCATGGACCATGAAGGCTACCACCCAGGAAGCCATGGGGGACTTCTGAGAGATACACCGGAGGCTGAAGGATCTCAAGTGTGTCTCCCCCCCGCCCTCCCCCCCCACAGGAGCTAGTAACTCTCCTGGGTAGGTCGTAGTGTGGGCTATGAAGCATGGCCCCCACTGTGGAGCCCCGGAATGACTCGCAGTCGGCACCCAACAGAAATCCATCTGCAACACCTACAAGGCCCTCAGGATCACAAACCTGCTGACCATCGACTTAAGCATAATGTGCACTTTCCATTCTGCCGGCATCATTTTGTTGAGATATTTGTACTTTCCTTTAGTAATAATATGAAACATTTATATGTGTTAGAACCCTCAGGAATGTAGTAATGTTTTGTTGTCACCTATACATCATCAAAG
Source organism: Calotriton arnoldi (assembly GCA_963921515.1). Lineage (NCBI taxonomy): Eukaryota > Metazoa > Chordata > Amphibia > Caudata > Salamandridae > Calotriton > Calotriton arnoldi. The sequence continues at coordinate 1,620,433 of CAWUFW010003351.1, forward strand.
GTGCCACTAGTTACAAATACAAAGTGACCTACATTTGCAGTTAGAGGAAGGAACAGTAAACACAGATCACCATGTAAAAGGAATTAACAACACTTCGTCAAACGTACGTCCATGTCGAGTCAAAGTGTGTAATTGATGGCATAGTGCTTGCTCCAAGTCGAATAAGTAATAGCATGTATTTTGTGCATTCTTCATCTAAACTTTATCAAGGTTATTTGGGGGTGCTGCAGCATCCCCCACACCACTACCTCCAGCGCCACAGTCCTGCACCCCTCTTTAGGGCACACTGTATGAAAATATTCAAATCTAATCCTGGGCCCCTCTTTTTCTCCATTGCCAAGGGCCTCCCGTACAAGATGTCTGAAATAATCCTCCAGTTCCTTCACAAAGTCTCTATCTGCTGGATGCTACCAGACAGCCGGCCTACAGGATGTATGTTCTGTGCCTTACCCTAATACGGTCTGTACATTTTCTATAACAACTTCCCCTTGTCAGGACCCATACCTATGTCTCCCTTTGCAGCCTGCACGTGCCCTCACATACAGTAACCCTCTGCTCTTTCTCTTGCTTGTGGAACCAAGCACGCGCTGCTTTTCATTTACTGACGTCTTTTCTATTCGTAAATAAATAACAGAGCCCCCCCCTTATGGGATCGTACAGAGAAGGCATTGCTTGATGACCAAGTTGCAAGGGAATGAAGGCAGTCGCCAGTAAAAGCTCCCACTCAAGGAGCTTCCTAAAGACGAGAAAAGAACGGTTCTCTTCACGAGACCCGCGTCACTAACGGTCACCAACAGTAGGCATTCTAGAATGTGCTTTGCCTGGTGATGTCAGCGTGAGTTTTGAGACCTACTGTGGCGTCATTCAGCCGATGGCCCTTTAAACAGGACGGTTTTAGGTGCCTTCTTTTCTCTGACAAGGGCAGGCTCCATTCCAAGATCAAGGGCTCGAGGGCTAGAACTTTGGGGAGAGCGCCCTGAGATAGATTAATTGAGAGTGTGTGACAGTAGTACAAAGGGATACCTTTTACATCAAGCAAAAAGTGACAGTTGTCCCGCTCCAGAAGTGTTGTCACTTCCGTTACCGGGACTTATGACTTTTTGAAGCTTGAGGTCTCTGGGCATATGGTCATGGGTGTGAGTTCCAGGGGCCCTAATGCAAGCAAGGCAATGGGCCCCCAGTGTCATGGTTGGGTAGTAAATGGCATACATAATTAACTTCACATTCATGGGCCCGGGGCTACTTGAAATGCTCCACTACTGGTCAATGGCTCCCGGATCGGGCCTTCTTCCCTGTGGAGGTCACAAATGATAAGGTAACGTGTACATATAGACTTCTTTCTCAGTAAGGCAGACCGTCATGAGGACGCGACACACATCAATATAAAAAGAACGTCCGGTCCTAATCCAAGAATAGAGGGAGGGTACTTTAGCCTTCGGGCTGACAAGTTGTAAGTTACTTTCAGCGACAGCGATATCTGGCACTCCCTTTCCAATAAGCATTTTCTTTGGTTTGGCTTGAAGTACATTGTCATGCTAAACAAATTGATTCCGCACGGTACAAGTAGGTTAATTCATTTTAAATCTAAAATCAAAGTCGGCCTATTTTAATCGTCTTGTTAGTGTGGCACCAGAGGGAATTTGCGCACCAACAGTCGCTAACCTAAAACTGCATTTTAGATCCTCTCAAGGGCTTCTTTAGATCTCCACAAAGAGTTAATTGAAGATATCCTGCCTGTCTCCCAGGATGCTTTGAACCTCCTGGCCATTCTCATCTCCACTTTTACCATACATTCACGAATACAAATTTGCTGTTCAGATCTGTGAGGTAAATCGTCAGATATAGCAACACTTATTTCTAAATTTTGTGACAGGAAAAATAAACTCCAGATGCACACAAACGTGAAAATGATGGAAAAGTATAACAGTGAAATGTAATAAAGTCTATTTTTTATGTAAAAATATTTTAATGTGTACTCTAAATGTAAAATAGTTTCACATATTATTAACCTCTAATTAATAAAATAAAATGTTACAGCACAATAGCTTTTCAAATGAAATGTGTATTAAATAACAAAATCATTTACATTTAATTAATTTATGCATATTGATTTCTAAATAATAATTTAAAACATTTTCACTCTCACTAACATTTGTATTTGTATGTAATTGTTAATAAATATGGTGGAAGGTTATGGATTTCATTAATGTAATGATGTTTTAAATTTTAGAAAAAAGTTTAAATGCTTACTTTTTAAAAATGTTGTTTATTATTACATTTTTAAAAGTCATGCAATGAGTTCAATAGGGATGAGATGCCCACCTTTTTAATCCAGTATTTGAACCATGTTTAAACCAAGTACCTCCATTCAAACGGTAACTGCGTGCAATACCTGCTTCGCCCCATTGCGCTGCAGCACTACTAAACCACGAGGGAACCTTTTTATTAGGTTCCACCAGGCTGCACAACCACATAATTGCTTGAATCCAATGAACTAAATCCTTATAATTCAATCTGCTTTCTTCATTTGTTTCACCTTTAATTTTCATCCAACTTTTTTTCGTTCAATTCATTATATTCAATCCATGCTTAACATTGATGTTCGAAAAAGGCTCAGAATTCCATGTCATGATTTATTTTGTCAAACCCAATGCATTTCGGGAATGAATTCCCTTCATCAGGGGCATCTAAAAGTACAAGCAAAAATATTTTTAAAGAAAAAACATGTCTATCAACATAATGTTTCACTGAAATCTGAACAACATATAAAAATAATAATGATGATTTTGATAATTTTAGCAATAGGCCTATGGACAAAGTGCTAAAAATTAATCTGACATATGTCGAAAAGCTACCACTTACAAGCCGTACTCAGTCAATTCTATACCCACGTTGTTAACATATATTGAATGTAACACGATAACACCATGATTTTCAGTAAATCAACCCCTTGTAAACGATAGACAGTACCACTTATTTTAAAGACGCAAGCATTTATATAAACTTCAGAACGCTTACCACGACATGCTGCTACATCATAAAAAACGATTTCAAAATGATTGATTTAAAATCCATGACTTCATATTTCTGTTCTCCAGCGCGCCAAGGCACGCGTGTCTCGTTTAAATGCAAACTGAGTTTGATGCTGCAGAAACTACTTTAGTAAGATTCCGCCCTTCTTAACACCCTACAGGTGATTAATTGCGTATGCTTGTGTCAAGACCCTGAACTCCCTCTCACCACAACCATGTGAATTACACTCTTTGGCTCTTGCCACCGTTTTACAATCAGTACTACTACAAATCCCACAATGCAATATATCAATTCTCTCCCATCAGGTATATATCGCAAACTCCGTTACTTTTCGATTTTCCCTTCGTGTCGCCACTCTTTTACAAGCCACTTTGTGTCCATTTTTGTATTAGCCTTATCCATCCTTCAAAAAGTAATAATTTGCAAAGATTTTCAGTGTTACTATTTCCATGCGATACTTGTGAACTTTGCTTGTCCATGATTAACCAACACGGCAGCGAACCCGGCTTCTGAGTTATTCATCTTCAACTATTTATCAAATTATTTGCTTATCCTGTCTGTTCATTCCATTTTAATCATGAGTGCAATCTCATTGGAGATGAAAAAAATTCATGCAATGAGTTCAATAGGGATGAGATGCACACCTTTTTAATCCAGTATTTGAACCATGTTTAAACCAAGTACCTCCATTCAAACGGTTACCGTTGGAATGAACAGACAGGATAAGCAAATAATTTGATAAATAGTTGAAAATGAATAACTCAGAAGCCGGGTTCCTGCCGTGTTGGTTAATCATGGACAAGCAAAGTTCACAAGTATCGCATGGAAATAGTAACACTGAAAATCTTTGCAAATTATTACTTTTGAAGGATGGATAAGGCTAATACAAAAATGGACACAAAGTGGCTTGTAAAAGAGTGGCGACACGAAGGGAAAATCGAAAAATAATGGGGTTTGCGATACATACCTGATGGGAGAGAATTGATATATTGCATTGTGGGATTTGTAGTAGTACTGATTGTAAAACGGTGGCAAGAGCCAAAGAGTGTAATTCACATGGTTGTGGTGAGAGGGAGATCTGAAAGAGACACGTTAGTGACAGATTCCTTACCTTAGAATATCCCCAGGCGTCAGGCTGGATCCGGAAAGTTTTTTGCGTAGCAGTACCCTTGCGCGTCGGTAGGCGGCGTCGTGCGGCTCCGCGTCCGTCGTCGGCGTCGTGATCGCCGGGATGACGTCGCGGGCAGTACTTAGGCGCCGCCCCTGCGCGCTGACGTCAGTTCTTCTTTTTCCGCGCCAGTAAGCGCAGATCCGGGAAGAGCAGTGCCTAGTCACTTTTTGACTATCTTTTTTGTGAAATTTTTCACTGTTTTCTTCAACGAGTCTTCACGACTCCTAAGGTGTCGTAGGGATGCCCGGCTTTAAGCCCTGCGAGGAATGTGGTCGTATGATGTCCATCACGGACCCCCACCTCGAGTGTCTCTTCTGTCTCGGCCGAGACCACGACACGAAGTCGTGCCCTGACTGCCGGAAACTTCATCCGAAGGCTTTGCGAGAGCGGTCTCGAAAGGTCCTTGAAGTCCGGCAGTCGGCTCCGCGCCGCACCAAGCCCCGGTCCCGGGAGAGGTCGAGGGCCGGACGCGGAGTCCCCGCCGTTCGTCGGAATCCAAGTCTTCGCGCTCCTCCGGTAAGTCGAAGCACAAGAAGTCTAAGCGGCGTCATCGCTCTAAGACTTCGCCTCGCCGGTCGCGCGACTCGGCTGAGGTCCCTGTCGGCACCGTCCCCGCCGCCCCGGACGTGCCTGTCGAGTTGCCCCCGCATTACCCGTCCTACGTTCGGGGGCGACTCCGGCCGAGCTACAGAAATTCCTGTCGGCCATGGCCCGCCTCTTCGGGCCTCAAGGTCCCTCCGGTGCGCCTTCGGGCCCCGCGGGCCCTGATGGGGTTGCTCCGGCGTCGCCGTCGACTCCGGTCCCGGCGTCGCCTGTCCCACCAGCCTTCGTCCCGGCCTCGGCTCCGGCCCCGGCCTCGACCCCGGTTCCGGTGGTGCCGCAACCCCCATCGACGCCGGTTGACCTAACCACGCCTCCGCCGACGCCGATGTCCCCGGTGCCGTTTCCGACGCCGTCCGGGGCTCCGGGCGGCGTCGTTCCCCGGTTCTCCCCGGGTCCGGACATGGAGCCGGACCGGCGTCGCCCGACGCCGGTTCCGGCGCCGATGAGACCTTGGGTCCCTTATGTCCCTCCTCCTCCATCTTTTCAACCTGAGGAGGACCAGGAGAGCTGGGAGGGGTCTGACGACCCTCTCACACAACAGTGCGAGTTTGACCCGGACTGGGTTGAGGAACTTGGGGATGCCAGTGGGCTGGATACCTCCCCCGACTCTGGCATGCTGTCTCCTCCCGTGGCAACGGAGGAGGGGGCTAATTTTGCAACGGTGTTGCGTAGAGCTGCTGGAGCCTTAAATCTCCAGTTGCCTACAGTGGCCGTCAGGACTAACCTCCTGACTGAAGTGCTTCAGCCGGCGGCCTCCTCTTCGGAGCCTGTGCTGCCGTTCAACGATGCACTCATGGACGTTCTTTTGGGTGCCTGGTCCAAACCCACCACAGGGGCTCCTGTGGATAGGAACGTGGCCCGACGCCATCGCCCGGCTCCGGGCGACCCCCTGTTTCTCTCCCAACACCCCACCCCTGAGAGCTTGGTTGTCCAAGCCTCTGCCTCCCAAACAGCCTTCCCTACCGCCCCTCCGGATAGGGAATCCAAGCGCCTGGATCACTTTGGGAAGAAGGCTTTCTCTTCCTCCAGTGCTGGCTTGCGGTCTGTTAATACCGCTTGCCTCTTGGGCCGATACACCCACTCCCTGTGGGATTCGGTGGCTGATGTTTTGCCGCAGTGTTCTGAGGAGGTCCAGACACTGCTTACCCGCGCTATTGCGGAAGGGCGTGATGCGGCTAAATATACCATCCGCTGTGGCCTTGATACCGCCGACTCGCTGGGCAGATCGCTTGCAATGACGGTGGCGCTGCGTCGCCACGCCTGGCTGAGAACCACTGGTTTTTCAGGGGATGTCCAGAATACTCTCATGGACATGCCCTTTGATGGAGTCGGTCTTTTTGGTTCGAAGGCAGACCATGCGCTGGAGCGTTTCAAGGACTCACGGGCTACTGCTAAGTCCCTGGGCCTTGCTGTTGTGCGCCCTCCGCAAACGTCTGCTTTTCGCCCCTTTCGTGGCCACGGAAGGGGCGCCCAGTCACGTCCACAGCCCGGCCAACGGCCCGCGCAGCAAGTGCCTTCGCGTGGCCGAGGACGTGGATACCGCCGTGGCGGTTCGGGCAACCAGCGTGCGGGTCAGGCCACCACCTCCAACCCGTCCGCGGCCTCCAAGCCCTCCTAGTCCCTCCTTTCAGGTGCACAGCACGCCAGTCGAGGGCAGGGTCCGCCATCACCTTCACCACTGGCGTCCCATCACCTCGGACAAGTGGGTCTTGGACATTGTCCGAAGGGGCTACTCCCTCCCCTTCGAGACCACCCCCCAGCCATGCCACCTCAATTCCACCGCATGTCAGGGGATCACTTGGTGCTTCTACAGAAGGAAGTCACGGCCCTCTTGGCCAAGAGGGCCATCGAGCATGTTCCGACCCCAGAAGTAGGGCGTGGTTGCTACTCCCACTACTTTCTGGTGCCCAAAAAGGACAAGGAGGACATGCGTCCTATCTTGGACCTCCGGAACGTCAATCGCTTCCTCCGGAAGGAGAAGTTCAAGATGCTCACCCTAGCTCAGGTCTTGACTGCCCTCGACCCCGGAGACTGGTTGGTAGCGTTGGACTTGCAGGACGCCTATTTCCACATCCCCGTCCTGCCGGCCCACCGGCGTTACCTTCGGTTCACGGTAGGCCTCGAGCATTTTCAGTTCACCGTGCTCCCCTTTGACCTTACCAGTGCCCCTCGGGTGTTCACGAAAGTGATGGCGGTGGTCGCAGCTCATCTGCGCCGGGCAGGGGTTTCAGTCTTCCCCTACCTCGACGACTGGCTGCTGAAGGCGGGCTCGTCCCAGGCAGTCGTCTCCCACCTCCAGACTACGGCCCAACTCCTGCACTCGCTGGGGTTCTCCATCAATGTGCCAAAGTCGCATCTGATTCCTTCTCCACAGCTCCTTTTCATCGGAGCAGTTCTGGACACGACGCAGTTTCGGGCCTATCCTCCCGAACGGCGAGTCCGGGATATTCAGGCTATGATTCCGATCTTTCAGCCTTTATCCTGGGTTTCGGTACGGATGACCCTGAGGCTGCTGGGCCTCATGGCCTCCTGCATCCTGCTGGTCACTCATGCCAGATGGCATATGCGGGCTCTGCAGTGGGACCTGAAGTTCCAGTGGGCGCAGCACCAGGGCGACCTGTCCGATCACGTCCAGATCTCGGAGGGGACTGCAAAACAGTTGCAGTGGTGGCTCTCGAACCGGCAATGGGTCATGGGCAGATCCCTCTCCCTTCCCCAGCCAGAGCACACAGTTGTGACGGACGCGTCCCTTCTGGGATGGGGCGGTCACATGGGAGAGGCGGAGATCAGAGGCCTCTGGTCTCCGGCGGAGTCCCGGCTCCATATCAACCTTCTGGAGCTCCGGGCGATCCGACTTGCACTCAAGGCATTCCTTCCCTCTGTCAAAGGGAAGGTAGTGCAGGTGTTCACAGACAACACCACCGCCATGTGGTACTGCAACAAACAAGGCGGGGTGGGGTCGTGGACCCTTTGTCAGGAGGCTCTGCGCCTCTGGACATGGCTGGAACATCAGGGCATGTTCCTGGTGGTTCAACACCTGGCAGGTTCCCTGAACGCCAGGGCGGACGAACTCAGCCGCAGGTGCATGATGGATCACGAATGGCGTCTTCACTCGGAAGTGGCGCAAGGACTCTTTCTACAGTGGGGAGAGCCTTGGTTAGAAGAACGCGCAATGTCATCAGTTCTGCGCGTTGGAATTTCCAAGGCGGCACTCGCTCGGCGACGCTTTTCGTCACGAGTGGAGTTGCGGTCTATTGTACGCCTTTCCGCCTATACCACTTCTACCCAGAGTGTTGAAGAAGATTCGGCACGACCGGGCCCAAGTCATTCTTGTGGCTCCGGACTGGGCTCGAAGAGTTTGGTATCCCGAGCTACTCAATATGAGCGTAGATCCCCCGATCCGTCTGCCTCTTCGGGAGGATCTTCTGTCGCAGCAGCAGGGGACGGTCCTCCACCCCAACCTGTCCAGTCTACACCTGCTTGCGTGGAGATTGAGCGGCGGCAGTTGATTCCTTTCGACTTGCCTCCCGAAGTTTGTGATGTGATTCTGGCAGCCAGGCGTCCCTCCACTAAGGTGGTATACGCCTGCAGGTGGAACAAATTTGTGGCATGGTGCACAGCAAAGGCTGTGAATCCCCTTTCTGCCCCTCTTTCTGAGGTCCTTCTGTTCCTTCTCTCTCTGGCCCAACAGGGTTCTGCCCTGGGTACCATCAAGGGTTATCTTTGTGCTATCTCAGCCTTCCTCAGGCTCCCTGATCAGCCCTCCCTTTTCAAGTCCCCTGTTGTTAACAGGTTCTTAAAAGGCATTACTCACCTCTTCCCTCCTGTTCCGTTTGTGATGCCTCAGTGGGACTTAAACTTGGTTCTTACCTTTTTAATGTGCGCTCCCTTTGAGCCTCTACATAACTGTCCTCTTCGTCTTCTGACTCTGAAGACAGCCTTTCTGGTGGCCATTCACCTCCGCTCGCCGGGTGAGTGAGCTCCAGGCTCTATCTTGCAAACCTCCCTTTCTGTCTGTTCATCCAGACAAGGTTGTTCTTCGGACGCGTCCGTCCTTCTTGCCAAAGGTGGTTACTGCTTTCCACATTGGGCAGACCATCACTTTGCCCACCTTCTTTCCGCCTCCGCATCCTTCCAGAGAGGAAGAGAGGCTCCACCGTCTGGACCCAAAACGTGCGCTCTCTTTCTATATTGACCGCACAAAACACTTCCGGGTGGATGACCAGCTCTTTGTTGGCTACGTGGGCGCCAAAAAGGTCGGGCGGTGCACAAGAGGACCATCTCCCGCTGGGTTACCTTGTGCATCAAGACCTGCTATTCTTTGGCTAAGAAGGAGCCTCCTGTTGGGCTGCGTGCCCATTCCACCAGGGCAACGGCTGCTACCACGGCCTTGGGCCGTGGTGTTCCGCTGCCGGTTATCTGTCAGGCAGCTACGTGGGCCTCGCTGCACACGTTTACAAAGCATTACTGCCTTGACAGTCAGGTCCGGAGGGACGGCTTCTTTGGCCGTTCTGCCCTCCAGGACTTCCTTGTCTGATCTTTGTTCGCAGACCCACCACCGGGGTTGGTATTGCTGGGGTATCTATTCTAAGGTAAGGAATCTGTCACTAACGTGTCTCTTTCAGATGCACAAGTTACTAACTTGTGTAACGATATATCTGTAAGAGACAGTAGTTAGTGACAGATTCCTACCGCCCACCCATCCTCCCGTTCTGCGAACTGATTTCTAGGGTTAAGGACATCCCTTTCAGGGCCCTAGTATTTTTCAGACACCTATGTCAGCTTCTTGCATGGCTCTGCGTTCCTGGCGCGGAAAGTCGTGTACAGAACTGACGTCAGCGCGCAGGGCGGCGCCTAAGTACTGCCCGCGACGTCATCCCGGCGATCACGACGCCGACGACGGACGCGGAGCCGCACGACGCCGCCTACCGACGCGCAAGGGTACTGCTACGCAAAAAACTTTCCGGATCCAGCCTGACGCCTGGGGATATTCTAAGGTAAGGAATCTGTCACTAACTACTGTCTCTTACAGATATATCGTTACACAAGTTAGTAACTTGTGCTTCAGGGTCTTGACACAAGCATACGCAATTAATCACCTGTAGGGTGTTAAGAAGGGCGGAATCTTACTAAAGTAGTTTCTGCAGCATCAAACTCAGTTTGCATTTAAACGAGACACGCGTGCCTCGGCGCGCTGGAGAACAGAAATATGAAGTCATGGATTTTAAATCAATCATTTTGAAATCGTTTTTTATGATGTAGCAGCATGTCGTGGTAAGCGTTCTGAAGTTTATATAAATGCTTGCGTCTTTAAAATAAGTGGTACTGTCTTTATCGTTTACAAGGGGTTGATTTACTGAAAATCATGGTGTTATCGTGTTACATTCAATATATGTTAACAACGTGGGTATAGAATTGACTGAGTACGGCTTGTAAGTGGTAGCTTTTCGACATATGTCAGATTAATTTTTAGCACTTTGTCCATAGGCCTATTGCTAAAATTATCAAAATCATCATTATTATTTTTATATGTTGTTCAGATTTCAGTGAAACATTATGTTGATAGACATGTTTTTCTTTAAAAATATTTTTGCTTGTACTTTTAGATGCCCCTGATGAAGGGAATTCATTCCCGAAATGCATTGGGTTTGACAAAATAAATCATGACATGGAATTCTGAGCCTTTTTCGAACATCAATGTTAAGCATGGATTGAATATAATGAATTGAAAGAAAAAAAGTTGGATGAAAATTAAAGGTGAAACAAATGAAGAAAGCAGATTGAATTATAAGGATTTAGTTCATTGGATTCAAGCAATTATGTGGTTGTGCAGCCTGGTGGAACCTAATAAAAGGTTCCCTCGTGGTTTTTAAAAGTCAACCATTAAATATTATTGCTATGACTGTGATTAACTTCGCTCATTTTTAGCTGAGGTTGAGGTTGTGTGAGGCGAGGTCGTGATCAATGTCACAGTAAACATAACGCCGCCCTCCGGGAGCGCAAGACGATGACTTTTTAAGCGATATTTTTTTTCGTACGAAGGAATCTTTTTATTATTGTAAATATATAAAGTTATGGGGCCTCAAATAAAATTACCCCACAATAACTGCTGCAATATTTTCTTGTGATTTACCGTTCTTTAAGTTCATTTCTCGGATACCAGCAAACAAAGAAACGATTTGCTTTTTCAGTGTCAAGCAGGCAAGCTCCTCGTTGTGAGCTGGTGAAGGTGTGGGCGCTTGAGAACACGTCACTGTGGGATCTAATCCACGGTTGCACTTTCTCGCAGACAAATGCCCTGTGCTCCCCTTTAAACACCTGCGAAGGGGCGGGGTAAAAAGATATGCGGTGTTACCTTTCTGTGCTTAAAAAAATGGTTCTAAAGAGCTTCTGTCCGGGAGTGGAGAGGTTGGACGAACGGGGTTCGTTCAGGAGCCCTTTGGAAGGTTTGCTGTCGCACCCCAAGTCTGGAGTGCACGGGGGTTCAGAGCAGCAAAGAGGGGAGCGAGCCAACAAATGAGCAGGGAGAGCCAAGCCAAGAGTGGCTCTAAGAGCCGAACTTTGAAAATATTTGACATGTAAATTGTGCAACAAATATCATGTTGGAAAATGATAGTGTATTGAAATTTCATTTTTTTTTAATTTCTTTACCACAAGGAAGAGTTTCACCATAGTGTACCAGGTTATATCACTACATTGAGGCGTTTATTAATAGTGAGAATGTCCTGCCCCGCCCTGATGGCTCTGCTGTTACCTAGATTAAGAGGCACGTTAGTTGTCTTGTGTTCTCTGTATATGGCCTCAGTTATTATACATTGAACAACATTGCAGGTAATTAGACACAAGAGGCTTTTGTGCAGCGCACATCCTGCACACGTGTATTTGAAGGCGCTCTCACGTGTGATAATGAGCAAAAAGGACGCTTGGTGAAATCAAGTATTTGTCTAGGCCTGGGGTCTCCAACCTTTTCTGAAATAGGAGCTGCTTATGATCAACTAAAATCATCCCAAGCTACTTATATTATTAGAATCGTATTAATGATCATGTCAGAAAAGTTTACATTAGTTGGCACCATATGCAATATCACTAGCAGTGATGCTTTCAGCAGTTCAGTTACAGTGACCAGCCAGCAGTAATGTAGGAAAGGCTTTCTCCATGTGGAGTGCGCTATGTGGGTAATACATAACCGCCATGGCCGGAATGCATTGGTAATAGGTCTTTAAACACTGCATCATTTATCACTCAAATATTAGCTTTAAATATATTTGGAAATTAAACCATTTCCTCCAAATATCAACTTAGGAGTTCTGAAAATACACACGTCTTCATTTTGAATACACACTATTCAGTTTTGTGTACATATTAAATAAACCAAGCAAAAGCTTCTAATTTGATAAGCTGGGCTGCACACAGGAGAGCTACTCACAGGTAGCTGGAGAGCTACTGGTAGCTCACGAGTTACTCGTTGGAGAAGCCTGGTCTTGGCCCACACAGTTCGGCGAAGCAGGGATGCCGAGATTAATCCCACACTTACAGTTTCACACTGTGCCATTCAGCCACTAGATGGCTAGCTCTTTCTGACATCATAGGCTAATGCTTTGCCCTTAATTCCTGGAGGATGAGATTAGAGTGGGTGACAGGCAGAATCCACATTTTTTTGGCAGTTTCACATAGAGACAGACTAGTTTTTTTCCGGCACAGAAATATTTGCCAGGATTCACGGGATGCTGAGCCCAGACCGGATTCGAACCTGGTTCTCTTTGTTGCACCGTTGGCAGCTGTAGCCACTAGGCCACATCGCCTCCTGTGAAAGCTTGGCTCTTTTTGGGCTCTGGTTTCCAAGAGGCCCGAAGTGTGTATGCGGGCCCTTTCTCAGACCCTCTTGATGCCTTTACCAGGGCCTACCTGACATGTTTTTAAACTTCATGTAAGGCTTCTTCTTGGAGACAGACGGGGGTAGCAGGTGCTACCCGACTTGTCTTTGCTGCCCCTGGCCTTAGGGATCATGATGGGAGCTATGTGAGCAGATAGGAAGCAGGACTCGAAGAGCCTTGATGTGCTTTTCCCACAGCTGGCCCCAGTAGCGTAGCTAGGTGAGGGCGGTCCGCCCCAGGCGGCACTGTTTTTGGGGACGGCGGAAGTGAGCAAGTTGTGTCTGTCGACTACTACTATCCCCCGCCCCTCCCGAGAACAAGTCGTCCGTCAGCCTCCAGACCCATCCCCTCAACAAGTTGTACTCGCCCCCCCCCCGCTGCTCTTTCCAGCACCGGGCGGCAAACTTAGGGTTCGCCCCGGGTGGCAGTAGGTCTAGCTACGCCACTGGCTGGCCCTTTCCCTATCAGCTAAGGAGCAAAGAGGAGGCTTTGGATGCTCTGAAGGTGCGACAAGCGGGTCGACCGTGTGATGCCATTGGGTGGCAGTGTGTGCATGATATCACTTCCGCTTGCCCTGGCACTTAGATGAATCGACACCTATGAGAGCCTATCTGCATGCACCTGCAGTCGCGGCAGACATGGCTCACGGGTGGGGGACGGGAGAGGGGGGTACGGGCAAGTGGTCGCGCGGGGGGGGGTAAAAAACAAAAAAACGTACCTTTGCCGGCTCCCGCGTTTTCCAAGCTCCGGCTCCTGCTTTCCTGCCTCCGCAGGAACAGGAAGCAGGCAGCCTCCCTCCCCTAAGGCAATTACTGGGACGCCGACCGCACAGGCGTCTATGGGGAGGCCATTTTCTCCATGTAGGCACATGGAGAAAATGGAGAGTGCGCATGACTGGTTTGGTGGGCCCCAGAGGGCCGACCTAACAGTCAGGGCCAGCGAAACATTGGGCTAGCCAATCCTCCCCTGCCCCTGAGCAGGACCGCCCACCCCCAAGAAAACCCTTCTGCTTTCTCGCAGTGCGAGAAGCAGAAACATAAAATGGTATTTATAATACCATTTTATGTTTCTGCTTCTCGCACTGTGAGAAAGCAGTGGGGCGACGCTCCTCCGCCCACATGGAGGAGCCGCCCCTGTAAAACCTGGCCCTGTGTCTTGGCTCTTATTGGTCATTAATGTTCGTGGGGGGTTTCGGTGGGTCTGTGGGTTGGACTGTCATTTTATGGGGTCTGCCCTCTCCGTCACTTGTCTCAAACAACTCCTTGCTCAGAGCTTTCTCATACCGCTCCTTTTGTAAGAGATCTAGCGAGACTTTTATTTTAAATCGGTTTATTGAGAACTTGTCATTTTTACATACTTCCACAGGGACTTCATCGGAGGCGTTGTACGTGAGCAACAAAGTTTAGACTCTCGGCAGTGCCTTTCGTGACAGTGATATATGTTACTTGGGTTTATTTGTAGCGCGCACGAACACCCCATGGGTCTCTAGGCGCTAGAAGCAGCTGATGTGACCAATCACACGTTGGTATTAAGTTCCTTTCTAAAGGGAAGGTGACATGTTTTTCACATTGTGCTTTCTCACATGTTTTGCCCTGTGGCAGCACTGTTGTGTTTTTTTTAATCCATCTCGTTATTTCTCCTTTGTTATCAACCTTGGAAGGGTAAAGGGCTAAATTTGGTCCTTTCGAGATTTATACCCATCGCCTGCGCGCCACTCTCAAATCTCATTTTGAAGTATGCAGAAATGTCAAGTGAGGTTCATCGGAAAGGTGCTTCGCCCAGGATCACACCATTTAGTCAAATGGCAAATAAGGGAGTGGAAACAAAGTCCTCTGCACAAGCCGTGTGGCACACTTAAATATGTATCCAGCAGCGCGAGACACATGAGTGAACATCAGTTCTACGCCAGTGACCCCGGCAGACTCCCTCTCTCTGCAGCGGGGCCGCCCTTGAAGGTTGGGCCCGCGGATGGCGCGTCAGACCACAGTACCATCTCAGGATGTCAGTCACTGCTGCTATTAGAGACTCCGGCGAGAGATCCGTTTCCCTCCTCCCTCAGTCCGACGACAGGTGAAGGATGCTCGGTGTAACGTGAGGACCCCGCGGAGGTAGACGGAGCGAGGATCCGGGCTCGGCCTGCTCCTTGGTATCTCTGAGCATCTCCGGCTCACAGACCCCCTGGCACCGGCAGAGACGCGATCTGTGGACCCGTCAGTCAGGGGCTGGTCCACACAGCCGGGGCTCCCGGATTTGAGGTCCCCACTTAAATATGCACCAGTTTACTAGCACCTGAGTGAGTTTAGGTCACTATCGGTGCAAGATCTGACACATTACCCCCCCTCCCCCCCCCCCCTCGGGATGCAGAATGTGACACCCAGACAGGGTGCTGCTCTCACACAGCAGCATGTTCGAGTCCCTCCTTCCAGCCACTCCACGCCTCCATGCCGTCACAACACCCCACTGGTTGAAACCAATTCTGCTTCAGACAGAGTCTCGGTAGCAAAATGTTTACATTCTTCTCTGAAGTGCTCTGTTCGCATGAAGTGAAGCTTGCATGCCCCATCAGTAAAACTTGTAAACAGTTGTTTTACCTCCCGGCCCTCTCTAAGCCCTTCCACTTCTAGGTTCTATGCACCGCTTGATGCAAACTCTGTGCATTTCTGTTCGGGAGACACAAAATATAAAAATGGCAGTTAAAACAATGGCTCTTGGTTTTGTTGTATTTATTTGCGAACAAGTTGTCTGTAGTCTTAATTTTGTGCTAACGTTAACGTCACTTAAATATGATTTGTTTGTGTTTTGTGGAAGTAAACTTTAGTTGCACTTATTATGTATCCAAATGTGTTTTCCTGATAAATTTGCACTCCCACTCGAATGCCTTTGGGGTTTTAGTACTCTATGCAGCTGTGTATAATACGACACATCTGAAAACATTAGATTTAGCATTATATTTCAAGTACCAAGGCAGGTGGGACATGGAGGAACTCAGACTGATGAAACGACACGGCAAACAACTGAAGCGCAAATGGAGAATGAGCCGGGACAACGCAGACAGGAGTACGATCAAATCCGTCCTGAGACGCTACCACCAAATGATCCGGACCATCAAACGCACCGCTCTGGAGGACCGCATCGATGCCAGCACCGACAGAAGCAAAGAAATCTTCACCATCGTGAAGGATTTCACCTCACTAGTGGCGCCCTCCAACTTGATCACCCCTCTCAGGATCTCTGCAACAATCCCTCTCAATTCTACAGCCACAAAATCAGAGCTATTTACAGCAACTTCAACCGGCAATCAGACCTGTCAGACCTCGCCAAATACCTCCCCATCTTATCCAAAGAACCAATGCTAAACACATGGCCAGTCATCACCCCAGAAGAAACCGCTGCCACCATGACGTCCATTCACTCAGGTGCCCCACGGCGCCTACTCCAGAGGCCTGCAAGCCATCAGAGCCATGCTCACACCTATGTTAAATGCCTCAACTTCTTCCGTGACCTTCCCAAATGCTTGGAAACTCGCAACTGCTGAAGAAACCCAAACCCTCTGCGGACACTTCAATGTTCCCCAACTACAGATCAATCTCCCTGTTAAGATTCCCAGGCAAGGTCTTAGATAAAATCAACAGGCGCCTCACCAAATACCGCAGTGGCCACCAACTCCTCAACATCCCATCAGATGAATCTGCTCCTTCCTGACTGGAAGGACCCAGTCAGACGCCTGGCACGATAAACCTCGGACGCCTGTGACCTAATCTGTGGAGTTCCACAGGATCCTTCCTGAGCCCGACCCTTTTCAACACATACATGATCTCTCTATCCAGGATCATCTCCTCTCCCACGCCGACAACACCTTGTGTGTTTCCCCCTCAATGCTTTCTCACTCCTGTGGTTCACCTTCGAGTGCTGCTTCCCCCCTCTAACCTGCATGCTCTCCGTTGCTGCCCCCTCCCTCCCAACCCATCCCCGTTGCTGACCCCTCCCTCTCACCCCTCACCCGTTGCTGACCTCTCTCTCCCACCCCTCACCCGTTGCTGACCCCTCCCTCCCACCCCTCACCCGCTGCTGACCCCTCCCTCCCACCCCTCACCTGCTGCTGACCCCTCCCTGTTGCTGACCCCTCCCTCCCACCCCTCCCTGTTGCTGACCCCTCCCTGTTGCTGACCCCTCCCTCCCACTCCATCCCCGTTGCTGATCCCTTTCTCCCACCCTTTCCCCGTTGCTGACCCCTCCCTCTTACCCAATCCCTGTTGCTGACCCCACCCTCCCACCACTTCCCCGATGCTGACTCCACCCTCCCACCCCTTCCCCGATGCTGACCCCACCCACCCACCCCATCCCCGTTGCTGACCCCACCCACCCCATCCCCGTTGCTGACCCCACCCACCCACCCCCTCCCCGTTGCTGACCCCATCCACCCACCCTCCCACCCCATCCCCGTTGCTGATTCCCCCTCCCACCCCATCCCCGTTGCTGACCCCCCTCCCACCCCCATCCCCGTTGCTGACCCCTCCCTCCCACCCCCAACCCCGTTGCTGGCCCCTCCCTCCCACCCCCAACCCCGTTGCTGGCCCCTCCCCCATTCTCTCACTGTTGCTGACCCTTCTCTGCCTCCTACCCCCTCCTACACACCCCCTCCCTGCTTCTGCCCCCTCCCACCTGCCCCTCCCCGCTTCTGCCCCTCCCATCTGCCCCTCCCCGCTACTGCCCTTCCCACCCGCTCCTCCCCTCTTCTGCCCCTCCCACCCACCCCTCCCCGCTTCTGCCACTCCCACCCCTCCCCGCTTCTGCCCCCTCCCACCCACCCCTCCCCGCTTCTTCCCCCTCCCACCCACCCCTCCGCGCTTCTTCCCCCTCCCTCCCACCCATCCCTCCCTGCTTCTGCCCCCTCCCACCCACTCCTCCCCGCTTCTGCCCCCTCCGACCCACCCCTCCCCGCTTCTGCCCCCTCCCTCCCACCCCATTCCCTGTTGCTGCCCCCTCCAACTTCATTCCCTGTTGCTGCCCCCTCCCTCTCACCCCATTATCCGTTGCTGACCCTCCCTCCCATCCCATTCCCCGTTGCTGACCCCTCCCTCCCGCCCCATTCCCCGTTGCTGACCCCTCCCTCCCGCCCTATTCCCCGTTGCTGACCCCTCCCTCCCGCCCTATTCCCCGTTGCTGACCCCTCCCTCCCGCCCTATTCCCCGTTGCTGACCCCTCCCTCCCCATCCCCCGTTGCTGACCCCTCCCTCCTGCCCCATCCCCCGTTGCTGACCCCTCCCTCCCGCCCCATTCCCCGTTGCTGACCCCTCCCTCCCGCCCCATTCCCCGTTGCTGACCCCTGCCAACTGCCTCATTCCCCGTTGCTGACCCCTCCCTCCCATCCTATCCCTCGTTGCTGACCCCTCCCTCCCACCCCCGTTGCTGACCCCTCCCTCCCACCCCATCCCCCGTTGCTGACCCCTCCCACTCCATCCCCGTTGCTGACTCCTCCCTCCCCTGTTGCTGACCCCTCCCTCCCACACCTCCCCCGTTGCTGACCCCTCCCTCCCACACCTCCCCTGTTGCTGACCCCTCCCTCCCACCCCCTCCCCTGTTGCTGACCCCTCCCACACCTCCCCTGTTGCTGACCCCACCCCTGTTGCTGACCCCTCCCTCCCTCCTCTGTTGTAGACCCCTCCCTCCCGCCCCATTCCCCATTGCTGACCCCTCCCTCCCGCCCCATCCCCCGTTGCTGACCCCTCCCTCCCGCCCCATCCCCCATTGCTGACCCATCCTCCCGCCCCATTCCCCGTTGCTGACCCCTCCCTACTGCCTCATTCCCCGTTGCCGACCCCTCCCTCCCACCCCATTCCCTGTTGCCGACCCCTCCCTCCCACCCCATTCCCTGTTGCCGACCCCTCCCTCCCACCCCATTCCCTGTTGCCGACCCCTCCCTCCCACCCCTCCCCCGTTGCTGACCCCTCCCTCCCACCCCTCCCCCGTTGCTGACCCCTCCCTCCCACCCCCCGTTGCTGACCCCTCCCTCCCACCCCTCCCCCGTTGCTGACCCCTCCCACCTCTCCCCCGTTGCTGACCCCTCCCTCCCACCCCCCGTTGCTGACCCCTCCCTCCCACCCCATCCCCCATTGCTGACCCCTCCCTCCTGCCTCATCCCCCGTTGCTGACCCCTCCCTCCTGCCTCATCCCCCGTTGCTGACCCCTCCCTCCCGCCCCATCCCCCGTTGCTGACCCCTCCCTCCCGCCCCAGCCCCCGTTGCTGACCCCTCCCTCCCGCCCCATCCTCCGTTGCTGACCCCCTCCCTCCCGCCCCATCCCCCGTTGCTGCCCCCTCCCTCCCGCCCCATTCCCCATTGCTGCCCCCTCCCTCATACCTTTCTCGTTGCTGCCTCTTGATCATATCCTTATTGATCCCCCTCCCTCTCACTCCCTCTCACTCGCCCAATCTCATTGCACCCCTCCTTCCCACCTGCCCACTGCTGCTGCCCCCTCCTCACTCCCTTCCCATTGCTGCCTCTCTATTCCTAACACCTGCACCATTATTCCACTCCCTTACGCCCCTTTCCCTATCCCTCCCTTTCACCCAACCACTTCCCACTGCTGCTTCCCCCTCCTCCCATCCTCCCCACCGCTTCCCGCTTATGCCCCTCCCACACAACTGCTCTCCACTTCTGCACCCTCCCACCCACCGGCTCCCCGCTGCTGCTGCATTCCACCCACCTAATCCCTTCTGCTGCTACCCTCTCCCACCCACCTGGTCCCCGCTTTGCCCGCTCCCCGCTTTTGACCCCTCCCACCAGCCCGCTCCCCGCCTTCTTCCGCCAAGCTACCAGCCGCCTGCTCCCCTTCCCGCCCACTTCCTCCCCTTCCCCCTCACCCACTCCCTGCTTCCAGGCTGCTGGCCCCCTCCCACCAGCTGCTGGCTCCCTCCCTCCCACCCGCTGCTGTCCCCCTCCCTCCCACCCACTGCTGTCCCCCTCCCTCCCACCCACTGCTGTCCCCCTCCCTCCCACCCACTGCTGTCCCCCTCCCTCCCGCTTACCGCTGCTGTCCCCTTCTTCCCGCCTGCTCCCTGCCCCTCATTCCCACCCACCCGCTCCCTGCTAGTGTCCCTCCCTCCCACCCACCAGCTACCCGCTGCCGCCCCTCCCTCCCACCCGCTCCCTGCTGCTACCCGTCCCTCCCACTGCTCCCTGCTGCTCCTCACACCCTCTCCCCGCCCCACCTACTGCTCTCCATTGCTGCCCCTCCCTCCCTACAACCCGCTCCCCGCTGCTGCCCCTCCTTCTCTCCCACCCACCCGCTCCCCGCTGCTGCTCCTCCCTCCCTCCCACCCACTCCCCGCTGCTGCTCCTCCCTCCCTCCCACCCACTCCCCGCTGCTGCTCTTCCCTGCCTCCCACTCCCCGCTGCTGCCCTCACCCGCTCCCCCCCTACCTCCCACCCACCCGCTCCCCGCTGCTGCAACTCCCTCCCACCCACTCCCTGCTGCTGCAACTCCCCGCTGCTGCCCCTCCCTCCCTCCCTCCCACCCGCCCACTGCTGCCCTTAACTCCTGCTCCCTCCCACCCGCCGGCTCCCCGCTGCGGCCCCCTCCCATCCGCCCATTTCTCACTGTTGCTCCCTCCCGTCCTCCCATTCCCCATTGCTGCTCCCTCCCTCCCACCATCCACGGTCTTTTTTCAACTTTTTTTAAAATATTGTTTTTGCAGGTGCAAATTGGTGCCGGCTCGTCTGCCTTAAAAGCACTTTTGCGCAACTTCTACTTCTTTGGTTTCTTTATTTACCAATGCATCTTGGATTGGTAAATTTAAAACAAATGGTGCCAGCGTCATTTTGTAGGCACGCTTATGCGTACAGGGGGGCTTATTTACAAGACACTTGCACCGCTGGTGGGTCACTTTTAATATGGGAAAAAGTGACGTACCGGCGGTGCAAGGGGCTTGTAACCCTAGGTTTTTTAGGTCTCGCCTAGGTAGCGCGCATGCGCTGCTCTGGGAGGGCCTTTAGCCATCGGTCTGCTCATTTTCAAGCACACACTCGTGCTTGTGGCGGCATCCACCTTGCGGGAGCGAGCAGCGGCGCGCCACAAGCACGAGTGCATTGCTTGAAAAGTGAAGGCTGCGCGCGCACGCACGCACCCCTCGCAGGCTCACCTCCTGCTCCCCCTCTCTCTCACGCGCGCACCACTTGCGGGCTGTGTATTTTCAGCAAGCGCTTCCCAGGAAACCACTTGCGTCCTTCCTCCCGGCACTCCTCTTGACTTTTCCCTTTCTCTCTCTCTAAACACAAAGTTTCACCACACACGAGGCTCCCTCTCTCTGCCCACACTTCCTTCTCCACCGCGCTCCTTCTACCCAGCCGTCACGCTCCTTTTCCCAGTCCCTAGCTTCTAGGCCGTGGTAAAAACTTACGACAAATCCTTTCTCCCTCAGCAAAGCAATACGGGGTAGGCACCCGCTTTAACATAACCAACACAGCGGGGTGGCACCAGCTAAAATTCTACAGCTCCTAAGGTTACAAATTTCTATATGTAACATTTTCATAATTTAGTGCAATTTAGTGTGACATTTTAACAACTATAAGTAACACTTTCACGCAATCAATATCACGCAATAAAGACCAGGAAAACATATAAACTTATACCCATTTAAACTAAAAAAAGCTCCAACACCTTACAACTTATACAAAGCACTATAAATACAAGGGCACTTAGTTATAAATGCGAGACACTTTCTTCTTTTAAACACCTCACACCACTCCCACCCCTCCCTAAAAAACCAATCCTACCTCAGTTTTGGGGCATCCCCTCCGCCCTATCGTGACCTTTACACTCAACTCCAGGAGGACACCCAGGCTGCAGGCACACTTTTAGAACTCATATAAAGTCATGCAACATGTTAATGTTTGAGGCGCTCTTCTTCTAAACACACTACTGCCTCCCAGGATCTACAGCCCTCATTCGGTTACTCCGGAACAATCCGCCCCAGTAGGTGCACTCCTACCTGCCCAGCCCCACATCCAGGGGCACAGATCAGCGTCCTAAATTAAAAGTTGACACAGCTCACTCGTAAACGCCTTTGTACACCAGCACCGGGCATTCATTGGGCAAGCAAGTAAGGGACACGGGTCAAAGCAGGGAGCAATTATTTCTACAGAACTTCTTAACTGGACGCACTGACGTTAACAGCGGTTTGTTAACACCCCCCTCCACCATCTCTGCCCATCCCCCCCAAACGGTAGTAAGTGCAACTATAATGTCACGCACCTCCTGGAAAGTTCCATACACCACAAACTAAACCATGACTGTGTGAACTTTACCTGTAACATATAAAGCAGGCAGATAATAACGGCGCTACAACCCATATTTCATGAGCGGGTCAACTAACAACCCACAGCAAAAGCACTAACTATTCCCAATTCAAGCACCTGCAAAAGCCAATTGTAGCCCCTAACCCAAAATTGATAAAAACACTAAAATACCCCCAATCAGATCAGCACACGCACATATTCACCGGGCTCCACCTAGGGCCAGCACTCAGCACCAACAATGCTTCGTATGCTCCCTACTCCTCAATATTACCATATAAAGCCCTCATGGCTCCGAAATACCCCTAGTCCGCAGTCTCACTTACTGTGGGCTCGCGATCTCCTCCTCAACTTCCACGGGTGCGGGAATAAAGCTCCCCATATTCCAGCTCCTCCGGTTGGGCACCTCCTCGCAGCACTCCTTCACTTTACCCAAATGCAGCTCACCAGCTTCCAACTGCTCCGCTTGCATCCCTCCTTGCGGCACTTCTTCACTTTCTTCCAATGCAGCTCCTCCGGTCGGGCCCCTCCTCGCAGCACTCCTTCACTTTACCCACATGCAGCTCACCAGCTTCCAACTGCTCCGCTTGCATCCCTCCTTGCTGCACTTCTTCACTTTCCCCAAATGAAACTCACCGGGTTCCAGATCCTACGATTACAAGACTCTCCAGACCATTGTGGCTGGAGTGGATATATGTGTCGCAAACTTGACAACCACGTTGAAACTGAGCCACCATCCAGCGAGTTTAAATAACTTGTTTTCCTTTTAATTTAATGCAACATGTACTATTCCTAATGACCAAAGTCAATGGTTATATCTAGAGAGAGTCGAGTGTACTGTTATGTATGCTAAAGACGATATTTATGTGTTACCACTGATTTAAGTCCTTCGTCTGCCTCAATCGAAAAAAATGGCGGGAAAGTCTGATAGCGCTCTTGACACACACCACTTGAAACTAACAAAGACTTGTTTCTTACGAGTAAAGAGGCCAGTACGCCCGTCTTATTTTTTGTCTCTGTGATATATGTTGTGTTCAATCAGACTGACAGAAGAGGGGTGGGACCTGTGGTCGAAAGAATAGTTTGTCGTTTGGCGACTTTGTGTTCCTGTTTAGGTCAGGCAGAGACTAGCCAGGCAGAACGCTGCTTGTTAATTCTAAATAGTGGCCATGTACACATGATTTTTTTTTTTTTTTGCAATATTGAACACCTTAGGCATCACAACGTTCTTGCCTGTCCCTAAGTTGGCCACCGCTCGCGACTCACTCGCCGTGCATGCGCAGTCCACTTTGGCTATCCAGTGCTTACGAGATTCTGTGCGCGAGAGTGCCGGTTGATGACGTTGAGGGCGTTGCACTGAGGTAAAGGAAAGCAAGCATTGGCATAGCCAATGGGTCTCGCCTTTGAGAACTTATAAGTGTTTAGCCATGCAACAGTTGATGTTGTTGCACCAAGGATATTGTGCTGCATTACTAAATACTTATAAGGCCCCAAAGGCGAGACCTATTGGCTATGCCAATGCTTGTTTTTTAAGCTTTTCACCATCCTGCTCAGCATCTTGCTGATACTGTACAGCATGTCTAAATCATTATTGACCGCATGGGGAGTCACTCAGAAGAAGACCTATTTTCTGTATTTAGTAGATAATAAATAGATATGGGACAGAATTTTGTTTTCCATCTGTTTTTGTGTGTTAAAATGGAAAACAAGGAGCCATAATTATAAATAGAGTGACTTTTGCAAGATGACGTCAACCGTTATTACATATATGTTAAACTGCAAAAACCCTCTCTCTGGTCCAGGGTCCACTATTCGCTAGGCCAGTGGAATTATGGGATTCTGTGGCATTTTCCGCGTAATTATGGATTTGCCACATAATCCATCATCTGCTGCCTATTTTGCAGATTTGAACAAAAAGTTCTGGTTGAAAGAAATGTTACTAAAGATGGCATGTGTTGCGCTGTGGCAGTGCCTTTGCAAAGGTTAACTAGTCATCTTTTAATTGATGATTGCTTTATTGAGGTGTTAAACTGGTACTAATGAGGTGAAAGCTTTGTCCAGACAGCGTTAAAGCGTAATAATGATAAAAGAATGAAGTAATATCGCCACAAAATGTGTTGGATTACGTTGCATAATATACATTTATGCTGCATTATTTAGTGGATTTAGGGGCCCAATTTGGGCCTCGCCTGCTGCATAATTCTAATGGCTCTGGCCGAGTGGAGTGCTCCTTGCTTTTCAGTTGCCCAGTGGGCTGCAGGCTATGAACAGGGCCACTGTAATTATGCGGCAGGAGAGGGCCAAATTATGTGGAAGAGCTGAGTGAATTATGCGGCAAGAAAAGGCAAATTATGCGGCATAATGCGGCACATTTTATAATAGTATTACTTAATTGTTTCATCAGTTTTAAACTGAGCAACACTCTGTGTGCATTGGTTGCACCTCATTAGTGCCAGTTTAACATTCAGATATAGCAATAAGCAACAGAAAGGTGACCAGTCCATTTTTGCCAAGGGCCTTCCACTGCGCGGCAACACACGTTGTTGCATTTTTAGTAACTTTTGAACCGTTTGAGTTAGAATCAAAAATTCTTTTTGGGTTAAAATCTGCAGATTATGCGGCAGGTGATGGATATTGTGGCAAATGCGGCAAATCTATAGTTATGTGAAAGTCGCCGCACAATCACATAATTCCAGTGGCACTGGCTATGGGGCTGCTTTCAGAGAGGAATGGGCTGCGATGGCCCAGGCAGGCGCGTCCCCAAGCCCTACGTCCGGGTGGAATGGTTTGAACATTGTGCCAGAGCTGGTTTTGTTTCCCGTCCTGTTTCCACGGGTTGCCTTATTTATGCGGTGCACAGTGGGCTGTCAGTTGCAGTGAGCGGCTATCTGCCTGAGAGTATCACGCTTCGCCCCCTCCCCACAAGCGGCCATGATACCTCGGTAATGGCCCCAGTCACCTGCCCGGCAGACCCACTGTCTCCAGCTCAGAGTAAGCATCCCGGCCCTTTGTCAGCCCGTGACGGGTGAGGCCTCTCTGGGCTCAGGCTGAGGCCTTGGAAGCGATTGAGTGTTCGAGATAAGGTCATGCGACACCGCAGGTTACACATACCTGAAGCCGGCCGGACGCAGTCCGCCTCGGGGCATCCAATCTGCCTCGAGGTTTCTGGTGGCGGCCGTCAGACAGAAAAGGCAGAATGGAAATGAGGGTTTCAGGAGCAGTCGTTTCTCCCGCTCCTCTCCGTTTTCCTGAAGGCGTCTGTGCCCTTCTCTTCTGGAGGAGGAAAGTGCAGATGTGCCCCCAGCGTGGCTACTCAGGGAAAGGAAACGGAGCCGCCCAATAGCAAATGGAGCCCGGAGGGCCCTTCTTTTTTCATTTATTTTATGAGATGCAGAATTCCCTGAAGCGTTCCCGGAGAGGGTGAACGTGAATTCGTATTTTTATAGCGCCAAACTAGCTGGGACGCAACAAAGCGCTGTACTCTGGAAGTATCAAGCGGAGTGACAACAACTGCATTTGTAGCGCACACATTTGGCACTGGAGGCCTCTTGGTGCTATTAACAGATGTTTATTGGTATCGAGTGAGTCGGTCTCTGAAACGCTAAGCGGATCTTTTGGGATTCGAACCTGTGACCATGAGGTCTCGCACAGATCCTTGCAGCGGGTGCATTTGTCCGCTGAACCACTAAATCCTGGCCCTGTGTGGGCAGGGAACAATGGATGATTTTGTAAATAATGGCGTAGAGTGGTGTAAGGAGGGGATAATTCCTATGGCCAGATGCAGAAGGGACTCGGAGGGCTCTTACTGCAGGAGGGCGGGACGTCACTCCAAGAGATTTGAGTGTTTACCAAGGGGACCTGATCAGCGCAGGAGGCGCAACCTTTGAAATTCAGAGCTACCCAGGGGACCAGAAAACAGACCCAGGATGGTGCATTGTGTAAAGTGCAGGACACGGATAGGAATACACCACAGCTTAAAGCAGGTATTATCAGGGACGTAGCTATCAACAGTGCAGCAGGTGCAGCGGCACCGGGGCCCGGGTGCTCGCTGTACCCCGTTATGGCTTTAATTTATTACCCTTCTTGAGAACAAGGGCCCCATTTTGCTTGTTAGTATTACAGTGACAAAACCCTGGCTAAGGCCGCACTGTGCTATACAAAAAACCAAGATCAGTTATTTAAAAAAAAAAAAAAAATGTAACTCTTCAGCCAGAGGTTTTTGCTGCCAGCTAGATATAGATTTTAGATTGTTTAGAATTCACAAAGGTTTCTAAGTGTTCTCTGGAAAACAATTGTGAATTCACAGATACCGCCATGCTCTTGTGAAACTGGCGATGGATTACTCAAGTGGACCTTTTTCATTTCTAGGAGAAAAAGTATGTGTAGAAAGCACTTCCTCTTCGCCAGTTTTTGTGGTTGGGGGGTCAATGCCCAGTTCCTCTATGGCCCAGTGATACTTAAAGTACGGTCCGGGGGCCGCATGCGACCTCCTGACCTTTACACGCGGCCCCCTGGACAACAGCAGCACTGGGCTGCTGTTTACTCGACTCAGCACTAACATTAAAAAAAAGTTGAACAAACAGCAAGCACTTATTTATAGGTTAATTGCAGTTAAAGAAAGGAAGTAACTAGGCCCTTAACTTTAGGAGCGCCTTCATTTTTAAAGACAGCAAACATGTAAAAAATGTGATAGTCTTTTCAAAATTCAAAAAGTGTATTTCATTAACCTGTAGAACCATTTCGCCTTAGTAAATCAGATTATAGCAGTGCATTCAGAAGTATTTTTTTTTAAAGTGATGGTTTTCAAACATGAATTTAGAAGCGTTCATGCTTCTCACCCCCCATTCCCCAACCCTGACAACAATGGCATTAGTGATAACATCCAAGCACAGGAGAAGGTTTTGTATAGCACGCATCCTGAAGCCATGTATTTTGAGGTCCTCTTATATGTGATAATGAAGAAAAAGGAGGGAAATTGAAATAAAATAATGGCCCAGGATCACACAATTTGGTCAAGTGAGGAAGCCAGGATTCATCCCAGGTTTTCTGGTTTCACATTGTGCAATTGAGTTCAACCACTAGAAGTTCATGCTTCCCTTCCCCTACACCCATTTTACACCCCCCACCGCACTGGCATTAGTCCGGCCCTCGGTCACACCAAACACCAACCAAACTTTTTGGCCCCTGGGAAAATGTTTGTGAGTACCCATGTTCTATGCAAAGGGCTTTACTCCTGCCCTCAACAGGATTAAATCTCCGGCTATCATCAGGGCGGGTTTGGGCTAAGAAGAAGTTTGCAAATGGCCACAGACTTCCATGAGGCAGCCTAAGATGTCTGGCTTGTGGTGTAGTTTGTCTGTGACGGGTGACCGGGGATGTTGATCGCTTCCAAAGGGCAGTGAGTCCCCTTCCGGCATCCGGCACCCCTTCAGGCCCGCTGACGAGTCTTTGCATCATTTCATAAAAATAATGGAAAACTACCACTGCAGATGGGTTTATTGTCATAAACAGTGTAATGACGCAGCTAGGTAATGTTGCCCAATCTTGTAGTTTGCGCTTTTCATTGGTGCTCATGGAACGCTTGGACCTCTCAGAGGGAGCCATCTCTAGGTTGTGAAAGAGAACCCAAACACCCAGTTGCATGTGCGGAGGGCTCCAATGCCATCATTCAACACCACCAAGCTGACACAGCCCTTGGGTAGCATGGCTTACTTCAGCTCTACAGCAAGATTCTTTGTAGCCCCAGACAATAGGGCATTTTGCCATTCACGTGCTCCTGCTACTGTAGCTACAAGACTTTTTTGAGGCTATTTGTTGCAATAAGGCGCCATCTTGTGACTGTCTGTAGTAATGCTGTTAGGCAGCTGCTTGTAGTATTCTAATGTACCAAGCCTCTGTCCGCTTATAACATTATATCACATGACATTTGATAAGGGGAAGATGTGGTGTTGTGGCTGCATTAGTGTTCTTGGAATCTATAGGGCTGGGTTATAAAAACCGTATTCAACACCTGACAAAACATTGTGTGATTCTGGGCAAAATCACTTCACCTCCCTGTGTCTCACACTGAAGATACTGGGAATTTAAATATCTGTTGTGGAAAAAAAAAATAGTCTCTCGCAGTGTCAGAATGAACTGTTCCCTCCTTCCTCCCACGTACACCAGTGTGAAGCAGACAGTGCTCAGACAAGCACACCAGTCTGTTCTGTGCACAGCACCCCATGATGTTACAGTGTAAACGTTCCCTTGGACGTGCTCTCTGCTCCTTGAAGCTAGGTCCCAGTTATGTGTTAGTCCCAAAATAAAACAAACCAGCAAATAAAATAAACTTTAAAGGGTAAATGAGAGAAAGATGCTGACATAAAATGACAATGTTGCTGAGTTGATCTTCCACAGGCCTGGCAGGATGTCTTTCATTTTGTCTACCACACCCATGTGCCCTCTGGCCTCCGCCCGACCTTCATTTGCACTTCTCTTTCCTCCCAGAAAGAGGTTATGTTTGTGATGTGGTTCACTTCAATTCAATTCAATTAGCTTTATGATGGTGCGGAACTCCAACGGAGGTCCACATAATTTACAACGACAGATGATACATCAATGCATTATTCATATGTACATTCATAATTAAAAGAATATATGTTCTCTAATCCATTTCCTCCATCATGCAAGTACAAAAATGACTTTCTTTTGTAAAGTGCAACATATTTAATACCAGCTGCAAGAAACAGTTATAAAAATACAAAAAACTAGCCCGTATAAAATAGCAAAATACAAAGCAACATGCAGCAGCACACTTCAGATCACTACATATTAATATAATGTTATGCTCAATCTATTCCAGGCACCTATAAAGTACATAATACTTATAACATGCAATATTCTAACGCTTCATATTCAAACCTTTGTCAAGCAGGAAGGTGCAAAATACAGGAAGAATTTAGAACAATCTTACAAAAAGCAGCGTGCAAAATGCAATGTACAAATTACGAGGAAAATGTAAAACAATTTTGAAGAATAACAGCACACTTACCGATTTGAGAAATAAAAATATCAGTAAACAATAAATAGAAATAAAATGATGTGGTTGTTTTCATGGTGGTGGCACCAAAGCTCCAGACTCGAAGTTGGAGAAGGATACTTTCCTGAAAAAACCTCTATTTCCTTTTTTTTATTCGCCTTGTTGTATTTTTGCAAAGTTCTTTGTCATTGTTGGACATCTTGAAGCACCAGGCATTACATCTAGTCAGACTTTCATCGTATCCACAATGAACATGCAAGAAAAATGGGCCTGATTCACAAAGGAAACTTACATTTTTGAGTAAGTTTACACTTTTGAGTAAGTTTACACTTTTGAGTAAGTTTACTACTTTTCAGTATTTAGAAACTCAGAGTGTAAGTTACTGTTAAAAAAACAGTAGTAAGTCCAGCACGACACTTTGTCAACCACTGGTACTGCAACATTCTACCATGGAAAATATGGAGGTAGGGACTTACAGTAAAACCTAATAGGAAATAATGTTACATTAAATTAAATCAATTACATATAAAAGTGTAAACGTACTCAAAAGTGTAAGTTACCTTTGTGAATCAGGCCCAATATGTCCTTGTAGCGAACTTCATCAGCAGTTCTTTAACAGTCCCTTCTCATGGTGAGCTCTCCGTGTCACAAAGTAGAGGGAAAACCTGCATGGGGTCAACGTAGGTTCTCATTTAAGTCTAGAGACATCTAAAGTTGGTTCACAAAAATGCCTTTATTAGCCAATAGTTCAATAACTGCTGGCTCCTCCCAATCGGCATCTTAATGATCATATTAGAGACTTCATCTTGAAGGATCTTGAGATCACTTTTGTCTGAAGTGAGAGGTAAATCATCTCTCTAAGGTTTGTTGGTACTACCAGGGAAGCGTTCAAGGATTTGGGCATGGAGGCAGGAGACCTGGCCACCGATTACTTCCTCTTATAATTGTCACAAGAAAAGTGCTGCTCGCTGGCGTAAAGAAATTAAGGATTGGAAGAGAAGTACCACCCACTGATCTGACATTGACATCTCTGGTAGCGTTGAGAGATTCAATGTTTGTAAGTGTTTTCCATTTTCTCTGTAAAGAGGTTTAAGAGGGAACTAAGTAACTCTTAAAAAGAAGGGCCTCAAGCGTCATCATCTTTTTTTAAGAATCACAAAGTTTTTCTTCCTGGTGGACGTCCACGGAGTAGCAAGACTGCTGTACTGCTGTCTCTTTACATTATGGATCGTGAGTTGACATCCTTGCAGGGACCTCCTGTAGACGAGTCTGGCCCATGGTTGCGTTGCCTTCTCCAGATTGCTCTGCAGATCTCTTTTTCCCTATTGCCTTCATATATTCTGGGGTGAATAAGCCAGTGGTGTGCTTCTTAGGGTTACCGCTACACTATTGAACAGGATGACAGGTGTCTAGCACAGAGCTCATCTTGTGAAGCATCCTGCTTTGGTAGGTGTGCTAATCATAGAAGAAAGCAATTAGAGTTTCCATTAGAAAGATTTCCAGGGGCACCTCAAGATGTTTGAGGACGAATCATGAGGTAGCCCAGTAAAATCAATCAGGAAATGTAAGGTAATGACTGGGGGTAGACAAGGACTTTTCACCCAGGGATTTACAAAGGAAGTAGAGGGTGTGTGGATTACAGCGAATCACCTCCCTACTAACTTCACAGATGTTAGTGACTGTTAGAATTTACTGCGATATGGAATCAGGGTTCGTTGGACATGATGCGAGCCACCATGTAGCTCATCTTAGCCGAGGTGTCTCAGATAAAAGGGCAGCTGCTCAACCACCTACCATTTTAGACCTATATAGTAGGAAATACAAAGTTGTATGGCGTGCTTTATTTCTGAAAAATTAACAAAGATAGGAACATGGTCCTAAGCAACAGTGTAGGGAGATCGAACAGTCAACGGTTGTAGGTATATGAGCTGCAAGCAAGGTACTGGAATGTATGCAAGGTAGGGAGCCTGGCCTACATACATGTGCCTGCCTGGTTCCTGGGATGGAAAAGGGGAACATTTTAATGTATGTGTTTCTTTATGGGTGCGGAGGAATTAGAGCATAGTGTGGAAGTAGCGTCTTCCTTTATCCAGAGGATACAGGAATGCTTCCACGTTTTGTCTATGGGGCATGGTTACATTGGGATGGCCCAGAGTTCCCAAACTTAATGTAGTTCAACGTGTTTATTGAGAACTTGGCTGATGCTTTATGCAGCGCCTGCAGCGTTGCTGACAGCTGTCTTGTGCATATAGTAGGTCAGGTGGCAGGCGTGCTTGTGTCTCGTTGATCGCTCCAAACACCCCCTGACTTGAACGTGAACTTCTCTTTAATATTTTTATTGATCTTGTTTTGCCTTATTTGTCTTTCAGGTGGACTTCTGGCAGATACCAAGCAGCTTCTCACTCCATCTTCTAAGAAGAAATCCAAGGCGGGAAAGGGGGACGCCGCCGCCTCCACCGACACCAACAAGGAGGACGAGGGCAAGGCCGAAACACACCACGTCCTGATCAACCTTTGGTTTAAGCGTTATGTGTTCGACCCACATAAAAAAATGATCCAGTCTCGATGATGTCATGTCTGAAGATCTTTTGTCCAAAGTGGCCTTTGCAGTGTCTCTCGTAACGATGCCTCGTTGCATCCGCTTTGTTGTTGGCCTGAGATGGAACACTTGGTCGCATCATCTGATTCTGGATTGCCTCTCAGATCATTGAAAGGAGATGATCCCTTGGCAACTTGTGCAAGTTCTGCTGTCATGCAAGACTCTTTGTGTCGGTGATGGTGATGGTGTTGGATTGTAGTAGAGAGCAGCAGAGAGGAACAAAATGAAGAAACTTGGATAAAGGCGATCTGTGCTAGGGTTGGCCAATGTTGGTCGATGGATGGCATATCCATGCCACTTTTTATGACAGCCACACACTGCATTAATATACTATGAAAATGAGTGTAATTTACATAGTAAGTGGTTATTCTGGGTTCCTGGCATGGATCTGCCCTCCATGATCCAACATTGTACTACCCTGTTCTAGACAGTCAAGGATTCTGTTTGTAACACAAATATTATGTTCTTCTCTTATAACAGATCGACTTTCCTTAGAATGAATCCCTTTTAGCAGTTTGCACAGGAATTGATGGAAGGATGGATGTATCACTTAATAAACATCGAAAATAAATCATGTAGTTGCTGATGCACCATTTTGTTAGACCAGAGGCCCAACAGCATTGCTCAGAACTTTGGGCTAATAATGTAATGTGATGAGGAATTGCGATGGGCTCTAAACTGGAAAGCTCCTTTATTCCCAGCACCCTCCCTTAATCCATTGTGATCTTGGTGAAATCCCTATGTTATTTGTGATTGGTATTGGTTATGAATAGAGATGTGTTCCACGTCATGTGTCCCTTCATCAGGACTGAGAAGACTATCAGTCTGCCACACACACAGAAGTGATACTCAAATAACTCCCATCATTAGATTTTACCTCTGAGGGCCAATCAGCTCGCAGGATTGACAGGGTTTGCATATTGATGGAACCACTGTGTCCTTGGCACCTAACATGGCAGCTGACTACTTCCCTGAGATCATTCTGTATTACACATCTGGCCACTGTGCCTTAAATCTTGGGCTCTGGAAGCAGCAGCCCATTTCATATTCTTTTTAAAAAGCTTTGCTTCTGATATTTACCTGCAAACATCGCTTCTATTAGATACTAAAAGATGGCCAGTTTTTCTACTCGAAGTTCTTTTCCGATTGTTTGTTTTAATATACAGAAAAGCTTGTTTGCAAACATATTGCCTTCCTTGATTGTTACAGTAACTGTCGCAATATAGCCCACCGTTCCCCACCTTTAAGGCACGTGATCGAGGACCTCCTGCTTTGTGATGTGTCCTGCACTTATCCCTGCTATGCTGTTATAAAGACTGCATAGAACCATCCTATTGAGTTAGCACGTTGGTTCTCGATGTTGGCGCACCTTTACCTGAGTGGATATACACTCTGGTGCAAAATGCAGAGGGAAGACATGCTTCCCCTCACTGTTTGTAGACGTTCATAGAGCTGTATACATATGCTTCTTACCCTCACTAGAGCTGTATACATATGCTT
Organism: Calotriton arnoldi; assembly: GCA_963921515.1. Taxonomy (NCBI): domain Eukaryota; kingdom Metazoa; phylum Chordata; class Amphibia; order Caudata; family Salamandridae; genus Calotriton; species Calotriton arnoldi. The sequence continues at coordinate 1,653,524 of CAWUFW010003351.1, forward strand.
CTTACCCTCACTAGAGCTGTATACATATGCTTCTTACCCTCACTAGAGCTGTATACATATGTTTCTTACCCTCGCCAGAGCATGGCTCAGCTTTAATGAAGATGATATCACATTTTCCCTGGAAATCCAGAGTTTATGTGCTAAAGATGTACAGTTATATTACAGTTGCTTTTTTTTGAGCACCAGTAATCTCACTCGTGCCCTCCAACCTTACACCACTTCTCCACCTGGCAGGAGAGCTCACTCAATGGCGCTCCCTTGAACCTGCGAGCACGGGTCTTTGTTGGTTTCCAGCAAGAGGCCCTCCTCGTAAGCCCTAGGCGCCTGCCCGTTGAGAGCCGAGCCCTGGCAGCCACAGAGGAACTCCACCAGTGGGGCCCAGGACTGGGTCCCTCCAGAGGTAACTGAGGACTTGCAGTCCTGACTGCCCTCTCTCAATGAAACGAGAGTTGTGCCAACCATAGAGTACAGCGCCACCAAACAAATAGGTACAGTGATGCCTAGTGCTGTCTTTTCATCTGGCATTTAGATAAGATGACGGCAGAGGCAGCTTAACTCTGCCACTCCTAAATGGTCGAGCCCCCTGCCAACCTTCCAAAGTGCTGTCCATACCCAGGTGTACCGTAGGGCCATCCATACCCAGGTGTACCTTGGGACCGTTGGCATAAGACATGGCGACACAGGCAGTCTGTTCAGTTAATCGATCAGTTATAGCCTACACACTTCTTCCTCTCTTCTTGTCACCTCCCTCCTCTGCGCATGTGTTTACCGTGAAGGAGAGGGGCTCCATTAGGGCTGGGTTTTGACAGCCCAGTTGTGAAACCGTTCTTCTTCTTACAATATACCTAGGTAGGCTTTAGGGCCACCACTTTTAACCTCAGACTTTCTTCAACCAGCCATTAGCTTGAGACATTGTCAATCACTTCTTGGCTCAGCCCAGCGGTGTCATCTCTCTTCTAATGCTATTGGCTATTTGGGTGTATCCTGCCACAATCCACCCCAATGCTCACTTTGACCTGCATGAGGGATTTCTTTACATCTATAGCCCTCTCTATGCTCTCTCCCTTTCAAGTGCCTTGGTCTATTGTGTATGCTTTAGCACGTTAAACCTAGACCTACCGGCTTTGGCAGCACTTGTTTCATGATGGCTTTACCAAAATGACTTGTTAGCGCTCATTTCTTGCGCTGTATAAAAAGCCTCCTGTGCACCTCAGGATACACAGGGCGTCTCTTGACTGACAGCAAGGCAAACAATTACAACACAGGAACGCCTTTTCCTGCATGATAGATATTGAAAATAAAAGTGTGAAAGCAACAAAAATGTTTTAATTTGCCCTGTAACATTTACATTATTCAGGAATTTGGGCCATAATGTGCCATTTCCCAGTCTTGCATAATAAACCTGTTAAGATGACGCTTTAAAGTTGTTTGTTGTGTGTGGAAAACCATAAAAAGGCACTTTCAGTAGTTCTGCTGCTCAGGGAGGTTTGTGGGTCTTAGGTCGATATGTGCATTGGACTGATTATGCAATGTCCGAGTTAGTTTAATTGTTTTTAGGCTCAGATTTCTAGTTTTCAAATGTATTCTTATCGGTTTTGGGTTTAGTGCAAAGACAAGCACTTACTGTTGCAAGAAGATCTCTGGAATAAGGGGCTGCAGCTGTTCCTTTCCATTCTTCTACACTATCCCCTCCTTTGCACAAAGCCAACCTTCTAACATCCCCCCTCTTGCCATTTTCCAAACTGTGTTCCCAAACACCATCTTGATCTTCCTAGGAAAAGAAAATATTGACTTTCCTGTTACCACCTATCCACTCCGCTGACACAAACAATATCTCCCACACAAAACTTCCAAACGCATCTAGACATCCTTTCATTATCTTGCTTTTTGTATACCTCCTGCTTCTTCATCACCTCCTTTGACACTCACAACTGATCACTTTCCCCACCCCAATTTTCCCCATCCAAGGTAGACACACCATGGTGGCTGGCATCCTTCCACACAACAGTACAAATCGTGACTTGCCTGTCACAGATTATGGAGTGGTTCTGTAATGCCACTTTTTTCATTCTTTCTTCAAACCAACCTGCACAGACAACTGTAGACAGTCATTTAATACTCTATTAAATCTCTCCACTTAACCATTTACTCTGGGATGATATAAAGCTGTACTGTAGTGAGTTATCCCCGACTCATCAAAAAATTCGACATAGCTCTAGGATATAAAGCTGTCCTGTGGTGAGTTATCTCCCGACTCATCAGAAAATTCGACAAAGCTCTAGAAACAAACTGAGAAACATTATCAGTCACAATCTCTTGAGGGATACCTTCCCCGATAAAGTTGTTATACAGAAAATAAATGATATCCTGCATTCTCACTTCACTCACCATCTTCACCTTTGCCCATTTTCAAAAATAGTCTACCAAGACAACGGCAAACTTACCCCTCACATCTCCATAGCCATAAAATCCACAAATACTTTCTTCCAGGGTCTTTCCGGGAGCTTGACAGGCACAGTAGGTGACTCCCTCACTATCACAGATTTATCACTGTGCATACAATTAATCCATTCCCTCAAGACTCTACTTCATATACAGATACAGAAAACGTGCATTTCTCAGCTTTCTGCACCACATATACCTTTCCTTGGGTATTTCTCTCTCTCTATGATAAATCTGTTTCAAAAACAACCTACTATGGGTAATTTCATGACAGAATATTCAACAAGACTAACATTGGTTTCTCTGACTTCATATTTATAAACAATTTCACATTTTTCCAATCAATTAGCCTATATGGAGAGCATGAGTCTTTCCATATTCACTCCATGAATAGACATATTGCGTTTAGGTGGATTATATGGTTCTACCACATTCAGTACATTATAATCATTCACATCGCCAATGGTGACCTTCGCCATTGTAGCCCTCACAACTAGAACATCATCTTCAATGGTGTCTTATTCTACTTACTGTAGATTTTTAGTAAAGATGTTAATGTTTCCGCTGTCACAATGTCTACCTGCCTTGCATACATGTGAAAAATGTCCCACTTTTTACATCAATACATCTCACTTTCCTCACTAGACAGTTCACTGAAGAAGCCAAATGTTTGACACTCCCAATTCTATAACATGGATTTTTGTTCCTTAATGTCCTCTTCCCTGAACACATTTGTTCCTCTATTTCAACTTTTGGAGTACACTACATTCACATACTTAGTCAAATTGCTAGCTATGTCTCCGTCACACACTCTTTTATATGTATTTGGATTCAGTACTTTAAAGTATGCTGAACTATTCTCAATCCTTTTTGCAATCGAAACTGCTTTTACTAATGGGGGGTTGTTTAATGCTGAGCAATTTTGGTTGAATTTGCATATTGTTAGTGCAATTTATTAGTTGGCCTCTCGCAATCTGATACATGATATCTTTACATATGCACTTTACGTGGCTTTGCATAGTTTAGTAAATACAAAGTCACGCAACACAGCGCATAGCTCTGCCTTGCTTTACTTTGTATTGGGTATTGGGTAGGCATTACATGGGAGTTACCATGCATCCACTCTTGTATTTTGATGCAAACCCAGATTTGCAAAGACTTGTGAACCTAGGATTGCGCCAGAATGGTGCGCCTACCAGAGAGAGGCATAACCAGGAGAAATATCTATATTTCTTCTCATTACTTTCTCTTTCCACATGTGCTGCATTCTACAGCACACATAGAAACAAGAATATACCTTCAAGGATTATTTTTGTGCAGGAATGTGTGCATTTGTGCACAAAAAAAATCCTGCCCGTAGCATGGGAACCCTTGCACCATGGTGCAAGGGTGGTACAAGGGTGCCTGTGTTGGTGCTAGGCAGCACACAGTGCGCCAGCGGACGGAGAGAGCTGAAATGCTCCATATCTTTGTAAATAGATGTTTTAAGGCATGGGCAAAGTGGGCAATTGCCAAGAGCCCCCACCTTCAGAAGGGTCTCACTGGGAAAGTAAACTTTATCTCTCTCTAGTTCACATCTGTCTATTTCTATATCTGACCCACTCTTCTCCTCTCAGCCTATCTCTACCTCTGTATCTGTTTGCCCAGTGTCATCTTAAGGGTTTTTAGGGTCCTTGAAAAAACATATTTCAACTTCTTTTGTGCAAAACCTTTTTCCAAAGGTTTGTTTGGCCTCAAGGAGGCTACAACTTGCACAAAGGTGGCTAATAAGTTGTTATGGACAGTGGATCCCAAACCATGTCTTGCCTGGGTCCCCAGAAATCCTTGAAATGACACTGAACATTTCTGCTCTCTCCCTTTTACCCAAAGCAGTGCAACAAATTACCTTGCTGTGCCACGTTGAATGAAATAATAGTAAATGTGTCCACTGGTTTCTAACAACCCAAGAACTTACCTCTCAATCAGTCAAGTTATTGCCTATTTGTCAAGCTCATGGAAACAAAGGGGTATACTTATCATGCAGCGCAGAGCAGCAAGCAAAGTTGTTACGCTGCATTGTATGAACAGGAGAGAGATGAAAAGCACCAAATATTCTAAGAAATGTTGCTCTTCAGCTCTCTCCCTGCGCTGGAGCACTTGAGGCTTCCAAGCGCCAATGCAGGCACCCCTGCGCCATGGTACCTGTGTTATGGGCAGGGTTTTTTGTGTGCAGGAAGGAACATCTTTCTACACAAAACGATTCAAAGGGACATATTCCTCTATCTTTGTGATGCAGAATGCATCACGCATAGGAAGAGGAAGTAACAAGGAGAAACACGCATATTTCTCCTTGTTACGCCTTTTTGTGGTAGGCGTACCAATTTTACTCAGTTCCAGCCTTTCAAATCTTAGTAAAACTGGAATTGTGTGAAATTTGAGGGTGGGTGTATGGGAACTTCCATGCTCCACCCACGGACTGCCTAGAAGTAAGAAATGTAGTGCAACGCAGTGCAAGTAGCTGCATTGCGTTACATTTCTTTGCAAAGCCACACAAGGCCACACAAATCAGGCCTTGCGTGGCTTTGGAAAGCCCCAAGTAAGCCTTTGCTGTGAGGCAAGGGTGACGCAAAGGCTAAGCAAATCTGGGCCAACGTCATCAGCCAGTAGCAGGAGCATCTCCTGCGAGTGACTCACTCACACCAATTCACACAGTCCCCCAGAGGCTGGATACCCTGATTGAACTAGGGAAGAGTCTGAGGATGGAGATGCAAAGGATAATCATATCAGCACAGCAACAGCACAAGCGCGAATACACATAAATACCACCAAATGAGTGTGGAAAGAATACACATGTCTAGACAACACCTTACCGTGCGTACATAACTACTCAGTCTGGACAATGCCATACCGTGTGCTACATACCTACTCATTCTGGACAACTCCATACCGTGTGCTACATCACTACTCAGTCTGGATAACTCCATGCTGTGTGCTACATAACTACTGAGTCTGGAAAACTCCACACTGTGCTACATAACTACTCAGTCTTGACAACCCCATACCGTGTGCTACATAACTACTCCTTCTGGACAACTCCATACCGTGTGCTACATCACTACTCAGTCTGGATAACTCCATGCTGTGTGCTACATAACTACTGAGTCTGGAAAACTCCACACTGTGCTACATAACTACTCAGTCTGGATAACTCCATGCTGTGTGCTACATAACTACTGAGTCTGGAAAACTCCATACTGTGTGTTACATAACTACTGAGTCTGGAAAACTCCACACTGTGCTACATAACTACTCAGTATTGACAACCCCATACCGTGTGCTACATAACTACTCATTCTGGACAACTCCATACCGTGTGCTACATAACTACTGAGTCTGAAAAAATCCATACTGTGTGCTACATAACTACTCAGTCTGGAAAAATCCATACAGTGTGGTACATCACTATTCGGTCTGGACAACTTCATACCGTGTGCTACATCACTACTCAGTCTGGATAACACCATGCTGTGTGCTACATAACTACTCAGCCTGGATAACTCCATACCATGTGCTACATCACTATTCAGTCTGGACAACTCCATACTGTGTGCTACATGACTACTCACTCTGGACAACCCTATACCGTGTGCTACATAACTACTCATTCTGGACAACTCCATACCGTGTGCTACATAACTACTGAGTCTGAAAAAATCCATACTGTGTGCTACATAACTACTCAGTCTGGAAAAATCCATACAGTGTGCTACATCACTATTCGGTCTGGACAACTTCATACCGTGTGCTACATCACTACTCAGTCTGGATAACACCATGCTGTGTGCTACATAACTACTCAGCCTGGATAACTCCATACCATGTGCTACATCACTATTCAGTCTGGACAACTCCATACTGTGTGCTACATGACTACTCACTCTGGACAACCCTATACCTTGTGCTACATACCTACTCATTCTGGACAACTCCATACCGTGTGCTACATCACTACTCAGTCTGGATAACACCATGCTGTGTGCTACATAACTACTGAGCCTGGATAACTCCATACCGTGTGCTACATCACTATTCAGTCTGGACAACTCCATACTGTGTGCTACCTGACTACTCACTCTGGACAACCCTATACTGTGTGCTACATACCTACTCATTCTGGACAACTCCATACCGTGTGCTACATCACTACTCAGTCTGGATAACTCCATGCTGTGTGCTACATAACTACTGAGTCTGGAAAACTCCATACTGTGTGCTACATAACAACTGAGTCTGGAAAACTCCACACTGTGCTACATAACTACTCAGTCTGGAAAAATCCATACTGTGTGCTACATAACTACTGAGTCTGGAAAACCACACTGTGTGCTACATAACTACTCATTCTGGAAAAATCCATACTGTGTGCTACATAACTACTGAGTCTGGAAAACTCCACACTGTGTGCTACATAACTACTCAGTCTGGAAAAATCCATACTGTGTGCTACATAACTACTCAGTCTGGAAAAATCCAGACTGTGTGCTACATAACTACTCAGTCTGGAAAAATCCATACTGTGTGCTACATAACTACTCAGCCTGGAAAAATCCAGACTGTGTGCTACATAACTACTCAGTCTGGAAAACTCCATACTGTGTGCTATATAACTACTGATTCTGGAAAAATCCAGACTGTGTGCTACATAACTACTGAGTCTGGAAAACTCCATACTGTGTGCTACATAACTACTGAGTCTAAAAACTCCAGACTGTGCTTCATAACTACGGAGCCTGGATAACTCCATACCGTGTGCTACATCACTATTCAGTCTGGACAACTCCATACTGTGTGCTACCTGACTACTCACTCTGGACAACCCTATACCGTGTGCTACATACCTACTCATTCTGGACAACTCCATACCGTGTGCTACATCACTACTCAGTCTGGATAACTCCATGCTGTGTGCTACATAACTACTGAGTCTGGAAAACTCCATACTGTGTGCTACATAACAACTGAGTCTGGAAAACTCCACACTGTGTGCTACATAACTACTCAGTCTGGAAAAATCCATACTGTGTGCTACATAACTACTGAGTCTGGAAAACCACACTGTGTGCTACATAACTACTCAGTCTGGAAAAATCCATACTGTGTGCTACATAACTACTGAGTCTGGAAAACTCCATACTGTGTGCTACATAACTACTCAGCCTGGAAAAATCCAGACTGTGTGCTACATAACTACTCAGCCTGGATAACTCCATACTGTGTGCTACATAACTACTCAGTCTGGATGGTTCCCTACTGTGTGCTACATAACTACTCAGCCTGGAAAAATCCATACTGTGTGTTACATAACAACTCAGTCTGGAAAACTCCATACTGTGCACTGCATAACTAATCAGTCACTGCCACTCACTAAAAGCAGGAATTTTTTGAACAAAGGCTTCAATGGGTAATCAGGTTACAGTTAGCACACCCTACAATACTCAAAAAGATAATCTCAAAAGAACTGAAATACATCAGCTAATGTGCTTGTTACTAATGGTACAGGAGACCCTGATTTTGGCTTGAATCATTTCCAGGAAGCTGTTGCACAGTAGCACAAAACACTTCACAGCATCATCATGGTGTTAATATATAGCTCTACTGTGTGATTCATTTTTTAAACAGCAAACTCAAAGGACCATTTCAGAGGTCAGTGGTAATAGAAAATCCCCCGTTCTCTGGCGGAAGCTTTAAAGATTTTTTGGTTACCACCAAACTGAAAATCTGGCCCTTATAACTTTTTGTATTATTGCTGGTTACATCCATTGCAACCCGAGGTCTCTCTTTCACTCTCTCCCTCTCTCACTTCATCTCTCTCCCCACCCCACCCCAAATCCAACTCAGTTTTCATTCCTACTATTCTGTATCTTCTCTACATTTCCCTAACTTTAATAACTTCTCTTCAGAGAGAAATAGAATAAATCCGAATATATCTGAAAGCACGTGTGGGACAAAAGCCACCCCTCGTTAAAGGAGTAAAGGTGTCGAGCCAGTTGTCTTGGCTAGAGCTCAGTACTGTCTGTACTTCTGCTTGTAAATAGCTTACGCCCTGTACTCTGGAGCAGGTGGACAGAGCTGCTACTTCCTGCCTCTGTCTCGTGTGCTGGCTGGTGCCCCAGGCCCTGGAACAGATGTACTATCCTCTGCTTCAGAAGAACAGAATCTCTCTCATCAAACAGCAAACACAGCCTAGGACATTGGATGCCTTGATCCTATAATAAGAACTAAAACCTAACTACAGGTGTGACGTGCAAACAAATATTTACCCCATTGATTCATTACAAATTGCTCAACAACATCCTTTTCTACACCAATGCAGGCCTGGTTTTTCACCTTCTGTGAGGCTTCCTTGATCTTCCCAATAGGGACAAATCCTGGGACATTCAGCTTGCTACCATCGTATCCAATGGCAACAATACCTCCCTTACTATTAACCTTTACAACAATGCTAAAGTCATTACTGGTGCTACCGACATAACACTGGATCCATTCTGGGGCTAAGAGCCCCTCATCCCAGCCCTCATCCAATGAACAAAACCCACCTACTGCTACTCACTGAGTTCATGGTACTTTTCCATCCTCCACTGCCATGTGCCCCAATCCTGGGCCAAAAGTGGGTCCATCACTCAAGAAGACCCTCCGCTTGTCTGCTCAGCCACGGTATAATGCTCCTACCTTCTGGAACAACACCACAGACACCAGAACACCAACCTGGCTCACCTGCAGGTCCCATCGATAGCATAACCTAACCCACAAATGAGGACATACGCGTAGTCCTCCAAAACACAGATCAGATTGTCAAGAATACCCTAATTTCCCAGTGCAAACGATGTGCGGTTAACACATACCTACAGCCAAAAGTAATACAGCTGCAATAACAAATTTTACTGACTTGGGGATCTCAAGAACTTAAGGATTTTCACCAACAACAACTCATTGCATTTACTACCTGCCATTGTTCCCTGGCTCCCTTTGCACCTAAATCTTCATACCATACCCAGGTAAACTACAACGTTCCATGGAGGTACGAAACCAGGCAAAGGAAACTCGCTTTTGAAGGCTCCCATATCTTCGGATGAAGTGTGTCTCCAGCCAACCTCATCCTGCACTTGTGCATTTATCCTGCAAAATTGCCCTCCACCTTCTAGTTTGCTTATTTAATAATTTATTTATTTTCAGTTTTATATAGTGCAAACCTGACCTGTTAGCACTGTGTGTATAAACAGTGATAGGCAGTTCAGCAATTAAGGAATGGATACAAATAGAAAGGTATTAGGTAATACAGATTGCTAAGGGGTGGGAAAAGAGTCCAGACGTCGGGAGTCTGAGTCAAGCGCTAGTGGATAGGCTGAAGGAAAAAGTGACTATGAGGGGGTCAAAGTCCCATCCATATGACGTAGCATTGGCAGAGGCACAGAAATAAAGGCACGTGGTAAAGCTACCCATCTATCTAGTTTCTCGTAGTAAAACTTGCTAGTAGTGGTCAATTACCATCGAGTCATATCTGGAATTGTCTAAGTGATAGCAGGACTTTACGCCCTTTCATGAAAACAGCTTGATCTCACCCAGTACTTCCGCTCCTTGCCTTGAACTTAGATGGACAACTCATTGAACGATTATTCTTTTGACAGGTTACCTCACAAAGGTGGCCACGGTGGTATACCGCTACCACTCCTACGTCCTATATTTCGTTAAAAAAAATGGATCCGATTGCTGTATTTATATCTGACGGAGCTAAGATGACAATTCTTCAGCAAATGTTCAGCTCTCTGTTGACCCCAAACAAATTAAACGAATGGGCAATCAAACTAGAACGATGTTTAGATAAGTTTGATCGGGCAACCTCCTGCTTCCACTGTGGGTGCTACAGATACTCCCTGCTCAGAGAAAAACACCATCAGTCTAGATTCAGAGCAGCTAGGAACTCTTCCAACGAAACATTCAGGATTTACTGTGAGTTTATCAATTTAGCAGGTGAAAAAAAGTAATTCTGAGCCTCAGAAAGATTGAGAACCTGGTATAAAGCACACAGAGTATTTCAGTGGGATGGTATCTGACTGGCAATACCTCCTTCCCAGAAGTTGTTCAACAAAGTCATGTACTTAATCATCAATGTAAATCAAGCTATCCAGTTCAGCATGTGATTAATCGTCAATGCAAATCAAGCTATCCAGTTCAGCATGCACCGCCCCAGTGATTAATCGTCAATGTAAATCAAGCTATCCAGTTCAGCATGCACCGCCCCAGTGATTAATCGTCAATGTAAATCAAGCTATCCAGTTCAGCATGCACCGCCCCAGTGATTAATCGTCAATGTAAATCAAGCAATCCAGTTCAGCAAGCACCGCCCCAGTGATTAATCGTCAATGTAAATCAAGCTATCCTGTTCAGCATGCACCGCCCCAGTGATTAATCGTCAATGTAAATCAAGCTATCCAGTTCAGCAAGCACCGCCCCAGTGATTAATCGTCAATGTAAATCAAGCTATCCTGTTCAGCATGCACCGCCCCAGTGATTAATCGTCAATGTAAATCAAGCTATCCAGTTCAGCAAGCACCGCCCCAGTGATTAATCGTCAATGTAAATCAAGCTATCCTGTTCAGCATGCACCTCCCCAGTGATTAATCGTCAATGTAAATCAAGCTATCCAGTTCAGCATGCACAGCCCCAGTGATTAATCGTCAATGTAAATCAAGCTATCCTGGTCAGCATGCACAGCCCAAGTGATTTACCGGCTGAGGAGCTGTCCATTTTTTCTCTCAGTTGCCCTGCTCCCCTTCTCTGCATTTACCCACACTTGGGAAGCTGATATATTCAAAATCTGGTGGCCCTTCAAACAAACCTTCCCAGCTACAGACATCCAGTCATCCTCTCCAATTTCTCCCCAAAAATATCGGCCTCACATGATTGGCTAGAGATGTTCATGACTATGCAACTTGCTACTCACCTTGAGTCAGATGATATCCTCAACTGTTTTCACTGCGGCTTCTCCAGGTGAGGAATATAGGCTATCCAAAAATCAGAGAGGGGGAGAGAGAAGCAGAGATTCATTCAGCTTCCCGGACTAGTTATTAGATAATCAAGATGAATGAATCACGTAGTTCATTTTTCCAGAGTCTTGGAAATTTGGGATGAAAACTCTCAGCCACTCAGTCAAGGCAGCGGTATATCTTGGTTCTCCGCCTATTTGATTAAGTGGGATGAATCATCATTGGGTCTTAGCACCTGAGTGTTCTGTTCTCCAGGTGTTCATCATCCTCCACCAGGAGGGAGACTGTCTGGTATATGACAGTCGTGAGAGGGGAAAGTGCAGATATAAAAAAAAAAGTTTTAAAATATCTTCTCTCCTGTGTAAATTGTCTTTATTTTCACAGGGGAGGGATAAGGTGAAAAAGGCGGGTGGTGCTTAATTGGATAATTATAGGTCCAATGCACCTGGTGAAAGGTCGGTCAACATGTTTCAGCCTATGTTGCCCTATGGGTTGGATGGCTTTCTTCAGGACCAAAGGATTCAGCCGCCTCGGGTATTGAGGGGCTGTATATGTGGGAAGAAAGGTAAGTGGAATAGCTCACCCTAATAAGTCAACAGGCTGTATTTTATGCCTATTGCTGACGTGTGGTTATATGCCACATTTTGGTCTATAGCCGTGGAGGACAAAGAGAAAATGTTCCAAGAAACTCTGGAAAACGAACTACGTGATTCATTCACCGAGGAACATAGGCTGCCATAATCCATGTCAGAGAGTAGTTCCTAAATTCTTTGCCAGGCCCCTCATGTGCGTAAATGCTCCTGTGCCTGTCTGTGGCTTTCATTACGGTGCACAACGCCGCTCTTCAACTGCAATAATCAGTGTTACAATTTTATAGTGGTTCACTTCCTGTCTAGAAACCTGTACACACAAGGTCTATCCTTCCTATCTTACCCAAAATGGCCTCTATCATCTGCAGGATGCGACAATAATATGTGGTCTCTGCCAGCTTATTTAACATGTGCATGGCGCCCCTGGCCCACATCACTGAGCCCTGTGACATTGGTTTTCAGATGTAGGCTGGAGATACTAAGCTGTCTTGTAAACTATACGAAGATTCCAGTGGCCAAGAATAGACTGGTCTTTGACTGGTGAGAGCCTGGATGTAAAAAACATCCTTTGCATCAACCCATTTACAGGCCTGCCAACTTTGAAATTAGTTTTACTGAGTAAGGAGGGATGAGGTCTTCAAGGGGTGGTGTATGGAGCAGGGGTGGGGCTTGGATCCCATTATCACCTGGCCAAACAAGGAGTGGGTAGGGAGTCCGGGTTAGGGGCAGGTCTTGGAGCCCGGCGCTGCCTGAGCAGCCCCTTCCACTCTGTGCTAAAAACAAATTACAAAGGTTTTTGAAGCTACCGTCGACATCTTGGGGAAGTTTTAGACCACCTGATGGAATTCTGTTTTCTCTGTATTTAACCTGAGTCAACTTCAATATTCAGTTGTTTGACTTTGAAAAACACCTTATTTATACGTTGGTGATCTCTCTGCAAGTTGCTTGTGAAAGTAAAGGTCTTATGAGTGTCATCTACAGAGATATGGATTGACATTCAGGATCAAAGAGCAATCGATGCAGTGGCTGCCTATAGACACTAAACCACAGAGGGAAGACACATGACCTCTGTGGGACACCACATAAAACAGGCTTGGTGACATCCACCTTTTTATCATGGGTTTGTCCATCCAACGAAAACATAGAACCATAGCTCACCAGCTGTGACATCCCGCAGGACACTTGTCTTTGCAGTAGTCGATATGCCTCAGATCTTCTAGAAGAGTCCTCCATTCCTCTCAAAGCAGCTTCAAAGCTGAAAGAAAAAGTGTTTGGTGTTTTTGTTCTTAAAAATGGATCATGCTCCATCAATTACATGAAGTTTCTATGAAGAAAGAGGGAAGATAGTTGGAGAAGAGACCTTGAGACTCATTCCCTCACTAAGATTTGTCTCACAACAACACTATTCTCTTGATATTACAACCCCCCCCCCCCTTGCAAATACTGCAGTCACTCGTCCTATTGTCCGGTGTCTCATAACACGCATCTGGGACTGTCGAGGCGGAAAAGAATATTGAGGAGACGATTTCACTGTAATTGATTAGGACACTGCTCTTAGCTACACAACATATAATGCCACAGTGCTTATTTCCCTTAGCCTGTGTATTTGAAAGCAATTTACCTTTCACATGTAACACTGTCTTCCAAGGACTGGGTGGTAACGGGGTGAAGCAGGACAGCAGTGGGGCTGAAGTGGGGTGCATCGGACAGATGCAGGTTAATCATCTGCTCGTCCAGTTCCTGGGGTACAGGTGCCGCGGATGCACCAGCTGGAAACTATAACAATCTTAGCCCTGACCAGGGACTTGGAAAGACCTCTTGAGCATCACATTAGATCTTGGTCACTATATCTCCAATGATGCAGCTATTACAATACGGTGCACGTAGTTCGTTCTAGACTACAGTGGATGTGGAGTGGTCCAGGACTGGTTAATAGCATATTTCAACCATCACTTTCTGCCTCCCTGAGTCAAACTCCATGACATGGTGTTGCTGAAGATCCCTCTGCAGCAACATGTCCACCATCAGTAACATGAAGGTAAACGTCTATCAGTTGGAACCTACTGACTGCACTTGTGTGGCCAAGATACGTCCCAGGGCATCTGATAACACATACAGCAAGCTTAGCCTATTCCACACTCTCAACACACACAGGCCGAGTGCAATGCCAATCTCTTCTTCAGCAAACATTGTGAATGTGTCAAACCTTGACAAAGGATTCTGTTGTATTGCAGCATTGCATGAGTCCACATTTAATAGAGAACTGAACCCCCACCATGGGAGGGTACTTCTTATGGGTGACTACTTAAAGACATGCGCATCACTCTCATACTGGGATGTCATAAGGCACATGAGAGTGAAGAACCACTGTTCCGTGGGTCGCCAGCCAGAAATATGACCAACACACCTTCTGAAATTTGGTAAAAAGCACCCACATTTCAATTGGCTGGACTTTGCAACTTCTGTGAACAAGTGTTTGTTGTCTACACAAGAGTGGTGTAGTACTGATGTTTGCTCCAGATAAGTTATGCTCTGTTATTCCCGCGTAGCCTCCTTGTGTCATGCTGCAACGACACCAGCGAGAGACCAATATCAGGTGAGTGATGATAACAGAGACACAACACTTGAGGTACTCAGAGAAGAAGCATGATTCCATACAGCAAGGTGGAAATGAACACAAACAATGCTAATCTAAGCATATTTTATGCCCGGCTGCACCCACCTGCTTGTTCCTGCACATGCACGGTTATTGCCGTTCCTTGCCATGACACATCACCAGCATTTGGCTTAAGAGGTCAATATCTCATCTATTACCATGGTGGTTTTTGCCACAAAAACACAAGGCCACTGATGAATGTAGCCACCATATCTCCCTTCTGCTGCCAGTCGTGTTAAGTCAGATGGGAAATGTTCAGGTATTACAATGCGAAGAGCCTGCTGGCACCAATTTTTACCTCTTCCATGTTAGAGGTCTCTGACAATTGGTAGTGACCTATAAGGAAGAGCTGCAAACCTGATCCCCTTGGGTGGCAGATAACTTTGGTGGTTCTTTGTGTGTGGTCTCATACAGGGTACACCCTGGCACACTTAGCACAGGGCATGCCTGCCAGTTGGCAGGATGGTTCTTCAGGGTCCACTAATCACAGCCAGGCATTGTTTGTACAGCTGACAGCACCTCAGCCAAAGACAGCATTGTGAACTTCTGCAAGACAAGAAGCAGAGATCTCCTTTCTTTTCCTTACAATAAAATAGGGGAAGTCATTTTTCATGCCCTGTTTCTAAGGGTGGAACCAGTTGTTTGCTCCAAAAATGTGGCACCCATCTCAGTTGTGTGTAAGTTCTTGGGATGCCAAGTGGAAGGGGAAGAAGGTGAGGGTTGTTGAAGCTTTAGATCTAAACCGTTCTTCACTTCATCAGTCCTGAGATGGCTAATTTGGTCTGGTGATGGTGGTGGAGAGAAGGTTTTCCCCTCACTAGTGCAGTCGGACTCCTGAGATGGTGGTCAGGAGACTGGCTGGTACCTGGGGTCTTCTGAACCTTGACAACTGAAAGGCCTTCTCTGGCTAGAAGATCCTGGCAGGACTGGTTGGTTGGAGCTAGCAGTGTGGCCAGTACCATGCCCATATTGTACTGTTGAAGCACAGGTTCTGCTGGTCAAAGAGTGGTTAATGATTTTTTCTAAGTCCTCAGTTCCTAGGACTTGAGCCTTGACTGCCAGATTTCATGATCCTGGGTGCATTGTTGATGATGGCAAAATACACAAGTGGATTCCTGTTCTGCAGCTGTTGTGCCCAGGTTCCTCATGAACTAATAGTCTTCTTGGGCACAGTCCTAGAGTAGGTATGTGTACCTGTGGAACTCGTACCAGAAATGGCGCGGCCAGATAACTATGATTCCTCAGAGAATGCCCACTGGACTAATACATGTTCTCGACATATGCCTCCAGACATTTGGCCTAGATGCCCATGTGGGATGATGTTGATTTACCCTTCCAAGAAGACTCCATCACCCCAGACTGAAATGACTGCGCTGTTACAGCCACTGGAGCACAGATAGCCTTACTCTCCAGTGCGGGTACCAGGGTTTCAATGAACAGCACTTCCAAAGCATTGGCCATGATGGATGGTAGTGCAAGGCTGGATACAGTTCTTTAAGGTCACCACTACCAGTCTCTACACAGTCTCTAAGCCAATGTCAGGATCAAAATCTTGATCAGTGTGGGGTCAAAATCTGGATCAGTTGATGGAGGGATAGAGAAAGATAGGAAGACGGAGGTAGAGCAGCTGGACTGGTTCCTTGGACTGAACCTCTGGTCTCTGAAGCTGCACCAAAGTTTTGCAGGAATAACACTGTGAATGATGAAAGCTGTGCAGGAGTGAGCACAGCTGTACTGGGAGTTTAGGCTGCTGGTTCAGGATTGTCTTTTAACCTTTTCAGGGTTGCACTCAGGGGGGCTTATTTACAAGCCCCTTGCCCCGCCGCTGCGTCACTTTTTTTGACTCAGCGGCGCCGCAGTGTGCTGGCCCATATTTACAAGGCCATACAAAGCCACCCTGCATGGCTTTTCAGGGCCTTGTAAATATGGCCCCTTTTTATGCATCACTGCGTGAAAGGGGTGTGAAGTGGGTGTTGCTGTGGGTGTTCCCACGCAACACCCATGGATTCTACCGCATTCCCAGATTTACATTTCGCAAACCTGGGAATGCGTCAGAATCCTACGCCTCTCCAGGGGAGGCGTAAGGAGGCGCAACAAGGAGAAATTCTTTTATTTTGCCTCATTTTTTCGTCTTTCTATGCGTGGTGCATTCTGCAGCACACATGGAAAACACCATCGATGATTGTTTTTGTTTAGGAAGGTGTCCCTTCCTGCACAAAAACAATCATCCCTGCAACTCTGGCACCCTTGCACCATGGTGCAAGGGTGCCTGCGTTGGCGCATGGCAGCCAATTGTGCGCCAGGACAGGGGAAAGTACAGGGATGCATCATATTGATGTAAATATGACACATCCCTGTGCTTTTACAGTGACGCAGCTCGTCGCAGCAAAATGGCTTGCGGCACCACGCTGCCTCATTTTGTTGTAAATGAGGCCCAGGGTTTCTATAAAGGAGTCTCAGCTGAGGATGGAGGAAGTGTAGAAGCAAAACCTACAGCAAAATTCAAGAAAAGCTGGGAAGATCTTTGGAAGCCTTGGTTGAGTTGCTCCTGGTCTAAGGGATCAGTAGATATCAACGTGTCTCATCCTGAGGGGCAGACAACCGGGGGAGGTTCCAATGGGCTCTGAGTCGAGGGAAAAGGAGTCCTCAGAGTCCATCGGTTACACCAGAGCAAAGGACGTGTGTCCTGTTCCTCCAGAAACATGACCAGCAGAGAAGGGGATGGTTCATGGTCTCCTTAGTGTGGTGCGTGGTGTGCCTCTTGTATTGGGATGGCCACCCGGCAGGTCTGCTCTGCTGGGTATCCATAGAGGTTAGCAGGGCATTGGGTTGTGTCTCTTGGTGTTTCTTCTTGTTCAGGTACCTCTTTTGTGTTATGGGACTTATAGGGCACTCAATTGCTTGGAGAGGCTTTTCCATTGTACTGTTTCTTGTGCTGAGACTCTGCTTGCTCATTGGGTTACACTCTGTATCTCCATCAGTTGAGCAGATGAACTGCGTTTAACCGCAGGGGAAGGAGAATTCATGTGATCGGTCTACGTGACCAAACTGGGACTGCGGCAGAGACGACCCAAAGTACGTGTCGGGCTCAACTCTCTGGTGCAAGTCTTCAGTCACCAGACGAGTCAGAGGAAGTGCTGTGTTTACACCGACGAAGTCAACCTCTCCAGTGTAAACCTCTGACCTGGCAGTCCATCTGCCAATGGTCACACAGACTATCGACACTACTACTCAAACATCCACTTCCCCATGAAAACCTTACACTTCCACCCTGTTCGACTCCCCCATTTCTTTACCACTGTCAACTGCTATTATAACCCATCACCTCAGAAGCACCTCACAGCATTCCCCTACCACTTCCTGCCACTGCAGTATCACTCACCACCACAGCACCACCACCTCAGAACCACCTCACAGCATTCCCGTACCACTTCCTGCCACTGCAGTATCACTCACAACCACAGCACCACCGCACCACCACAGCACCACCGCACCACCACCTCAGAACCACCTCACAACATTCTCCTACCACTTCCTGCCACTGCAGTATCACTAAATCCCACTGCACCACTACACTGCTGCCCCTGAAATCACACTACTAGCACCCAGCAACACACTATCATCCCACAACATGGCACAACCACTCCTGCACTACTGTACCACCTGACCAACAAGATGCCAGCCCCAGTATCAGACTGACACCATCATCACTACGCTATCTCCTCCAGGACTCCACTGCCACCCTCCACTACCGTGGTAGCACTCAAGCACGTTGCTACCACCTCCAGTTACTCCCTAGCTCCTCTGCACCATGACACTACCACTATTTTACTGCGCTTCCAAGCCGGCTCTGTCCTACCAACCTCACTGCTACATTATCAAACACCACCATTCTACTATACTGCACCGCGCCTCCACCCATGCAGTGCTCAACAACGCCCAGCGGCATACTACCACCCAATAATACTGCATTACATTCTACCTCCAACTACTGCGCATCATCCCACTGCCACCGTACACTACCACATTACATTCCCCACATCACCTCATACCCGCCACTCAACCACAACACAACCACTTTCCAGCACAGCAGCACCACACCTCAGCAAAGGCCATTGTGGTTGGTCCACAATGTGAAGGCAGCACCTAAACTTGGAAATGTATTAACATGTTTAACGGCAATTCCACCACAATCATGTTAGCTCTCCTTAATTCACTTTCATCTTCCTGTTTTTAGGGAATTTCATTTAAAAAAAAAAAAAAAATTTAATATGAATATAACTTGTATGTATACATTGCCACTCTTAATTCATGGTCACGGTTTAGCAATGTAAGTGTACATTTTGAAACTATTTTTCAGAGCAATTTATACATCTTTTATGTTTTCAATAGTGTTCCTCTGGGAAATCCTATTATATTGGCATGTGGGAATCAATTTTTGGACTCCTCTCATAATTTTTGAACTATTTGTCCGAGCTGTACCAAATTTGACTGTATAGTAGATATAGTCCTGCACATTTATTACTCCAAGTTTGTCGCAGATTAGTCAACAAGTGCCAGAGTTATCAAGGGCAGAACATTCAGATTTCCTAGGGAGTGAGGTTCAACTTGTCCCACCTCTGTTATGTATGTGTGTGGTGGGGTGGGGTGTAAGGTAGAAGAAGAGATTGAATGAGGGGGTGGTGAAGAACAGAGAGAGAGAGATGGGGAAGATGAAGAAAAAATGGAGGGAACAGGCTACTGAGGAAAAGAGGGAGTGGAAGAGAAGGTGAGAGGAGGTCGGAGAGGGGAAGTGAGGAGAGAGAACGAGGAGCAGACATTGATGGAGAGATAGAGAAAGCTAGGAAGAGTGAGGGAGTCGGAGGTAGAGCATTAGAGAGAGATGAAGAAAGAGATGTTCACACCTATTAGAGGTGTGCCCCTTCACTGTTAATGGTGGATGAGTAATTGGACTAGTGACATTCAAAACTTTCTAGGATTTAAAGGCCACTTTACAAGTGCATGGAGATGGAGTTTGTTTTTGAATTATTTTTAAAATTGGACAAAACATTGCAACTTAAGCGCTTTATTATATTGATATTGTAAAGCATTTTATAGGATTTAAAGACTACTTTTTATGACAGTAAGATGTTTTCTACCAAACGAAAGATGAGACAATGAGTAGCACTTGCAGCATTCAAAAGCACTTTAGGCCCGTAACATTGGGATCCTTTTAAACAATTCAAGATATTTTTGGAGACCATCAGGAGGTTGTCTATGTAGCACCAGCAATGCTGCTATTGACAGTTTCCACATTGCCCTGAGGAAGCTCCAGTTGAAGTGCCGCTTTCCAGGTTGAAACTGCAAAGCTTATACTGCTGTTCTGGGATGGTACCTCAGTGAGGGGAGGGACCAGTGGCCTTTAAAGGGGTGACACAGAGGCCTACGTTACGTCCCTGGGAGGGCCTGTCCAGAAATATTGAGGCCAACGGATTTAATCCTGGCAATAGTGACTCCGTTTTCTTACCTTCTAAAATTGCGTAAACACCTTTAAAAAAAAAAGCAACTGGGAAAAAAGTGGATATAATTATCAGGAATGTATGAAATTTGTGCAATTTACATCTGTGCAATTACACACATTTTCTGGAAAATTATGAAGAAGTACATGTAATTACATTAATCGCCATTTGATACTATATTTTAGCGCAAAACGTGTCCTCCTGTCCATTTTGGGCACAAGAACGGATGCCACTATTAAAAATAGCACAAAAAAATAGGAGTGCCACAAACAGCAGTTGTTCGTGTTCTGGCTGTTCACTCTGTTCCTGAGTGCCTGTGCTAATTTCTCTGTGCAAATGGCGCTTAATTATGCAAAGTGGTATAATAGCATATTTTCTGAAATTTCGCACAGCAGGAAATTATCGAAATTACACAAGATTACACCAGTGTCATGGAAATTTAACCTGGGCCTAATAGTTATGGGCCCCTTGATCAATTTCTGAGGTCCTTGGGCCACTGTCATGTGGCTTTGGCAGGTGTTTGCATCTGCTTTTTGTGTTCCAGGGTACTTCCATGTTACAGGAGGGGCTGCAGATGCTTGTGGCCGGTCCTTCCTGTAACTTGGAAGGTGGGACACATCGCTTGCATCCATTAGATCTCTCACACCCAGAGCCACCTTCATGGCTAATTTATATCTTTGTTTATATACGGTTACTATGTATTTTTATTTACTCCACATGTATCCACCATGTGTTTATCATGTAATTGCTGCTGTGATATATCTGTAGAGTGCTCTGATACCCTCGGGTCAAGTTCACGCTATACAAAACTCGATAAATAAAGGTTGAGCTGCCTGGAAGAACTGACTACATTCAAAGGTAAATGTTCTAATCCTAAATTAAAAGCTGGAAAGGAAGGTGGAATGAAACAGTCTTAAAGTTAAACCTAACAGGCTGGTAGCCAAAATCAGCTGATCTCCAGGTGAAAGACCAGCAGCAGAAACACTGTTTCCTGTATGTTATTCCCCAAAATCCCATAGTCAGGAGTATCGCCACCACCCTGGAATTACCAATGACATCAGTATCTAGGCCTCTGGAGGAGGGTGCGGGGAATAGAGGTCAGAAACCTGAATAACTCAGAATGATTATGAGGCACCAAGAGTAGTGTTTACTGGATCCTGTGTATTTTAAGAGAGAGGTGGGCAGAGGTCCATCTCTGGAATGGATGACTATTGGCGCTATCTTGTAAATGTGGATCTTCGCTCAGTCCCTAGTATATGGTACAAAAGTTACCCCGTGCTATTGTGCCATCCACCACAGTGGCAGTGCAAACATGAGTGCAAACCTACCATTAGTAGCCTGACCTGTCAAAATAGCTCCTTATAACATGTCAAACCCCTCCTTTTAAATATTTCTAAGTCACCGCTATGTAGGCCTTATTGCTTGTAAGGCATGGTACATTGGATTTAAAAGTTGGACATGTAGGAATTTAATGTTAAACATGTCCAACAGTCAACAAGCCGTAAAAGCTATTTTCACTGTAGCAAGGCAGGCTGTTCCATAGGAAAATACTGGGCTACAATATTACATTTAATAGTGCTAATTGCGGTTAGGAAACAGCTACAAAAATGATTAAACAACTATTTTTAACAGTAAAAAGACAATTCAATGAAGCAGTTGAATGTTTAATAAATATTAAGGAAAATGTATTTTAGAAAGTTATCTTTTCCCTGCCTAAAGCCTCTGGAAACCGATTTGCATTTGCTCTACCACTTCTGCCAGCCAGTAATTAGCATTTGAATAGGTGTGAATAGATGGGAAATGCCTTCCAGGAGCAAACAATAGGATGACCAGAATGGACAGAGATAACCCATCTTAACCTGACAGAATATGCAGGGTGTGGCTGTGAGTATCCTTTTTGACATTATATTGTCAAATCCTGCTTGAATGTCAAATCCTGCTTGATAGGTCTGCCGGGGTTTTAAATATAACACTTGCGGCACACGTCAAAGAGGCCTGCGCTGTCACAGACAAATATTAGCTCACACCTGGCAGGGTCCATGCTTTGTCCCCACAGCCAGGTAGGCTCCAATCACAGTTGGCCTCTTTTTGACATTACACTGTCAAATCCTGCAGGATGGTCAAATCATGCTTGACAGATCTGCTGGGCTTTAATATATAACACATGGGGTGCACTTCAAGGGGTGTGACCAGGATGCCACAACAGTTGTTCTGTATCGACTGTAGGTTGCTCTAAAACCGTGCTTTGTCTACCTGACTTCTGTCTCTGGGTTTATTGGCGGTACAATGACTGCGCAAACCGTAATTTATTGTTAGATGTGGAAGGACAATAGGATTACCATAGTACACTCCCCACACACACCACCAGCCCTAAGAGCCCAGGTTTAGTGTGACCGAAGACATATGCTATCTTGAAAATGTCCAAAGTGGATCTCTAAGGCCTCCCCTCAGGTCCAGAGGGGCTTTATTCCTGTGGTGGTTTGAGACATAAAGTCCCAAAAGGCAGATGGTAAAATATTTGACCAGGACGAACTAGGTTGATGTATCTGACCTGTGGTCCATTACAGTCAGCATCAAATTGCACCAAGGTCCCGGTCTGCTGCACCATTGACTATCATTGGCACTTTGTGCTTCTTGGCGCTATTATATTATTAAAATTAAAAAATTCATATCTCCGGTTCCCCCTTATTGGACTCTTGTCATGTTGGTGTAATTTTGTTTAGTACATTTTACTCTATTTTTCTAATTCGGCTTGGGATTTTTATTGTGTTGCATTTTGACTTCATTAATGTTTTGGTACTGTATAAATACTTTACATATTGCCCTAAGTTAAGCCTGTCTGCTCTGTGCCATAGCTACCAGGGGGTTGAGCTCAGATTAATTTAGTGACTTTAAGGTCTCACCCTGACCGCAGTTGTGATTATTCTGTGGGGTGGGTTGTTACCGTCATCAATAACTAATCCAATTTCTTACACACTTTAGCTGCCACTCAGAAGGTGTGACATGTTCTTATCCAAAGTTTGAGTTTGACGCTTATTGTAATATGTTTCCTCTATGTTTACTTTAACAGACAGTCTAACATATATAATGTAAAATTACAGAGTGTCAGAACTTGCTCGGCTGGCAGCGTGGAACACTATGGCGCCTTTTGAATATGTGCAGATAATTTCTGGCACTGTATGACCAGCTCAAATGAATTTGGCATCAGACATCTCCTTAGCTGGCAGGCTTGCTATGTGTGACAAAATTAATCACTATTAGTTTGACTTTAACATAGCGGGAAGTTCATATGGGCAATCATTCACTACTCTACTATTAAACATATTTTAATGCTAATTATACCCAGGCAAATCTAATATTGAATACAACTACCTGCAGGGTATATAGAGACATACACAAATGTTTTGTTTACAGTAATGATTTTTCAATACAGTAATGATTTGTTGAAAACACTTTTTGAGAAAACATTAAGTAGACTTCTAGACCAAAGAAATACTTCTGTACTGCAACATTTCTTGATTATTTCTGCAGTGTTATTCTACATGTAGTCATTTAAGAATAACATTGGTGATATGCAACTGTGCCTAGTGGGAGTACACGCAGCATACATACAAATATTCATTTTTGGAACTAAGACACAAAGAAATATAAATATACAAAGTAAAATCATTGGTGACTGTAAAAGAAACTTAATAAGCTGGGAATCAAGTCATCTGGTTCACAAACAGTTTTTCGAAAAGATTTATGGCCTGATTACGAGATGGACCGCCGAACCAGTGGTGGAGGTGTGGTGGCAGTCAGGGACCACTGACTGCCACCACACTAATACGGTGGTCTGACCACCGTATTACAAGTACAGTGGTTGGACCATTTTGGGACAGCCGCAACCGTCAGGTAACCATGTTCCCTGGCTGTGGCGCGGCGGTCTGGAGAAGCAGTATGCTTGGCGGTGCCGCAGCATATTCTGAGTTTCCCCGGCACCAGCCTTTTCATGACGATGAGCCCGCCATGAAAATGCTGGTGGTGGGGTAACATGTTGCCTCTGTACACTGGGATGCTTGCAGGGGGGTGACATGGTGCGTCCCCCTGTGTGCATGCATGCCTAGTTCCTGCACAGCATGGACTTAACAGTCCATGCCGTGCAGGAACTCACTTTGGAGTTCCCATTGCGGTGCATTTTTCAAAGGCACTGCTGTGGGAACGCAAAAAGACTGCTCGCCAGACCAGGAGAAAACTCCTAATATGGCAGGCGGCCGGCAGTCGACTTTGTCAGTGGAGTAGCAGTAGCAGGGCAGTGGCGTGCCGCCCCGCTCCCGCGCCTCCAAAATCGTAATCAGCCCCTAAATGTCAAAGGCAATTTGTAAAATGATGTTTCAGCCTCAGAAGCAGAAATGATGCATGCCATCATCAGGACTACTATGAATTCAATCTATCTATCGATCATAACAATTTTAAAGGAAACCCGGCAATGAATCTGTTCTTGATTTCATTCACCAGTACCAAATTCAGTGATCCAGGGAGGGGCGAGGCACCTTTAAATCTGGAAGCAAGAAAGTGGCCTAACAGTGATATTAAACTCTGTATGTTTTCTAACAGAAGTGCAGAACCAGCCACTGCTCAATAGATCTCAGTATAACTAATTATCAATACTTCTATTCCAAGTGGATAGACACCTAAGCGATTTGAAGTGAACCAAATTCTTCACATCAGTTCAGAAGAAAGGTTCCCTACAAAGGACTTGACACGCAGCACCGCCTTCCTTAAAAGGACATGACACACAATCCACTAGCCTGCAATGCTCTTTGTATGGCACTAAAAGCACAAGGGTGATGCTGTGGGCTGTTACCACCATAGTCTGTGATCTGACTGCTGGATCTATTTAATATGTGTGTTGACACCATAAATCCTGTAAAAGTGTAATTAAATTATTATTCATTAACAAAGTAGAGGAGGTGAGCTCCATGATGTCAGTTATTTTATTCTTCTTTTCTATTCTTTACTAATGTGTTCACATTGATACATGCAGCAAACGTGTTTCGCCCTTTATTTGGCATGCAAGTGTAGGTCTTCCTCAGGGCTTTCTTTTTCCAATGTGCTGTTCAAATGGTTGTTATAGAAAGAGGTTGTTAGAAAATAGATTGAGGTCTGAAAACGTTGCAGATCACAATTTGGCCTCATGTTTGCAACATGTCTGCAGTAAAAAGCACCCAACTGGGGGCACGTTCGAGGCTTGAAGACCTTTTCATGCTTGTATTCACTATCGGTCTGACTCTCACTGTCGAATCGGACAACTCGTCAATGCAGCCTGCCTCTCTCGCTCTCTTTGATATTGCAGTGTTCTGTCAAAATGCAATTTTGGGATTCTCGTATTTTTCCCTTACTCAAATAGTCGTCATTAGGCCATTGAAACAGTGCACTGTACTGTGGAAATAAACTTTTGGAAGGGAATCTCTCTGTAGTCTTTTGATTAGTACAGTGTCCAGTTTAAATTGGTCTTCTGATTTTGTTTCTCACAGAGTTAACACTGGCAGTGTTTAGTCATATCCCAAATGAGCCAGGGCTTGAATGATACTGTCAAATCTCTTAAAGCAGTCACTAACTATTCATCATTCGTTTAGCGCACTGTTGACAGGGCTGCGGCCTCGTGGCACTTTCTCCCTGTTTAAAGAATTGGAGCCCAGAGCTTGCATATATGGTGGGAAGTTGTACAGGTGTGGTGTGTCCTTATTTGAAATGTAAGGTGTTGTACGTGTCCCATATAATCTTATTTTTTAAGGAAACTTTTTTCTCGCTGTCTCCTATGATATTCATGCAATGTTCTATCAAAATGTTCTTTTGGGATTAAGTGATTTCCTCTGACAAGCTCCTAGTGTTACATCACTGTGTCTTTTAAAAAAAAACAAAAAAAAAGCAGTCTCGCCAGGGGCCTAATACTAGCCCTGGCCAGCCTGCCTTCCGAACAATGGACTTATCTACGAAAAGAAAATAGATTTGTATAATTTTATTAATAAAACAAAAGATTTGAAGTGCCTGTAAAACTAAATAGCCCGCTCCTTACCTGAACACCACATATTCTAAGCTAGCACAGACAGCAAATCACACAGCATTCACTATTCGCTTATGCTTGTCCCACAGTCGTGACGAGCTGCAGCAAACTGATCCTTGTAGAAACTTTCTGGACTCTCAACTCGAAACTTGAATCTCGAAAAGGTCTGCAGGTTTCCAGGTGATATGAATTTGGTTGGCCCAGGATTCTTCCCACAGCAGTGTCCCTGAGACTCTCATTCGATTTTATTAATTTTATCCTGTCCCAAAAGAATGCATAAATATAATCTTTTCAGGAAACACCATTGATGCCAGGTGCGCAACGCCCATAGGGCTCAAAGGGCTTCAGCCCCCCCCCCCCACCCGTCGTGTGTGTCAGCCCGGGCACACACACAGACAGTTTTTGAACTGCTGTGGGCGGGCTGGTCTGGCGTCCGTCTTATCGCAGCCGCACCCGAGTACTTCACAGGTCTTTAAAAGACCATTTACTTGTTAACTTGTTGTGTTTTCACCCCTTCTTAGAGCCCCTGCATCTCCACTCTGCCTATTGCTGGAAGAATTAGCCCCCCCGAAATTTTTAGTAGCCCCCCCCCCCTGAAATTTGGCTCTAGTTGCGCCTCTGATTGATGCTAACTTTGGTCATCTCCGCAGTCTGTCTGGAATGGCATCACTCCATTTCTCGTCAACTTCTCTGTCTACTTTTCACCCCTTTTTTCTCCCTCCTTCTCCGACATTTACCTTTCCTATCAATCATTTTTTGTTGTAGCGCATAGAAGTGATCATTATATGCATTAGCCTTTTTAGTTGAACAAATAAATAAAGGACTAAGGGCCTCATTTAAAGCCCGGGGCTGCATGCGGCCCCTGGTCAACAGCAGCACTGGACTACACAAACATTAAAAGATGCTTAATAAACAGACAAGCATTCATTTAAAGTTAATTTAAGTTAAAGAAAGGAAGTAACTAGGCTGTCCTGCACCACTTAAATTTAGAAACACCTTTATTTTTAAAGACATCTTGCAGCAAAAGTGTAAAAATGTGATAAAGTCCGTTCAAAATTTAAAAAGTGTACATCATCAACATGCAGAACCATTTCACCTCAATTCATCAGGTTATATCAGTGCATGGGGATTTTTTTTTTTGGGAGTGATAGTTTTCAAAGATGAATTTAGAAACTTTCATTCTTTTCCCTCCACCCCCTCCACCCACACACACACAACAATGCCAGTAATGAACTAAGGGGCAAGTCTGTTCTTATGTGCACTATTGGATGGCCTGGGTTTATATTATATGTGAACAACATTATGGTTTATTAAATCAAACATTGGAGAAGGTTTTGTACAGCACACATCCTGAAGTCATGTATTTCAAGATCCTCATATGTGATCATGAAAAAGGAGGGAAAGGGAAATAAAACAATTGCCTAGGATCACACAATTTAGTTAAGTGTAGACGTCGGGATTAAGCTCAAATTTTTGGTTTCACGTTGTGCTATTCAGACACTAGATGTATATGCTTTGCTTCCCCTACGCCCATCTTACTGCCTATCCCCCCAACCCCGACCACCACCCTGCTGGCATCAATGTGGCCCTCCATCACATCACAGACCAAACTTTGTGGCCCCTTGGAAAATGTTTGCGAGTACTCATGCTCTAAAACGTTCCTCATTAACATGCTTATTAGCGTACTATAAAAATTCTGCCTTATTTGCAACAGACAACCCAATGGTGGCCATTTTGAATGTTTATCAGCTTGTAGTGAGACTGACCAGTCTGTCTTCTGTTTCTCTCTTGACAAAAGCTAACTGCAGCTTACAATATTCTCAGAGGGGAATATGCTTTTATCTAATATTTCATCGTTTACTTTGCTAGGTCTTGGAAAGCTTTTTTTTTTAATTAACAATTTACCGCCCCCTCCTTGATGGGAAGAAAAGTTCTAGTAGGTTATTAAAATGCAAATCTTTGCCACTGCACAGAGAAATACATGTTTTTTCGAGGCTTTATCCAGTTATTTTGCCTCTAAACGCATCCACAGTTAAGTATGGAACCTTCCTATGGACAGATACATTGGTTATTGTTCAAAGAGTGATTTCTTGTTTGTCCACCCCTAGCAGAAAGCACACAGACGTCATATTCATAGTCGCCCTGGGAATATTTTACAAAACTGAAATTTGTAAAATAACGCTGATTACAGTGGAAGGGCTCACACAACCGCTTTATCCCGGGGCTCTTGGATAAAAAAAAAAAGATGAAATGGTGGAACAAAATGATTATAAGAAAATCAATCTCTGAAAGACAGTTTTAGGACGAACAGAGGTTCAAAATGTTCTTTCGTTTGGTCTTCAGACATATGCCCGGGTTTTTGCTTTCATCCCTCTAATCTGAGCATTATTCCTTAATTTGTGACAATAGCGTTACGGAAATGAACAGCGTCACACTCTGATCCAGTGACTGCGCGCGAATTAGCTATGGGCGTAAAAAAAAAAAAAACAGAGCTTGGAAGACATAAGTATTTGAGAGTAAATGAGGACACGCATACTGTAAAGAGACCAGCAACACCGCCTTCCCCCCGCCCCCCTGCTGCCTGGACTCCTGTATTCTGGTCTGTGAAATCTAGAGCATATGAATGCATGATACACATTGGTGTAATACATTATTTGCCACAATGTCCTTTCTAGTCATTAACCGTAAAGTATTCCTTTTGACAGTGTTTCCAGGTGATACATAGATGACTCTGGTTCACAAAAAAGCAAGAGGGTAGAATTGCTTTGCATCAACTCTGGGACAGCTTTCACGGTGCATCGCACTGGCTTAGTGTAGCTGGATTTGCTTATCACAGTGATTGTGAAGCTATAATTTAATCAGGTGATGGGTCCCACTCCCCAATCCTTCCGAAAGCAAATGAAAACAAGCATTCTCAAGCAGGCATGTTGCCCGTTTGAAAGGTGTCAGCCAACACTTTGGCTTTGCCAGTGCTTGTTACTAATGCATTAACAGCATTGGCAAAAAGCGGGGGGGTGGAAATGGGTTGCCGATGATGAACAGCATCATCCAAAAAACAAAACAAAGCCAAAAACCTGTCCCAGCATGATGACACATAAGCGTACATGTGTCACCTGGCATGTATGTACCACGCCCCTCTGGCGGTCATTTAGTCTTTTTAAAGCTAAAATTTACCATCTAAGATGTTTATCTCAAACAACAAAATATAAAAAGTGTGCCAAAGGGCATTTTTAAGTCCAAGCATGAAGATCTATGCAGACGCATGCATCACCACGCATGCACACAAATATGTCATGACTCTGCAGTTGTCATTTTTTCCATTTTTAAATTTTCATTCAGTTGTACATCTTGGAATGCAAAATTAAACAATATAAAAAATTGAGCAAAAGCAATGGAGGGGGAGCAACGGTGTTGCTGGGAGGGGCAGGGGAAAAAAGTCAAGCTGGACGTGTAGTGCCGGTGTAAGCAATGGTGGTGCTGGGGGAGGGGCAGGGTGCAACTCTGAGAGCGGGGATGTGCGGTGAAAGCAGCACCAGTGGAGAGAGCCAGGAAACACATGCATGGCTAAAGACATACAATGGTCTTTAGCCGTGCTACACAGTATCCCCGATGCTGTGCAGTACGGCTAACTAATTCAAAAAAATTCATGTGCGCGCCTACAAAATGCGGCAGACATTTTTTTCTTTTTAGTTACCAATCTGCGTTGCATTGGTGACTAAAAAGAAAAAAAACACGTGCAAAAGAGTTTTTTTTAAAGCAGATGTGGGAAGCAACATGGTGGTCAGAAGTAGGGGTGGGCGGAAAACGTGGAGTTTTACTCTGCGAAATTCCACAGTGTTACAGAAGAACTCTGTGAGATTTATCGGAATTCCACCAACGGATGGAAAATATGCTGCTCGCACTGCAATTTAGTGCTAGTAGTGCGCCCAGCGCTGAAAATCAGTGCAAACGGCACCATGTATTGCGCAAGAGCGAGCAGCCATTCAAGTTGATTTTGCTGCCACTTAAGTATCAAGAAGAAACTCTACTCAAGTGGTAGCAAATCTACTCAAATGGCAGCCTTCTGACTGTGACCGCATGCGAACGCCGGCGACCGCCCACAAAAACAAAATCGCACTAGGGGATGCCAAATTTTGCTTGCGCTAGCCAGCTCACATATTCTGGAGCCTCGCGAGAGGAAAATTACGCCACATGGCGATTGGCAAAATTTGACCAGAACTCCATGTTAAAGAGTAACGCGGAGTGGCCAAAATTCTGCCAATTTCGTGGGTGGAACGGAACATTCCACCCACCCCTAGTCCGAAACAACACAAAGGGTGTGGGTGGAGGGCAAAAGCAATTTGGGTGGAAGAAACATAGGGGTGCGAGTGGGGATGGAAGTTACACAGGGGGCATAGGTGTGGGTGGAAGCAAAACAGGGATGCTGGTGGGTGGAAGAAACATGGATGGCACGGGTTGTTGGAAGCGACACAGAGGGCACTGGTGTGGGGAGCAAACGGGCGAAAGAGAGCAATGTGGAGCTGGTGGGGGAAACTTATGGGCGTGAGAGAGAAAAGGGAGAGACGTACCAGAGGGAGACCACTGGAAATCATGCAGTGGAAGCACACAAGTAATGCGTCCATGGTCCAGTGGAGGGACAAACACTTGAAAAGGAAGGAAACTCACACAATCTAGTGAATAAGAAGCAAGCAAATGAGAGTGACAATAAAGCCAGCCAATGGTAAGCAATGGCTGGGATAGGATCCCACTGTAGGTTAACAATATGTCTCGCAACAGACAGATCACATGCTGAGACCTAAAAAGAAGTTTCTGTTGTCAGTCGTGGTAGGAAACAAGCCATCCAATCAAAAGGATGGTAAAGAAGCTATGTTCCAGGGGAGGTATGAACACAAGAAGAGAAATGATAGCCATCAAATAAGAAGCAACCAAATGAGATAGGCAACAAAGCCAATCACTCGTGAGCAACGAGCTGACCCAAGCCCACTTTAAGCTGTACACAATAGGTCTTTTGATGTCTGTGGGCAAGACCTAAACTGCATATTTGCAAACCGAACTTTTTACTAAAATGTCTATCCTCTTGGTTAGTAGTGGTGTATTTTCTTTGGGTTGGCAGTGGTGTTTATAATCTTGGTTGGCAGCAGTGCCTATTCCGTTGGTGGGGAGTGGTGCCTATTCTCTAAGTTGAAAGTGGTATCTATTTTCTGGGTTCACAACTCTGTCTCTTGTCGGAGTTGGCAGTGGTGTTTATTCATTCGGTGGGCAGCGCTGTCTAATTTCGAAGCTTTCAGTGGGGTCTGTTTTGTGTTTTTAACAGTCAAGTCCTTTCTGTGCACTGGCACTTGTGTCAATTCTCAGCATGGAACAGCCATGCCTGTTCTTTTGGTTGGCAGTCATGTCTACTCTCTAAGTTGTTGGTGGTGTCTGTTCTTTTGGTTGGAAGCAGTGTTTTATTGTACGAGCTGGCAGTGATGCCTGTTCTCTGGGTTTGCAGGTTTTTTAATTCTGTGGGCTGCCAGCAGATTTTATTATCTGCTGCAGGAATTGGTGTCAGTTCTCTTTCTTTGCCTCAGTGTCTTTTCTCTACATTGGCAGCTGTCTAGTCTCTGGACTTTAAGCAGTGGGTGTTCTATTGGTTAGCTGTGATGTCTGTTCTCTGGGTGAGCAGTGGTGTCTATTCTCTATGTTAGCAAGAGTGTGCGTTTTCTGGGTGGATAGTGGTATATACTCATTTTGATAGCAGAGGTGTCTGTTCTGTGTGTTGGCAGTAGTTTCTATTCTCTGTCACTGGTGTTTGTATTCTGCAGGTGGTAGTAGTGTCTATTTTCTGGTTCTGCAGCATTGTTTATTCTCTGGGTTAGTAGCAGTGTCTATTCTTTGGGTCGTCAGTGCTAATTATCCCCTCTCTTTGGCTAGTAGTGTCCCTGCTTGACATACATTCTTGTTAAGACTGATACTACTTAATGGACCACCTGATTCAAAACTCTGGTAGTCGAAACCAGCTGTGAAAACTCCTAGCTGCCAACGCCCAAAGGCTGCTTCATGTTGGCAATATATTCAACCAGGCGGCAGTAGTCAGGCTCCCAACCCTGGCACAGAATCAGTGCAGCAGCTGCCTACAGCATCTGTCAGTGCCCTCCCTTGGGCGATGCCAACTCACATATGGGTGATACCACCTCATTCATCCTGGACCCATTGCACCTGCCCTTCACATTGGTACATGAAATCCTGCGTAAAATACTGTGAACCTCTACGCAGGGCCGTAGCTGGGGGGGGGGGAGGGGACAGCGGGGCTAGGCCAGCCTATATTTTTCTGTGGCCCCCCCAAACATTACATTTATGCTTGCTGTTTGTGTTGATGTGCCACAACAGCCACATTATATTTATAATTTGGGCTTGGGTTGGTGCAGTGAGGCAGGCAGGTTTTTGAACTTTGCATTTAGACCAGGCCTGGGAGGCCCCTAGAATGAAAGTAAATTAACAAGAGGGAGACAGTGGAGTGGCTGTGGGGCGTGCCCACCCTGACCCTTTCTTGATTCTGCCAGCCCTGCCCACAATGAAATCATCCTCGGAGTCTGGTGCAGCCTGAACATGTGTGACAGGTGTCTTCAGCTCAGGAGGTTTCCATTCAGAGCAGCCAGCATGAGCATGGATCTCCAATCTGCTGCTGTTACTTGAAAGGCTTGCTGCACCAGCACCACTGGTGTCCAGACTCCAGGGCCCAACAGCTACAGGCAGTGAGGCATTTCCTCGGTGGGGAGTGGGGACTCAGAAGGTGGAATCAGCAGCCAGACTTGTATCTGCTGCTTGTTCATCAAGTAAGTAAATGAATAAAAGGAGAAAGGTAATTATTGAAGAGTCGAACTTCTCTGCTTTGATTTCTCCCTGATAGTTTTTTTCAGGCCTGGTTTTCCACACAAAAGGAATGGCTGACAGATGGATTCTGGGCAAGCTGAGCTGTAGTGATCTTTCTTGCAACTATATTGTGTTCTGGGGGGCGCCGTGTTTGCATTTTGCAAGTGGTTTTTATGTTCTTAAAGCACCTGCTGCCCCGTCCTTTCCTCCAGCAATTCCCAAGCAACTACAAAATGTCAAGATAAGGTTAACTCCTGTGATTAATGTTCTTCCTGAGTTTGCACAGGTTACCCAGTAGTTTGCACAGGTTAGCATGGAGTCTGCACAGGTGAGTCTAAAGTTTGCACGGATTATCCAAGAGTTTGCACAGGTTATCCAGGGGTTTGCACTGGTTAGTCTGCAGTTTGCACAGGTTAACCAGGAGTTTGCACAGGTTAGCCTGGAGATTGCACAAGTTAGTCTGGGGCCTGGAGTTTGCAACGGTTAGTCTGGAGTTTGCACAGGTTATCCAGGAGCATACTCAGGTCAGCCTAGTGTTTGCACAGATTATCAAGGACTTTGCAGAGTTTATCTAGGAGCTTGCCTGGATTAGCTGGGAGTTTGCACAGGTTATCCTTGAGTCTGCACAGGTCAGCCTAGAGTGTGCACAGGTTAGCCTGGAGTTTGCACAGGCTATCCTGGAGCTCGCACAGGTTATCCAGGAGTTTGCACATGTTATCCTGGAGATTGCACATGTTATCCAGGAGTTTGCACAGGTTATCCTGGAGCTTGCACAGGTTATCCTGGAGCTTGCACGTGTTATCCTGCAGTTTGCACAGGTTAGCCTGGAGCTTGCACATGGTATCCAGAAGTTTGCACAGGTTCTCCAGGAGTTTGCACAGGTTATCCTGGAGATCGCACACATTAGCCTGGTTAGCCTGGAGCTTGCATAGGTTAGCATGGAGTTTGCACAGGTTAGCATGGAGTTTGCACAGGTTATCCAGGAGTTTGCACAGGTTAGCATGGAGATCGCACACATTAGCCTGGTTAGCCTGGAGCTTGCACAGGTTAGCATGGAGTTTGCACAGATTATCCAGGAGTTTGCACAGGTTATCCAGGAGTTTGCACAGGTTATCCTAGAGTTTGCACATGTTAGCCAGGAGTTTGCAAATGTTATTCTGGAGTTTGCACACGTTAGCCTGGTTAGCCTGGTGTTTGCACAGGTTACATGGAGTTTGCATAGGTTATCCAGGAGTTTGCACAGGTTATCCTGGAGATCGCACACATTAGCCTGGTTAGCCTGGAGCTTGCACAGGTTAGCATGGAGTTTGCACAGGTTATCCAGGAGTTTGCACAGGTTATCCAGGAGTTTGCACAGGTTACCCTGGAGTTTGTACAGGTTATCCAGGAGTTTGCACAGGTTACCCTGGAGTTTGTACAGGTTATCCAGGAGTTTGCACAGATTATCCAGGAGTTTGCACAGGTTAACCAGGAGTTTGCACATTTTATCCTGGAGACTGCGCAGGTTGTCCAGGAGTTTGCACAGGTTATCCTGGAGTTTGCACATGTTAGACAGGAGTTTGCAAATGTTATCCTGAAGTTTGCACAGGTTATCCAGGAGTTTGCACAGGTTATCCAGGAGTTTGCACAGGTTACCCTGGAGTTTGCACAGGTTACCCTGGAGTTTGCACAGGTTATCCAGGAGTTTGCACAGGTTATCCTGGAGTTTTGTACAGGTTGTCCTGGAGCTTGCACAGGTTATCCAGGAGTTTGCACGGGTTATCCTGAGGTTTGTACAGGTTATCCAGGAGTTTGCACAGGTTATCCTGGAGATTGCACAGGTTAGCCTGCTTAGCCTGGAGTTTGCACAGGTTACATGGAGTTTGCACAGGTTATCCAGGAGTTTGCACAGGTTACCCTGGAGTTTGTACAGGTTATCCAGGAGTTTGCACAGGTTATCCTGGAGATCGCACACGTTAGCCTGGTTAGCCTGGAGCTTGCACAGGTTATCCAGGAGTTTGCACAGGTTATCCAGGAGTTTGCACAGGTTACCCTAGAGTTTGCACAGGTTATCCAGGAGTTTGCACAGGTTAACCAGGAGTTTGCACACGTTAACCAGGTGTTTGCACATGTTATCCTGGAGACTGCACAGGCTATCCAGGAGTTTGCACAGGTTATCCAGGAGTTTGCACAGGTTATCCAGGGGTTTGCAGATGTTATCCTGGAGTTTGCACAGGTTATCCAGGAGTTTGCACAGGTTACCCTGCAGTTTGCACAGGTTACCCTGGAGTTTGCACAGGTTATTCAGGAGTTTGCACAGGTTATCCTGGAGTTTTGTACAGGTTGTCCTGGAGTTTGCACAAGTTATCCAGGAATTTGCACGGGTTATCCTGAAGTTTGTACAGGTTATCCAGGAGTTTGCACAGGTTATCCTGGAGATTGCACACGTTAGCCTGGAGCTTGTTCAGGTTATCCAGGAGTTTGCACAGGTTATCCTGGAGATCGCACACATTAGCCTGGTTAGCCTGGAGCTTGCACAGGTTAGCATGGAGTTTGCACAGGTTATCCAGGAGTTTGCATAGGTTATCCAGGAGTTTGCACAGGTTACCCTGGCGTTTGTACAGGTTATCCAGGAGTTTGCACAGGTTATCCTAGAGTTTGCACATGTTAGCCAGG
Organism: Calotriton arnoldi; assembly: GCA_963921515.1. Classification (NCBI taxonomy): domain Eukaryota; kingdom Metazoa; phylum Chordata; class Amphibia; order Caudata; family Salamandridae; genus Calotriton; species Calotriton arnoldi. The sequence continues at coordinate 1,689,286 of CAWUFW010003351.1, forward strand.
AGTTTGCAAATGTTATCCTGGAGTTTGCACAGGTTATCCAGGAGTTTGCACAGGTTATCCAGGAGTTTGCACAGGTTATCCTGGTTAGCCTGCAGCTTGCATTGCTGCTGCAGTCTTTCACTGGCTCAGGTTACACTAGCTCTGCAGTGTGACGTCTTTCTCTCTGAGTCAAACGTGTAATTTGCAGTTCGCTGCGTGCCTCCCTTCACATATGCAACATGTGAACTGTGCTATGCAGATTACAAAGTGCATAATAGGGTGGCATGCCCAAAGTTGCCTTAAAACATTTTGACCAGGGCTGCTAGCCTTACAAATGTCAAATGTACACCACTGCACATTCATGTTCCCAAAAACTCTTGTGGAAAACCTGACCATCCTGCCTCACCCTATAATATTGTAATATAAAAGTATCCTAATTCTTACTTAACATGCTTTAAAATACATAATTTGTTGCACATTTTCACCAAAAATCCTCAGGGAAGTGTATACTATAATAAACAAAATGCAAATGAAAATTCGTACGTCATCTGCTTTGAAATCATTAATATAGCAGATTTTTTTCTAAAACTTTAAGGCAATGTAACCTGGCTGGAACTTACTCATGATGTTGTCATTACAGGGGCCAGGCCCCCCCCAACCAAATATTCCTGGCTACGGGCCTGCCTCTACACAAGGGAGGTGTAAAGAGTTAGGTAGCAGAATATCTCCCCTTCTACTGGTGAATGGTGAAAAGGAAACTCAATCCGTTAAGCTCCAGGGACTGACCTTGACTGGTACAGGGTTTTTAGTGTGTGCATAAGTTCACCGAGAGAGCTGCTGATGGGTGGCTATCCAGTACCATATTCCCATTCATGGACGACACCCAACCAGCACTTAATTTGTAACAGAATGAGTGCCGGTCCCCAAAGCTCTGCTCAGAAGCCCGCACCCAGTGCAATTAAATGTTGGCACGCCGAATACCAAGGCTGCATAATCATCATTCCATCTAGTGCCTCTTTAATCATCTACAAGACACCCTCTGCCCAGTGGTTAATTTGTAAATAAATAAGTGCCAGGGCTCTCGTCAGGAGACAGCTTGCACCAGCCCATTTCTCCTGTTAGAGCCGCCTGAAACAGAACCAACTACTAACCATGAAAGTGGGGAGAGGATGTGACGTAATGGCCAGAGCTGCAGACTTCGGAGCGGGGGACCCAGGTTCGAGTCTTCATGCCCAACATCCTGCGATTCTGGGCAAATCACTTAATCTTCCTGTGCCTACCATAAATGAATGTGTCCTTAACTGGTGCTCATGAAAAGCGCCGGTGTTGATGATTAAGTGCTGGTGCTGAGCACCGGAAACCACCAGCTCAAATTAAGCTCCGCCTCTGACCCTTTATCTCACTCTTGCAGGTTCCTGCTTTCTGCTTTTGGGATGGGTGTTCCGCCTTTCTCTTTCTCCGTGTTTTGTTTTTCTCTCTCTTTCTTTTGGTAAATAATGCAGAAAAATAAGTGCCGGCCCCCAAAAATGAGTGCCGGCGACCCTCACCAGCAACCACTGGCTCAAATTAAGCACTGCACCCAACCATCTGCACTGACAAACGTCACTTCAAGTTCCCTCTGGCTGCCACTGAACCGTGCATAACTTCTGACACACCGGCCCTTCAAGACACAACACCCTAAAATACTGCAATCTACCTGTCCAATCAGACAATCTGACCTCTCCACTATCGCCAGCACCCCGACTGCCCACCAAACTTAACTTTCACATCCATATCAAAAACTTTGTGAAATCAGCTCAACGCCCCTCAACCTGCTTATGAAAAATAAACTTTTCATCCAAGACTCTGATTTCGAGACCTTTGTTCGAGCCCTCGTGCTCCTGAGACTGTGCCCTGGAAATGCACAACTGTCCTGCCAATCACAACCAGGGCTACACCTGCTCAGTGTATGCCAGCTGTATCTTGTGTTCCTGTGCAGAGCGGATGTGACCTAGAAGCTCAGGCTGGAATGTCCTTTATGGGGCGGGGTCAACACTAAGGGCCAGATATTTATAGAGCTGAAGAAATGCTCAGTAAGTCCACTATAGAACATTTTTACGACTCTGCACAATTTCCACTCAATTCCAAATGACAGGATCAGAGCATTGTTTTACAATATTTTGGCCAGAAACATTACCTGATGGAGAGGCGTTATAAGCAGGGTCACAGGAATTATGTGGCAGGTGCGGGCCAAATAATGCAGCAGGCATAACTAAATTCTGCAGTAAGAAAATTATACGGTTAAATGCGACACATTTTGTGATAGAATCACTTCATCATTTTGTCCTTTTTATAGGTGTTAACCCTCTCTGGACGTAGGTTTCACCTCATTAGTACTGGTTTAATACCCAAATAGAGTAGTAAACAACAGAAAGGTAAACAGTCAACTTTTAAGAAAGAAATTCCCTGACCGGCAATACATGTTGCTGCATTTTCGGTAACTTTTTTATCTGTTTGAGCTAGAAACAAAATTGTTTTTTAAAATTTGCAGATTGTGCAGGAGAAGACTGATTATGTGGCAAATATGGCAAATCCATAATTATGCGGAAAACGCTGCAGCCATATTATCACATATTTCCAGTGGCCCTGCTTATAAGGTCTTGTCTTGTTAAAAGGGGAAGAGTTAATATTCCACTAAACCTCTTTAGTCCCACCCGTCTGTTTCTGTCTTGGATGTCTCACTCTCCAGTAGACTGTGCAGTAAACTTAGGACTCTCGTGCCATGGTGTCAAAGCTGGCACCAAGATCAGTGCCGAGAAATTCAGCATCTCAGACAAAACATGACTTTGCTGGTTGCCCTGCTGTCCCCTTGTGGTTCTCGGCTGCAGTCTGGCACCCCCTGCTGGTGATTCCATAAGGCACCTCCCATACCTAGCCTATGGATGCACCAGCCCTACCTGGAATTTCAGGTTCCTTTTTATAGTCTGTCCGTGCTCCATGCCAGAGCACTTCCATGCTCCTCTGATAATTCTGGTCTATGCTTCATAACACCCTTCTCAATAATCTAATATTTTGTTCTTGCCAGTAAGTTTCTGTGTTTGACTTTTATCACCTTTTTTTCTGGAAGGCTTAAGCAGTAGAAAGAGTCTATGCTGGGATCTTTACAGGGTAGTGTTATAGGATTATTGCAAAATGTATGATATTAAAGGTTGTATGGCCACTCGGAAATCCCATGGCAATGTTCCATTCAGATGAGTTTACTTTAGTAAATCACTATAAATAATCCTCTTGGCTTTCTGGAAGATTTGTCTGTTCCCACACGAAAGCCATAGGATCTTTTTGTAGAGATGAGTTACTTACAAGTCAAGAGCATCCATTGTACAGCATGGCTTTCCTTCCAAAGTGCCTTCCAGACGATGTGCTCCAATGTTTACTTTCTCTGATTTTCTTCTTGCAGACCAGTTGTCTCCAGTGCTGTTTGTAAATGTATGAATGCTGGTACCCAAAGCTCTGTTCAGAAGCTTGTGGCCGGCACAATTAAATGTCGGCATGCCCAGTACCAAGACTGGGTAGTCTTGAATGCATCTTTAATCCACCACCACACACTCCCTGCCCCTTTTTCTCTCTCTTGCAGGGTCCTGCTTTCTCCCTTTATGGTGTTTTTTCTGTTTTTCTCTTCCTCCGCCTTTCTGCTTTGTTTTTTTCTCCCTCTCTTGCTCGCGATAAATGATGCAGACAAATAAGTCCTGGTCCCCAAAAATGAGTGCTGGTGCCCCCCACCAGAAAAGACTGCCTCAAATTAAGCACTGGTTGTCTCTTTCGTGCCCATTCAGTTTCCTCAGGAATTGTATTTCCATCACATTTTGCCCTCATGCCCACAGACACAAGCTGTGGGACTAGGGTTACCACCTCACTCCATGCCATCACAGACATTAGTTCCATTCTGGTTTTTAAACCCACTCATTATTATCATCAGCTGTATTAGTTGGTTTACTTCAATGGAAGCAAACTAAAACTACAACATCCAGAATGCAGTTAGTTGGAACATTAAGGCCTAAGACTGGAAACAGAGTCCGTGATAACACGGAGTCGGCAGCCTCCCTATGTTGGACAAACTTTTAATTTTGCCAATCAATCAATTTATGTAGCTCGGCAAATCACCCGTGACATTTGTAGCCCACGGATGTAGAATGCCCTGCTCACACATCTCGATTCACCAAAATGCCAGTGGTATTGGAAGTGGCATCACGCACCGTTTAACCACCAATAATATCACAGGAGTGGCCTTTTGTCCCACCCACAATGCTGGTGCTGCTGAACTGCAAGGTGTAAGGTTGACTCAGTATGGCTCCAGCGACACCGGGACAGCAGAGGGCGCTAGAGCGCACTCAGAAGCTGCAAAAAGAATCTTTTTTTAGATGGGCAACAGGAGGCATAAAATCGGCAAAATGTAATTTTGCTCGTGGTACAGAAATTACTTGGACCATTCCTGCCAAATCCTGAGTCATCAGTGGCCTCCTATTGTCTGTTTCCGGTTAAGGAGGAGGGGGCGAGGAATGGAATGTACAAAAAAGTGCATAAGGGTCTCAGAACTGGATCAGGAGTAGAAAGGACAGCCATGGGCTACTGAAGGGCCAGCTAGCCCCTGGCTACCCCGTGGTAATGCCCATTCATCGGCCAGTCTGCCCTATATCTTGTTTAGAAAGTTCACTCACTCTCCTCGGACTGGTGGTCCACGCCACAGGCGCCCGAGGCTACCACAAGTCACGTGTGGCTCACCGTAGAGCCGCCATGGCTAATCGCACACACACACACAGGATTAGGTCACGGGCCGCCTGCAGCACAACCTGCTTGGCTTTCTGCCTCGGCTGACCTTTTGACCCGGTCCTGTGATCTCCGGCCATATTGTCTTAGCAGTGAACTTGTTCTGCCTTTCAGTGACACGTGTGTCAACACCTGCAGCTTTGCAGACAGGATGTTTGTTTGAACCTCCACTCACACCGTGACCTTCGCCCTGACAGTACCGGGCACGTGCAACCAGATCCTCGGGACGCCTCACTAACGCTGATCACCACTGTGCACTACTGGGCGGGGCTGGACGCCGCCACTGCAGGAAGGTGCCTAGAAGGCTCCTGCCTCCTGGTCTGTTCCATCTGCGCATGTGCATCTAACAGTGGTATATTCTTAGTGCAAAGCTTGGAAGGCCAATGCGCAATTGTACAGTTTTGTCTGTTCCTCTTTCTTGTTTGTCTCAAGATCCTGTTCAATGCAAGAAATTCCATTGCATATATCTGTCAAGATAGCTCTGTGGGGTAATGTGGCTGCTGCAGACCTGTACTGCTAGAGCAGTACAGGTGCTTTTGTGCAGGAGCGTAGCTTGGCACGTAAGATATGGGGGGGGCTTCAGATTTCACAACAATCACGCTAGTTAAAATAAATTATATCTGAAACGGGGCAGGGGGACTTAAGGAGCAGTAGGAAGGAATAGGAGTGCGATTGTGAGGGGCACTTAAAATGCAATATTTTGCAAAATAACAATTTTTAAGACCTTTAAAACAGAGACAAGAGTGTTTGTGTTTTTGTCTGCATAAGCATGTAAAAAACCCACGTAAAATCCGACAAACACCTCACCATACCCGACCTACAGCACCTGTACCCAACTATTTACTACAGAATACATTTATTAGGGGGCGTAACATGCAAGTCAATGGCCCTTAGGAATTCACATAATTTTTCTTTTGAAAATCTCCCCCTTTCATTTTCCCCCAAATCTTGGCATGTTTGAAAAACCAATGTCTCATAACACAGGAAAACACTCCAGCCTCTGGCAGCATATTGTGGTATGGGCGTGCTTAGCTGCCTCTTCATAAATGAACTGGTTTGCTATAAAAGCTATACATTCATCTTTTGGGTTTGTCCTCCCCTTACTCTTTCAGGTCCCTCAATACTTAAATACATCCTGGGGCCATTGATGCATTTAACAGCCTTTGGCTGGTTATGCGCATCACTTCCTGTATCCAGCACTGCTTGGTACAGGCTTTCTTGAGCCATTGGTGCATGTTCCAGTCTAAGACATTGGCTCGTAACTGTGCCGGCCACTGATGCGTATACTGCTGTCCTGCGGCCTTTAATGCTTATTTCAGTTTGGGGCCACTAATGTTCGTTACAGGATGGGGCCTTTAATACTCATTATTGCTTGGACCCCCAATGATCATTACATCCTGGGGTAATTCATGCATGATGATACAGGCTGGAACCAGTGATGAATTAGACAGCCTGGGACAATGAATGCATGTCAAAGCTTGGAGCTAATACTGCTTGTGACAGCCGGCTGCGGCCATCATTACAGAGGAATCCAGGCTCCATCAATGCCCATTAATGTTTGAGGCCAATGATGCACGTACTGCCTGTAGATAATGGTTCTTGTTACCTCTCTGGGGACAGTGATGCTTGTTCTGGTCTAGGGCTATTGGTGCACATGATTGTCTGGTCCCATTGATTCATGTGCTCTACAGGACCATTAATGCTTGCTCCTGGGGCCACTGGTTCTCATTTTTTACTGTGATAGTTGATGTCTTGAGCCGTCGATGCTTGTTACAGTCTGGGGCCTTTAAATGTTTTTAAAGCCTGGGGCCATTTATGCTCATTACAGCCTGGTGCCTTTGGTGAGCTTACTGTCTGTTGAAGTTGGTACATATGATGCACAGTTACTGTTTAAGGACACTGCTGCTCGTCTAACGGTTGGGGCCACTGAGGAATCTTGCCATCTTCAGCCTTTGATACACATACTGCCTGCAGCCATTGAGACATGTACTGCTTGAGGGAATTGGTGCATATATGACCTAGAACCACTAATTCATGCACTCTCTGGGGCACTGATGTATATTTCTGTCACATATTACTGTCTGGATCATTGATGGTTATAACGGTGCACGCAGATAATGTCTGTTGTCACTGATTTATATACTGCCTCAGGTGTGTCATTACTGCAGTCATTTACTGATGTGCTGCCTGGCGCCACTGGTGAATATAGTCTCTCTGCTATTAAACCATATATGGTTAAAGGTGTTGTTGCATATATTCTATAGGATTATTGTTACTCGTAATGACAGAAGTGTGACTTTTTGCATGTTGAGAGGTGATGTATTTTACTCATTATGTTCACATCTTACTGTGTTATCCATGTAGTGTTTTTATTCTACGTGAGGTATTCATGTTATTTTAATATTTATACCGCTTTTAGAAGGACATGTCAATCCCTCTGATGTTACTGTTTATGCCAACGGTTACTCATGCCACAAACAGGAAAGTACAACAAACAAAAAATGGCCTGCACGTGGGGACAAGTCTGCATGTACACTTTCCATAAATCAACCAACAGGTTAAAATGTTCCTATTTGACCCCCTTATTTAACACCATCAGTTTAACACATTCGTTTACAGAGCCCCCTTCAAGGATAAACGGAAAGCTAGAAATGTTGCAATTAACACAGCAAAGAAAAGAGGTGTAAAGTGTTGTAATTCTTTTACACTGCATTACTGATGCGTTCTGTTTATCCTTTAACGGGGTTGTGTAAAATAATGTGTACAACTGAAGATGTTACATAGGGGTGTCCAATAGGAAATTGTTAACCTATTGGTTGATTTATGGAAAGTATACATGCAGACTTGTCCCCACGTGCAGACCATTTTGTGTTTGTTGTATTGTAGCCCAGACTCCATGAGGATGGTGTGGGAAAACCCTTTTCTTTGGTTACAATCAGAAAAGTAGGCCGGAGCTCTACATGGGCCAACTTCAGAGTTCTTGGCTTACCCCACGTCACATGTGAGTTTTTATTCTAATGTTTTTCCCATCAAATTCTAGTACCTTTTAGTTTTAGTATTCACAGTTCAAAGCAGGTCTTCAAGTACCCACTCAAAGTCTAAAAGAACTCAGAGAATTCCTGCATTGCTTTAGTATGCTTTTGAAATAGCTTGCAATAAAGTGTCATGCAGGAGGCATGTAATTGTCACACAAAGGCACACTCACTGCTACATAGATATGTGACACGTATTCGAACTGGAAACCGGGCAGTTATACCTTTTATTCCTCTGCCAATGACACCCAGATCTCCTTGGACTAGGCTACTACTGACCCCTCTGCCCAATACTCTTCCCGTTCTATAGACGCCTCTAACTTTTGTATGTTAAAGACCTGCTTTTACCATGAACACCAAGAGGCCTTCACGTATCTGTGTGCACTCCACAACACATGCATCAGTTGCACACACAAAAATGTCATGTATTTACAAAATATTTAACTATATCTCTTACCCCTATCTTACTCCATGCATAAGCGCAGCTACAACTTCGTCACAACATAATTGGAGCACCCCCTCCAGCCGTCCCGACATGTGAGCTAATTAGCCACTGCTTAATTTGTAAAAGAATAAGTGTCAGGGCCCAAAATTTTGGTTAGAAGCTTGAAGCGGACGCTATGAAGGTCCGGGTGCTGAATACGAAGTCTGCGTAGACCTGATCCCACCTCAAGTCACTACCAGACACTCCCTGCCTCTATAGCTCACTTTGCAGGTTCTTTTTCCTTCCTGCTTTTTCTTTTTCTCACTCTTTTTTTGTCTTTCTAGTTCTCCTTCTTTTCTTCTTTCCCCTTTTTGTCTTTTTCTCTGTCTTGCTCTGGATCAAAATTTGTTCAGGAAAAATAAGTGGCAGTCCCCAATAATGAGTGCTAGTGGGCTCTACCTGCAACCACCCTCTCAAATTAAGCAGATAAAAAAGAAGTTGTGATCACCAGACACCACTCTGTCATCTTCTGTGTTCAAAGTGATAACCCCAGGTAGATTTACTTTTGGGTCAAACTCAATTTCCCGAACCGCAGTTGTTTAGAGTTAGTTGTCTTTTAGGCCTCGACCCAGCAGGTTCCTCCAAAGACTTTGTCATTGTGACTCTGCTATGGTTGTGAGATGTAAAGACGCAGCCACCTTCTGTTGCATGCTTGTGCGATTGCTAAAGCTTTGCAACATAGGATTATCGTGTAACTCCGCTGCAACAAATGCATATCTCCTGCATAGCATCTAAGTGACCACAGACCATCTCAAATTCCACAAATACATCACACCTACATGGTCCAGCAGCGAGTTGGCTGGAGGTGGTGGTAGGCTCGGGTCTAGCCTGGTTGAAAGCACCAAGATGACTTTAAGGGCCTGATTTAGATCTCGGTGGACAGGTTACTCCGTCGCAACGGTGATGGATATCCCGTCTGCCAAAATATGAATTCCTTTCTATCCTATGGGATTTATATTTCAGCGGACGAGATATCCGTCTGTCCACCGAGAGCTAAATCAGGCCCTAAGATGGAGTTTGAATGTTTTACAAAACAGGTAGTGTAAGATATCACATTTAGAGAGTCTTTAGTCCTTATCGCCAAGGATCGGACAATTCACAGTGGATCGAAGCCCCGGCTGTGACCCCGAAAGGTTCAACACTGCATGTGAAGACATTAGCCCACCCTTGACGTCCATAAATCATAACATGGATGAGTGGGTGCTAAATGTACCTTGAGTGTGCTCAAGACCTGCAGACATCAGATCTAAAAGAGCATTTCTAAGCATCAGGGTGACGCACAAGATACAATATACAGAGTCAAAACAAATTCAGTGGGTGCCATAGTTGAAGAAGCTACCTGTACTGTTGCTGACAAGGCATGTCAAAACCACAGCGTGTTGCCTGGTCCTGGCGGGCCTCTGCTTTTAATCTGTTGCCTCCTGTGAGACCTGCCTGCTCACCCACACTAGATGCTGGTATGTTATCTAAGTCATCTCAGTTGGTTCATCTCTACTCCACTGTTGGAAAAGGCTTTCATCTCCGCGCTTTTTTTCTAGGGGTTACGCTTACATTATCAAAGGGGTGATAAATACATACTTGAATTAAGTCCAGTAATGGTATTTTATGGTTTAATCTTTTCTCCAATGAAATGTTTCGAAGTCTTTTATGAAGAAACTCCCTTTTTAATCATTTAGGGATACAGAGCCTGCTTTGTCATGTCTGCTGTCTTGCAGAATTTTTTAGGCATGAGAGAGCAGCTTACACCGATGGAGTTTAACTCATTGAAATTATTTTATATCCATGGACAAACCATCGCTATGCATGTTGTGTACATGGTTAGCCCTAAATAACCATGATTTAACCTTGTTTTTGATGTCGGGGAATGGTGAGAGAATTTTCAGTGCTTCAGGCAAAATAGATTTTTCCCACAGGAGCCCTCCCTTTTCACTGAAAAAAGCCACACCTTTCGGGCCTTGCTAGGACAGAAAAGGTCCCATGCATGGCTCTGGAGAGTGGGCACCTGCATGGTCCATAGAAAGTCTCATAGAAGTGAACAAGCCACTGAAAGCTTGCGCAAGGCTCGAACCAGGCACCTGGCTCTGGGTCAACTCAAAGATATTTTGGAACCTCAAGGCCAAAATAAGCTGAGCCAGGGTTTCTGCCAGCCTTGCACAATCTAACCTCACAAGAAATAAATACAAAGCATTAACATTTGATTGACAAGGATTGTCAATGCCAATAGGTCTGCCTTTAAAGGAATGTTGTATGGTAATGTGGAGTATTACTAGTAGAGAACATGGAAATGGATATGTATTTGTGTGAAAGCAAAGAACTCTAGAATAATATTGGTGTAGGTTATAAGGTCAGGTAACAGTTGCACTGTCAAGCCAGACCTAAATGTCCATGTAGGTTAATGACTGCCCTCCTACCATCTGTGCTGCTGTCAGAGAAAAACACCATAAATTATCTAGTTGTTGAAGGCTATTTAATAATATTACAGTGTCATGTGCGTGCCCCTGAAAATTCAAGCTCAGGCATCTGGATAAATAAACAAAATGATCACAGCTATGTGAACGGTAAGCACTTTTTTGTGGAAGCACACAACTTCTGCCCAATCAAAAGTTGTACTCCTAGCTCCCAACATGTGGGCGGAGCCAAAGCCCCTCTCTACTGATGCCCAAATAACTGTCTGGCGACAGCTGCACTGTCAAGCCAGCCCATAAACAAAATGATCATTGCAGTGTGGAGGGCAAGCCTTTTTTTTGTGGAAGCACACAGCTTCTGCCCAATCAAAACATGTGCTCCTGGCTCCCAACAAGTGCGCGAAGTCAAAGCCCCTCTCGAGTGATGCTCATATAATCGTTTGGCGACAGCTGCACTGTCAAGCCAGACCATAAAAAGAGAGTAAAAGAGATGAACATTTAGTGTCTGTATTGCACAAAGTGAAACCAGAAACCCTGGGATAAATCCCGTACTCCCAAATCATTAGATTGTGTGATCCTAGACAAGCATTTTATTTCACTGAGCCTCCTTTTTCTTCATTATCACTTATGAGAAGACATCCAAACATGGGAGTTCAGGATGTGCGCTGTACAAAACCTTGTGTTTCCAGTCGCGGTCGGTGTAGGTGTGCCGGCCGGGCGGTGACGTGGGGCGGGGGAGGGGCAGGGTGGGGGGTAGCAAAGTATGGATTACGGACCTATACAGGTAAGTAAACATTTAAATCAATAAAACGAATTTCGTTGCGCGCACTGCATCGCATTTGGCGATGCAGTGCGCCCAACGAAATTCGTTTTATTGATTTAAATGTTTACTTACCTGTATAGGTCCGTAATCCATACTTTGCTACCCCCCACCCTGCCCCTCCCCCGCCCCACGTCACCGCCCGGCCGGCACACCTACACCGACCGCGACTGTGTGTTTCATTTAATAGACTATAGTGCTGCCCCTTCTATAATAAGAATATAGACCACACATAGGGTGCACATGACAACTAACTTCCTCTTAGTTTACTAAAGGCATTGCTGGCATCGAAGATTGAAGCAATGTTTCTAATTTCATGTTTAAAAACGATCACTTTTAAAAGTATATCTTAATGCAGTGATATACACTGACTAGGGTGAAAAGCTTTCGCCTGTTATAAATACACTTTTTTGAATTTTGAAGAGATGTTATCACATTTTTATATAAAGTCTGTACAGACTATTAATAATAATTATAATTATTTTTATTATTTGCATGCCAAATATTTACAAGGCGGGACTCATGCATGGGCTGTTAGAGCCAAGCCAGACCTTCGGCTGGGCTCTGGCTTGTCTCTCCCTGTTCATTTATTGGCTCGCCCACCTCTAGTCTCTGATGTGTTTTTTGAGTTCTGACCTCAGCACGCCTACTCAACAATTATGCTTTTACGCTGACTGAAGGCCTAGTGTGACATGGTAAACAATCCAAAGTGGGGCTCCGTGGTCTGGAGGGGCAGACCATGTGCACCCTCTTTTTCGGAACGCGATTGCCGTCAGCTCTTTGGGCTGTGGAGGGACCGACAGTGGAGGCCGCAGCAGACTGTAGTGGCAGGGCAGGTTTGCCTGTAGCCTGCTAGGGCTACTCTCCTCGTCTTAAATTGGTCGGCCAGTCCCTTGCAGCTAGCTTCTTCTCTCTATCGATGCATGACATGAATCACCCATGTATATTTACCCTATGCATGTGGAATATATGCTTTGCATGGCTTCTGACAAGGCAGGCATCCATTTTGATTTCCTGCACCTGTGTGGTAGCTAAGATGGAGGATGGCAAGAGCATTCCAGGCAGCATTATCAATTGCAGTGCTTCTTGAAAGCATTTCTAGGATCATTTGCAGCGATTAGACCCTATGGTGTGGAGGGTAGGAAAGACATGGTCCCTTTGAAGTGCACTGAAAACCCCCAAACCCTTCCTGTTCCCAGTGGTTAATTTGTAAAAAAAAATATGTGCCAGGTCTCTTGTCAGGAGGCAGCTTGCACCAGCCCATTTCTCCTGTTAGCGCTGCCTAAAACAGAACCAACTACTAACCATGAAAGTGGGGAGAGGAGGTGGTGTAATGGCCAGAGCTGTCGACTTTGGAGCTGGGGAACCAGGTTCCAGTCTCCGGGTCGGCTCAACATCCTGTGATTCTGGGCAAAACACTTAATCTCCCTGTAAATGAATGTGTCCTTAACTGCTGCTCAGGAAAAGCGCCGTTGTTGACGATTGAGTGCCGGTGCCAAGCACCAGAAACCACTCAAATTAAGCACTGCCTGTTCCATTCTACCACAGACGTGTTACCCACAACAACTTGAGTGGGAAAAGTTGTACCTCTTTTGTGACTTTTTGTTTTGTCTCTACTCCCAGGGAATTCCCAATTCCACCTCACTTTCCTGCTGACACTAGAACACAGACTCTGGCTTATCCAGTCCGGAAGGAATACACAAAAGTCAGGAACTGCCCGATCTGGCCCCAGAGTGCAACATGTGGCAAACACAAGCTTCTTCTGCAAATATGGTATACCTGTGAGAAAGAAACCACAAGTTGCTGTGCCAAGATTTCTCATCATCCAGAATTCGAATTCCACAGCAGTGGAGACCAAGAAACTCTTCTGTGCTCTAGCTTTGGGGTCACTCACTGAAAACATCCCATCGCCATGTTTGGGGTCAGGAACCTGGAAGGTCTGTAGCCTGCCAAGAGAAGAGCTGGCTAGTTCCTAACTTGTGGGAAGGATATTGCTAACTACAGAGGAGGGATGCTGAAGCTACCCCTTGCATGAAGAAGAGGCTATCTAGAGAAATTGGACTTTCAGAAGCTGGGCTGCAGAAATCGAATGTAGCTCGCCGAGACCCAGGAAAGGGTCTGCATCCCCCGGCTGCGTGTTGAGACCAGGAGACCTGGAGCTCAAGCTACGAACTGGTGCCCATATGGCATGCTACGAAGCAAAGCAGAAGTGCCTGTGATGGCTTAGCGCTCAGGAGAATTGTAACCCCATTTGGCAGCCCTTAAAAAAGGAGTTGAAGTGCTTGTGACAGTGCATCCCAACAGAACGATTCCAACCACATTCAGTTGCCTTATGACTATGAGCAGAAGTCAAAGTGTCTTTGCAAGATTTGCCATCCAGACCAAAACCACAGTCTACGGTTATTTCTACCTCCACTTTAACTAGGGTCTTCAGTGACTGTGTTCAGATGTTCTGGAGTGGAGACATGATCCAAAAAGCATGTATTATATATGGAAACAATTTTAAAAACTTAAACATTTAAAAGATGTTTGCCTATTTTGCAGAGATATTGATTATTACCCAATTCACAAAACTCTCAGACCTTTACTGTAGATTCCTTGACGTACTCCTTTTTACCCCAACCCTATGTGTGCAGATTTTCTGCATTGTGAAACATTTTTCAAGTAGTGAAAGGCCACAAACATTGTGTGTGTGTGTGTGTGTTTTCACCCAATTTGCAGGGCCCTTCCAGTGGCACACTTGGGAACACCCACGTGCCCACCCTGGGCACCACCTGACCCTTGAATCTGCACATCGAGCAGCTTTGTCCACAGTCGTGAGACTTGTGCACATTAAAAGCCACAGATCTCTACTTTGCACATAACAGCCCTAGATTTTCTGTGCACTAGTGCTACTATTTATGTATTTAGTTGTTTACTTTTCACAGTCTGTATATTATCTGGGCGGAGCCATTTGCACTTCCAGAGGGACTGATGGCAAAGTTGTTATCCAACCCAGCTTAGCAATCAAAGAAGTTGTTGTGCTGCGTTGCCTGAGAGGGATGGAGCAGAACAGCTATGGCGCTCCTGCACTTATCTCCTCCGCCTGTGCTCTTCAAGCCTGCCCAGAGCCACGCACACACGCCTTTGCACCACCGTGCAAAGGTCTGTGTGTGACGCCTGTCATAGGTTTTGTACTGGAACCGCATCCTTCCAGTACAAAATACTATTCTTAGACAAAGTTTAAAACGTTTCCCACTTTTTAAGTGTGCTGTACAGGGCAGCACACATACAAAGTCAGAAAAGTTTGGAGACCTAAAAACATTTCTCCTTTTTAATACCATAATATAAGGGGCATTATTTTGTGGTGCAGAGCTCTGTCTACCAATGGTAGCAGAGCGGGTTTGTGTCAAAAACCTTGGTGGTTGCGTGGGAACGCCCATGTTTCACCCACGGGACGACCCCTTGACGCAAAGCAATGCAAGGCAGCACTATGCTATTTTTCATTACTTTACAAATACACCCCTGTGTTGGAAATTAAATCCCAAATAAACAAGTTACACCGGTTTGTGTCACTTTTGTGACCAAACCCATTGCAACATATTAGAAAACCTGGCCTTAACCGTGTGTGTGCCCCTTTATTGGTAACATGGTTTGCACCGATTACCCGGGGCACCTTAGAATTTGGTGTGGCTTTTTAGGACTGCAAAATGGCTCAGCAAGTTAACTCTCCCTGCTGACTTCTTTGATGTGCAGACCACAGGTTAGAATTCTGCCAAGGGCTTCTCTGACTTTTATCTTTCCAAGTTTGATAAACCGATTATCATTAAATTGGGTAATAGTAACACCCAGTAGCGGCTGGGGTGCCGTTGGAGTGGCAGGGTGGGGGGTATGTATGGGGGGGGGGGACGGACAATATAGTAAAATAAAAAGGTTAAATAAAAGAACGTACATGCCGCACCCGCCAAAACGCCGCTCTTCTGTTTATTCCTTGTGCAGCGCAGGCTCCCAGCCTCCCCTGCAGCCAATCCTGACTGCAATGCAGCTGGGGTTGGAGAGAGCTTCTCTGCGCATGACGCTTTGGCCAGCCGGCCAAACCATCATGCACACTGTATCACAGTGCTCACCACTCTCCCTCCTGCCTTGCCCCGCGATGGCCCCGCCCCCAATCCTCATTCAATGGAAGAAGAATAAAATGTTAATGAACACGTTTTATTATCGTTTTATTTTTAAAACTTTGAGGCTGGCAGGAGAGGGCGGTGCTCCTCCGCCATAGCGGAGGAGCCGCCCCTGGTAACACCTCTTAGTTATCACGCTTAAAAATGATAAACATTGTATTGAGCGCTGTACAAAATATAATTTATTATAAAATAGCATCTTACATGATGATTTATTTATGTATAGAATTGTTACAGTACTATAACCACAGTGCTGTATGGCGAACGAAAAAAAGAAGGTTACAGAAAAGTTATAGCAAGATTTAAAAAAAAATTTTTTTCTATGTAAAGCGTTTTGAGTGCAAG
Source organism: Calotriton arnoldi (assembly GCA_963921515.1). Classification (NCBI taxonomy): domain Eukaryota; kingdom Metazoa; phylum Chordata; class Amphibia; order Caudata; family Salamandridae; genus Calotriton; species Calotriton arnoldi. The sequence goes on from CAWUFW010003351.1 coordinate 1,705,311, forward strand.
CTCTGTATACATAAATTAATATTTTTATGGCTGTGGCATCGTAATACCACTGGTGGGACCGCCGCCTTGTAGGCGGGCGGTCCCACTTCCCGACACGATGGCGGACGGACTGATGTCCGTCTGCCATCGTAATGAGCCCCTAAGATTTTACTTTCTAGTGTGAATATCCCACCAAGTGTGCACCTTTTCCCTGCATTTGCACGTGACTCCGGAGGGGGGTGAGGTGGGTGGTGGTCTAGGGCTTGTTCCCCCCATAAAATATCCAGGGGGATGACAATTCAAACGGTAAGAAAATCCAGAGAGTGGAAACTTTGTAGGGTCCTACATACAGTAGCAATGGTTTTCCACACTATTGTGCCCATCTAAACTTACAGAAAACTAATTTTTAAGTCTGAATATTAACATTAAAAATAAAAATAAAGGTGAAATGACTCTATTGTGCTTACACCACGTGACAAGGGCATTCTGCACACGTCGATTTTAGGGCAAAGTACGAGTTGGGCGTAGACTTATGTAGGGCTTCTGAGAACAGGGACAGAGGTCGGAAATCTCCACATATTCTAGGCACACACCTTTGCCAGCTGTTATTGACGATTTCTTGTGATTCGGACCAAGGCTGTTTCTAGGATTGTTGAGGCCCCAGGCGAAGTGGAATGTGCGAGACCCCTCTAATTTACATAAGTGACACCTTCAGGGCTCCGGAAGCTGGTTTGTGAAGACTCCTCCTGGGCCGCAGCTCCCCTCTCTGCCACCTACAAGCACCTCTTTCACAGCTTATATCGGGCTGAAGGTGTGAGAATAGCTTGGGGGCTAAGAGTTAAAACTGTGCGGATGGTAAAGTGCTGACAATAGGTGTCCTGCGGTGTCTCTCACTGGGCAGCCAGGCAGAAGGCCTAATTGCAGGACACACCTGCAATTAGGCCTCCTTGCAACTGGCACAAAATGAAGTGTCCCCCTCCCCTAGGCCTCCCCACACCATCCCTCAGAGGCCCAGGGAGGGGGGCCCCCTCCTGTAAGCCCAATTGTAAACTGACAACTTTCTTCAATGGGATCGGCAGGGGCACAAGAGGTTTGGTAGTGTGTTGCACTGGTGCAGGGCCGCATGATGGTGGGCTGAGAGCGAGGCCCTGGGCAGCTGCCGACACTGCCCATGCCTAGCGCCGGCCCTGATTCGGACCCGTCACAGGGCTAAGGTCATTGGGGAGAGATTGCCAAAATATGGGACCGTGAGTTTGAATGCGCGTCAGCATCCCTCTGCATGGTCGCTAGAAACAGTATCTGGCCAAGCGGATGAGTAGAGCTGGTGTAGTCAAGAGAGTAGGAAGGAGCATGTCTCTTAATACCCCACGTGTGGCCTCAACCCTGCCCTCACCTTCCCATACCGAACTATGAACCTGGGAGGATCCTATAGACTTCCTATGGAGCCAAGATGTAGTCTCTCATCTGGTTAATAAACTCAATGGGTCAGAGTTTCAGGATCCTACTGTTCCGGGGCCAGAGGGCCTTAATATGGTTCATACACTCCTTAATGCTGAACAAATGAGTTTAAAGGATTTCTCCCTTGTAGATAACTAGCCACACCCCTTCCAGGGGTCTCGGCTCTCTCCACCCACTTTGCATAATGGAAAAACTGAAGGGGATCAGGATAAAATACCTGTCAGTGTTGAAAGTTGTAAAACTAAAACATTGTGAAAAGAATGAGCAGGAAAGGCTTGGGCTTAATCTTCCAGACCTGTAGGACTAATGCTTTTCTTCCCTCAGGACAGCTCTTCATTGGCCGGGTTCTCAAAGATATTCGCATGTGTAAATTTGCCAATCACAAGAAAATGACACTAGTAAAAAGAATTATTCATATTTTAGATTTTCTTGTGAGTAAAGTTTCTCTCAAACTCTAAAACAGGCCCTAATTTGAGCCTGTGTAATTGTGAGCTTTACACAAAAACACCTGCAGACCCGCCTTTATTTGTGAGGAAATAGGAACTCCTAAAAGATTCCAGGATAACTTCTTGAAACCTGCAACTAACCCAGGTTTCCAGTAGTACTATTAGAAATCTCAGTTAACCCCAACAATATATACGTCTACACCCAAACATAGGAGAAAAGCTATAGGTCTAGGTTTTCTAACTTTTAATGACTGGACCAGATTGTTTTCAAATTGACTCTGTGAGATTCATTCCAACCTGCCTCAGACAAATGAATACAGGTAGGCCATGTCCCACCTACACTGAATAAAATACATCTCCAGGCACATTTCGGCATCGTTGGGCCTCAATAGTGAGGAATGAGTTGAGTCTCTGTGCTCAACAAGCACGGGGGCAACACGCCTAGCGGATAACTTTCCCACAGAGAGACTGATCGGTTAACAGCAATTGTTGTTAAATGATGGAGCTAAAGCTTCCTAAACCCTTGAGTTAAGGCTTTTTTGCCCTTGGGGTAACAGTCCATTATTTCTAGAATATCAGTGCCATTCAAAAAGGTGGTCATCTTAGGCAAATCAGTCCAAACTCAATAGGAACATTGTGGGCCCATTTGGCAATCATCATCCACTTCAACGCCTTGTCAGGGTAGTAAGCGCTATATAAATACAATTTACAATTATATCCCCTCTGCGTGGACAGCTGCAGGACATGTCCATTCTGGGATATTGCAAGCGCCCAATCACTGTAACATTTGACGGCCATGAACTGTCATCCATGGAAAACCATCTTTCTGGTTATTCTGCTGCCCTTAGTTTATGAACCCGCTCCTGAAGAGCAGGCTAGCAACCCTGCAGTCTAGAAAGAAGCTGCCTTTTCAAAGACACTGTTGCTCCAGAAGACAAACTTCTTTGCATTCCTCTATGCACCAGACTGGGTATCTTCAGTGAGCTACAAAACGCATTCACCTCAATTCAAATAATCATTTTTATGAACTGTAAAATACCGGAGGGACACACGGAATGGGTCCATGAGGGATGGAGTGCAAGAATTAAGAGAAGGCCAATTACTGTGTAGGTTATTGATCAGTGTTCTACAACAATATTGAGATTTAATATTAACCTGCAGCAATATCTTCACGGTATTGGCCATCACCATGCCGTCAAGGTAAGTATATGTATGGTTAAGTATGGATTTACTATTCTTGATTCCAAGTCTGCCTACTTTATCACATAAATGTATATGTACACGTATATACATTTTTTCAAAGTCAGTAGACCATGAGTTAGGAATAGGAAATCTACACTTACCCATGTATACTTACTTTGACAACATAGTGGTAGTCAATTTTGCGGAATCGTTATTATTCCAGGTCAACATTTTGTACCTCCATATTGTGACATACCCTCGACTGTTATAATTTGGCTGTCCTGTCTTCTTTCATTCCCCGCGAGGAGGTGACAATGGGTGCATGCCTGTGGGATGGCGCGTCATTGACAACAGCCACATCTCTCTCTCGAGAGAAGTATTCAGGGATCAATGCATGCGAAAGAAGCGTCTAGTATTGACAAATACTCCAAAAGTCCGAAATGTGCAGTTTCAAATTTCAAACAGTTTGGTGATTCTGCCCCTATGTATGTAAATTGACCTCATGCATTTTCGTTGTAGTAGATATCCCGAAAACCTGACTATAGTCAGTGAATAGTCTTGAGTAGCCTCACTTACAAATCCTTGTTCTGTTTATGGCAAGAAATAGTAGCTGTAGGAGAGTAGGATCTGCCTCTTATGTTGCCCCCACTTTTTTTCTGATGTTAGCACTGGTTTCTGGCTATAGTCTGGCTGGGTCCCTGCCAATCAGGGCCCCAGCCTCTCTGTTCTCTCTAAACGACATGGAGTGCACTCTAGGTGCACTAGTGATTGGATACTGTGGTGCCTTATGAGTCCCTAGTATATGGTACCTTAGGTGCCAAGGGCATAGGTACTTCACAGGCCTACCAGGGGCTGCAGCATGTGTTATGCCACCCCTGGGAAGCAGTCTAAATCTGACACCACAGGCCTGCTACTGCAGCCTGGGTGAGGTGGTGCTAGCACCCCTCACTGAGATATAGGTTTCCGATATCTCTCCTGCACACACATATAAACCTATCAGTCACCCCTAAGGCAGGCCCTATCAATCCTGAGGGCAGGGTGCTTGGCTTCTATGTGAGGGGGTGCCTCTGCCTGAGCAGGGCCCCTCTGCAGCTCTCAGAGTCTATTCTCTGGTGCTGTTTGTGGATGCGGTTAAACCATATACTATTTAAGTGCATTATATCCTCGCGGTAAATGCTAACTTTGGAATGGCTGCATCAAAACATGTCGTGTTTGGTGTCAAACATCTTGGAATACTACCCCCCGCCAATCTTGGCGGCGGGGGTAGCATTCCACCCTTCTAGAGGGATAAGACATGTACCTGCTGTGGAAACGCGGTAGAATCCTAAAGAGCCCTGGCATCACAAAATGGATGCCACCAGTCACAGACACTGGGCTGCCCTCCTGCTGATGACCGAAACTCACAGTGGAGGAAGCCCAACAATAGGCATCCTGTCACAGGGAGGTGTAACCACCTTCCAGACAGGGTTTAGTGTATTGGGGCTGGGTGGGTGCACTCTTAGAGTGCTTTGAAGTCCTGCACTGGGGGAGCAGAAGGCTCCTCTGTGCATATGCCAGTTCAAACCAGCTCAGGGGCTACCTGCCCCTGCTCTGGCGCGAAACTGGACAAAGGGAAGTGGGTGTAGCCACCCCCTCCCTTGACCCTCCCATAGGTGGGGTCATAGAGCTAGTCCATCCCCTCTTTTTAGTATAAACAAAGCAGATAACCCCTGGACGACGCTCTACAGAAGAATCCTGGCCCTTCGACGTTCCACTACCTTTGGAAGACAGAAGAATCTCCCTTGGAGTCAAGGAGTGACTCCCCTGCTTGGCAGGCACCAAAAACGACAACGACGGTCGCAAACTACGCCACTCCCGCCGGAGTCCGAAGTCCCTGCAGCCCAGAAAGTGGATTTCCTGACCTCTCCCAGGCCATCGTGAGTCCCCAGCGAAGCTGAGGCAAGTGGACCCCACGAGTAACGAGGAACCGCGACCCCTGGGTACCGTGCACTATTGTCGAGTGCAACCCCTTCACAACGTTCTACGAACCTGTGCTTTGGACCACGTATGGTCCCGACCTCCAGCAGGAATCCCTCCGAAGATCAGAGGCCTACACCGTCCCGAGTGACCGTGGGCCCCTGTTGAGTGATTCCGCCCGAGGTGTCTTCGCGATCCCTTGCCCGCTGGCTTGTGGGTCCCCAGAAGACTTCTTAAAGAAACCAAAGGGCTCCCCTGGTTGCTCCAGGCATGCCCTGACTTACCCTTGCTGGGTGAGTTCTACAGACCTTGCTGGTCTGCGCCATCGACTTTTCTTCATCTCCCCGAGACTTGCGGCTGCCAAGGCTTGTTGGCTCCGATCGAGCTGCCGACACCGCAGTCAGCTGCAGACGTCGAGGGACACACCGAATCCAGCTCCTGGTCGTCGTCGACGCCTCCTGGACCACGTGGCTGAAGAGTCAAGGCACCCGCAACCGACCTGAAGCGACCGACGACGGTGGGCATCCATCTTCCTTGCCCCGGGTCACTGCCAAGTGACTTTGAACACTGTCCCCTCTGCTTTCAGGTCATCCTTCTTCAGAATCCAGGCTTGGATTCCACCGGACACTTCTTCAGCTCCCGCAAGCAGCAAGTCTTCTTTGTTCGCCATTGAAAACGACGCCGCGACCCGACACCAAAGGACACCTGTGCACCCGGCTTCCCTGGGTGAGGTAACTCCAGCACTACGGTGCTCCTGTGGGTGTGGGCCCTAGAACTACTTACCCTGTAAGTGACTTGCTTGTAGGTTCTCCCGAAGTATCCTAAAACTCTTTATTTCCAACCGCGACTTGCCCCATTGAAGTTAACGGCGATTCGCGCCTGTGTATCCACACTGCACGCGTCCCCCGTGGGTCCTTTACTTACCTGCCTTGGGTGGTTTCGTGAGGCCCCAGCACTTCTGAAGGCCCTAGGCCTTGTCTCCCTGCAAGTCGTTGTTTCTAAGTCTCTTACTTAGTATATGGTCTGGTACGCCCCTAGGGCCCCAGCCATATTTTGTGCTTAACTTATTGTGAAACGTTGATTTGTGCATATGTTTGTCTTCTAATCTCATAAAGAGATTAGTAGAGAGTTATTTAGAAATAAATACATATATATTTGATATATATACCTGTGTGGTGTCTTTTCATTTGGTGATTCAAGAGATTATATGGTAAAACAAGCTGCTTTACATTCCTCCGAGACTTAGCCTGAAGGCTGCTCTCCACAGCTACCACTAGGATAGCTTTCTTTAAAAGGTTGTCTTAAACCTATCTACCATAAGAGTCGATTTGCCCTGGTGCAAGGTGTCCACTTTAATTAGTGAACAGCATATACCAGGCCAACTTCTCACATTGGTGGGCAGCGTGTGGGATTCCAGCTTGCCATTGTTTTACCAGAAAATCTCTATTTGAATTACTAACTGAAAACCATTATAGGTACTCAAGGTACATATAAAGTCAAGCTTAGTATCAATAAGTTCTACTGAACTTAGAGCTGTGTGCCAAGGGATAGCACACCCTTTCCACAGCTCAAGCTAGGATCAGTAGGCCACAAACTAGTGTAGGTAGTACAACACTGCACAACACTAGAATGTCCTTAAAGGGTGGACCCAGTGGATCCACTCAGCCTCAGTATAAGGACATGGCTTTCTCTGACTTGAGAGCCATGTGTGTTGACAGACACCTGAGGATAGGACAGAGTCCCTCAACACTCCACCTGATAGATCTGCTGACAGCAGATGACCTTAGATTGGCTCTAGGAGCTAAAGGGTTTGAATCAGTGGGTGGGTCAGTCATAGTATCTGGGTCAGATGATGAAAATCAGAATGACCAAAACTCTGTGATTGAAGGGCCAGGCTCCAAGGGGCCTGAAAAGGACAGAGGAATTCTCCCTAAGAGAACTGACAGAGAGGAGGAGAGGCACAGATCCCCTTCCAGGGAATCTGACCACTCTTATCACTCTGGCAGAGAATTTGTCCAGCAGAGGAGCTCATACTTTTCCTTAAGAGAGACCTCCTCTGAGAGAAGGTGCAAACTGCTCCAGTATGAGGAAGCCAGAGTGGCCCTCAGAACCAAGCAGTTGGCACTGGATAGGGAAGCCCTGGAGATCCAGAGAGCTTCTAGAAAAGAGGGGTTAGAACCCCCTGGTGGCAGCAACAGTGTCCCTAGAGGCAGAGAATATATTCCTGACCATAGGAACCTGAGCAAGGTTGTTCCTCCCTACCAGAGTGGGGATGATATCCACAAGTGGATAACTGCTATGGAGAGGGCCTGTAGAGTACAGCAGGTCCCCCAAAAGCAGTGGGCAGCAATCTTGTGGCTCTCCTTTTCAGATAAAGGAAGAGACAAGCTCCTCACTGTTAGAGAGGAGGATGCTGATGATTATGAGGTCCTGAAGAGTGCACTGATAGATGGGTTTGGCTTAACCACTGAGCAGTACAGGTTGAAGTTCAGAGATACCCAGAAGGCACAGACTCAGGACTGGACTGACTTTGTTGATTGTGCAACCAAGGCTCTAGAGGGTTGGCTGGTTGGCAGTAGGGTTACTGATTTCAAGGGATTGTATAATCTGATGATGAGAGAACAGATCCTAAATAATTGCCAGAACCAGTTGTTGCATCAGTACCTGGTGGACTCTGATCTGACCTCTCCCCAAGAATTGGGAAAGAAGGCAGACAAATGGGTCAGAACCAGGGTGAGGCAGAAAACCCAGAACCAAGGGGGTGACACTAAGAAGCAAGATCCTAAAGGCTCTGAGAAAGGTGGGGATAAGTCAAAAGACCAGAAGTCTTCACAAGGGCCCCAAAAATCTGCATCTGGTGGGGAGTCACAGTCCAACAAGGGAAAAGGCCAAAAGAAGCCCTGGTGCAAATTCTGTAAACAGAAAGGGCACTGGACTTCTGATTGTACCAAGTCCAAAGACCAAACCACCACCACTCCTGCCCCTAAGGCAACTGTGCCCCCTAGCTCAGCTACTGGTGGAGGTGGTACGCAGAATAAGGGTGTAGTAGGGTTGACCCTGGGTTCTGGAGTGGATTCTGACCTAGTCAGAGTGACCACTCAGGCAATGCTGATTTGTGAGGGAAACATTGATATGTCCTTCCTAGTAAGCCCCAGTAATCTGGGCAAGTACAAACAGCAGCCTTTGATAAATGGCAAACAGGCTTTGGCATTTAGGGACACAGGTGCTAGTGTCACCATGGTGGCAGAGGACCTAGTGGACCCTGGACAGATCATCCTGGGTGAAATGTACCAGGTGACCAATGCAAGCAATGTCCAGACCAACCATAGTCTGGCAGTTGTGAATTTCTCCTGGGGAGGGGTAACTGGCCTCAAGAAGGTTGTAGTCAGTGCAGACCTCCCTGTAGAATGTCTATTGGGCAATGATCTAGAGACTTCAGCCTGGTCTGAAGTAGAGTTATGGACTCATGCTGAGATGTTGGGCATCCCTGCAGAGGTATTTGCTGTGACCAGGTCACAAGCAAGAATGCATGACACTGAACCAGCTCTGGATCCTGGAACAATGGACCAGATGCTTCCCAAGAGGAGGAGCAGTAGGGTTAAGGCAGTGCCTTCCCCTCTGTCTCAGATCAAGGATTCACTTCCAGAGGGAGGTGAAGCAGAACCTGAAGAAGGAACTGCCCCAGAGGGACTTGAACCTGACCAGGTTGAGTTCTTGGGGGCAGGGGGCCCTTCCAGGGAAGATCTGAGCAAGGAGCAACAGTGCTGCCCCTCTCTTGAACCCCTCAGACAGCAGGCTGCTGCTGAGGCTGCTGGGAGTGCTAGTGGGTCCCATAAAGTTTATTGGGATGAGGGACTCCTATATTCTGAGGGTAGAGACCCAGCCCCTGGAGCCACCAGGAGGTTGGTAATACCTCAGAAGTTTAGGGGGTTCCTCTTGACCTTAGCACATGATATCCCATTGGCAGGACACTTGGGCCAAAACAAGACCTGGGACAGGCTTGTTCCACATTTTCATTGGCCACATATGTCAGAGGACACAAAGGAGTTTTGTCGCTCCTGTGTCACTTGCCAAGCCAGTGGTAAGGCAGGTGGCACAACAAAGGCCCCCTGATACCACTACCTGTGGTGGGGGTACCCTTTGAAAGGGTAGGGATTGACATTGTTGGTCCCCTTGACCCTCAGACTGCATCTGGGCACAGATTTATCCTGGTGGTAGTGGATCATGCCACCAGGTACCCAGAGGCAATTCCCCTGAGGACCACCACAGCACCTGTGGTGGCAAGAGCCCTCATTGGAGTTTTCTCCAGAGTGGGTTTTCCAAAGGAGGTCATTTCTGACAGAGGTACCAACTTCATGTCAGGATATCTGAAAGCAATGTGGAAGGAGTGTGGTGTAACTTATAAGTTCACCACCCCTATCACCCACAATGCAATGGTTTAGTTGAACGCTTCAACAAGACCTTGAAAGGAATGATTAAGGGACTCCCAGAGAAGCTTAGGCGGAAATGGGACCTTCTTCTTCCTTGCCTTTTGTTTGCATACAGAGAGGTTCCACAGAAGGGGGTTGGCTACAGCCCATTTGAGCTTCTGTTTGGGCATCCTGTGAGAGGTCCACTATGTTTGGTAAAAGAGGGCTGGGAGTTACCTCTCAAGCCCCCAAACAAGATGTGATGGACTATGTACTTGGTCTCCGCTCCCGGATGGCAGAGTACATGAAAAAGGCAACCAAAAACCTGGAGGCCAGCCAAGAATTGCAAAAAGCTTGGCATGACCAAAAGGCTGTGCTGACTGTATACCAGCCAGGACAGAAAGTGTGGGTGTTGGAGCCTGTGGCCCCAGCAGCCCTCCAGGACAAATGGAGTGGCCCCCATACAATAGTTGAACAGAAGGGAGAAGTCACCTATCTGGTGAATCTTGGAACTCCCAGGAGCCCCCTAAGGGTGCTTCATGTCAACAGATTAAAGCCATATGTTGACAGGGCTGACATGGGCTTGCTCATGGCAACTGATGAGGACCAGGAGGAGGAGAGTGACCCTCTCCCTGACCTGCTCTCTCAGAACCCTGATGATGGGTCAGTAGATGGTGTTGCTTTGGCAAGCAGCCTCACTGACCATCAGCAAACTGAGTGCAGACAAGTTCTGCAACAGTTTAGACATATGTTTAGCCTGACCCCTAGTCAGACTACCTGGTGCACCCATGAGGTGGACACTGGGGACAGTCTGCCTGTCAAGAATAAAATCTACAGGCAACCTGACCATGTCAGGGACTGTATCAGGACTGAAGTCCAGAAAATGTTGGAGTTAGGCGTAATTGAGCCTTCAGATAGCCCTTGGGCTAGCCCAGTAGTCCTGGTACCCAAGCCTCAGACCCAGGGTGGTAAGAAAGAAATGAGGTTTTGTGTAGACTACAGAGGCCTCAATGCAGTCACTAGGACTGATGCCTATCCCATACCAAGGGCAGATGAGCTGATTGATACTTTGGCCTCAGCCAAGTATCTAAGCACATTTGACCTCACAGCTGGCTACTGGCAAATCAGATTAGCTGAGGATGCAAAAGCCAAAACAGCATTTTCGACCCCTGGTGGGCACTACCACTTTGTGGTGATGCCCTTTGGATTGAAAAATGCACCTGCCACTTTTCAGAGGTTGGTGAATAAAGTTCTGGCAGGGATGGAAACTTATTGCTCAGCTTATCTAGATGATATTGCTGTCTTTAGTTCCTCCTGGCAGGATCACCTGGTCCACCTCAGAAATGTTTTGGAGGCCCTGCAGAAAGCAGGCCTCACTATCAAGGCCACCAAGTGCCAGATAGGGCAGAGTCAGGTTGTGTACCTGGGCCACCTTGTAGGTGGAGGCCAGGTTCAGCCTTTGCAGAGCAAAATCCAAACCATACTGGAATGGGTTGCTCCAACCACCCAGACACAGGTGAGAGCCTTCTTAGGCCTGACTGGGTACTATAGGAGGTTTGTCAAGGGATATGGATCTATAGTGACCCCCTTGAATGATCTTACCTCTAAGAAAATGCCAAAAAAGGTTCAGTGGACAGCTAGCTGTCAAAAGGCATTTGAAGACCTAAAGCAGGCCATGTGCACTGCCCCCATCTTACAGAGTCCAGACTACACCAAAAAGTTCATTGTCCAAACAGATGCTTCTGAGCTGGGTGTGGGAGCTGTACTGTCTCAACTGAATGATGAAGGTCAAGACCAGCCAGTAGCTTTTATTAGCAGAAGGCTGACCCCTAGAGAGAAACGTTGGTCAGCTATAGAGAGGGAGGCCTTTGCTGTGGTATGGGCCCTGAAGAAGCTGAGGCCATACTTGTTTGGTACTCACTTCATAGTTCAGACTGACCACAAGCCCCTCCTATGGCTAAAGCAGATGAAAGGTGAAAACCCAAAACTTTTGAGGTGGTCCATTTCCCTACAGGGGATGGACTATACAGTGGAACATAGGCCTGGGACCCAACATGCCAATGCAGATGGACTCTCAAGGTATTTCCACTTTGAACACGAAGACTCAACTGGTCAAGGTTAGTTTAGTGTCCCTACGTTTGGGGGGTTGTGTAGGAGAGTAGGATCTGCCTCTTATGTTGCCCCCACTTTTTTTCTGATGTTAGCACTGGTTTCTGGCTATAGTCTGGCTGGGTCCCTGCCAATCAGGGCCCCAGCCTCTCTGTTCTCTCTAAACGACATGGAGTGCACTCTAGGTGCACTAGTGATTGGATACTGTGGTGCCTTATGAGTCCCTAGTATATGGTACCTTAGGTGCCAAGGGCATAGGTACTTCACAGGCCTACCAGGGGCTGCAGCATGTGTTATGCCACCCCTGGGAAGCAGTCTAAATCTGACACCACAGGCCTGCTACTGCAGCCTGGGTGAGGTGGTGCTAGCACCCCTCACTGAGATATAGGTTTCCGATATCTCTCCTGCACACACATATAAACCTATCAGTCACCCCTAAGGCAGGCCCTATCAATCGTGAGGGCAGGGTGCTTGGCTTCTATGTGAGGGGGTGCCTCTGCCTGAGCAGGGCCCCTCTGCAGCTCTCAGAGTCTATTCTCTGGTGCTGTTTGTGGATGCGGTTAAACCATATACTATTTAAGTGCATTATATCCTCGCGGTAAATGCTAACTTTGGAATGGCTGCATCAAAACATGTCGTGTTTGGTGTCAAACATCTTGGAATACTACCCCCCGCCAATCTTGGCGGCGGGGGTAGCATTCCACCCTTCTAGAGGGATAAGACATGTACCTGCTGTGGAAACGCGGTAGAATCCTAAAGAGCCCTGGCATCACAAAATGGATGCCACCAGTCACAGACACTGGGCTGCCCTCCTGCTGATGACCGAAACTCACAGTGGAGGAAGCCCAACAATAGGCATCCTGTCACAGGGAGGTGTAACCACCTTCCAGACAGGGTTTAGTGTATTGGGGCTGGGTGGGTGCACTCTTAGAGTGCTTTGAAGTCCTGCACTGGGGGAGCAGAAGGCTCCTCTGTGCATATGCCAGTTCAAACCAGCTCAGGGGCTACCTGCCCCTGCTCTGGCGCGAAACTGGACAAAGGGAAGTGGGTGTAGCCACCCCTCCCTTGACCCTCCCATAGGTGGGGTCATAGAGCTAGTCCATCCCCTCTTTTTAGTATAAGAGGGGGAACCTTGCCATTGCAAAGCAGATAACCCCTGGACGACGCTCTACAGAAGAATCCTGGCCCTTCGACGTTCCACTACCTTTGGAAGACAGAAGAATCTCCCTTGGAGTCAAGGAGTGACTCCCCTGCTTGGCAGGCACCAAAAACGACAACGACGGTCGCAAACTACGCCGCTCCCGCCGGAGTCCGAAGTCCCTGCAGCCCAGAAAGTGGATTTCCTGACCTCTCCCAGGCCATCGTGAGTCCCCAGCGAAGCTGAGGCAAGTGGACCCCACGAGTAACGAGGAACCGCGACCCCTGGGTACCGTTCACTATTGTCGAGTGCAACCCCTTCACAACGTTCTACGAACCTGTGCTTTGGACCACGTATGGTCCCGACCTCCAGCAGGAATCCCTCCGAAGATCAGAGGCCTACACCGTCCCGAGTGACCGTGGGCCCCTGTTGAGTGATTCCGCCCGAGGTGTCTTCGCGATCCCTTGCCCGCTGGCTTGTGGGTCCCCAGAAGACTTCTTAAAGAAACCAAAGGGCTCCCCTGGTTGCTCCAGGCATGCCCTGACTTACCCTTGCTGGGTGAGTTCTACAGACCTTGCTGGTCTGCGCCATCGACTTTTCTTCATCTCCCCGAGACTTGCGGCTGCCAAGGCTTGTTGGCTCCGATCGAGCTGCCGACACCGCAGTCAGCTGCAGACGTCGAGGGACACACCGAATCCAGCTCCTGGTCGTCGTCGACGCCTCCTGGACCACGTGGCTGAAGAGTCAAGGCACCCGCAACCGACCTGAAGCGACCGACGACGGTGGGCATCCATCTTCCTTGCCCCGGGTCACTGCCAAGTGACTTTGAACACTGTCCCCTCTGCTTTCAGGTCATCCTTCTTCAGAATCCAGGCTTGGATTCCACCGGACACTTCTTCAGCTCCCGCAAGCAGCAAGTCTTCTTTGTTCGCCATTGAAAACGACGCCGCGACCCGACACCAAAGGACACCTGTGCACCCGGCTTCCCTGGGTGAGGTAACTCCAGCACTACGGTGCTCCTGTGGGTGTGGGCCCTAGAACTACTTACCCTGTAAGTGACTTGCTTGTAGGTTCTCCCGAAGTATCCTAAAACTCTTTATTTCCAACCGCGACTTGCCCCATTGAAGTTAACGGCGATTCGCGCCTGTGTATCCACACTGCACGCGTCCCCCGTGGGTCCTTTACTTACCTGCCTTGGGTGGTTTCGTGAGGCCCCAGCACTTCTGAAGGCCCTAGGCCTTGTCTCCCTGCAAGTCGTTGTTTCTAAGTCTCTTACTTAGTATATGGTCTGGTACGCCCCTAGGGCCCCAGCCATATTTTGTGCTTAACTTATTGTGAAACGTTGATTTGTGCATATGTTTGTCTTCTAATCTCATAAAGAGATTAGTAGAGAGTTATTTAGAAATAAATACATATATATTTGATATATATACCTGTGTGGTGTCTTTTCATTTGGTGATTCAAGAGATTATATGGTAAAACAAGCTGCTTTACATTCCTCCGAGACTTAGCCTGAAGGCTGCTCTCCACAGCTACCACTAGGATAGCTTTCTTTAAAAGGTTGTCTTAAACCTATCTACCATACGAGTCGATTTGCCCTGGTGCAAGGTGTCCACTTTAATTAGTGAACAGCATATACCAGGCCAACTTCTCACAGTAGCCATTTGCAATATCTGTTTTTTTCCTTCGTCTTCCTTTTTCTTGTCTTTGCGTAGACATTTTGTTGAGCGCACACTGCTTGCTGCGCTCTGAGGCAAGTGACAGATCTGATTGGCAGGTGGGAGGGTCATTCTATCTCTGCAGCGGTCCAGGCGGATAAGCCTGCCTGCCTGCAGGTACAAGTAAGTAAGTGTGTCGGATCATCTAAATATATTGTCTTTCATGGGCCTAAACCCTAGAGATTACTGAGGTCACATTGAAAGGGGAGGAGCCTTCCCAAGTATGGCTGAACATATGTCATGGATTAGCGGCCGGGCGGGCACCTGCCACAGCCACAGTTACCATTGGACATTGTTCGTAAATGTCTTACCGCCATAGTTCAGAAAAACATGCATCCAATGTATGGTTTGCACCTGTCCTGATCTGACCCAGAGAGGGATTCGACTGATCTTTTTGGATTAAAGGGATTTCCTTCCATGTAGGTGTCGGTAGTGTGTTCAGGTCCGGAGGCCGTTCAATTTAGGACTGCTCAGGACTGGAGGCAGCTTATTGTAGCATTGCTATGGTCTGGTATGGACATAAGGTAATTAACTCTCACCTCATTTTGATATTCTAAAACTTTGTACAGCGTGATGGCTAAAGTAAGTTGCATTTGCATATAAATTTCACACATTCACCACCCTTGGGTTTGTAGCATGAAGCTGCTCTGAACACTTTAATGGCAAATTAACCTAGGAATAGCCATTTTCAGCCGTTAACAGACGGTAAGTAGATAAATCAGGGCTTTAAGTGGGATGAAAAAACAGGGGGGTCTCTCAAAGGGGCGTGGCCGATGTAATTCAGGGCGTGGCTTAAAACACGCAAGGTAAAAGCATTGGTTACCGTCCGACTTGTATTTTGCTGTTTTTGTCATTGTATCCAGATATATGATACAACAAGTAACATCATACCAACAACAAGTCAGGACTTTTGGCTTTGTCAATGGTTGTTAGTTGCATAAGATAAATAAGCAGCAACTATGGCTTGTTGTATATAATATTGAAAAAGCTTCCACTTAAAGCCCTGGTGACACCACGACGATGTTGCTGCTCCTGCGTTTCAAAAAGAGAAGGAAAATCCAGAGAGAAATGTCTCTCTTTAAAGGATTTCCCTTCCCCTACAGCACTCACCTGGCATGACGTCATGCCGTAACTTCTCCACTAGTGAGAAGTGAGCAGTGTGAGCACGCGCACATCATGTGCAGCTGTCACTGCAGTCCCGAAAATAACGGACCGCCTGTGCATGGCAGGGCACAAAACAGCCCGATAGGGACCCGTTTCGAGGCCCCCTTTTAAAAACTGCCGGTGCTCAGCACCGGCTAGACCCGGTGTTGTATTCTAGGGCTGTCATCCTGTTTCTATGGCTGCCCTTTTGCCTGATGCTGTCGGATGATGTCACAGTGTCAGGTGCAGAGTAGAATGTCATTGATAAAGTTGAATTTATAACTGTTGTTCCTGTGATGGCTCAGCAAGTGTGACCTGCTGCTGTGTAGTTCCTCAATAAATCCTGGCTCAACTCATCCGGTGTGTGACTCGATTACTACACCCGGCCCACTTAAAGCCCTGAGATAAATATTGAGACACAGGAAGTTAGGAAGTTACCACCTCCCCCCTCCGACTACCATCTTTCAGATGCAATAGAAATGGGACTTTAGTAGCTTCTTGGTTTCTAGTGCAGGCTCGTGTTTGATAATTGTATTAAAAATGTTTAAAGAACGGGTGATCCATCACCAATACTGAGGGCATTCGATTGTACCCGTTGTTCCACAGATCATACATCCATGCACAAAGATTCATAACAGGATCTAGCGGCTACTATCCAATATACTCCTATTTATCAAAAAGAGAGGGGGGGACGGTGGGAGCTGATTGTTAGGTCCAGTGACCCTTGCTCCCGATTGGTAACTGGTATATAAAGGGGGGTCACTGTTCCTTAAGAGGAGAGTTCAAAGTGGAGAAAGAAAAAGGAAAAGGTGTCCTGTGCTACTCTATGTGTGGGGACAGTGTGTCCTCATCATGATGCCCTCACACCCCCCGAAGGATGTCATGCTTCATCATTGGGCTTTTTGCTCCTCGTCGGGCCGGCGCTGCAATGCCCTACGGGTCCCCGAAGGGTCTCTTTTCGGAGATCTTTTGATGAAACAAGCCGTTAGGTGCGTGCGTGTGAGTGGAAGTGAGGTCTCAACTAGTGTGTTAAAAAATGACTGGAGGGAGAGTGGCTATTATTTATTAAAGTGGTCCCTCTGTCATTAGTAAAGGTGTGTGGTGCTGCTAGTGGGATATTATGTCCCTCAGTAGCTAGATATGAGTCCTTATGAGATCAGTGAGGGCCGATGGGAAGGTTCTCCCATTCAGCTGTGCTGCTCCACCTGCCTGCCTCTCTCTGTCTCCGCCGGACATAATTATAGAAACAAGGGAGACGCTACTCCTCTCCATCAACCTGGCGGCACTGAAAAATTTAGGCCGCTAGTGATACTTTATTTAAACTCACTTTGGTCCTGAAGAAGCGCTTTGGATCTCCTCCAGAGGCCACAGATAGCGCGAAACATGTCGACCACTAGAGACACCTACTAAGGACTCATATCTAGCTACTGAGGGACATAATATCCCACTAGCAGCACCACACACCTTTTACTAATGACAGAGGGACCACTTTAATAAATAATAGCCACTCTCCCTCCAGTCATTTTTTAACACACTAGTTGAGACCTCACTTCCACTCACACGCACGATTGTGGTAGAAACTCGGAACTCAATGAAAAACCATAATAGTAGCCAATAAATCAATGTCCAGCTAGTCCAGCTAGTACCGCGATATAAAAAAGAAAAAGTACTTTACTTCTAATGCACAATGCATTGCTGTACACACAAGATTCAGAGGGCAGAATTATGGTGCACAATTGTCAAGATATCAATCACTGTGCAAGGGAAGCCAACCGATGCTAATCTAGGCAACAAGGAATGGTAACTAGGGGTGGGAGGAATGTTTCATTCCACCTGCGGAATTGATGGAACTCAGTGACTCTGCGTTACTTTTGTAATACGGAGTTCCAGGCAAATTCCGCCAATCGCCACGTGGTAGAATCTTTTCCTGCAAGACCCTAGAAATAATTTCTAACGCGGGCTGTCACTGTGAGAGGACTGCTTCTCGAGTAGATTTGCTGCTGCTCAAGGAGATTTTCTACTCGAGCAGCAGAATGGTTGCGTACTCTTGCGCAGTGCATGGTGCCGTTCGCGCTGTATTTTCAGTGCTGCTTGCGCTACTGACGCTAAATTGCAGCACGAGCAGGGCAACATGCATATGCCTGCTGACAAAACTCCACGGAATCTCGCTGCGTTTTAATGTAACTCCACGGAATTCCGCAGAGTGAAACTCTGCAAGTTCCGCCCACCCCTAATTGTAACATAAATACAGTCTGTGCAGGTTTGGAGACATTGTCCTCCGATAGATGGGTGGGTATGATTCTCTTGATGGCCCTCTGAGATCCTGCCTGCCATTCACCAAAGTAAGGTAATATTTGGGTTCTTTGTATCATGTAAAATGGCCCCCAAAGTTCACAGTCCTCCGCGCAATGCCACACTCTTTAACTGGACCTTTGTTACTCAGTCTGTAGCAGGTTGGCCTGCTTGGTCTGGGTGTGGGACAGGGTCAGCACAGTTCCAGGTGGTGTGCAGGCCCAGTAGGAACAATCGTGCTGACTCCCGCCGGCCTGGCCAACATGGCTGGTGTCTCTAGCTTCGTATCTGGTGCACAGATGTGTGCCACGTCTGAGGAACTGTGGCAATTCACATGCAGAAGAGATGGAGGCCACACTTTGCCAGTATTGTTTGGGTCAGATGCCTCTCCTCAGATGACACAAACTCAGTCCCTAATGTGAAGAGCCCACCCCAGGTCGCAGCTGTGATCCAATGAAGTTGTTGAAATGGCTGCTTGTGGTATGCGATCTCAATGCAGCGACAACCATCACTAGATGCTGTGGCTTTTGATGAGACACCCACCAACATGGGACCTCGGTTCTTCAGGTGCCATGCAGTGACATACTCTTAGCATTGTTACATGAAGACTGCAGGATGTGGTTGCGTTTTCTGTGAGGCCTAAGCTGTAACAGTTACTTTACCTTCTGGGCATGCAATGGGGGCCTCAGGGTCTCAAGGACTCACCACATGGTGCAGGTTCTGCATTAGGTTACAGCAAGTTGTGTTGCACTCCTCCAGCCTCAGCTCCTCATAGATGAATGTTTGTTGGTAGCATCCTCTTCATCTGCAACACCACTGCTCAGCAGTCAGTCAGCTCCTTCCCTCAAGGCTGGCCCACGGCAACACCTCCTGCAGGTTGCAGGACCGCCAGGTTCCTGCTCTCAAATCTGGAGAAGGGGAGTTGATAGTCAGTAAACCCCCAAACCTGCAGCACAGAAGAGTTTCACATTTTCCACTGGTATGGTACCCCAGATTATTTTAGAGAATGTTTGGCACCCTGGCTGATAGTGCCTGGCCCAAACCAGGTTTCAGACAGAGTTTCTGTATTCTAGAAGCCTCACTCTGGGATGGGTTTCCAGCAGTTCCTGACTTTTGAGTATTCCTCCCAACCTGGTACAGCTATAGTCTCCCTCCCTAACTACCTCTCTGCCTGTTGGAGTGACAGTTTTTGCATCCCAAAAGGACTCTTTGTCTCCTCTAATCAATCAATACCCTAGACTCTGGTCTAATACAAAGGACCTCATGAATGCTTTGGAGAAGCCCTGCAATTCACAATGCTGTTTGGGCTCTCGCTAACCTCCATCTTAGGTACCACTCGAGTGCAGGAAATCCTAATAGATACTTAGGTGGCGATAGCCTCATGTAGCACACACACACTCCAGCCACATCCTAACACACATACCAACATTTGTTACACAGATGTGTCATCCATGTCCCACATGCAGCAAGTGAAGGACCTGGTTGGAGGGGACTGTCAGCTTACTTTCTGGTGTTTCCAATTCTTGCCCATTGTTAGCTTTTCAACTGCAAATAAGATGGGGTGGAGAGGCTAAATGAGGGACAAGGGGACAGCCCTGTGGAGTCACTGGGAATCAAAAGGTGCCTGTGTCATTTCTCCTTACCCTGACATATTGTTGAATTGCTGTCCACGCTTCTGAACCTCTGGCATTAACTGAAGGACTGCAGCTGGTCATTCACTTCTCTCCCCTTGACCTTTGCTTGGAAAGCCCAGTGGCGTAGCCAGGCGTTGTGCCGCCCTCTGCGGTCACTGTGTTTGCCACCCAGCGGCTGCATGAAAGAGCGGTGGTGGGCTGGCGAGTCCCACGACGGCCACCCCGCAATCGCAGGTAAGTGGGGAGGGGGGCCACTGCCCCCAAAACTCATGCCGCCTGGGGTGGACCACCCGCCCCTCCCCCCCCTTGCTACGCCACTGGGAAAGCCAGGTTAGAAATGAAATGTTGATTGACAAGGCCCTTAGGATCAAGGGGCGGGTTGTTTAGTGATGGTGTTTCACAGGCATTCTTCAGAGCTGGGAGGCACTGGGTAATGGAAGCCTAAAGTAAGGTTTAACGGTCATGCATCGGGACAGTGCGCTGGGACAACAGAGACTGCTGCAGAGAAGAGGCAGAGAAGATGTTCCTTTCTGTCTTCCAAGGGCAGCACAGGGCACATGCCACAGAAACCCAGTGTGTTCGCTTTAAAATCCAGAACATCTTTAATTTTTTGGGTGCATTGCCTATTGTTGTATGTAGAGTAATTAGCTGGTCAGTCAGTCATAAAATCTTTATTCGGATTTGCATGAATCCATAAAAACATCAGCTTTAAGAGCACTACATCACAAAATCATATCTCACATTTCATTTAAAACCCCTGCATCAATGCTATGATTCGATGAAAGGTGCGTAGACAGGCGATACCAGTAACATCATCATTTAAGATCTTGAATATTTTAGTCTACAGTTTCTACATCTCATTTTTTAGACTGTAACTTATAAAACAAGGTGATTTAAAGTTCCAAGTTAACTTCCACTCATATCTCCAGCTTCAATTGTTTTATGCTCACCTGATGTATTAGCCCAGGTAGACCTGTTCATATCTCTTTCCAAGTGCCAAACTTCCCCTTAAAAAATTAAGGACTGCCCAACAAACATCTTCATTTTCCAGGCACTGTAAACAGAGTAGGCCGAACAGATAAGATCTAAAATTCAGTTTCCGTTATATAGGTATTACAAACTCTCGCCTTGGGGCCTCATATAAAGAACAAAACAGGAACAAATGGCATGGATTTTGTGCAGAGAGTTGGCCACACCTACACGACAGTAAATTTCGGGATCAACAGTTTTGGATGAGGAAGACTACTACAAGGTGGATCGTGCAAAATCTAAAAAGGGATAGGTACCGCCTATAAAGAGGGTTCGTCACCCAGGTCAAGTGTGCTTCTATATCGTTAGTTGTCACCAGTGGGGCGTATCTTACCAGTGCTGGCATGCTTTGTGCTTTCCCTAGCCCGATATTAGAGCAGTGATTTAGAAATTTACGTTTTACTACATCTTTTGTATTTGCAGTAATAGTGGACGGATTTCGGAGTAATTATCTGGTGCTAGAGACGATAGAAGATATATGAAGCCAGTGGCTGCAGAAGATGACTCTACTAATGCCAGCAGCATCCGTATGATTACATCAGTGCCTGTTCAAACAAAGCCCTCGCTGCCTAGGATTGAAAACCTACTGGAGAGGCCAGATTCAAATTTTTGTTATTTTTAGACTGGATTGTAGTTCTTTAGCATGTCCTGTGCCGTGATATGAGGAGGTCATGTCCTGTCTCATGATATGGAGAGGTCATGTAGTTCATATCCTCGTCCCGTGGTATGAAGAGGTCATGGTTTGTCTCATGATTTGGGGAGGTCTATCCTGCCTTGTAATATAGAGCGGCCACGACTGGTCTTACACTATGAAGAAATAATGTACTGCCCGATGATGTATCGATATCACGACCTATCTGCTAGATGGGGGTGTCATGCTCTGCGTCCAAGTTTCTGCCAAAACTACACTGGCTGCCTGTTGAAAAAAGAATCCAGTTTAAGGTGCTGTGTGTTGCTCACAAAATCCTGACCCAACAAGCGCCTCCTGTCCTGGCACACATGCTATCACTGTACGTTCCGAGCCGCTCCTTACGTTCAGCCAACCGGATGTTAGCATGTACCCCCCGCGTTCTAAGAGCCAGAGCTGGAGGACGCTCTTTTAAGGCCTTAGCAGCTAGACTCTGGAACTCTCTTCCGGTCTCCATCAGTGGCATTCAGAATCACCTGGCATTTCGTAAAGCCTTAAAGACCTGGCTATTCCCAGCTTAATCCACCTGTTTCTGCTGCCTTTAGTTTGTGTACCTGGGTAGCGCTGGGACACCCCGTTGCTGGGGCAGCCATGCGCTGTATAAATCCTTAAATAAATAAATAAAATAAATGTACCATTGCATGGTGAGTAGAGAGGGCCGTCCTACCCCATGGTGTGGGGACATCATAACCTTCCTGCGGATATGGCGAGGTCTTGCGTTCTCCCATTGTATGCAGATGTCATGTGCTTTCCCATGATAACGCAAGGTCATGTCCTGTTCCATGATATGCAGAGGCAATTCTCTGTTCATGATACGGTGAGGCCATGCCATGTCCAGAGCCACAGTGAGGTCATGTTTTGCCCTATCATATGGTGTGGCAAAGTTCTGCCCTATGATATGGAGAGGTCATGTACTGCAGCAAGACATGCAGAGATCATGTGCTGTTCCATGATGTGGAGAGGTAATGTGCTGCCCCATGATAAGAATAGATCATGTGCTGTTCCATGATGTGGAGAGGTAATGTGCTGCCCCATGATAAGAATAGATCATGTGCTGTTCCATGATGTGGAGAGGTAATGTGCTGCCCCATGATAAGAATAGATCATGTGCTGTTCCATGATATGGAGAGGTAATGTGCTGCCCCATGATAAGCATATATCATGTGCTGCCCCATGATAAGCATAGATCCTGTGCTGTTCCATGATATGGAGAGGTAATGTGCTGCCCCATGAAAGGCAAAGATCCTGTCTGTTCCATGATATGGAGAGGTCATGTATTGCCGCATGTCATGCAGAGGTCATGTGCTGTCCATCGATATAGAGAGATCATGACCTATCCTGTGATGCAGAGAGGTCAGGAACTGTAGCATGACATGGAGACGCCTGTCCTAGCCCCTCATATGGAGCAGTCATGTTCCTCCTCATGATATCAAGAGATCATGTGTTCTCCCATGATAAAGAGAGGTTATGTCCTGTCTCATGCTATGCAGGGGTTATGTACTGTCCCATAAAATGGAGAGGTCATGCACTGGGTTATGTTATATTTATTTATTTATTTTTATTTGAAAAGTTTTATAAAGCGCGAACAAGACCAAACCGGGTATCAGAGCGCTGTACAAAGAGGAAAGCTGACGTATACGTACAGAGACAATATAAATACACTTACAAAAAAGGAAATATGAGAGGAACCGGAAGCAAAAAGTAAATGAGGGTGCTAGGGGAAGAGTAGGTAGCAAGGGAACAAACAGATAACAGCCCATCTAGATGAGGCCAAGCAGTTTCATCATAGACTTACTTCAAAGACAAACGAAATAAGTTTAAACCCCCAGTAGAAATGATTGTCAAGCTCAAGTTTCACACATAAAGTGAAAGTAAATTGTTAAGCATACAATAAAACACCCAAGCACACCCCATAAGGCAACATGAGAGGAACCTGAGGCATAAAATAAATGAGAAGCCACGCCACACCACATGATATAGAGAGGTCATGGCTTGTCTTGCCAGGTCCTGCCCTATCATATGGAGAGGCCATGTATGGCCTCATGATAGGCGGAGATCATGGGCTGTCATGTCATGCCCTATTTCACAATACAGAGATGTCATGTTCTGCCCCAAGACATGGGAAGGCTGTGTCGTGTCCTGTGCAATGGAGTGGTCATGTTTTCCCCGTCATGTGCTGTGGCCGGTCCTGCTCTCTGATACAGAGAGGTCATGTGCTGTCCCGTGATATGCAAAAGTGAAGTCTTGCTCATTGATATGGACACCACATGTCCGACCCCATGATATGGAGACACTGTGGTGTGTCCGTTGATATGGAGAGCACCCGGCCGGTCCGAGGATGTCAAGAGGCTCTCTTATCCTGATATGAAAGGCTCATGATCTGCCCCATGAAATGGAGAGGACATTGTCTGCCTGTGATATGGGGAGGTCAGGCTCTACCCATCGTGTGGAGAGGTCATGTCCTGCCCGAAGATATGCAGAAGATATTTTCTCCCTCTTGATGTGGAGAGATCATTTTTGAAACATAATACGGAGACGTCCTATCTGGCCCATGTCACTTATGGCTGAAGGTGAATGGCTTCTCCAATTGTCCAAAGATTCTGGCACACATGCATTGCAGCAGGAGCACCAATGAGGTCTCTCCTTCCATGGTCGAGGAATGAGTCTGCAATCCAACAAGTTAGTCTAACTCAGGACTCCAACTAACAACATTGGCATGTAGCCTCATAATCAACAGTCATGCGGCGTAGTGAGCATAGTCTCTGGTGGAAGTAATGGAATCTCATGCCCCGCAGACGGTCTACGTCTACCACACAAAGCTGTTGACATAAGGTGGAGAGCAAATAGTACATGCACGTAGAGTGGTACACAGAGCAGCACCTGGCAAATAGTGCACACCGGGTAGTATTGGTACCTTGATTGGTTCCTTGGCCCCGGAGTACAGCTACACTAGTTGTGCCAATCTGTAGCAAAGCGTTGGACACTGACGCATGGAAGGGGCTCAATAGAGAACATGCAGGACCCTCCTAAATTCAACCAGTCATATTTTACCAAATGACCACGGTGTTCTCAAGCACTTTACTAATGCATGTGTCTTACTGTGCACTTCAATTGTCCCAAATTAAGGATGGCATCCATCTTGAAAACATGCTCACAGTTCAACCAGTTCAAATGCTCTGATTTGTAGCCGTTGGTCAAACTGCAGCCATGGTATGTCCAATGCCTCAAATAAGTCCTACATAGTTGGTTTGGCTCTGGTAGTAAGCTTCTTATTATGTTATGTTGTGTTGTTAATTTGAATAGTCCTTTGTCTATTTTTGTATTTATCTGGTGATATTTATATAGTATCGAACTCTGCTGCAGGAAGTGGCTTCCTGCCCACATGTCAGTTCTTGGGTGACCTTCATTGACGCACTGATGCTTGGAATGCCAATGCTCTCTGGAGAACTGGACGGGGGTCAGGTCTTTGTGGCATCTCAGAGCATCTTCCAGCCGGGGTTAAAGCTGATGCACTTCCAAGGGGTGTAGCCTTGTGTGTGGAAGGATCCGTCTAACCCCCCACACCCGCCCCGATAAACCATGGGTAGTTAGTAAATTGATGACTAGTCAGTTCAGGGAGGCGTCTAGCAGGGGCGTAACAAAGGCCCCCCCCGCAGTGGCAGTCTTACCCATACTGGAGGGGGGCCCTCAGCCCCTACTGGTGTGAGTTTGAGGGGCCCCTTCAGCATATCTTTCAGGGGGGCCCCCTCACGTTTTGTTACGCCGCTGGCGTCTAGTCAACTACCAGTGGTTTAAGACTTGGAATTGTGAAGTAGGACCATTATCTTGAACGTAGATCTTTATATGCAGTTACACCGATACTACCACATGGATCAACTTATCCGATAGTAGGAACCAATATTGCTGCATAGCTAGGTAACTTCTGTCAGAGTTTACATCTTGCACACTATTCTTCGGTCTCATCATACAGATATTGCTGTGTCTTTAGTCAGACGTTCACAACAAAGCGAATGCCTCTGAATTCATAGGCCAATTATTGGGGCTAGTAGCCAGAGCAGCCGGACAAAAAGAGCTAATGTAGGTGTTTAAAGTTAGATAGCGACTGGAAAGTGTTGGAACCGCCAGGAAGGTGTAGCCTATGCCAGAACTACGAAGGCCCAAAACATTAAAAATAAAATGTTTGTAAAACAAAGCTAAATAAATTGTTGTTATTCAGCGCATATAATATTCTTCCCACACTGTCAGGCCTCAATGGATATGCAAAGTTGCAGCTGTTTTTTGTTGAAACTTTTCACAAATGTTTAAGGAAAATTTCACACCTTTACGAAAGTTATCAACTCTTTTGCGATTTCGCGTTTGCGTACAAATAGTGACTTTCATGACTGTTTAGGTTTCACGTCTCCTTAATGCTTGCAAATTATTTTGCAGAAAGCACGAAATGTTGAAACTGTGCAGAAAGATAAACTTGCAGCGAACATTTCGGCGTGCATTTCCATCCTCAGTGGAGTGAGAATGCTCTCACTAGGGGGCCCATTAGGATGGCGGGCGGACTTGTGCATGGCAATGTAGGGGGGTGCCATGGGTGCCCCCCAAGTGCAGCCCCCCCCGGGGGCCCCCAAACTGAATCCCCGCCAGCCTTTCCATGGCGGCATCGCCGCCTTGGAAAGGCCTTGATTCACGCCCATCCTAATTTGGATGGCACCGCCACCATATTGAGGCCAAATTCCGCCCGGCCGGCAAAAAAGCGGCGGACGCACTTTGCGTCCGCCGCGCTATTATGGCGGGGGGTAAATCAGGTTGAGATGGCGGGCGGATCGCCACCGCCCGGCCCGTCGGTGGCGATCCGCCCGCCATCATAATCACCCCCTATGTGCGGTAAAATTTAGCAGGCACGAATGCAGTGAAACTTTTCAAACTTGAAAAAGGACAAAAGTTATGACCTTCACAAAACTCTGCCAGGGACCAAAAAAGGTGCTCCCCGCTAGCCTTGAGCAGGGTATAATGACCTCTTAGCCACTATGTAGAATTTCTCGCCAGGATTCCGTGCCACTGGCCTATCTGCTTATCTCGCCTGGAGGTTTCGTCCGATGCGGAATGTCGATTACGCGAAACAGTGACGCGTAAAGTGTCGCGGCTGTCAGCGGCCACACATTCCCGCTGTGCAGAGCAGAACCCCTTGACTCCAGTCGGGAGCATCATGCTGGTGAGAGATTCCTGACCAGACAATTGCTTGTTTTGTCTTCCAACAAGTGTACCGTGAAGGAAAACAAATAGGGAAAGACGCAGCGGCTGAAATTAGCCTACAACTGTACCTGGTGCGTAATCACAAACACGGCTAAAACGCGAACAGCCCCTGTAATTTGGTGGATGGCGGGCGGGATGGTCTATCGTGGTTGGCATCAGCGGAAACCTGAGTGCTCCATTAAGGGCCAGGAGCTCCCGTTCGCGGGGATGCAGGCGAACAGAGCCCGCCTGTTCCGCTGACTGACGGCCCTTCTAACGTTATCTACCTCGGGCTGCTGAGGCGGAGTGATGAGGGCCAGGAATACAAGATGGAGGCTGGAGCTCACGCGCAGGTGTAAGCAGAGGTTAACGGACTCCGCGTGATGAATTCAGAGCACGGGGCATCATCTCGTTTTAAAAACCTCCTGGTGCCCCTCAGGTCATTTTATAAGCAATGTTAGCAAAACGGATTCAACGCATCATACAATACTGCGACATTTATTGTGGCTGTCTTGCAGACTGTCAT
This sequence comes from Calotriton arnoldi, assembly GCA_963921515.1. Lineage (NCBI taxonomy): Eukaryota > Metazoa > Chordata > Amphibia > Caudata > Salamandridae > Calotriton > Calotriton arnoldi. Next base: position 1,732,241 of record CAWUFW010003351.1, read on the forward strand.
ATTTAGGTCTGTGTGAGTTGGTTGTACTTCCTGTTTCAGAGAACAGAGGGGGATGGTGAAGAAGCAATCCCAGCCATACAGCCTGGGAGGTAAATGGAAGAGTGGCTCTGTTAGAGTGGTGTCTGGTGCTAGCATGCCAACATTTCAAAAGAGGAGAGTGGCAGATTTTGAAAACAAAATTGGGGGAATTAATTCTCCCCACTGGCTTCTATTTCAGCGGAGGCAATTTCAGTCGGAAGACAGCTAAACTAAAGTCATTTTTTGTGTGTAAAAAGTAATGAGCCTCCCTCCTGAATCGGGTCTGTTGGCATGTATGGCTAGTGATGGGGAGTGTGGGTGTGACGGGTGGGGGTGGGGGTGGGGGGAGGTGGGAGGGCATGATTGAACAGAAGGGCAGGCATCTGAGGAAGGGTAGCAAAGGGTGGTTGGAAACAGCCCAGACAAGAACGCAAAGGGTTAAGTAGGAAGGAGGATGGCGCAGCCGCGGCCCATGCAGGTAAGAGCGGTGGGGCCAGCTGAGGGGGGATTTTGATGGATGATGACGAGGGAAAATTAAATAAATAATTAATTTTCCCTCATCATTGTCTGTCGAAATCCCCCCGATCCGGCCCCACCGCCCCACTGCTCTTACCTGCATGGGCAGCGGCTGGGATGGTGTAGAAAGGGTGCCAAGATGGCTGCTTGGATGGATGCCTCTGTGTGTTGCTCCGGCGCCCAGAGATCACAGTGTACCAGTCCTCAGCAGTGGTTAAATTGTAAGAAAAATAAGTGCTGGGCTCTCGTCAGGAGGCAGCTTGCACCAGCCCATTTCTCCTGTTAGCGCCACCTAAAACAGAACCAATTACTAACCATGAAAGTGGGGAGAGGATGCAGGGCAATGGCCAGAGCTGCTGACATCGGAGCTGGGGAACCAGGTTTGAGTCTTGGCGTCGGCTCAACATCCTGTGATTCTGGGCAAATCACTTAATCTCCCGGTAAATTAATGTGTCCTTAACTTGAGCTCATGAAAAGCACCAGTGTTGATGATTAAGTGCTGATGCTGAGCATCAGAAACCATCGGCTCAAATTAAGCACTGGTCCTCAGCCTTCAACAGCACCCAGCCTCCTACCTGTAAGTTTGACCACGGCTGTCAAACCAGAGACAATGGGACCACTTTCTAGGAGTCTCCCAATTAGTTCTCAGCTACACCTAGAAGCACCCACTTCTGCTGCGGTCGAAGTGCATAAAAAAGAAGTATGTGAACTGTGATCCTGAGTGCAATGGGTGTGGGGTCAGCGAGTGCAGGGGAGGGGGTCAGTGATTGCGGGGCTGTGGTCGAAGATGCGGATAAAAAGACAAAATATTCTGTAATTATTTTGTTGGTCTTTCAACTTCAGTTACCCGCATGTAAAATATGCACACACCTTAAATGCAAAAAAAATGCAAGTTAAAGTAATCAGTGGGAAATGCACTATTTTCAGTTATGCAACCTTACTTGGTTAATGAAATGACAGGAGATGTCTGTACGTGTAACCAGACAGCTACGGAATTGAATTCTGATTGGTGCACTGGGTAATAGTGATGTGTATTTTAGTGCTACAAGGCTCCAGTCTTCGATGAAAGCACTGTGAAAATCTAAGTCAATTTTAAATTAGCATTACATACAGTATAAGATAGGCTACCTCAGAATGCTCAAAAAGATTTTGGTTTAAGATAAAAACAAGTACTTTTAAAATATACATTTTAGTAATATGCAATCAGACAGGGCCTAGTGCAAACGTTTATAAGTGTCCATAAAAAGCACACACTCCAGAACTCAACTGGTAATACCCTTACATTATCTCTCAAAAAGAATGCATCTTTGTCACTGTAATGCCTCAGATTACTCTATTAATTAAAGCCTATACTGGAACCCAAAGAGCCTTTATGTTTGTGGATTAACCAATTGCCACATTTACATTTCTTCAGGTAGCAGGCACCCTAGCAAGAACCTTGTTTCCTCTTTAGCTCTGTGTCTTCCCCTTGGCTCCACAGCACAGGAGACCACCCTCCCTTTTCCTTTAAGCCAAAGGCCTCTCAATTGTCAGCATTAAATGCTTGAGGACAGTTGAATTTTTGTGTGAGAATGAATAAGTATGGACACGTCGTTCCTGACATATTCAGCCCATTTCGACTGCCCTTCTGTCAATTGTCGCCTTCCTGGAGTCCCACAGCATCCAGCCCGTCCTCGAACAAGGTCCATATTTCCTCCCTTCGGGATTATTGATGATGTCACTGGTCACTGGAATCCAGGTGAGAAGTTTCTGTTATAACTTTTCCCCTCCTATGGATAAATCGAGCAGATAGTACTCCAATTCCAGGAAGCAGCTATCTTGAGAGTGGGCCCTCTGACTGGTGCAGGGCCTACTGACTCCAGAAACGAGAAATGAGGCAATTGTAGGAACTTGACCTACAACATGGCCTACTGACTTGCAAAACAAGGGCCTATACAAGAAGCAAGACCCACCACCTGTAAAACAATAGGGACCAACAACTGAAACAAGAACGGTCTACCACTAAAGTGAGGTTGATCTGTTTGTACAAGGCCCAGACCACACCAACAAAACTGAGAATCTAGCCCGACTAATGGGATTTCTACATTAGTCCCTAAATAGCCATCAACTCACAAAAATATACCGCCCTGGACATCAAGAACGGGAATCTGAATTAGCCCACAAATAACCACCCACTCATGAAAATACACTTGGCCTGGTCATAAAGAAGGAAAACTTTAGCACAACCGTCGACTGAGGCAGAAATTGCACAGTTGACTTACCTGGAGACCGTTCCACCTGGGACCACTGGTAGACAGCCTGGCTTCATGAGGCGGACAGGAGCCTGCTGGAAAGTGAAATCTGGCGTCTGCCACTTCTAAGACAGATGAGTCTGTATCGCCACAGCATCTCATTGCAGTTCTGCTCACTTGGTTTCGGAGGCTGAGTAAACTCACTAATGCCTTCATGGTCTGGCTCACACTGCACCGCATCAAACCTAGGACCTGCCAAAGCTGCACCCTATCCTTTTATTTTTTCTTCTACATGATGCTCGAACCTCCTGCACTCCACCTCACCCCATCCCACTGCTGTTGCAGCCTGAAGTGCCTTTCAATCCTCCAGGTGCCTCTAAGCCATCATTAACAAGATGCTCTCCAAAGAGCTATATTGGAAATCCTACTTGGAGTTTGTGTCCCCCTGGGACCTCATCCCCTCGGCCTGGCTGTCCCTCAAAAGCAACGAATGACAGCCATCCTCTTTTCCTCTCGAACTGGATTTCCAAGGGAAAACACCACGAGTCATAGGTGAGAAAGAAGACATTAAGAAAAGAGCAGTGTGCTTATCCTTTAGATTAGTGCAGTAATTGTGAAATGCCTGTGATGATCTGCTAAAATGTAAACTATTGCCAGCGGTGGATGGACACCTATATATACTCTGTCAGAAGACTACATGGAATGCCAGTTGAGCATCGAAACCATCCAGCACCCGTGGATCACCTGCAGTAGCAACCTTCTACACTCTAGAAAGCTGCTTCTGCTCTGAGTCTGTTGGAATCCCTCCCACGATCCCCCGTACCTTCAGAATAGCCTCGATCATGGCCCTCTGCGACTCCTCCTCTCGCTCTAAACACCTCTTTCGAACCGTAATCAATTCCTTTAAAATCATCTATATTCCAAACATATTGAAATATGCTATGAAGAACTTCAAATATAAGATCCTAAGGGGATTCCCAGAAATCCTGAGGCTTCCTCTAAACCGATCTTCATCTTTCTATCGGTGTACGGACAGAAAAGTCCCACGCATGGTGACAGATGCGTATCCCTGCCCTGAGTGCCCCAGCTGCAAAGATATCTGATCCCTGGTGCGGATTTTTGTTGTCACTGGTGAACACAGATCATGCGTGTGCGCCATGACATAGGCCTGTCTCACGAATTGCGGTCTTGTTGGACCAGGAGGGGAATTGTTACCCTCAGAGTGGTTAAACTCTATTGCCTTTGCCAGGAGTTAAGCAGCACAGTGATACCAGCATACCGTGTAGTGATCAAGAGAAGTGAACAGGCCTTTATATCTGTGTTATTGGAGTGAGGCTCACTCATGTAACGTTCTGCAGGTGTGTGCTTAACTCACACTTGGTCTACATCAAGTTAGTATGCAGCGCTGTGCGGTGCGGGTGTGCAGTATGCATGTGTTGGGTGTATGTGTGTCTATGAATGGTACAATACATGGACGATTCTGGGGTCCATTTTGGAAGACCCAGGGCGGACTAGAGGAGCATGAGGAGATATAGGAGTCAGCCGGACAGATTTGTGGATTGCTGCAGTCCTGTGAGCTGGGTGGGACACACTTTTGGGGAAGGAGAGCCAGGCTCCCCAGCACACTTCAAAGGGTGCTCTTTGATTCAGAGAGAGGTCACATCTCAAGAAAGGGATGGGGCTGATAGAATCATAAAGAGTAGGGGCGAGGCCCTAGGGTAACCTTTTGATACACATATCAATGTGGCTGACATCCAGGTATGAACCAGTAGTTACTTCGATGGCCTGTGTTGTGGGGCTAGCAGGTTTGGAGTTGCTCCTGCTGTGACAGACTGCTTTTGGGAGGAAGGGCAGGGCAGAGGAGAGGGTACTTGAGAAGGGAGCAGACTCCAACACAAAAGTTAAAGACTCAGACCCTAAATCACGTTTGGTGTCTAGAAATGGACTATAAGAAGGGGAGCTGGAGGGCCCCCAAATTGTCAGCTCTTACGCAGCCGGATAGGCTCTGCAAGCAGAGAAAGCTCTGCAAGACTTCTGCTTGTGACCAGGGCAGGAGGTCTTGCGTGCCTATGTGCGCATATATGCGCCAGTCTCCCAGATGGGTGAGGGGACATCACCCAGCGACATACAAAACCACCTGTCCCTGGAGCACCAGTGCCTAACTGCTTGCCAGTGCCAGTAAGCCCTGTGAAGAAAAGGAGAGCGCTGGAAGGAGCAATGTCCAATGGGGGATCCGGTCGAGTGGATCCCTGCAGCGACGTGTGAGGAGATGGCTGCTGCACCGATTGGGTCATTGCCCTTGTGCATGTTCCAGTTGGTGATCCCATATGCCAGAGGGAGCCACCGTGAAGAGGGACCTTCCGCTGCACCGATCGGACCGTGAAGAGCAGGTAGGTGGCCCTATACAAAGAGGTCACCGGAGGAAGACAAGGATTGCAGCCATGGTGGATGCCATTGTCATGAGAAGAGACTGCCATGGTGACTTGTGCGGGCCTGAGCCCTCACTGAGAATCATCGGAACCAGAAGCATCCCTTTTGTGGAGAAGACCCAATGAAACTTGCCGTTGCATCGAAGTAGCACAGAGGACAACCAGCTGCGGCTCCTGCAAATAGACTTGGCTCCATGATCAAACATGGGTAGACAGTGAGAAATGGTGAGACTTTGTTACTATCATCCCATATCTGATTGTCATTGTGAGAAGTAAAGAAGTGGTCATAGTATGCAGCTAATTGGGACCTGTAGTGGTGGACTAGATTGAAGTCCTCCGAATGGGCAGAATGTCGCAGATCTCTTTAGTTATGCCGTGCCTGTTTAGGCGGTGATGGGTGATGGACAAGACCCATAGCAGAAATGTCTTATGTGATTGTAAAAGGATTATGCAGTGCAGGGGAGTTACTATGCAACCTGTATGAACTACAATCAGCTGCGGACCGCTGCGTGTTATGGTATTAGTATTAGTGTGGGCCGGAAATGTTGTATATGAAGTGACATTAGTATGTCATACACAGGCTAGCCATGAGACAGCCCTTCATACCTTACCTGGATATAGACAGTAGAGTGCTGGTTGGGCTGTTCCATATCTCTGGGATCTAAACTGTAGATTGCACTTAAAGGTGTGATTATCATTCCGTCTAGTCCAGGGTTGTGGGATGATGTTGTTACCTTGGAAATAGCCATGTTTTGAACTCTCTTCTAAAGTGTATCTGCTCCTGAATGCTTTGAATCTTGACTGGTAGCAAGTTCAGGAGTTTAGCAGCTCATACTGAGAAATCAGTGCCTTCAGTTGGATCAAAGCCTCCTATGGAGTAATTTTTTTATACAATTTATTAAATTGAATTAAGAATAAAGGTATATGTCATATAGCTATGATTACATTTTGTATGATAGCCAAGACATCATATCCTTACGTGTTTCAAGCAATGCTCTGTTTGATAACCCAGCAATATGTTACATCCATCCACCGTTTCTAATTACACGTTATTATATATCATGTAAGAATAAACTATCCTGGAGTACCTGAGCTGAGTTTGCATCTTTCTGTCCGCCTTAAAGGTGGCCCTTAACCAATCATGCCATATTCGCCGGGTCCGCTAAGTCCTATTCTCTCATTTCCTTCCAACCACACCAAATTTTATAAATTGTTTTTGGGGCAGCCTCATGATTCTTATAGTACTTTCTCAGCCAGCATGCACCAGTCCCTATTTCCCCTTCATTCCACTGCCGTTGGCACAATCTGTTTTCCTCAATGGTTAGTTTTACCTCGTCTTATCACCGTATGGGCGCTATTACAAAAGAGTTACCTGTGTCTTGACAGTGCTACATTTCTCCATATCCCAAAAGTTGTGAGATCTGCCTCAAGTTTCACCTGTTCATACACTGTCCCAGTGTTCGGGCTTTGACAATGTCTGAGAAAACCTCTACGTAAGGGCATTTCCTCAATGTAGGCATGAGGGTTTCCACCTGGTTACAGCCCCAAAGGCATTTTTTTTATTTTTTTATTGTTTATTTTATTTTATTGATTTTTAACACAATAACATACATCTCTTGTTACTACAGACCAGTAGTCTGGAAAGAATACATCATAGTATACATCGTAACATAAACCAAAAATCCAAAGAAAAAGAAAAACAGTAAAACACATAAGAGCCACAGCAGCGATAACAGAGGATAGCAATAAACATGTCAGTAGATTATGCTTACGTAGGAACATACATCAAATTGTTCACTCAGTTAGTCACCAGATATAATCCTTATCTCAGCATCTAAGACTGACTAACTAGATGATGTGTCTGCCAAAACAGTGGGCTGTTCAGTAGTTGACAAAACCTTTCCCCCTAAGTATGTTTGATACAATCCCCAAATATTCTTCGGTCGACTCTGGGGGGGGGTGCAGTTCGCTATACAGCTCCGTCTGTGTGTTGCAGTATAGCATATCTCTCGACCACTCCTGTAGTGTGGGAGGGGGGCCACGAGCCCATCGCATCGCTACCCTCTGCTTTGCAATCAATAGGTCCATTTCGACCAGCCTGCGGATGTCTTTCTTTATTTGCCTAGAATAACCCAACAGGGCAGCCAAAGGATCGGGGGCAGCGGTGTCTCCGTGATGGCGCTCAGTTCCTGAAATACCTGCCTCCAAAAATTAGCAACCCCCGGACACAACCAGGCCACGTAGAGGAAGTCTGCTGTTCGCTCTCTGCACCTTTCACACTCAGCTGTCTCACGCAGCCCATATCGAAATAGCCGGTCAGGCGTGTAATAAACCCTTTGCAAATATTTAAAGTGAATCAGCCGGTGTCGACCATTTAGGGAAACTCGCCGTGACATTTCACAGCAGTAGCCCCAAGTGCCGTCGTCAATGATCATGTCTAGGTCAGTCTGCCACTCCAGCCTTGACTTAGTGTAGAAATTCTTGCGATAGTTTTGTACTATTCCATAGATGCTGGACACCAGTTTGCAGGGAGATTGTGATTTCAATAGCAAAGTGAAAGGCGCTACCTCTGGTGGCTCCTCCATTTCGTCACCAAGGAGCTCACGCAGTGCGTGTCGCACCCTATAGTATTGGAATTGTACCAAGGGAGTGGCATCATGACCTTCAGTGTCCACCTCCGCCCACGTACGTTCTCTGCCATCCAAGAATAGGTCCCCAGCTTTGGTCATACTAATGGTGTTCAATGCTTTGAGCACCGCCCGGTCAGCACACACAGGCAGCCATGAGCACCACTCCAGTGGAGCTATTGGTGAATACAATATGTTACTCGCCTGTCTTTTCAGCAGGTCATGCGATGCATGCACCGTGGAATTAATTGAGTCCAGAACACCCGTTCGACGATCAGGAGCGCAGAACAAGCGTGTAGGAAGATCAGCAGGGGAGACAGCTACTTTTTCTATGTGTAGGTGTGGGGGGTCTAATTGTTGATTGATCCAGTGGAACGCATGGGAACTTTGTGACACTCTGTAAAAGAGATCCATATCTGGGGCACCCAGACCCCCAAACCATAAGGAAGAGTTAGCACCTTCCACTGAACTCGTGGCTGTTTCCCCGCCCAAGCCAGTCTCGTCAGTGTGGAAGTGATGGATTTAAAAAAGTGGGCTGGGAGGACCATGGGAATATTTAAAAACAGAAACAGAAACTGTGGGAGGACTATCATCTTCATCAACGATATTCGCCCCAGCAAGGAGAGAGGGAGACGTATCCAACGCTCCACATCTTCCTCGAGCTTAGAAACTGCCCTGCCATAGTTTTCCCTAAAAATTATCTCCGGATCGGTGTGAATCTGAATTCCTAGATAGTGCACTGGATCAGTAGTGCAAGCCAATGGAAAATCCATTTCGGGAGGGGTAGTGCATTTGGTCAAGGGAAATATTATGGACTTATTCCAGTTTATTTTTAGTCCAGAGAGCTCCCCAAAGCGCACCACTTCTCTGAGGACCGGGGACAGATTAACCTCTGGATTTCTAATATAAAGCAGGGTATCATCTGCATAGGATGACACTATTAAATTGTAGTTGGGGAAGCGGATTCCACGGAATCCATGGTATTCCCTGAGCGCACATGCCAGTGGTTCTGCAACTATTGCATATTATAAGGGGGATAGAGGGCATCCTTGCCGGGTGCCTCTGGAAATTTTTACGGGAGAGGTAACCATGTCGCCAACTCGAATTCTGGCAGAGGGAGAGGTGTACAACACCGCTACCAATTTGACAAAGATTTTACGAAACCCCATCCTACGCAGTACTGCTCCAATAAATGCCCATTCCACCGAATCAAATGCTTTTTCTGCGTCTAAAAAGACTGCAGTAGCTCTGACCTCTTGGTTGACATGTTGAAGCGTCCCCAAAAAAGTGCGTAAATTATATGTTAGGTTCCGCCCCGGTACAAATCCCGCATGCTCCGTGCAGGCCAGCTGCAGAACTAGGGGCGCAAGGCGATTGGCTAAAATCTTAGCATATATTTTAGTATCTACGTTTAGTAGTGACAGTGGGCGAAACGAGGCGCACTCGTCTGAGGGCTTGCCTGGCAAAATAGTGATGATCATGGTGTCACGATTCACTCCCTGCATTCTCGTGCCCACCACCAGGGGGCTGAATTGTGGGGCTTTCCAGTGTTCTAATATGCTTCCAGACACTCCCCTGCATGCATATCCTGACTTAAAGGCATTTGGACACCATTTGGGAATTGACATCCATTACCCATCCATGCCTAGTTTTGTGGAAGCCAGTCTGCTCATGCTGCAAACTACATTACCTATAATCCCCTGCTCACGGCTTTGTCTCCACCCCTGCAGGCCAAGGATGGGTGGAGGAATTCAGCTCACCTGTGGCTGGCTGCTGCTAGTCTGCTCGCACCTGATGCATGTGATTACTGTGAGCTCTTTCAAGCCTCAGCTCCCTTCAGTCCAGTGTTGGTCATTGTAGCTGTTATCCGGTGAGACCAGTCCTTGTTCCTGAGCTTGTGCTATTCCTTGACTCCTGAGCTTTAGTAATTCCCTGTTCCTGAACTAGCACTGCCTGCAGTGCTACCTTGACTCCTGAGCCTTAGCTCAATTCTTGTTCCTGCCCCAGCACTGCCTTCTATGCTACTTTGTTTTCTTGCTTCCTGAACCTGCACTATTCTAGTATACCCTTGTAGCCTCCCCTTCTGTATATCCTTTTCCAGTCCCTGCCTTTCTTCCCATTTCCTTGGTTCCAGTTCTAGTTTGCTGTCTTTCTATTCTGCTGTCTTGCTTCTGTTACCTTGTATGTTTGTTACCTGCTTTCTGCCAAGTGTGCCCTGTGATTTCCTTCCTTTCCTGTTAAGCACTCCTCCTTGCTAGCTCCTTGTCTATTGTGCTTGTGTTTAGTTCTACCCCTTTGCTGTTACTGCCTTGCGTGTTCCTGTTTGATCGCCAGGATCCGTGGGCACAGCTGACTACCTAGGTGGTGTTTCTTGTTCACTGTGAGTATTGTTTTTGAGTTACAGTTATAACATCACCATAGGTAAAAGCTCCACAGACCCTGCCTTTGCATACATATCCTATATGTGGGTATTTTCAGTCAGTATCTGTAACAGCAATTGTGGGTGAGGAACTTACTGAGCTTCAGTCTTACCGTGTGGAGCTCCTGAGTGCTTTACCCCACATTCCCTTTATTGTTAATATTGTATTATATATGTCTTGCACGTTCGCCCTGGGTGTAGTTAGTCTGAATGCTAAATCACCTCTGAGGGCCTGTCCTTTCTGAGTCTTACCTCTCTTATTCTCTTATACAGAGCTTCCTCTTTGGATTCCCTTTCTCCTTTGACTCGCTGTGTGATCTTGGGCAGCTCTGTACCTAGTATTCTGCCTACTTTGTCTTCCCTGGCACCAGTCGTTGCCAGAGTCCCTGACACATGCCAGTGTCCCGGACTGAGTCCTGACAGAATGACCAACCCACATTTCCAGGGCCACTTGTGAGGTTTCTTTGCCATCAGTTAGCTATCAGTTTTCTGTTACATTTGTGTGAAAATATTACAGGTGTGTCATGATGAGAGGTTTAAGAAAGAAGCACACCAGGGCATCATTTACGTTTGTGCAGGGCAGCTCACTAGTGCCCAACAATGAGAGGCATTTAGTGTCTACTTCACAATTTGAGAATGTTCACCCTAGTCCTGAAACAATGAATCCTCTTATGAGAAATGGACATTTACGTTCTGAATATTTTACTCATTGGCTCTCAAACACCTCTTTGGCAGATCCTGGCTTAATCTTCTGTTCTGATCCAGATTCAATGTCTGTGTCAGCATTGCAAAAGGAGAATGATAACTTACTCAGTTTGCTGAACAAGAATTCTGATTCTTGCATGTCTGCTGTAAGTGGTTGTAAAATACAATGTTCAACCACGCAACCAAAGAAAGAGCAGATGCATTATATAACCTCTGTTTTCCATACAAACGATATACCTCAGTCTTGTGGCCCAGTGAAGATCACAGTCCCTGATACTAAAGAGACAATGTTTAATGCTACATTCAAAGTAAACAATCAGATTAACAAAGAGAGAAAACACCTGCTAGAACACAGACATCTAATAGCCAGTTTAAACAAAATCCAAGATTTAGTTCTGTTGCTTGTTGTGAAGTTTCAAAGTCTACCGCTGTCCTTGTAGAAAAAGATCTACAATCTTAACAGGAGATATTGGAATCAAAGATTTTGGAATTGCAACAAGAGAATAAAATGTTTCAGACTCTGTTAAAAAACTATAACCCAGTGTTCAAGTGGGAATCTAAAACCCTGGTACAAGACTACTTTTCAGCTTCTATGTTAGCCTCCTTAGAAATGGAGAATGAAACCTTGTGCACTATTTTGCGGTCCCCTCAGAGCTGGTCCAGTAATTGTGTAAATAATACTGTGGCTGATCACTCGGATTCCACTCAGAATAGCCATAGTACCATGTCTCAAAGTGCAGTTAAGGAAAGTATTTGTTTGAATTCTGAATTTTCTAACTCCTCTGTTTTGTCTTCTAGTGCTAAATTACATCTAGGTGCTACATCTGAGATGTGTGTCTCCAGTTTTGAGGAACCCCAAATTCCAGGCAAGACACAAAACATCTCTTTGCTTTCTTTTCCTGGTAGTGAGGTCAGTTTTATCTCAGAGATAACCCATAGACAGGCCATTGACATACAGACAAAGCCTGAACCATTGACCCACATAATCCCTGATGTGACAATGTCCTGTGACTCAGACCATGCTCTTGATTTAACGGCTGTGACTGAAGTCAACCTCCTCGCTGAGAAGAAACAAAATCCTGACCCCTTCTTTGCTGTTTTGCCTTCAAGCAACCCACATATTGAAAAGTCAGGAAATAATAGTACTATATGCTCTGATTCATCTGTAACACCTTGTAATGCAGAAGGAATTGAACCATCACATGGGGTGACACCGTGAGCCTCTGCTTGGTCTTGGGAGATTTGTTCAATTCAGTGGCGTCACTAGGGTTGGTGTCACCACATGTGATGGTGTCACCCGCCCCGGTGCGGTCCGCACCCCCGCACCCCCGGACTCGGGAGTTACCGCACTGGGTGACACCAACCCTAGAGACGCCACTGAATTGAACAAATCTCCCAAGACCAAGAAGTCTCTGAACTATTTACTCTGACTAAGAGATGTGAAGTGCCAAAAAGTAAAGAAAGTCTGATCAACAGAGACTCTAAGATAAGCAGTATTCTTAGCCATCCCGAAGAAAGCACTTCAGTGTATTTTAATGAGCCAAGCAACTGTGAAGATTTCACTATTGACAACAGGGAATCTACTGTTCACGGGCTATCGCCATTCCAAGAATTTAAAGTCTGTCATCCTTGTGTCTCTCTGCCATCAGCTTGTCTGCTTTCAGAGTCTCCAGAGTCCTCAGCCGGCCTGCTGCCTCCTGAACTTCAGCCTGCAGCCTTCCTGCCATCTGAGCTGGAGCCTGCAGCCTTCCTGCCATCTGAGCTGGAGCCTGCAACCTTCTTGCCATCTGAGCTGGAGCCTGCAGCCTTCCTGCCATCTGAGCCCGAGCCTGCAGCATGCCTGCATTCAGAGCCCAAGCCCTCAGCTCATCTGCCTACTAAGTCAGAGTCTCCAGCCTGTCTGACTTCAGAGCCAGAACTTCCAGCCTGTCTGACGTCCAAGCCAGAGCTTCCAGGCTGCCTGCCTTCAGCACCAGAGCTTCCAGGCTGCCTGCCTTCAGCACCAGAGCTTCCAGGCTGCCTGCCTTCAGCACCAGAGCTTCCAGGCTCCCTGCCTTCTGTCCTTGAGCCTCTATCGTGCCTACTTTTTGACCCTGTGCTTCCAGTTTGCCAGCCCTCAGAGCTCTCAGTACGTATACATTCAGAGACTGAATCTCCAGCATCAGAGACAAAACTCTCAACTTGTAAGCCTCCAGGGCCAGGGTCTTCTGCATACTTGCTTCCAAAGACTCCTGCATGTGAGTCTATTGTATGTTTTTCTCCAGGGCCAGAACTTCAGGTCTGCTTCCTGTCACCTCCTTCGTTTTCAGCCAGTTTGCCTTTGACCTCTGTGCCTCCTGTCAATACGTTATCTGCTTTTGACCATACAGTAAATCTTCCTTCGTTTTCAGAGTGCTACTCTAGCCTGCCATCATCAGGACGTCAAACACATTTAATTCAGGCTTCTAAGCCCCTGTCACTAGATTTGGACTCTTCAAGTTCTGCCTTCAATACTGCTGTTAATTTCCAGCCTATTATCCAACCCTCCAGAACATCACAGTTTTCCTGCAGTCCTCTTGTATCTTGCACTACATCTATGATGGAAATGGACTTACTTCTTAGGAGCAAAGGCTTTGAATCCAGTTTCAGATTCTGGGAGACGGTCTTTGGAGGGGGTGTACTGTCACGATTCACTCCCTGCATTCTCGTGACCACCACCAGGGGGCTGAATTGTGGGGCTTTCCAGTGTTCTAATATGCTTCCAGACACTCCCCTGCATGCATATCCTGACTTAAAGGCATTTGGACACCATTTGGGAATTGACATCCATTACCCATCCATGCCGGGTTTTGTGGAAGCCAGTCTGCTCATGCTGCAAACTACATTACCTATAATCCCCTGCTCACTGCTTTGTCTCCACCCCTGCAAGCCAAGGATGGGTGGAGGAATTCAGCTCACCTGTGGATGGCTGCTGCTAGTCTGCTCACACCTGATGCATGTGATTACTGTGAGCTCTTTTAAGCCTCAGCTCCCTTCAGTCCAGTGTTGGTCATTGTAGCTGTTATCCGGTGAGACCAGTCCTTGTTCCTGAGCTTGTGCTATTCCTTGATTCCTGAGCTATAGCCATTCCTTGTACCTGAATTAGCACTGCCTGCAGTGCTACCTTGTTTCCTTAACTATAGTTAGTCTTTGTTCCTGGGCTTCAGCTATTTCTTGTTCCTGATTTGCACTGCTTGCAGTGCTCTCTTGACTCCTTGTTTCCTGAGCTGTAGCCACTTGGCTGCGGAACGCCAGCATATAGCTGACCACATCACGGGGAAGCTTCGAGGAAGACTTCTCCCACCCCTCTTTGACAAGACTGAGGGGCCCCCGAACGGGGTGGCCATAGAGAAGCTCAAAGGGGCTGAAACCCGACCCCCTTCTGCGGCACCTCTCGGTAGGAGAAGAGCAGACAGGGTAAGAGGACGTCCCACTTTCTTCTCAAGTCCTCGGGTAGGCTCCTGATCATCCCCTTCAAGGTTTTGTTGAAACGCTCCACGAGCCCGTTCGTCTGGGGGTGGTAAGGAGTGGAGAACCGGTAGGTCACTCCACACTCCTTCCACATGGCCTGCATGTAGGCCGACATGAAATCGTGCCCCTATCTGACACCACGACCTTGGGGAATCCCACTCGGGTAAAAATCCCCATGAGGGCCCGCGCCACCACCGGTGCTGTGATGGTCCTCAGAGGGATTGCCTCTGGGTACCGGGTGGCGTGGTCTACTAGCACCAAAATGAACCTATGCCCAGCAGAAGTCGGCGGATCCAACGGCCCGACAATGTCAATCCCCACTTGCTCAAAGGGGTATCGACCACTGGGAGAGGTTCTAGAGGGACCTTTACCTTAGTCCCTGTCTTGCCGCTCGCTTGGCAAGTGGTGCAGGTCTTGCAAAACGTGTCAGAAGTGACGCGCATCCTGGGCCAGTAAAAATGTGGGACCAAGCGTGCAAACGTCTTGTCCTGGCCCAGGTGTCCTGCTAGTGGTATCTCATGCGCCAACTCTAGCAGAAAGGCTCGGTAGCATTGGGGGACCACCACGGCCCTTGAGGACCCATGCACCGGAGCCTTAGGCTCACTGTAGAGGAGACCATCCTCCCAGTAGACATGGTAATTACCAGTCTCTGTTCCAGCTGCTTGGGCTTCGGCCTGTTGCCGTATGCCATCAAGCGTAGGGCACTCCCTCTGTGCCCGGCAAAATTCTTCCCGGGTAGGCCCTCCTTCCACCTGCCACTCTGCAGGGGTCGGCAGGTCCCCCACGGGAAAACCAACCACCTCAGCGGACTCCGGGGTCACCTCCCGGGCTCCCCATCCATCTCACCGGGTGTCTCCTCCCGGACATCTCCTCGTCCAGCAGTGGGCTGGGCCATTATTTCAGGCTCCAACCCGGGCTGAGTTCCTTGTCGGGCAGCCATGGACCGCGTGATAACGCAAGTCCATCCTGGTAACCCCAACATCTCAGCATGGGCATTGAACTCTACCTCTCTCCAGGCAGTATGTTCCAAGTCGTTGCCCAGCAGACAGTCAACTGGCATGGCAGGGCTCACCGCAACCTTCATCAGACCTGACACTCCTCCCCACTCAAAGGGAACTTGGGCCACGGGGTAATGACCCAGGCTATTATCAGCCATCACAACCGGGTGGAACTCCTCAGGAATCACCTGCTCTGGGGACACCAGCTGACGTCTCACCATCGTCATGCTGGCACCTGTGTCCCTCAGAGCCTCCACCTCCTCCCCGTTCACCAGGACCCTCTGCCGATACTTGGCAGTGTTCTCGGGTACCTGAACCCGTGGGATGATCTCTCTATCCCCCAGGGAAACTAAGGTCAAGCCTGTCCACTCACCTCCCTTACCTAGGGACAACTCCTCCCCAAGCGCTACACTGGCCACCCCGGGGCTCTTACCTCCTGTGGGGGCTGGGGTTCTCTTGCGACACTGGGGATCCCCCTTGTAGTGTCCAACCTCCCCGCACTCGTAGCACCGGACAGTTCTGGGCTGCTGACTCCTGTCAGGGTAAGTGGGTTTCTGGTATCCAGATTGGGATGGGGAACCTACCCCTCTCCCAGGCGGTCTATTTTGGGGACCTTTAAAGAACTCCCTCTTTTTATCTCCCCTCTTTCTTCTGGGGGAGCCCCTGTCCACCTTTCGGGGGATCCGCCCCGGCTCCCTTGTGGGACACCCGAGTGCTGACCCACGTGTCTGCCTCCTCTGCAAGCTCCCTTGGGTTGGTCAGCTTGCGGTCCACCAAGTACTGGCGCAGCTCCGGAAAACATTTCTCGAGGAGGTGCTCTCTCAAAAACAGGTCGTACAGCCCTTTGTAATCATCAACCTCGCTGCCACGCACCCAACCCTCCAATGCCTTCCGGGCATAATCATAAAAATCCACCCAGTTTTGTGTGGTGAGCTTGTGGCTGTTGCGGAACTTTTGGCGGTACTTCTCTGGGGTGAGGCCAAACTTCCTGAGCAGGGCCTCCTTCATGATAGGGTAGTTGGTCCGATCCCCCTTTTCTAAGGTTAAAAGTGTGTCCCTTACTAGTGGAGGTATGTACCTATAAAGTCCTCCTCCCCAGTAGCTCTCAGGAACTCTATGGGCCACCAAAGCTACCTCGTACGCCGTCAACCACTTGTCGATGTCATCACCCACACTAAAGCTGGCTATCACCTCCCTGGGTAGATAAAATTTGGGCTCCTGTGGAACCCCAGCAGGTACGCTGCCACCATTTCCTTTGCCTTCCATCTCCATCTGCAAGGCTCGGAGCTCTAGTTCTTTCAGGCTAAGCTCATGTGCAAGCCTCCTCTCCTCCATGGCTAGCCTTGCCTGTTCTCGCTCCCTTTCCATCTTAGCCAACTCTAATGTCAATTGCCTCTGCTGCCTCCTGTCCTCGAATTCCTCTGCTGACAAACTCCCCCTGACGCACTACTGCCTGCCCTGGAACGTCTTCCTGGCAACACATTCTCGCTGACGTCAATGTTCAGTAGGCTCAGTTCTCCTGGGTCGTCTGCCTCCCTCTGCTCCTCATCCCCTCTTCCCCCCGGGTGGGCCATTACCCATGCCCTCAAAGCTTTCTGAAGCACCTCCTTCCTGGCACCTCGCTTGACGGCCACCCCCCTCTCTAGGCAGAACTCCTTGAGCTGTGTCACCGTGTACCTCTCTAGGTCGGCTAACTCAAACTCCATCCTCCTAGGTGGGGTCCCAGAAAATTTAAGGAAGGGGTTCTAAATGGTAGGTAGCAGGTCTAACGCAGGACTAATACAATCGGCAATCACAATAGAATTCCTTGTTCTTATTTTTCACTAGGTGTCGAATTGCGGCGCACACTGAGTCACTGTAGGGTGCTGCACAAACACCAGTCCTTATCTCACCGCTGAACACCAATGTTGGAAACGGGGTTACCGAGTCCGTTATGGTAGCATGGCGCAAAGCGGGGAAGGCACGCGAAGGCAATGTGTAAGGCAGTTGTGCAGCACACTCTTACTTTGACTCAGAAATGCGGAGCAATAACAGGACACCACACCAGGCTTGCGTAATTAAAATCAAGTTCCTTTATGTCAATCAAGGTTGCATCAGATTAGGCAGATTATTTCAACTTTACATTGCATTTTGTTAACTGGTGCACATTCTTCTTAAAAGACCCTCAACAGTGTAGGCCACTAAAAGGCCAAAGGAATCATCTCCTAAAAACACAGCACCAATAATGATTACCGGGTGCACTAAGAAATCAGGGCCTAGAACATGCAAAACACTTCAGGCGTATTAAAATCCCTTGCAAATAGGCACATACATCAGGCCTAGATAATCATTACCGCATGCGGGACAATATGCGGGAGGAAATCCTAGAGGGAACCCCTCAACATGTCCAGCAAACTGGGGCTTCCCTATGATGGGGGATTCCTATGTCTCTCAGGGGAGGTGAGGGTTAAATTAGGCTTGGCCCCCTTCTCACCGGGGCCTCGCCGGGTGCCAAATGTTAGGGAGGGCTTTTCCTCGTTAATCCCCTGGCAATGCTGGCCCCCGGCCCCCAGTGGCTTGTTCTGGCGCCCTAGGGGCCTCCCGGGCTCACCTGCTGTGTCGTGGCTGGTCGCGACTGGGCCCGTTGGGATTCGGCCCTCGCGTTGAGTAACAGAGCCCCGCCGGGCTGTGGAGCCTTTTCCTCCTGTTGCGGGTCGTTGGGGGCCGGTATCGCACTCCTCCGGCCCCCGTGGAGTCAGCGTTGTAACAAGGGGAAGGGAGCGGGAGCCGGCGGTCCTTCGCAGACGGCTCCCCGCTTCCCTCTGCTGCACACGGAGTTCTCCTACCTCCATACGTGCTGGGGGGGCGGGCCGAGGATGCCGCCCAATCCCAGCGCGGCCTTGAGTTCTTCCGGGGGCTCCCGCTGGCAGTGGAGCCCCTCCGGCGTCGTTCCTCTCGGGCTCTTGGCAGGGACCAATCCCGTCGCGGCCTTTTCGGGGGCGGGTCTTCCGACGCGGCGGCTCCTCGCGTTGCCGGGCAACGCCTCCCGCCTCCGGCTCTTCAGCCCCGCGCGACCTTTTCTTCTCCGGCCCGGACAGCAGCGGCCACGGGGATGATCCGGGGGCTCCCGCTGGCAGTGGAGCCCCGCTGGGCGATTCCTTCACCGCGCCCACAGCGCGGGCAGCACGTCGTCGCCCCTACCCAGGGGTACAGGTCCCAGGGCTGCAGCGGTGATCTTTGGGGGCTTCGGTCAGGGCGCGGACGGCGCACCTCACCACACGCACGAAAGGGGGGGAGGTCTCCCTCACCTCAACACCTCTCTTCACGCGGCGGCGGCCGCGGCGGCGATTCAGTCACAAGGTCAGTGACTGGGGTGGCAGTTTCTCCCACGTGGAGTTGCAGCGCGGGCGCGCTGACAGCCTATTCACAGGGCTGTGTGGGAAGGGTTCGTGGGGACAGTCCAGCTGCCGGTCTGGGTAGATAGGGGGTGAAGGTCTAGCGCTTAGGACACAGCGCTTCGCCTCGTGATCCCCATTCGAAGATTCAACTTGGGCTCCTGTTACTCTTGGTTTCAGGCTCCTGCGAGGAGCTTCTTGTCAGAAGTGGCTTAGGGTAATGTCCGTGACAAGCGTTTCTTGTCAGAGAGTTCTTCTTCTTATGAGGGGGGGGTTGTGAGTTGGTGGTTCTGGGGTTGCTTGATGTTCCTCCCAGCACGCTGAAAGTGGTTCCCTGGGTCCCCTCACACTGGGCACGGTCAGTGGGTGGTGGGCGTTCCTCAGCTATCTTACGGCAGCAGGGCCTCAGCCCTGTCAGCAGCAGTAGTGTAGGTCTCCCCCCTAGGCCCTAAAGCCTATACTCCGGCGCAGGTTCTCCCAGGATCAGCGGTGCCTCAACCTAACTGACTAAAAGGTTTTCCCTCCAAGCCTCTTATACCCCTAGGTCAGGTGACCCTCCTAAAGGCGGCAAAACTTAACTCCTCCCACAGCCCGGAAGGTTCTGGAACCTTCCACCTACCTAGCTATGTGGCCCAGAGGCGGGGACGGGATGGATACTGTATCCCTATTTCCCAGCCTGACTCTGGCTACTAGCGTGTATGTGTGTAAGGCCCTTCTGCAGTAGCAGGGGCCTGTGGCAGCCATCTTTAGTGAGAGAGCACCTGCACCTCAGCACTGACCGGCAGTGGCAAGGCGCCCGGAGACCTAGGTCCAGTAAAAATATGGTGGCAAAAATGAGGCGCAAAAGGGAAAGAAACAGGGCAAGACCACCCTAGGGCTGACAGGTCTAACACAATGTTTAATGCTACATTCAAAGTAAACAATCAGATTAACAAAAGAGAGAAAACACCTGCTAGAACACAGACATCTAATAGCCAGTTTAAACAAAATCCAAGATTTAGTTCTGTTGCTTGTTGTGAAGTTTCAAAGTCTACCGCTGTCCTTGTAGAAAAAGATCTACAATCTTCACAGGAGATATTGGAATCAAAGATTTTGGAATTGCAACAAGAGAATAAAATGTTTCAGACTCTGTTAAAAAACTATAACCCAGTGTTCAAGTGGGAATCTAAAACCCTGGTACAAGACTACTTTTCAGCTTCTATGTTAGCCTCCTTAGAAATGGAGAATGAAACCTTGTGCACTATTTTGCAGGTCCCCTCAGAGCTGGTCCAGTAATTGTGTAAATAATACTGTGGCTGATCACTCGGATTCCACTCAGAATAGCCATAGTACCATGTCTCAAAGTGCAGTTAAGGAAAGTATTTGTTTGAATTCTGAATTTTCTAACTCCTCTGTTTTGTCTTCTAGTGCTAAATTACATCTAGGTGCTACATCTGAGATGTGTGTCTCCAGTTTTGAGGAACCCCAAATTCCAGGCAAGACACAAAACATCTCTTTGCTTTCTTTTCCTGGTAGTGAGGTCAGTTCTATCTGGGAGATAACCCATAGACAGGCCATTGACATACAGACAAAGCCTGAACCATTGACCCACATAATCCCTGATGTGACAATGTCCTGTGACTCAGACCATGCTCTTGATTTAACGGCTGTGACTGAAGTCAACCTCCTCGCTGAGCAGAAACAAAATCCTGACCCCTTCTTTGCTGTTTTGCCTTCAAGCAACCCACATATTGAAAAGTCAGGAAATAATAGTACTATATGCTCTGATTCATCTGTAACACCTTGTAATGCAGAAGGAATTGAACCATCACATGGGGTGACACCGTGAGCCTCTGCTTGGTCTTGGGAGATTTGTTCAATTCAGTGGCGTCACTAGGGTTGGTGTCACCACATGTGATGGTGTCACCCGCCCCGGTGCGGTCCGCACCCCCGCACCCCCGGACTCGGGAGTTACCGCACTGGGTGACACCAACCCTAGAGACGCCACTGAATTGAACAAATCTCCCAAGACCAAGAAGTCTCTGAACTATTTACTCTGACTAAGAGATGTGAAGTGCCAAAAAGTAAAGAAAGTCTGATCAACAGAGACTCTAAGATAAGCAGTATTCTTAGCCATCCCGAAGAAAGCACTTCAGTGTATTTTAATGAGCCAAGCAACTGTGAAGATTTCACTATTGACAACAGGGAATCTACTGTTCACGGGCTATCTCCATTCCAAGAATTTAAAGTCTGTCATCCTTGTGTCTCTCTGCCATCAGCTTGTCTGCTTCCAGAGTCTCCAGAGTCCTCAGCCGGCCTGCTGCCTCCTGAACTTCAGCCTGCAGCCTTCCTGCCATCTGAGCTGGAGCCTGCAGCCTTCCTGCCATCTGAGCTGGAGCCTGCAACCTTCTTGTCATCTGAGCTGGAGCCTGCAGCCTTCCTGCCATCTGAGCCCGAGCCTGCAGCATGCCTGCATTCAGAGCCCAAGCCCTCAGCTCATCTGCCTACTAAGTCAGAGTCTCCAGCCTGTCTGACTTCAGAGCCAGAACTTCCAGCCTGTCTGACGTCCAAGCCAGAGCTTCCAGGCTGCCTGCCTTCAGCACCAGAGCTTCCAGGCTGCCTGCCTTCAGCACCAGAGCTTCCAGGCTGCCTGCCTTCAGCACCAGAGCTTCCAGGCTCCTGCCTTCTGTCCTTGAGCCTCTATCGTGCCTACTTTTGACCCTGTGCTTCCAGTTTGCCAGCCCTCAGAGCTCTCAGTACGTATACATTCAGAGACTGAATCTCCAGCATCAGAGACAAAACTCTCAACTTGTAAGCCTCCAGGGCCAGGGTCTTCTGCATACTTGCTTCCAAAGACTCCTGCATGTGAGTCTATTGTATGTTTTTCTCCAGGGCCAGAACTTCAGGTCTGCTTCCTGTCACCTCCTTCGTTTTCAGCCAGTTTGCCTTTGACCTCTGTGCCTCCTGTCAATACGTTATCTGCTTTTGACCATACAGTAAATCTTCCTTCGTTTTCAGAGTGCTACTCTAGCCTGCCATCATCAGGACGTCAAACACATTTAATTCAGGCTTCTAAGCCCCTGTCACTAGATTTGGACTCTTCAAGTTCTGCCTTCAATACTGCTGTTAATTTCCAGCCTATTATCCAACCCTCCAGAACATCACAGTTTTCCTGCAGTCCTCTTGTATCTTGCACTACATCTATGATGGAAATGGACTTACTTCTTAGGAGCAAAGGCTTTGAATCCAGTTTCAGATTCTGGGAGACGGTCTTTGGAGGGGGTGTACTGTCACGATTCACTCCCTGCATTCTCGTGCCCACCACCAGGGGGCTGAATTGTGGGGCTTTCCAGTGTTCTAATATGCTTCAGACACTCCCCTGCATGCATATCCTGACTTAAAGGCATTTGGACACCATTTGGGAATTGACATCCATTACCCATCCATGCCGGGTTTTGTGGAAGCCAGTCTGCTCATGCTGCAAACTACATTACCTATAATCCCCTGCTCACGGCTTTGTCTCCACCCCTGCAAGCCAAGGATGGGTGGAGGAATTCAGCTCACCTGTGGATGGCTGCTGCTAGTCTGCTCACACCTGATGCATGTGATTACTGTGAGCTCTTTTAAGCCTCAGCTCCCTTCAGTCCAGTGTTGGTCATTGTAGCTGTTATCCGGTGAGACCAGTCCTTGTTCCTGAGCTTGTGCTATTCCTTGATTCCTGAGCTATAGCCATTCCTTGTTCCTGAACTACCACTGCCTGCAGTGCTACCTTGTTTCCTTAACTATAGTTAGTCTTTGTTCCTGGGCTTCAGCTATTTCTTGTTCCTGATTTGCACTGCTTGCAGTGCTCTCTTGACTCCTTGTTTCCTGAGCTGTAGCTATTTCCTGTTTCCTTAAACCAGTACTGCCTGCAGTGCTACCTTGACTCCTGAGCTTTAGTAATTCCCTGTTCCTGAACTAGCACTGCCTGCAGTGCTACCTTGACTCCTGAGCCTTAGCTCAATTCTTGTTCCTGCCCCAGCACTGCCTTCTATGCTACTTTGATTTCTTGCTTCCTGAACCTGCACTATTCTAGTATACCCTTGTAGCCTCCCCTTCTGTATATCCTTTTCCAGTCCCTGCCTTTCTTCCCATTTCCTTGGTTCCAGTTCTAGTTTGCTGTCTTTCTATTCTGCTGTCTTGCTTCTGTTACCTTGTATGTTTGTTACCTGCTTTCTGCCAAGTGTGCCCTGTGCTTTCCTTCCTTTCCTGTTAAGCACTCCTCCTTGCTAGCTCCTTGTCTATTGTGCTTGTGTTTAGTTCTACCCCTTTGCTGTTACTGCCTTGCGTGTTCCTGTTTGATCGCCAGGATCCGTGGGCACAGCTGACTACCTAGGGGTGTTTCTTGTTCACTGTGAGTATTGTCTTTGAGTTACAGTTATAACATCACCATAGGTATAAGCTCCACAGACCCTGCCTTTGCATACATATCCTATATGTGGGTATTTTCAGTCAGTATCTGTAACAGCAATTGTGGGTGAGGAACTTACTGAGCTTCAGTCTTACCGTGTGGAGCGCCTGAGTGCTTTACCCCACATTCCCTTTATTGTTAATGTTGTATTATATATGTCTTGCACGTTCGCCCTGGGTGTAGTTAGTCTGAATGCTAAATCACCTCTGAGGGCCTGTCCTTTCTGAGTCTTACCTCTCTTATTCTCTTATACAGAGCTTCCTCTTTGGATTCCCTTTCTCCTTTGACTCGCTGTGTGATCTTGGGCAGCTCTGTACCTAGTATTCTGCCTACTTTGTCTTCCCTGGCACCAGTCGTTGCCAGAGTCCCTGACACATGCCAGTGTCCCGTACTGAGTCCTGACACATGGCCTCCTGCATTGATGGGGGCAACTCACCTGTTTCACTAATCTCTTCAAATAGTGTCACCATGTGTGGGACTAAAAGATCCCTGAACTCTTTGTAAAAAGCCACGGTGAGGCCATGCTGACCCGGGGCACTTCCTGATCGCATTGTCCTCAGAGCCTCGTGGATTTCCCAAGCTTCCAGTGGCCTCATCAGGTACTCGCGGTGCCCATTTGTGAGCCAGGGAAGTTTTATGTGTTCCAGTTAGTCCTGGATCAGATTTTCGTCTGCCTGCGTGCGGGAGCGGTAGAGTTCCATATAATATTGTCTGAACTGGTCTGTTATAGCTTCAGGGTCATTCAGCAACTCTCCCCCTTTAGACCTGACTGCCGTAATTATTGAGGTTTCTCTCCTATGACGTAATAACGCTGCAAGTGTCGCTCCCGGGCGTTCTCCCTCCCCGTAGCTTCTGGCTACAGCATATTTACCCATATGTTTAACTTCTCGGTCAGCTTCTGCATGACACTCTTCCAGAGCCTCTTTCAACTCCTCAACCCCATGAGCTGCCCCATCTCGCCGCAATCCCAACTCCAGATCAGCCAGACGTTTTTCCAGGGTGTTCAACCTACCCCCGAATGCTTAGAAATGGCAATGCCTCTAATGTAAACTTTGAAAGTTTCCCAAACTGTGGCGAACTGGGGAACAGAACCTACGTTGTTGTCAAAAAAGTCCGCTATAGCTTCTGAAATATCAGCCTTAAAAGCCTCGTCAAGCAGCAAATGTGGAGGGACTCACCATGTGAACGGGGCGGGCCCCTTATGCGGGCAACGTAGTGCCAACAGAATGGGAGCATGATCCGATAAGGTGCGGGGATGAACCTTACAGTCCCGAACCTCTGGGTAGAGTCCACTTGCCAATATCCAATAGTCTATTCTAGTATGTAGCTCATGTGGCGCGGAGTAGTGTGTGAAGCCCCCTTGCTCTGGGAACCGTGTGCGCCAAACATCTACCAGATCTAGACGAACCATAGCATCTGCTATAGTGTTCGCTGAGGCCGAGGTGCGCCAAATTGGTCCCCCCGATATGTCCTATGTCGGATCAAGAACACAGTTAAGATCACCTCCCACCAGCAGAGGCAGTGCAGTGTCAACCGAGGGGCATGTGAAAAGTGAGTGATAGAACTGCGGGTGATCATAATTGGGCCCGTATACATTAATTACTAATAAGTCTAGGCCTTTCCCAGTGCACCTAGAGATAGTGTACCGCCCCTCCACATCCGCTATGACCGGAACAAGTTTGATGCCTGATTTCGGATTGACCCACGTGAGCACCCCTCTAGCATGTGTCGAGAACCCAGCTGCGTGAAAGGAACCTTGTAAAGTTCTCTGCGTGAGGAATTTGCTGTTGACTGGTAAATGGGTTTCCTGCAATAAGGCGATGTCTACAGTGTGTCGTTTTAAATATACAATGACATTCCGTACCTTGCGGTAATTATTAAGGCCTCTGACGTTCCACGTCAGGGCTTTGAACATGTTTCCATCTGATTGAGTCATCTCAAGGATATCCGGGTATCTGTAATGTGCCAGGGTATCTTCATGGTGTCTAACCTGGTCGGTTGACTGTCTTGTCTAAAATACTCCATAGAAACGGTACTCCCTCTGTGGCTCAACAAACAAACAACAATAATCTCCCTCCCACGTCGCATCTTCCCCAACTGGATACGAACGAGATCCCCCCCTTCCCGAATACTGAAATTAAGACGGCACAATGCCATCAGGTGGAACACACACAGGGGCAGATGTTGCTGCTCCAGTAACTTTCACTCTGTAATATCCAAGTGAGTGTGTGAGCCATTAAAGTAACAAAGAGGGCATTCTGTACTACTCTACTGCAAAAAAGGCTTAACTGACAGGGATGCAACAATTCCTAAAAGTCAACTGCGTGCTGCCAAACAGAGCTCGTTAAGCTCCTAGTAGTAAAACATGCGATTTTCTGGGGTCGACCACGCCCTCTCCCCGTAGACTATCGCTGAGAACGTTAAAGTATACAGCACAGGGGCCACGCCGCGCAGACGCAGCAAATGAGGAAGCATTGGCACCATAAATTACGCACCTGATATCAACCAGAGCTACGCGCATGGCACCTACTTGAAGGTGCGCCAGCATAAGTATACACATAGAGCGCCTAAGTAACTAAGGTACCAACATGGTTGCACCGCCCGTACAATCATGATTAGCCATTGTCGCAGCGGCAATCTGCTTAGCAGAAATTTCTAAAATCGATCTTCCCCGCAAGCTCAACGCCTCTCAGACCCCCCCCCCCACAACGTTTTAGACCTATCAGGATCTATCAGGATCATGCTGCTAAATTACATTTTCAGTCATTTTCATCCATCGTGCCCCCCGCCACCCCTGTAACTGTTCAGAGTCCGAAGTGCGTTGCTGAGTTTAGGAGTATTCCTTCAATGCTTTCTGCAAGGATTTAGGCTCCAGGAAAATCTTGGAGACGCCGTTCATCGTCGCTCTGAGACGTGCAGGGTAAAGCATAGCATAGTCAAGGCCTTGGTCCCGCAGGGCTCGCTTCAGCGGAGCAAACTGCCTCCGGTCCTCTTGGACCCTGGCAGTGAAATCCGGGAATAGCGAGATGGTTGAGCCCTCAAACTGCAGATTCCCGATTTCTCTGGCTTTTTTCAGGGCCGCATCTCTATCCCTGTAGTTCAGGAGTTTAGCTATGATCGGGCGTGGTGGTGTGCCCGGAAGGGGTCTAGTACCTAAAGAGCGCTGTGCGCGCTCAATCACAAACATAGTGTGTAGGAAGGTGGAATCTGACTATATGGTTGCCCCCACTTTTTTTATGGTGTTTTGCTGGGTTATGACTTAGTTGGACTGGGATCCTGCTATTCAGGGCCCCAGTCTATCTGCTTTCTCTGTAAAAGGTTTCCATGTGCCTTAGGCACATCTCTGATTGGAATCTGGAGTGCCCTTATAAGTCCCTAGTATATGGTATACTATGTACCAAGGGCATAGGTACCTCAGAGGCCTACCAGGGGCTGCAGCATGTATTATGCCACCCCTGGAAGGCCATCCAAACTGACACCACAGGTCTGCTACTGCAGCCTGGGTAAGGTGGTGCATGCACCCCTTACTGTGATATAGGTTACCTATATCACTAAATACATACACACATATAAACCTATAAGTCACTCCTAAGGCAGGCCTTATCAATCCTAAAGGCAGAGTGCATGGTTCCTATGTGAGAGGGTGCCCCTGCATGAGCAGGGCCCCTCTGCAGCGTTCGGAGACCATCTCTGATGCTGTTTGTAGTGCAGCCTGACCATATACTCTTAAGCGCATTATATCCTCGCGGTAAAATGCTAACTTTGGAATGGCTGCACCTAAACATGTCGTGTTTGGTGTCAAACATCTTGGAATACTACCCCCCCGCCAATTCTGGCGGCGGAGGTAGCATTCCACCCTTCTAGAGGGAAAGACATGTTAACTCTGACTAACCCGGTAACTTCTCTCCAAAGCCCTGGCATCACAAAATGGATGCTGCTGCCACAGACACGAGTCTGGCCTCCTGCTGCTGGACGAAACTCCGGCAGGGGAGGCCTGGACAATGGGTTTCCTGTCCCAGGGAGGTGTGACCACCTCCCCAGACAGGATAATGTGTATTGGGGCTGGGC
Source organism: Calotriton arnoldi (assembly GCA_963921515.1). Taxonomy (NCBI): domain Eukaryota; kingdom Metazoa; phylum Chordata; class Amphibia; order Caudata; family Salamandridae; genus Calotriton; species Calotriton arnoldi. The sequence continues at coordinate 1,759,544 of CAWUFW010003351.1, forward strand.
GGGAGCACCATCTGTGTGCTTTGAAGTCCTGCACTGGGGGCACATTTGGTGTCCCTGTGCATACCCCAGTTCAAACCGGATCAGGGGCTTGCAGCCCCTGCTTTGGCGCCAACTGGACAAAGGGAAAGGGGTGTAGCCACCCCTCTGCCCTGACCCACCCATAGGTGGGGCTACAGAGTAGTCCAACCCCTATCTTTAGTATAAAGGTAGGAACCCAGTCCTTAGGACTTTAGATTATCCCTGGACGAAACTCTGAAACTGAATCCTGGACCTTCGACGCTCTACTCACGATTAGAGGACAGAAGAATCTCCCTTGGGGTCAAGGAGTGACTCCCCTGCTTGGCAGGCACCAAAGAAGCATCTGTCCGGTTCGCATTTCTGAAGCTCCCGTCGGACGCCGAAGTCATCGCATCACAAGAGGTGGATTCTCAGACTTCCCCGAGGCTACCCTGAGTCCCCAGCAAAGCTGAGGCCCGTGGCTATCGTGGGTGACTTGAGACCGTGACCCCTGGACACCGAGCACATTTGCAAGTGCATCCTCTTCTGGGTCTCCCAAGAAGTCGTACTTTGGGCTCCGAGTAGCCCTAGCCTCCAGCACCACCTGCACCGAAGATCACTGGCCCCCACTCCACGAGTGTCCTGTAAGCCAGCTCCACGTGCGGCGTCACGAGGCTCCTTCGCGGTCGCTAGCCCGTTGGCTAGTAGTCCTTAACGAAGGCCAATCCTTTTCTTACTTGGCATCCTGGTTGCTCCAGGCCTGCCCTCACTTACCCTTGCTGGGTGAGTTCCACAGACCTTGCTGGTCTGCACCATCGACAATCTACATCTTCACCGAGACTTGCCGTTGCCAAGGCTTGTTGGGTCCAATCCGGTCGCCGACACCTCAGCACTCGACAGACATCGTGTACCAGCCCGAATCCTGCTCCTGGTTGCCGACAACGCCTCCTGGACCTCGTGGCTGAAGAGTCAAGACGACCGTCAACGCACCTGAAGCACTCGACATCGGTGGGCATCTGTCCATCGCCTTCCTGGTCACTGGCTAGTGACCCAGACTCTGTCCCCTCTGCTTTCAGGTTCTTCAGAACTCCGATCCACTCTTGGATCCACCCGGACACTTTTCTCTTGGCCGCCAGCAGCACTTTGCAGCAGATCGCCATTCGAATCGACGACGAAACCCGACCCCGAAAGGCACCTATGCACCCGGCTTCCCTGGGTGAGGTAACACGAGTACTCCGGTGCTCCCATGGGTAGAGACTCTTCAAAGTCCTAGATCTCAAAGGGTTTTGTCCTAGTCCTCTTTTAAGTGTCCCTTTTCTCTAAATTCCCGATCCCGACTTTCTCCATAGAAGTCAACGGCGTATCGCGGTTGTGTATTTACACTGCACGCGTCTCCCGTAGGTCCCCTGTGTCACTACCTTGGGTGGTTCCTTGTGGTCCAAGCACTTCTAGAGGCTCTAGGCCTAGTGTCTAGTTCAGTCGTGGTTCGCATATTGGTATATGGTTTGGTACGCCCCTAGGGCCCAAACGTGTATTTGTGCTATTACTGTGATTTGATAACTTATAACTTATGTACTTAGAACTCTAGCCTCATAAAGAGACTAGAGGGGTGGGTTTAGCAATAAATACATATATTTTGAATATATACCTGGTGTGGTGCTCTTTCATTTGGTCACTCAAGAGATTATAGACTGGTAAAACAAGCTGCTTTACATTCCTTCAAGACTTAGCCTGAAGGCTGCTCTCCATAGCTACCACTAGGATATCTTTCAATAAGGTTGTCTTTAACCTATCTCCAATAAGGGGTTGTTTGGACTGGTGCAAGGTGCCCACTATAATTAGTGGACAGCATATGCCAGGCCAACTTCTCACATTGGTGTGCAGCGTGTGGGATTCCAGCTTGCTATTGTTTTACCAGATAATCTCAATTGAATTGATCAACTGAAAACCACTAAAGGTACCTAAGGTACATATAATTTAAGCTTAGAATACAGTAAGTTCTACTGAACTTAGAGTTGTGTGTTAAGGGATAGCACAACCCTTTCTACAACTCAAGAGAGTTTAGTAGGCCACACTAGAGTAGGTAGTGCATACACCACACCACACTAGTAATGTCTTTAAGGGGAGGATCCAAAGAATCCTTGCAGGAAGCCATTGAGCTTCCACCCTCCAAGTATGATACACTCCCATTCTTGGAATTGAGAGCTTTATGTAACTTGAGAAAAATAAGGACAGGCCAAAGCCCCACCACCCAACACCTCAAGGAGTTGTTGGTGGCTTATGACCTTAGTAAGCCCGTGGGGACTGAAGGGGTAGGAGCTGAGGGTGGGGCAGGAGAAGAGGAGGAGGCCAGGGGTACCAATACCCCCAGCCCCCCTCTGAGACTGGCCAGGAGGGTGACAATGACCCTGACCTGGATAACCCAATCCCTCCTGTGGAAGATGATGAGGATGATCAGGATGATGCCCTCTTTGTCCCCCCAGGAAGGATTAAGAGTGTGCCCAGGAAGTCTAGATCTCCTTCTCAGGAGTCTAACCACTCTGGCACCTCTATAGGGAGCTCTGTCTCCTCTCACAGGAGGGAATCCTCTCATGAGAGGAGAGCCAGACTGGTCCAGTATGAGGAAACTCAGCTGGAAATCAGAAAAAAGCAATTGGCTTTAGATAGGGAATCCCTAGATCTCCTTAGAGAGAGAAGAAAGTTGGGACTAGAGTCCCATGGTGGCAGCCATGTCCCTAGAGATAGGGACAGGTCTTATGACCATAGAAACCTAAACAAGATTGTCCCTCCCTACCAGAGTGGGGATGACATCCACAAATGGATAACTGCACTGGAGAGGGCCTGTAAAGTTCAGAAGGTCCCCCAGAGGCAGTGGGCAGCAATCTTGTGGCTCTCCTTTGCAGACAAAGGTAGAGACAAGCTCCTCACTGTAAGAGAAGAGGATGCTGACAATTACACAGTCTTGAAGAGTGCTCTGATAGATGGGTTTGGCCTAACCACTGAACAGTATAGGTTGAAGTTCAGAGACACCCAAAAGCTCAGACTCAAGACTGGGTTGATTTTGTAGATTGTGCTACAAAGGCTCTGGAAGGTTGGATACATGGCAACAAAGTGCATGACTTTTTAGGATTGTACAATTTGATTATGAGGGAGCAGATCCTTAATAATTGTCAAAACCAGCTTTTGCACCAGTATCTGGTGGACTCTGATCTGACCTCTCCCCAAGAATTGGGAAAGAAGGCAGACAAATGGGTCAGAACCAGAGTAAAAACTAGAAATCAGGGTGGTGACCAGAAGAAAGATTCTACTAAGTCCCAAGAGAAAGGTGGGGATAAATCTAAGGATAAGTCCCCTACAGGGCCCCAAAATTCCTCTTCTGGGGGTGGGTCCCAAACTCCTTCCTCTCCTGAAAAGAAACCATATTGCCATGTCTGTAAGAAGCCTGGGCACTGGAAAACTGATCCCAGTTGCCCCAGGATTGGCAATAAAGAAAATGTTCCTCCCACAACTACTACCACCCCTCCTGGTACTACCAGTAGTAATCCTCCAGTTGGGAGTAGTGCACCCAAAAAGTTAGATGCTTTTGCAAGAGGAACAGAGGTGGGCCCTAGTTTAGACAGGGACTCCTCAACAGACTCCTCTGACTCTGATGGTGGTATAGGATTTGCCACCTTTACCATGGGTCCCATAGCATTGGGCAGGTACAGATTGGAGCCAATAATTAATGGTCAGAAAGCTGTGGCATTTAGGGACACAGGGGCTAGTGTCACCATGGTGGCAGGGAAACTAGTCCCCCTCACCAGCTTTTACCTGAGTTTAAATACCAGGTGACCAACATTGATGGTGTCAGAACAGATCACCCCATGGCCATAGTCAATCTCAGCTGGGAGGGGGTCACAGGCCCAAAGAGAGTGGCAGTGTCCCCCACCTTACCTGTAGATTGCCTGATGGGCAATGATTTGGAAATTTCAGCCTGGGCTGAAGTTGAACACCAAACCCATCTTAGGATGTTGGGCGTCCCTGTAAAGGTTAGTGGGGCTGTGATGGCCACAGCCCCAGCCCAAGAATTTGGAGAGATGGAGCCTGAAAGAATGGCCCACTCTCCCCCAAAAGAGAGCACAAGGGTTGAAGAAAAGTCTTCTTCCCTCCAGACAGAAGGTAAGGGTCAGCCTCCTCAGGGAACTGACCCTACCCCTAGTGAAGGAACTGCCCCAGAGGTAGTCAGGCCTGGCCTGGCCACACCCCTGATGGCAGAGGACCCTTCCAAGGTGGTACCCAGTCTGGAGCAGGTAACCTGCCCCTCTCTACCCTGCCTCAGCCAGCCCAGGGCTGCAGAGGTCAGGGAGGTCAGTGGACCCCCCCAGGGCCCCCTGTCCAGAGGAAGCCCCCCATCAGCAGATTAGGGGCACCCAGTCTAGTAGCCCTAGCCAGGTGAAAATTCCTCTACACACTGAGGGATCCCCCATACCTTTATGTAGGGACCTCCCCCAGAAGGACTCTGGTAGGCAAGGGCAAACCTGGGACCAGAAGGTTCCAAACCTGCCATGTCCCTCCAGTAGTCCATCCAAAGGGACCCAACCCCCAGCTGTAGGCAGCCAAAGGTTGACCCTTAGAGCAAAGTGCAACTCAGTCATAGAAAGACAGGCATACATGGTGACCAGTGATCTGAGGAAGCTGAGGCCAACATTCCTAGGGCCTCACTTCCCTACTCAGACACCTCACCAGCCTTGTACTTTACCTAAGCACACCACAGGTAGTGATTCCCCATGGTGGAGACCCTCTCATACCCTTAGGGTGAGGGATTGCTTAGTGGACCATAAGACAGGGGGCAACCATGCTAGTGCAGGTGCTTCCTTATATGACCACTTAGTCAATGAAGGCTCAACTGGCCAAGGTTAGCCTTATCTCCTTTCGTTTGGGGGGGTTATGTAGGAAGGTGGAATCTGACTATATGGTTGCCCCCACTTTTTTTATGGTGTTTTGCTGGTTTATGACTTAGTTGGACTGGGATCCTGCTATTCAGGGCCCCAGTCTATCTGCTTTCTCTGTAAAAGGTTTCCATGTGCCTTAGGCACATCTCTGATTGGAATCTGGAGTGCCCTTATAAGTCCCTAGTATATGGTATACTATGTACCAAGGGCATAGGTACCTCAGAGGCCTACCAGGGGCTGCAGCATGTATTATGCCACCCCTGGAAGGCCAACCAAACTGACACCACAGGTCTGCTACTGCAGCCTGGGTAAGGTGGTGCATGCACCCCTTACTGTGATATAGGTTACCTATATCACTAAATACATACACACATATAAAACTATAAGTCACTCCTAAGGCAGGCCTTATCAATCCTAAAGGCAGAGTGCATGGTTCCTATGTGAGAGGGTGCCCCTGCATGAGCAGGGCCCCTCTGCAGCGTTCGGAGACCATCTCTGATGCTGTTTGTAGTGCAGCCTGACCATATACTCTTAAGCGCATTATATCCTTGCGGTAAAATGCTAACTTTGGAATGGCTGCACCTAAACATGTCGTGTTTGGTGTCAAACATCTTGGAATACTACCCCCGCCAATTCTGGCAGCGGGGGTAGCATTCCACCCTTCTAGAGGGAAAGACATGTTAACTCTGACTAACCCGGTAACTTCTCTCCAAAGCCCTGGCATCACAAAATGGATGCTGCTGCCACAGACACGAGTCTGGCCTCCTGCTGCTGGACGAAACTCCGGCAGGGGAGGCCTGGACAATAGGTTTCCTGTCCCAGGGAGGTGTGACCACCTCCCCAGACAGGATAATGTGTATTGGGGCTGGGCGGGAGCACCATCTGTGTGCTTTGAAGTCCTGCACTGGGGGCACATTTGGTGTCCCTGTGCATACCCCAGTTCAAACCGGATCAGGGGCTTGCAGCCCCTGCTTTGGCGCAAACTGGACAAAGGGAAAGGGGTGTAGCCACCCCTCTGCCCTGACCCACCCATAGGTGGGGCCACAGAGTAGTCCAACCCCTATCTTTAGTATAAAGGTAGGAACCCAGTCCTTAGGACTTTAGATTATCCCTGGACGAAACTCTGAAACTGAATCCTGGACCTTCGACGCTCTACTCACGATTAGAGGACAGAAGAATCTCCCTTGGGGTCAAGGAGTGACTCCCCTGCTTGGCAGGCACCAAAGAAGCATCTGTCCGGTTCGCATTTCTGAAGCTCCCGTCGGACGCCGAAGTCATCGCATCACCAGAGGTGGATTCTCAGACTTCCCGAGGCTACTCTGAGTCCCCAGCAAAGCTGAGGCCCGTGGCTATCGTGGGTGACTTGAGACCGTGACCCCTGGACACCGAGCACATTTGCAAGTGCATCCTCTTCTGGGTCTCCCAAGAAGTCGTACTTTGGGCTCCGAGTAGCCCTAGCCTCCAGCACCACCTGCACCGAAGATCCCTGGCCCCCACTCCACGAGTGTCCTGTAAGCCAGCTCCACGTGCGGCGTCATGAGGCTCCTTCGCGGTCGCTAGCCCGTTGGCTAGTAGCCCTTAACGAAGGCCAATCCTTTTTTTACTTGGCATCCTGGTTGCTCCAGGCCTGCCCTCACTTACCCTCGCTGGGTGAGTTCCACAGACCTTGCTGGTCTGCACCATCGACGATCTACATCTTCACCGAGACTTGCCGTTGCCAAGGCTTGTTGGGTCCAATCCGGTCGCCGATACCTCAGTACTCGACAGACATCGTGTACCAGCCCGAATCCTGCTCCTGGTTGCCGACAACGCCTCCTGGACCTCGTGGCTGAAGAGTCAAGATGACCGTCAACGCACCTGAAGCACTCGACATCGGTGGGCATCTGTCCATCGCCTTCCTGGTCACTGGCTAGTGACCCAGACTCTGTCCCCTCTGCTTTCAGGTTCTTCAGAACTCCGATCCACTCTTGGATCCACCCGGACACTTTTCTCTTGGCCGCCAGCAGTACTTTGCAGCAGATCGCCATTCGAATCGACGACGAAACCCGACCCCGAAAGGCACCTATGCACCCGGCTTCCCTGGGTGAGGTAACACGAGTACTCCGGTGCTCCCGTGGGTAGAGACTCTTCAAAGTCCTAGATCTCAAAGGGTTTTGTCCTAGTCCTCTTTTAAGTGTCCCTTTCTCTAAATTCCCGATCCCGACTTTCTCCATAGAAGTCAATGGCGTATCGCGGTTGTGTATTTACACTGCACGCGTCTCCCGTAGGTCCCCTGTGTCACTACCTTGGGTGGTTCCTTGTGGTCCAAGCACTTCTAGAGGCTCTAGGCCTAGTGTCTAGTTCAGTCGTGGTTCGCATACCACTTTATTGGTATATGGTTTGGTACGCCCCTATGGCCCAAACGTGTATTTGTGCTATTACTGTGATTTGATAACTTATAACTTATGTACTTCAAACTCTAGCCTCATAAAGAGACTAGAGGGGTGTGTTTAGCAATAAATACATATATTTTGAATATATACCTGGTGTGGTGCTCTTTCATTTGGTCACTCAAGAGATTATAGACTGGTAAAACAAGCTGCTTTACATTCCTTCAAGACTTAGCCTGAAGGCTGCTCTCCATAGCTACCACTAGGATAGCTTTCAATAAGGTTGTCTTTAACCTATCTCCAATAAGGGGTTGTTTGGACTGGTGCAAGGTGCCCACTATAATTAGTGGACAGCATATGCCAGGCCAACTTCTCACATAGTGGAGAAGACTTCTCGGCCCAGGAGGGTCACTAATAGGGACTCAATGAACAGTTCCATATTCCCTGTGGCCGTCGACTCCGGAAGGCCAGTGATTCGAATGTTGCTTCTCCGGGACCTGGCTTCCAAATCTTCCGTTTTATCTTCCAGCAGTGTGAGGGCTTTGGACATCTTCTTTTGCGCCGCATCGGTTTCCGTGTGGGCCTCCTCCACCTCTGTAACTCGCCTCTCCGCCATGTCCAGCCTCTAAGAGTGCTTGTCAAGGCGTTCAGACATGCGGTCCATACGGTATACTAATGAGTCTATTTTCCCATCAATTGAGCTGAGGCTTGCTTGCATAGTTTGCATAGTAGCTAGAATTCGACGAAGGTCCACAGGCGTTTCGTCAGGTGCATCACCCTGCTCTGGGGGGGGCGGCGAGTCTCCCAGCTCTCTGGTACGCATTTTGCGTTGCTTAAAAGGGAGCTTGGTCTGGCTTTTGTCCACCTTCCCCATTGTAAGCGGGACCACACAGCTCGCTGCTAATAGGATCGCCGCCACCACAGGGGGACACCCAAAGTAAACTTATAGCAGTTAGGACACTGGCCAAGACAAGGAGCTGTAAGTGCGCCCTCCACATACAGCACAGGCCCGAGCAGCAGGATGAAGGATGGAACGTAGAGCAGGCAGGCGTAGCCGTCTCCAGGCCCCGACCTGCAGTAGACAGTGTGCAAAGACCAACGTCACTTAATTATAGGCCACCTCTCAGGGCTGCATTCCCTGCACAATGAGCGGTCACGAGGAGGAAAAGAGGATAACTGGGCCCCCTGTTGAGGCCTACTCATGTGAAAGTCCTCTGAGCAGGCCCTCGTTAATGACCAGTCACGGGGGCTATAGCTCCCTTCCAAAGGTGTATCGTGCCCACAGACTGCTCAGCAGCGGCACCGCAGCAAACACAGCACCCAGCTGGCAGGGAGCAGTGGTCGCAGTCCGTCGCGCAGCCTCGCTGGCTGCAGCTGTATTCAAACTGCTATCTTGCTCCCCACGCAGGTCGCTCACTCAGGGGGATCAGATGCAGTCCGTTCCGGCTCTCCGCAGGATTTCGGCGTCTCGCGCAGTGGGGGAGACCTCCGTGCCTCCAGCAGGCCACTCACCGGTGTCTACGGCAGGCCCACCATGCCATTTCCAGCGAGCTCAGGCACGCCCCAGGTCAGGCGTCAGGCAAGGCAACCCGAAGCGATCATCAGGCACAGCCGTCCTCGGCAGAGCCCGCGCTCCCACAGGCAGAGTCCTCAATCAGCATCGACCAGGCAGACGGGGAAATTGGCGCGCTGCCCTTACCGCACAGGCGACCCCGGACAGCACACCTCGCCACGCTGAAGACCTCAATGGCGGGCGATGCAGGCCCCGCTTTGCGGCAGGTGCAGCAGGGCATCCGCTGCTCGCACCAACCCGTCTGTGGCTCGAAACAATGCAGAGACACCTCCGTCACCCGGTGCTCACAAATCGAACTAGAGCAGGTAACTGCAATGCCAGGATAATGTAGGATGATGTGGATGGCTCAGAAGAGCTCCACTACCGCGTGGCCATTTTGCGAGCCGGGAAGCTCCGCCCCTCACCCCAAAGGCATTTATCATCATCTACTAACTAATTTTTTAAGGTGCTCCCTAGTGTAATATGTGTGGTGCAGTATCTGTAATTAGATCAACTTGCCCCAATTGCTACTTCATGAGGGTGATGTCATGCTTCTGCTCAATCTTCGTCATCTAGTGTGCCTATGTCGAATTCCCACTTATGTTTCAATATTGTGAGGGGTCCCTGTTTTTTTTTTTAGATATTTTTTTAGGTTTTTTTTTTTAGTAAAGTGCTATAAGTTAGGGATATAACGTGTCTATTGAATGGAGCCACCAATGTTCTGTATTCATGGGGGAATTCACCCTGTATCTCGTGTATTAGGTGCATGTATTTCTTCAGTGCAAGCCTGAAGTGTATATTTTTGTAGGATTGAGTATCTGCTACGTCAAACTCCAGTTGTAGATTTCGAAACTCTTTTATTCTTTGCTGGCCCATATATCACCCACTGTAGGAATTGCTATCATGTCCTATTTATTAAAGTCTTCTAAAGTTCACACCTGCAGTGTTGTTGAATCCCACAATGGAGTCTCCAGTGTCAACTGGGTTTGCCAACCCAGTTTACGGTTCACCATCTTTCTTTTATTGGATACCATTTTGGTGTGTTCCAGCCATTCATTTGGTACCGGCACCCCCCCACTCCCTCCACACAGTGCTCTGCTCTCGAGTATTCCCTGTAGCCCATGGTATGTCCGTCAGACTGTATCAATGGATCCCATTGGGCACCACACACCCAGTCATTGATCACTGCCATCTGGATGACCCGATAATATTTTCTAAGATCAGGTATTGCAATCCCACCCTCACAGAGACTTCTGGATACTGTAGGCATTCTCGTCATGCCACCGTTCCAAAGTATGGTTCGGGTCTCACTGTTTATGTTTTGAAAATAAGTCTCCGGATTTGGATAAAGTGTATTTTGAAGTCGATAGGAATTTTGTCAGTGTTGCCATTTTAAATAAGGAGGCTCTGCCTATCAGGAAAATTGGCAGTTTCTGCTGATGTGTCACATGTGATTTGTATATATCAAGCTGAGACATCAGATTTAATTCCATAAATCTTTTCTTGTCCATAGTAATGTGCATCCGCAGGTATTTAAAAATTATAGAAAGGAGTTGGATAGATTGCAGTGAAGTTTGGAGTGGAGTGGGGTAAATTGGAATGGAGTGGGGTGAATTGGACTGGTGTAGATTGGAGTGGAGTAGAGTAGAGTAAGGTAGACTGGAATGAAGATGGGTAGATTGGAGTGGGTTGGACTGGGGTACATTTTAGTGGGGTGGGTTGGGGTAGATTGGTGTGGGGTAGATTGGAGTGGATTGGAGCAGAGTGGTATAGATATGAGTGGAGTGCTGTAGGTTGGGGTGGAGTGGGGTAGATTAGAGTGGGGTGGGTTTGATTGGGTTAGATTTAGAGGCCTGGGTAGATTGCAGTGAAGTGGGGTAGATTGGTGTAGAGCGGAGTGGAGTGGGGTAGATTGGAGTAGGGTAGATTGTAGTGGAGTGGGGTAGAATGAATTGTAGTGGAGTGGATTGGGGTAGACTGGAATGGGGTTTTTTGTAGTGGCATAACAACTTGAGGGCCCCCCCCCTGCAAAGTACATGCAGGGGCCCCCCCACGCTCCGGACCCAGTCCGAAGCTCTCAGCCCTGGGGCCTGCTAGTGCCAGAGGGGTCCCATACCTCGGGGGACACCGCGCAATGTGGGGGCTGCAGAGGCTTTTGTTACGCCACTGGTAGATTGGGTTAGAGTGAGGTAGATTGAAGGGGGGTAGATTGGAGTGAGTTGGATTGGGGTACATTGTAGTGGGGTGGATTGGGATAGATTGGAGTGGGGTAGATTGGAGCAGACTGGGAAAGATATGAGTGTAGATTGGGGTGGAGTTGGGTAGACTAGAGTGGGATGGGTTGATTCTGTCCCCCTTCATGCCTCGTCGCGCTGAGGGCCGTGCAGTGGGAGGAGAGGAGACGCCAATACGGTTGTGGTGCGGTCTGCTGTAATGACAGAGCAAAGGGTATCCCCCAAGAAGCCCCTGTTTGTTGGAGGCCCCCGATGGGAATAATCCCTGTAAAATCGGCTGTGACACACGGGAGAACCTGCTGTTGACCCCCCTCCCCCCTCCCAGAGCTAGCATTGCAGCAATAATACGAGGGGGAGCAAGCGGCGGTGCCCAGCTATTACGCTCTCGCAAGCCATACAGATACTGGATGTACCCTCCAACACCGCAGACGGTGCCTCTGCATAAGACTGTCCTGTTTCTTGGCACATATAGTATCCGATACTGGGGCGACCAGAACATTCACCATGCATAGTGACTAACTAAACACCACTACATGAGACTGGTGGGCCCCAGAGCACAAGCTAATGGCTAATTGTGTGAGAACCTAAGCGCCTAACATAACTACCCTACTGGTGAAAGCCCTGAACTGAGATTCTGCCTGCACAACAACAGGGGAGAATGAGGGCACTGATCCTCTGTCATTCAATGGTACCATTAAAGCCCACAGACGGTTATACCTCCTGGGTGACACTGTTGGACTGGGAAGGGTGGAAAGTCCCCCCTGTGCTTACCACTGTTCCCCGGTCCCTTGAATAAAACGCTGCACCTCATTGCCTGAGGCGCTGAGCACCCTGCTGCTATGGCGTTGAGGTAGTGAGAGGCTGTCCAGGCTCCTGAGCTTCACCTCAGCCGGCACGCGGCACCAAGCATCCACTGCCATTAGCACTGGAATTACCAATGGTGCACCTGAGCCTGCCCTTGCCCTGCACCTGAGGGGCCAAGCCATAATGGGCAAGTGCTCCAAGAAGAAAGACCCTAGTGATCCTTGCCAGACCCAGGAACCTCACCCTGCCACCTCAGAAAGCATGGCCATAATGGAGAGACGCTTGCATGACCGACACAGTGTTGTGACCCTGGACACCACATTACAAGCGATAGCTGTGTCACAAGAAGCGCTCGGACTCAAGACTGACACCATGGTAACAGACTTGGGTTTCTTGAGAGACGACCACAGGCGACTGGGGGGGAGGGTCACTACCACTGAGCGAACACTAGATGACCTCAATCCTGAGGTAACCGCTATAAGGGAACTTATGTCAGCCATGGAAAACAGGGGAAAGACAATGGAGATTAGAGGGGAGGACGCTGAGAATAGAGCAAGACAAAATAACCTTCAAATTATTGGGTTGCCAAAGTGCCTTGAGGGACTGGGTGCCGACATGACTAACTTCTTGGAGACGTGGCTCCACACTGAGGTGTCCCCTGAGGGCCTCTCCTTATTTTATGTGCTCGAGCGCATGCAACGCGTGCCCTTGCATCCTTCACAGCCCAGTGCGGGCCCCAGATCTGTTGTGGCCAAAGTACTGCATTTTAAAGATCGAGACCATATTCTGACCCAAGCCTCTTTCACTGAGGCCAAAAAACGTTTTAGAAAACCAGGCATCATATACGCCATGCTATCCCCTGCCCGGCTCTGAGGGACATATGAAGACTCAGTGCACTTTTTCACCTCCCCACCCCAGCTTTGGGACTGGATCGAACAACTGCCCCCACGGGAAACTAGCTCCACCAATGGTGACCAACGGAGCACCAGAAAGCCCCTGATGAAGAGGGTAAAAACTGGCATGGCTGCAATCCAATCCTGGTCCCAAACTCTACAAGAACGCCAGAGAGCAGTGGAAGTGGTGGCATCCATGAGTGGAGCAGGATCTGGTCCTCCCTCGGAACTGGGCGAGGAGGAACCAGAAGACTCGTATCATGCCTCGAGCTCTTCCCATAACACTGATAATTCTCTTCCACATGTCACCCCTGGCATAGCAGATGAACTGATTTAACACCATCAGATTGAGATGTGTCAACTCCACATGGGGGGGTGGGCACCACTGCCTAAAGGGTTAACTTAAGTTGCATTACTGGGCCCTGACAGATGGGGTGAGATTGGTTTGATGTGATCCTTGTTGTTTCCCGGATGGCGTGAGGCGACGCTGGGAGGTGCCTGCTCAAATGCATCCCCCACCAGCTTAAAGTTGTGCATTTGGGAAATGCTCAATTGTTGAATGGCCTTGCTAGTTTGGATGGGGGGGAATTCCCTTCTTGTCCTGGGGTTGGGGAGTTGGGGCACTGTTGTTTGTTCAATGGGGACTTTGTGTTGTACCACCCCTGCCTCCATTGTATCTCCCCTTGCGCAGGGGTTTGAAGCCACCGACCAGTGCATGGGCCACTATCTGATGGGGACAGCCCCGGAATGCCACCTCTATTCAACGTTATGGCAACCCCCCTGACCTACATTTTCATTCGCTGGAACGCCAGGAGTTTAAATCGTATGGCGAAGCGATACAATGTTTATGCGTACCTATACAGGCATGGAGCCCATATCACTCTTTTGCAAGAAACCCACATCCCTGGTCCGGAAAGGGATGCGCTTCCGAAGAGATGTAGGGGGCAAATATTTGGCACTACATATTCTGCATTCGCCAGGGGAGTCCTGGTCTGGATCCGTCCTGGAGTCCAGTTTAAAAAAACAGACAAATTGATAGACCCTAATTGAAGGTACGTCCTGGTAATAGGCAGGCTTGCAGATTGAGACCTTACCATTGTCGGACTTTATGCTCCCAATTCGCATCAGGGTTTTTTTCCCACTGACCTGTCCAGAATACTAGCCCCAACCCTGATACAGCCTATCATACCTGTCGGGGCTATAATAGCATAACTGACCCTACACTTGACCGCTCCCATCCACCTTTGGGTGATTCCCCTGTAGTGCGACTGGAGCGGCTGTTCCAGGACTGGCAACGGAGGTGGGGTATCGTGGACTCCAGGAGGCAGATGCACCCAGGGTTTAGAGATTACTGGTTTTCTCAGGGAATGCATGACCTACATGTGCGGTTGGACACCATCCTTTGCTCCCCGGGGGTGCACGGGACCGTGCAGCAGACAGAATACCTCTGTTGCACGGTTTCTGACCACAACCCGATATTGCTTACATTAGACTGGCACAGAGAACGTCCCCGAATCCCAGACTGGCGCCTGGGTGGAGGCCTTAGAGTACCCAGTATTTAGGCAATCTGTAAAGGAAGCTATAAGAAATAATTTTATAAACCACGCTCACTTGACAGCATCCCCTCTGGCTGAGTGGGACACTTTTAAAACAGTGATCAGAGGCAGGTGTATTGCTGAGGTGGTGGGAGTCCTACGTACCTTAATATGTGACATAGAGATCCAAGAGAAAAGAGACCTGGAGAAGGCAAGCCCGGGGAACCCAGATCTGCAACAACAGCTACTGGATGCGAAGGAACTACTGGTGGCATGCACAGAGAAGCTCAGATGCTTCAGTCACCGCGAATATATGGCCGGGGCTCATGCCGAGCGAGACAAAGTGGGAACATTGCTGGCATGGCTTGCTAACCCCTCGCCCAGAAGCTCCTTCATATTAGAGATAGAATTCACTGTGGGAGAGAGCCTCTACAGACAGAACGAAATCAACCAAAGGTTTAAGGACTACTATATCACCCTATATGACCCACCCCTTGCACCACTGCAAGGAGTCCTGACAGAATTTTTGGAGCCTGTAGAGTTGCCGTGCTTGGATGTGGAAGCCACTGAGGAGCTGGGAGGCCCCATAACCCTGCAAGAAATTGCACAGCTATCAAGGCCCTGGCTCAGGGGAAAAGTACCTGGGACCGATGACCTACAAGTTGAGTTGTATGCCGCATACGTGGAGGAACTGGCTCCCAAGCTAGTTGCATTATATGTCGCTGCTTGGGAAGCCGGTAGACTACCAACTACTTCCAGCGAGGCCCTAGCAATCCCCCTACTGAAACCAGGTCAGAGCCATCGGGATGCTAGAGCATATCATCCATTATCAATGCTGAATATGGACTACAAGATTTTAAGTCGCCTACTAGCCACTCGCTTCCTCCCACATATGTCCACACTCATACATACTGACCAAAATGGATTCATCCCGGGACGAAACACAGCACTGAACATCCGCCGGCTCCTCTTCATTATGGAGACTGCATACCCTGAAGAGGAAAGAGCAGTGATGGTCTCCATCGATATTGGAAAGGTATTTGATGGCCTACGATGGGACTACCTGTAACAGGTGATGGACAAGCTGGGGTTGGAATGAGCTTCATCCAGTGGACGAGTCTCCTCTATACGGGACCCACTGCGCGGGTCCGCACTGGCAGGGTAATAACTCACTCCTATGTGGTGGAGAGGGGAGCTAGGCAAGGTTGCCACCACTCCACGCTATTGTTTGCCTTGCTGTTGAGCCACTAGCTGGTAGGGCATGAACAGGGAAATTCTACCGGGGTTGGGTCGGCGAGAGATGTTCCACAAAATTGCACTATATGTGGATTATATGCTCCTGTTCCTCAGCAACGTGGAGGAGGATTTGCCGGGGGCAATCTCTTTGTTGGAACAATTCGGCAATACCTCAGGCCTCTGTGTTAATTGGCAAAAATCGCATATGTTCCCCCTGAATTACCATATGCCAAGATCACAAGACCTGCGCGGGCTATCATGGGATGGATCCTGTATGAAATACATAGGAGTCAAAATTTACCACTTGGCATAACTTGAGTAGGGGACCTTTACAGAGATGGCACATTGCTGTCATTTGAAGAGAAGAGTTCTCGGAGACCTTCGAACTACCCTGGGGGCAATTTTTGCTACAGCGAGTGGCAGTGGTGTCCCTGCAGAACCACCGGAGAACCGGAGCAGCAGAACCCCCCCCACCCATCAAAGTAGCCGGGTCCTTTGCACAACAACTGGCAAAATCCAAGCAATCACTATCCTATACTAAGTGCTAAGGATGGATATAAATATGCCTCTGGAGGAACTACTCCGAAAGTGGGAGGAAGACGTAGCTGTCCCGATCACAGATACAGATTGGGCTGCAATATTGATTAACACTTACACAGTCTCTCGCAATGCCAGATTCAAATTAATCAATATTTATTTTTTACATAGTGCATACCTTACCCCAGGGAAAATTATGCGGACATTTGGAGCATGCCCCCGATGTGGGGAACAGCGGCAGAAATGCTCCACATGGTCTAGGCAAGTCCTGCCCTGCGAGACTTCTGGGATGGAGTAGTGGCCTGTGTCAATGAGGTTACAGAAAAAATGATCCCATGCCCTCCACTAGCGTGTCTATTAGGGGATTTCCCACGACCAGCTAAACATAAAGTGACTATTAAGTTCATGGACTTAGCCCTAATACTCGCAAAGCGAGAGATTACAATGGAATGGAGGGCCACCAGGAGCCCTCAGGTGAATAAATGGAGAGAAGTCCTTCTCCTTATGGCTGGATATAAAAGTGCCGTTTTATTTCAGGAGGTGAGGAAGGGTCACAGCTCAATAGATAAAGCCTGGGCTTGGGATAGCTTAGTAGAAAGTCTGAAAGAGCCTGACGCTGATTCCCCTGATGGTTCCCTACTTTCTGGCCATAATCCATGGGACGCATGAACTTTGTGGGATATGAATGGAGGATGCCGTGGGATGTACGGTCCTTTGAGAGGATGAGTGGTGGGATGTACGGTCCTTTGAGAGGACGAGTGGTGGCCCTCTACTGTGCAAAGATAAGAACAAGATTTAAAGGCCTGTATACAGAAAGTGAGTTTGTGGAAGAATACAGTAAACAAGGTTTGGGCAACGGGAGGGACAGACTCAAGATGGACAGCCTAAAGCAAATAAAGCCAGCAAATAGAAAGCCAGAAAATGGGAGTTACAAACCACAAAGTCAACAGTAAGCTACGGGCGGAATGCATTCCTAGGTCAGCTTTCTGAATGTCCCTAAGATGTCGTTATCAAACCAGACAGCTGCGCTGCCTGGTAGGCTTCGACATAAAAATCAGTACTTACAGTTGAATAGGTTGGGTGAGGGTGAATCAGAGAATATGAAAGGAAGTACATGTAGAGAGACATACTGAAAATACAGTGATGAAGAGGAAGGAGATAACATGAGATAAGCAGATAGAGAAGTTCAGAAAGATTTGGGGAGAATAATGGCACAAGTATCTAACAGAGCAAGAGGCTGCAGAGGAAAGTGGTGTGAAGGAGAGAGCAGGGGTGTTGGAGACACTCCGATGTTCATACCCCTTCCACAGACCTTAGTAATATTTAACTCACATTCTCATATTTTCAATTCTAAGCACAACAAAATAATTGTTGTTACTCATTTATTTGATTCTGCTAACAAGCAATAGGCCTGGCTTGATGTAGGGGTATGTCAGATGGTGAGTTATATGTTTGGATGCAATAACAGAAAACTCAGAGACAGGCACCCAAAGACTAGTTAGGTTAAATGCTGTGACAATCACAGTATTCTAGTTGATATGTTTTAAGCCTTGGCCTTCAAGTTTGTAAGCGATGCCTCTTGGAAAGAATTCATAGTCACGCTTTTTTGGCCACATTCCATTTAAAGACCCCTCCACCACCTTTTTCATCCCACTTATACTAGCACTAACACAAAGATTGACAAAAGCAATTGGTATGGCCTGTAAATCACAATGTTTTCCAGAGGGAAATACGGTGACCTGAATTTACAGATTATCTGATTCCACCCAACCATTTTATTAGCCTCATTTGAGCACCGGTGTTGCCGAATTTATTTTAGTACATATCCTCATTTAAGCGAAAGTATAACGGCATACCCAGGATTCTTGAAAAAATAAACATTTCTGTGAACGGTTACAACCTGCTTTATTCTAACCTCAAAGCGACACAGTTAAGATATCGAACATATTAATGGAGATTGAACATTCTAATAGAGAGCAATTAATCTAGCCCCTTCATTCAGACCAACATGTTTCAGCACAAGAATGGCCTTCATCATGATCTCATATTATCCTCCTTTTCTACCCCAAGCCTGTACAAAATTGGGTGAAATGGATACACGTTTGCTCGGCCAGCCTCTCATTGTTTGAAACAAAGAAACATACCTTCTAAGGAAGATTCCTTAGTTTTAGAAATTAGCGAACATTTGTAAACCTCAGTTATGCCACACACTCACTATTTTGAACAAAACAGAGAGGTTGATATTATGCATAACCTATAATTGTGTTTTCTGTGCTCTTTTCAGATGAAGTGGCTAGAGCAATGCCGAGCCACAGGTAAATAATGCGTTCCACTTTCATCAGATTTTACCAACTCACAATTTGCATTTCAGAAACTAAGCTTCAGCAATAACTTTTTTTTTCCACAACAAATTTTATTGTTGACAGGCAAAGTGAGCCCAGGAAGGTCCGGGGCGATGCAACATATACATAGTATGGCATTAGTAAGGATGTCAACTTTATACAATAGATTTGTCGAGAACATGAGGATACATAGGACTGAATCAATTGAGAGTATACATTATAAACAAAGAACAAGAGTGTCACATCATTCATGTAAACAATATTAGAAAATGTCTCCCATCGCAAGAAATTAGTATAAGTATGATTGGTCACATTGTGCGTACCCAACATTGAAACTTCATGACGAGTCATCGGTAGATTGCGCCGGGGGAACCGGTTCAAGATATAGATCACGATAGTCGGCCCATCGCTTCCATATTTTCGGATGCTTCTGAGGACATCCGCGTGCCTTAAAAATCGGAATTTCTAGCCCCATGGAGAAATCAAGGCCACGTTTCCAAGCCCCAATCGAGGGCGGGGAAGTCACTTTCCACGCCATGGCAATGTCGCGCTTAGCTAAGGTGAGCCCCAAAAACAGCAAGTGTCTTTTGTAGATATTACCTCCGATCTCATCAGTAATGTGAAGCATGATTAAGCGCGGAGACCGTGGAATATCCCACCCCAGAACCTTGGAGAGGCAGGCCAGTACCCCACGCCAGAACCACGACAGGGTGGTGCAGTCCCATATCGTGTGGAGGAAGGTGCCCTCCGCCGACCCGCAGCGCAGGCACGTGGGAGATGTGATCATCCCAGCGCGCCAAAACTTGTTCCGGGTAAAGTACACCCTGTGGAGGTATTTGAATTGTATAAGTCGAAGGCACGCCACACGGGGATTCAAGCACCTCCACCCAGTCGTCCTCGTCAAGTGGACCCAGGTCTTCCTGCCAAGCCTCCCTGGTCTTGTGAAGTGTGTTGTGGCTGTTGGTGACCAGGGTGCGGTATAGTGCTGTGATTTTGTGTGCGCCCATCTCGCCCAAAAATACCTTGGCTTCGATAGGGTTAAAATCGTGGATGGTGTCCTGTCGCGCAAGGCATGGGGAGAATGCGTGTCGAAATTGAAGATATTTGTAAAATTGGGAGCGGGGCATTTGAAAGTCGGATTGCAGTTGTTGGAGTGACTTAAGGGTCTGGCCTTGAAGGACATCACCAATCGTTGAGATTCCAATAGCGTCCCAACCCGCGAACCCCGAAAGTTTAAGCAGTTGCGGTATGAGGCCATTACGCCATAGGGGAGTCTCTTTAGTAAGTCTGCCCCACCACCCAACCCTGCGCAGGGCCTGCCGCCAGATCACAAAGACGGTCCGGGTTGCAGGCGGTAACGGCTTGAGTGTCACGTTAAGAGTGTAGAATCATGTGTAGAGGTTTAGAGTCTATTAGCCAACGTTCGAGCGCATAGGCAGGGTCGCGTTGGTCGCCGTACCACCAATCGTTTAAGACGAGGAGGTGGGATGCTGCATGATAGGTCTGAATATCCGGGGTCGCAAGACCCCCACAGTACGTGGACTGGAAGCACGTTCGTAGGGCGACCCGCACGGAGCCCCCCCCAGAGGAATTGGCTGAGAGCTGAGTTTAATTGCCGAAGCCATATGTGCGATATTGGGTAAGTATAGTTGGTAGAGTAAATAAGGTAGCGAGACCATTTTAAAAATGGCCGATCTGACAAATAGTGTCAGGGGCAGATGTGACCAGGAGCTCACCTGTGGCCTAATCCGAGGAAGCAGAGGGGCCAGATTTTTAGTCCAAGAGCCAGATTGAGATGACGACAAGAACACCCCGAGGTATTTAAAACCATCAGGTACCACTGTTACCTGTTGCGTCCAGGCACCAAGTTGATTGCTCCCGGGGGGAGCAATAACTTTTTTGACCTTGAGTCATTGCTATCAATTGGCCCCATGTCATGATGATGACTTTCTGCAAGACCTGATTTTTCTGTCGACAGCGCTAAGCATGCTTTGGCAGAGCTCTCAAGTTTCCGGGTTCCATGCATGAATATAGCCTTAGAGCCCGACGTAGCGGGCTCTACTGGCCATTAAAGGCCTGCTCCAGCGTTAAAGGCCCAAGCAGAAGGCGAGGGCTTTTAAGAAGGGAGAAGGCGTTTAATGGCCGTTAGAGCCTGCTACGGAGGGCTCTAAGGCTATTAGAACATTCCGCCCCTAGAGGGCAGAATGTTCTAATTTGAAAAATAAAGGCCTCATGGAGCCTGAGGGGGTTGAAATTTTCTCGGGCTCCGTGAGGCCCTTGTTCACAGCTGTGGCTGTGAACAAACATTGGAATGTTGATGCTCCGGGCTTTTACGAGCCATTATAAGCCAGGAGCACTTCATTGTCTTCAATGAGGCACTCAACATTCCAACGTTATAATAACCCATACGGTTGTCTTTTTTTTATCTGCAGTTGGAGACTCATAGACATGGTTTTTCTAATGGTATAAACAGGAATGCAAGTCTAAGAATACAAACTTAAAAACTGGACTAGATGAGATATTTACTTATGGACCTGGAAATGTCAGAGCTTCGGCCTAGACCTCTAAGCCCATTATTATGAAAGGAAAAGACAAACTACAAGCTAGTGTTTCAGGCTGAAAACCAGGATTGAAGAGTCACCATCATAACACGGGGCAGTTGAGGGCTATGTGTCACATCATTACAATGGAAGGAGATCTTATTGTATTGTATTTTAGCATTTATATAGCGCCTTATACCTCCATGCAGAGCATCAAAGTGCATTTTAAGTTAGGTAGCACACTACACCTTGAGGGAAGGCAGGATTGCTTTATTTGCTATGATCCTATGAGGGAAACATTTTGGTGTCATGAGTGAGTGACCAGATAGATAACCTTATCTTGTCTTTAGGCTCAGTGCCTAGCAGAGTGAAGGATGGAACAGGTGTGAGAGGTAAGTTTTCAAACTCTAATTAAAAATATGACTAACAAAGCATAGGCAGCTACACAGCACCAACTTAACGAGAGAAGCAGGATGCTGTGTGCACCAAAAAAAAAAGAGGGGTAATGAGAAAAGGCCCAGTTATCCATATGGCACGTGCGCATGCCAAATGAAACAAGCATTGGCATAGCCAATAGGTCGAGCCTTTGGGACCTTATAAGTGTTTAGCCAGAGATATTGACTTTGCCTATGTCTTTAAGCTGTGCTGTACAGAAGTCTGCAGCATGCTGAAAAGTTATAATAAAGAAGTGTCAGAAGCATTTTTGTTACCTTATATATGACCAAGAAAGCATTATGTACAACTGAACGACCATATTAAAAAAGTATTAACAATAAATGTCTTGAGTTTTTTTTTTTGTCCTTTCAATGCTGGCAACTTCTATCTGCCTGTCCCAATGGTTGCTTGTTATGGTTTTTTTTGTTATGGGGGACATAAATAACAGGAGGGTGAAGGTTGGGAAATAGTACCTGTATAACAGTCAGTGAGAGAGTCAGTCAGTGAGAGTCAGTTAGTTAGTCAGTCAGTGAGAGAGAGAGTGAGAGAGTCAGTCAGTGAGAGAGTGAGAGAGTCAGTCAGTCAGTGAGAGTCAGTGAGAGAGTGAGAGAGTCAGTCAGTCAGTGAGAGAGCGTGAGAGAGTCAGTCAGTGAGAGAGAGAGAGAGTCAGTCAGTGAGAGAGAGAGTCAGTCAGTCAGTGAGAGAGAGTCAGTCAGTGAGAGAGAGAGAGAGAGTCAGTCAGTGAGAGAGAGAGTCAGTCAGTGAGAGAGAGAGAGAGAGTCAGTCAGTGAGAGAGAGAGTCAGACAGTGAGAGAGTGAGAGAGAGAGTCAGTCAGTCAGTGAGAGAGAGTCAGTCAGTTAGTCAGTGAGAGAGTTAGTCAGTGAGAGAGTCAGTCAGTGAGAGACTCAGTCAGTGAGAGAGTCAGTCAGTCAGTGAGAGAGAGAGAGTGAGAGTCAGTGAGAGAGAGTGAGAGAGTCAGTCAGTGAGAGTCAGTCAGTGAGTCAGTGAGAGAGAGAGAGAGTCAGTCAGTCATTCAGTCAGTCAGAGTCAGTGAGAGTCAGTCAGTGAGAGAGGCAGTCAGTCAGTGAGAGAGTCAGTCAGTGAGAGAGAAAGAGAGAGAGAGTCAGTCAGTGAGAGCGTCAGAGAGTCAGTCAGTGAGAGCGTCAGAGAGTCAGTGAGAGAGTCAGTCCGTGAGAGAGAGAGAGTCAGTCAGTGAGAGAGAGTCAGACAGTGAGAGTGAGAGAGTCAGTCAGTGAGAGAGAGAGTGAGAGAGTCAGTCAGTCAGTGAGAGAGTCAGTCAGTCAGTGAGAGAGTCAGTCAGTTAGTGAGAGAGTGAGAGTCAGTCAGTAAGTCAGTCAGTCAGTGAGAGAGAGTGAGAGAGTCAGTCAGTGAGAGAGTCAGTCAGTGAGAGAGTCAGTCAGTGAGTCAGTCAGTCAGTGAGAGTCAGTCAGTCAGTCAGTGAGAGAGAGAGTCAGTCAGTCATTCAGTCAGTCAGAGTCAGTGAGAGTCAGTCAGTGAGAGAGGCAGTCAGTCAGTGAGAGAGTCAGTCAGTGAGAGAGAAAGAGAGAGAGAGTCAGTCAGTGAGAGCGTCAGAGAGTCAGTCAGTGAGCGCGTCAGAGAGTCAGTGAGCGAGTCAGTCCGTGAGAGAGAGAGAGTGAGAGAGTCAGTCAGTGAGAGAGAGTAGACAGTGAGAGTGAGAGTCAGAGAGTGAGAGAGTCAGTCAGTGAGAGAGAGAGTGAGAGAGTCAGTCAGTCAGTGAGAGAGTCAGTCAGTCAGTGAGAGAGTCAGTCAGTGAGAGAGTCAGTCAGTCAGTTAGTGAGAGAGTGAGAGTCAGTAAGTCAGTCAGTCAGTGAGAGAGAGTGAGAGAGTCAGTCAGTCAGTCAGAGAGAGAGTCAGTCAGTCAGTGAGAGAGAGAGTCAGTCAGTCAGAGAGAGAGTCAGTCAGTCAGTGAGAGAGAGAGTCAGTCAGTCAGTCAGTCAGCGAGAGAGTCAGTCAGTCAGAGAGTCAGTCAGTCAGAGAGTCAGTGAGTCAGTCAGTGAGAGAGTGAGAGAGTCAATCAGTCAGTCAGAGAGAGATTGAGAGAGTCAATCAGTCAGTCAGAGAGAGATTGAGAGAGTCAATCAGTCAGTCAGTGAGACAGAGTGAGAGACTCAGTCAGTGAGAGAGAGAGTCAGTGAGAGAGAGAGTCAGTCGTGAGAGAGAGTGAGAGAGTCAGTCAGTCAGTGAGAGAGAGAGAGTGAGAGAGTCAGTCAGTGAGAGAGAGAGTCAGAGTCAGTCAGTGAGAGAGAGAGAGAGAGTCAGACAGTGAGAGAGTCAGTCAGTGAGAGAGAGTGAGAGAGTTAGTCAGTGAGAGAGTCAGTCAGTGAGAGAGTCAGTCAGTGAGAGAGTCAGTCAGTGAGAGAGTCAGTCAGTGAGAGAGCCAGTCAGTCAGAGAGAGAGTGAGAGTCAGTCAGTCAGAGAGTCAGTGAGAGAGTCAGTCAGTCAGAGAGTCAGTCAGTCAGTGAGAGAGAGTGAGAGAGTCAGTCAGTAAGAGAGTCAGCCATTCAGTCAGTCAGTGAGACAGAGTGAGAGAGTCAGTCAGTGAGAGAGAGCCAGCCAGTCAGTGAGAGAGAGAGTCAGTCAGCGAGAGTCAGTCAGTGAGAGAGTGAGAGTCAGTCAGTCAGTGAGAGAGTCAGTGAGAGTCAGTCAGAGAGTCAGTGAGAGAGTCAGTCAGTGAGAGAGTCAGTCAGTGAGAGAGTCAGTCAGTCAGTGAGAGAGAGAGTGAGAGAGTCAGTCAGTCAGTGAGAGAGAGAGAGAGAGCGAGAGTCAGTCAGGCAGTGAGAGAGAGAGAGTCAGTCAGACAGTGAGAGAGAGTGAGAGAGTCAGTCAGTGAGAGAGAGAGAGTCAGTGAGAGAGAGTCAGTCAGTGAGAGAGAGAGAGTCAGTCAGTGAGAGAGAGAGAGTCAGAGTCAGTCAGTGAGAGAGAGAGTGAGTCAGTCAGTGAGAGAGAGTCAGAGAGTCAGTCAGTCAGTGAGAGAGAGAGAGTGAGAGAGTCAGTCAGTGAGAGAGAGAGAGAGTCAGACAGTGAGAGAATGAGAGTCAGACAGTGAGAGAGTCAGTCAGTGAGAGAGAGAGTGAGAGAGTCAGTCAGTGAGAGAGAGAGTGAGAGAGTCAGTCAGTTAGTTAGTCAGTTAGTGAGAGAGTGAGAGAGAGTCAGTCAGTGAGTCAGTGAGTGAGAGAGTCAGTCAGTCAGTGAGCGAGTCAGTCAGTGAAAGAGAGAGAGTCAGTCAGGCAGTGAGAGAGAGTGAGAGAGTCAGTCAGTGAGAGAGAGAGAGTCAGTGAGAGTCAGTCAGTGAGAGAGAGTCAGTCAGTGAGAGAGAGAGAGTCAGAGAGTCAGTCAGTGAGAGAGAGAGTGAGTGAGTCAGTCAGTGAGAGAGAGTCAGAGAGTCAGTCAGTCAGTGAGAGAGAGAGTGAGAGAGTCAGTCAGTGAGAGAGAGAGAGAGAGTCAGACAGTGAGAGAGTGAGAGTCAGACAGTGAGAGAGTCAGTCAGTGAGAGAGAGAGTGAGAGAGTCAGTCAGTGAGAGAGTCAGTCAGTGAGAGAGACAGTGAGAGAGTCAGTCAGTTAGTTAGTCAGTTAGTGAGAGAGTGAGAGAGAGAGTCAGTCAGTCAGTGAGAGAGCCAGTCAGTGAGAGAGCCAGTCAGTGAGAGAGCCAGTCAGTGAGAGAGCCAGTCAGTCAGTGAGAGAGTCAGTTAGTCAGAGAGTCAGTGAGTCAGTGAGAGACAGAGTGAGTCAGTCAGTCAGTGAGTCAGTGAGAGTCAGTCAGTGAGAGAGTCAGTCAGTGTGAGAGAGAGTAGGAGAGTCAGTCAGTGAGAGAGAGAGAGAGAGTGAGAGAGTCAGTCAGTGAGCGAGTCAGTCAGTGAGAGAGAGTGAGAGTCAGTCAGAGTCAGTCAGTCAGTCAGTGAGAGAGTCAGTCAGTGAGAGAGAGAGTGAGAGAGTCAGTCAGTTAGTCAGTCAGTGAGAGAGAGAGAGTCAGTCAGTCAGTGAGCGAGTCAGTCAGTCAGTCAGAGAGAGATTGAGAGAGTCAGTCAGTGAGAGAGAGAGTGAGGGTCAGTCAGTCAGTCAGTCAGTCAGTGAGACAGAGTGAGAGACTCAGTCAGTGAGAGAGAGAGAGTCAGTGAGAGAGAGAGAGAGTCAGTCGGTGAGAGAGAATGAGAGAGTCAGTGAGAGAGAGAGAGAGTGAGAGAGTCAGTCAGTGAGAGAGAGAGTGAGAGAGTCAGTCAGTGAGAGAGAGAGAGTCAGAGTCAGACAGTCAGTCAGTGAGAGAGTCAGTCAGTCAGCGAGAGAGTGAGAGAGTCAGTCAGTCAGTGAGAGAGTCACTCAGTCAGTGAGTCAGTCAGTGAGAGAGTCAGTCAGTCAGTGAGTCAGTCAGTCAGTGAGAGAGTCAGTCAGTCAGTGAGAGAGCCAGTCAGTCAGTGAGAGAGCCAGTCAGTCAGTGAGAGAGCCAGTCAGTCAGAGAGAGAGTGAGAGTCAGTCAGTCAGTGAGAGAGAGATTGAGAGAGTGAGTCAGTCAGTCAGTGAGAGAGAGATTGAGAGAGTGAGTCAGTCAGTCAGTGAGAGAGAGATTGAGAGAGTGAGTCAGAGAGAGAGAGAGAGAGAGAGAGTGAGAGAGTGAGTCAGTCAGTCAGTCAGTGAGAGAGAGATTGAGAGAGTGAGTCAGTCAGTCAGTGAGAGAGAGATTGAGAGAGTGAGTCAGTCAGTCAGTGAGAGAGAGAGTGAGAGAGAGTCAGTCAGTAAGAGAGTCGGCCATTCAGTCAGTCAGTGAGACAGAGTGAGGGAGTCAGTCAGTGAGAGAGAGCCAGTCAGTGAGAGAGAGAGAGTCAGAGAGTCAGTCAGTGAGAGAGAAAGAGAGTCAGTCAGTGAGAGAGAGTCAGTCAGCGAGAGAGTCAGTCAGTCAGTGAGAGAGAGAGTGTGAGAGAGTCAGTCAGAGAGTCAGTGAGAGTCAGTCAGAGAGTCAGTGAGAGAGTCAGTCAGTGAGAGAGTCAGTCAGTCAGTGAGAGAGAGAGTGAGAGAGTCAGTGAGAGAGTCAGTCAGTGAGAGAGAGTCAGTCAGTGAGAGAGAGAGTCAGTCAGTGAGAGAGAGAGTCAGTCAGTGAGAGAGAGAGTCAGAGAGTCAGTCAGTGAGAGAGAGAGTCAGACAGTGAGAGAGTCAGTCAGTGAGAGAGAGTGAGAGTCAGTCAGTCAGTGAGAGTGAGAGAGTCAGTCAGTTAGTCAGTCAGTTAGTGAGAGAGTCAGTCAGTCAGTCAGTGAGAGAGAGTGAGAGTCAGTCAGTCAGTGAGAGAGAGAGAGTGAGAGAGTCAGTCAGTGAGTCAGTCAGTGAGTCAGTCAGTGAGAGAGTCAGTCAGTCAGTGAGAGAGTCAGTCAGTGAGAGAGAGAGAGAGTCAGTCAGTGAGAGAGAGTCACTCAGTCAGTCAGTGAGCGATTCAGTCAGTCAGTGAGCGAGTCAGTCAGTGAGTCAGTGAGAGTCAGTCAGTCAGTGAGAGAGTCAGTCAGTGAGAGAGAGAGTGAGAGAGTCAGTCAGTTAGTTAGTCAGTTAGTGAGAGAGTCAGTCAGTCAGTCAGTCAGTGAGAGAGTCAGTCAGTGAGAGAGCCAGTCAGTCAGTGAGAGAGCCAGTCAGTCAGAGAGAGAGTGAGAGAGTCAGTCAGTCAGAGAGTCAGTCAGTCAGAGAGTCAGTCAGTCAGAGAGTCAGTCAGTCAGTCAGAGAGTCAGTCAGTGAGAGAGCCAGTCAGTCAGTGAGAGAGCGAGAGAGTCAGTCAGAGAGTGAGTCAGTCAGTCAGTGAGAGAGAGATTGAGAGAGTGAGTGAGTCAGTCAGTCAGTGAGAGAGAGATTGAGAGAGTGAGACAGTCAGTCAGTGAGAGAGAGATTGAGAGAGTGAGTCAGTCAGTCAGTGAGAGAGAGATTGAGAGAGTGAGTCAGTGAGAGAGAGTCAGTCAGTGAGAGAGACAGTCAGTCAGTCAGTGAGAGAGAGTCAGTCAGTCAGTAAGAGAGTCAGCCATTCAGTCAGTCAGTGAGACAGAGTGAGGGAGTCAGTCAGTGAGAGAGAGTCAGTCAGTGAGAGAGAGTGAGTGAGAGAGTCAGTCAGTCAGTTAGTGAGAGAGTCAGTCAGTCAGTCGGTGAGAGAGAGTGAGAGAGTCAGTCAGTCAGTGAGAGAGAGAGAGTGAGTCAGTCAGTGAGAGAGTCAGTCAGTGAGAGAGAGTGAGAGAGTCAGTCAGTCAGTTAGTGAGAGAGTCAGTCAGTCAGTCGGTGAGAGAGTCAGTCAGTCAGTGAGAGAGCCAGTCAGTCAGTGAGAGAGCCAGTCAGTCAGTGAGAGAGCCAGTCAGTCAGAGAGAGAGTGAGAGTGTCAGTCAGTCAGAGAGTCAGTCAGTCAGAGAGTCAGTCAGTCAGTCAGAGAGTCAGTCAGTCAGTGAGAGAGTCAGTCAGTGAGAGAGCCAGTCAGTCAGTGAGAGAGCGAGAGAGTCAGTCAGAGAGTGAGTCAGTCAGTCAGTGAGAGAGAGAGTTGAGAGAGTAGAGTCAGTCAGTCAGTGAGAGAGAGAGATTGAGAGAGTGAGAAAGTCAGTCAGTGACAGAGAGATTGAGAGAGAGTGAGTCAGTCAGTCAGTGAGAGAGAGATTGAGAGAGTGAGTCAGTGAGAGAGAGTCAGTCAGTGAGAGAGACAGTCAGTCAGTCAGTGAGAGAGAGTCAGTCAGTCAGTAAGAGAGTCAGCCATTCAGTCAGTCAGTGAGACAGAGTGAGGGAGTCAGTCAGTGAGAGAGAGTCAGTCAGTGAGAGAGTCAGTCAGTGAGAGAGAGTGAGTGAGAGAGTCAGTCAGTTAGTGAGAGAGTCAGTCAGTCAGTCGGTGAGAGAGAGTGAGAGAGTCAGTCAGTCAGTGAGAGAGAGAGAGTGAGTCAGTCAGTGAGAGAGTCAGTCAGTGAGAGAGAGTGAGAGAGTCAGTCAGTCAGTTAGTGAGAGAGTCAGTCAGTCAGTCGGTGAGAGAGTCAGTCAGTCAGTGAGAGAGAGTGAGAGAGTCAGTCAGTGAGAGAGAGAGAGTGAGTCAGTCAGTGAGAGAGTCAATCAGTGAGTCAGTGAGAGAGTCAGTCAGTCAGTGAGAGAGAGAGAGTGAGTCAGTCAGTGAGAGAGTCAGTCAGTGAGTCAGTGAGAGAGTCAGTCAGTCAGTGAGAGTCAGTCAGTGAGAGAGAGAGTGAGTCAGAGAGTCAGTGAGAGAGAGAGTGTGAGAGAGTCAGTCAGTGAGAGAGAGTCAGTCAGTGAGCGATTCAGTCAGTGAGAGTCAGTCAGTCAGTGAGAGAGTCAGTCAGTCAGTCAGTGAGCGAGTCAGTCAGTCAGTGAGAGAGAGAGTGAGAGTCAGTCAGAGTCAGTCAGTGAGAGAGTCAGTCAGTCAGTGAGAGAGAGAGTGAGAGAGTCAGTCAGTTAGTCAGTGAGAGAGAGAGTGAGCGATTCAGTCAGTGAGAGAGAGAGTGAGACAGTCAGTGAGAGAGTCAGTCACAGTCAGTGAGAGAGTCAGTCAGTCAGTGAGAGAGTCAGTCAGTCAGTGAGAGAGTCAGTCAGTCAGTGAGTCAGTCAGTGAGAGAGTCAGTCAGTCAGTCAGTGAGAGAGTCAGTCAGTCAATTAGTCAGTCAGTGAGCGAGTCAGTCAGTCAGTGAGAGTGAGAGAGTCAGTCAGTGAGAGAGTCAGTCAGTGAGAGAGAGAGTGAGAGAGTCAGTCAGTCAGTGAGAGAGAGAGTGAGAGTCAGTCAGTCAGTGAGAGAGTCAGTCAGTGAGAGAGTCAGTCAGTCAGTGAGAGAGTCAGTCAGTCAGTGAGAGAGAGAGTGAGAGAGTCAGTTAGTCAGTGAGAGAGAGAGTGAGAGAGTCAGTCAGTCAGTGAGAGAGAGAGTGAGAGAGTCAGTCAGTCAGTGAGAGAGTCAGTCAGTGAGAGAGTCAGTCAGTTAGTCAGTGAGAGAGAGAGTGAGAGTCGGTCAGTGAGAGAGAGAGTCAGTCAGTGAGAGAGTCAGTCAGTCAGTGAGAGAGAGAGTGAGAGAGTCAGTCAGTTAGTCAGTCACTGAGAGAGAGAGTGAGCGAGTCAGTCAGTCAGTGAGAGAGTGAGAGAGAGTCAGTCAGTCACAGTCAGTGAGAGAGTCAGTCAGTCACAGTCAGTGAGAGAGTCAGTCAGTCGGTGAGAGAGAGAGTGAGAGAGTCAGTCAGTGAGAGAGTGAGAGTCAGTCAGTCAGAGAGTCAGTCAGTCAATTAGTCAGTCAGTGAGCGAGTCAGTCAGTCAGTGAGAGAGAGTGAGGGAGTCAGTCAGTGAGAGAGTCAGTCAGTGAGAGAGTCAGTCAGTCAGTGAGAGAGAGAGTGAGAGAGTCAGTCAGTTAGTCAGTCAGTGAGAGAGAGAGTGAGAGAGTCACTCAGTTAGTCAGTCAGTGAGCGAGTCAGTCAGTCAGTGAGAGAGAGAGTCAGTCAGTAAGAGAGTCAGTCAGTGAGAGAGAGAGAGTCAGTCAGTGAGAGAGAGTCAGTCAGTGTGAGAGAGAGTCAGTCAGAGAGTCAGTGAGAGTCAGTCAGTGAGAGAGTGAGAGAGTCAATCAGTCAGTCAGAGAGAGATTGAGAGAGTCAGTCAGTCAGAGAGAGAGTGAGAGTCAGTCAGTCAGTGAGAGAGAAAGTGAGAGAGTCAGTCAGTGAGAGAGTCAGTCAGTCAGTGAGTCAGTCAGTGAGTCAGTGAGTGAGAGAGTCAGTCAGTCAGTGAGCGAGTCAGTCAGTGAGAGAGAGAGTGTCAGTCAGTCAGAGAGTCAGTGAGAGTCAGTCAGTCAGTGAGAGAGTGAGAGAGTCAATCAGTCAGTCAGCGAGAGATTGAGAGAGTCAACCAGTCAGTCAGAGAGAGATTGAGAGAGTCAGTCAGAGAGAGATTGAGAGAGTCAGTCGGTGAGAGAGAGTGAGAGAGTCAGTGAGAGACAGAGAGAGTGAGAGAGTCAGTCAGTGAGAGAGTCAGTCAGTGAGTGAGAGAGAGAGTGAGAGAGTTAGTCAGTCAGTGAGAGAGAGAGTGAGAGAGTCAGTCAGTGAGTCAGTCAGTCAGTGAGAGAGAGATTGAGAGAGTGAGTCAGTCAGTGAGAGAGAGATTGAGAGAGTGAGTCAGTCAGTGAGAGAGAGAGAGTGAGAGAGAGAGTGAGTCAGTCAGTCAGTGAGAGAGAGGTCAGAGAGAGTCAGTCAGTAAGAGAGTCAGCCATTCCGTCTGTCAGTGAGACAGAGTGAGAGAGCCAGTCAGTGAGAGAGAGCCAGTCAGTGAGAGAGAGAGAGTCAGAGAGTCAGTGAGAGAGAGAGAGAGAGAGAGTCAGTCAGTGAGAGAGAGAGAGAGTCAGTCAGTGAGAGAGAGAGAGTCAGTCAGTGAGAGAGAGATTGAGAGAGTGAGTCAGTCAGTCAGTGAGAGAGAGATTGAGAGAGTGAGTCAGTGAGAGAGAGTCAGTCAGTGAGAGAGACAGTCAGTCAGTCAGTGAGAGAGAGTCAGTCAGTCAGTAAGAGAGTCAGCCATTCAGTCAGTCAGTGAGACAGAGTGAGGGAGTCAGTCAGTGAGAGAGAGTCAGTCAGTGAGAGAGAGTGAGTGAGAGAGTCAGTCAGTCAGTTAGTGAGAGAGTCAGTCAGTCAGTCGGTGAGAGAGAGTGAGAGAGTCAGTCAGTCAGTGAGAGAGAGAGAGTGAGTCAGTCAGTGAGAGAGTCAGTCAGTGAGAGAGAGTGAGAGAGTCAGTCAGTCAGTTAGTGAGAGAGTCAGTCAGTCAGAGAGAGAGTGAGAGTGTCAGTCAGTCAGAGAGTCAGTCAGTCAGAGAGTCAGTCAGTCAGTCAGTCAGAGAGTCAGTCAGTCAGTGAGAGAGTCAGTCAGTGAGAGAGCCAGTCAGTCAGTGAGAGAGCGAGAGAGTCAGTCAGAGAGTGAGTCAGTCAGTCAGTGAGAGAGAGATTGAGAGAGTGAGCAGTCAGTCAGTCAGTGAGAGAGAGATTGAGAGAGTGAGACAGT
The DNA here is from genome assembly GCA_963921515.1 of Calotriton arnoldi. Taxonomy (NCBI): domain Eukaryota; kingdom Metazoa; phylum Chordata; class Amphibia; order Caudata; family Salamandridae; genus Calotriton; species Calotriton arnoldi. Next base: position 1,790,952 of record CAWUFW010003351.1, read on the forward strand.
CAGTCAGTGAGAGAGATTGAGAGAGTGAGTCAGTCAGTCAGTGAGAGAGAGATTGAGAGAGTGAGTCAGTGAGAGAGAGTCAGTCAGTGAGAGAGAGTCAGTCAGTGAGAGAGACAGTCAGTCAGTAAGTGAGAGAGAGTCAGTCAGTCAGTAAGAGAGTCAGCCATTCAGTCAGTCAGTGAGACAGAGTGAGGGAGTCAGTCAGTGAGAGAGAGTCAGTCAGTGAGAGAGAGTGAGTGAGAGAGTCAGTCAGTCAGTTAGTGAGAGAGTCAGTCAGTCAGTCGGTGAGAGAGAGTGAGAGAGTCAGTCAGTCAGTGAGAGAGAGAGAGTGAGTCAGTCATTGAGAGAGTCAGTCAGTGAGAGAGAGTGAGAGAGTCAGTCAGTCAGTTAGTGAGAGAGTCAGTCAGTCGGTGAGAGAGTCAGTCAGTCAGTGAGAGAGTCAGTCAGTGAGAGAGCCAGTCAGTCAGTGAGAGAGCCAGTCAGTCAGAGAGAGAGTGAGAGTGTCAGTCAGTCAGAGAGTCAGTCAGTCAGAGAGTCAGTCAGTCAGTCAGTCAGAGAGTCAGTCAGTCAGTGAGAGAGTCAGTCAGTGAGAGAGCCAGTCAGTCAGTGAGAGAGCGAGAGAGTCAGTCAGAGAGTGAGTCAGTCAGTCAGTGAGAGAGAGATTGAGAGAGTGAGTCAGTCAGTCAGTCAGTGAGAGAGAGATTGAGAGAGTGAGACAGTCAGTCAGTGAGAGAGAGATTGAGAGAGTGAGTCAGTCAGGCAGTGAGAGAGAGATTGAGAGAGTGAGTCAGTGAGAGAGAGTCAGTCAGTGAGAGAGACAGTCAGTCAGTCAGTGAGAGAGAGTCAGTCAGTCAGTAAGAGAGTCAGCCATTCAGTCAGTCAGTGAGACAGAGTGAGGGAGTCAGTCAGTGAGAGAGAGTCAGTCAGTGAGAGAGTCAGTCAGTGAGAGAGAGAGTGAGTGAGAGAGTCAGTCAGTTAGTGAGAGAGTCAGTCAGTCAGTCGGTGAGAGAGAGTGAGAGAGTCAGTCAGTCAGTGAGAGAGAGAGAGTGAGTCAGTCAGTGAGAGAGTCAGTCAGTGAGAGAGAGTGAGAGAGTCAGTCAGTCAGTTAGTGAGAGAGTCAGTCAGTCAGTCGGTGAGAGAGTCAGTCAGTCAGTGAGAGAGAGTGAGAGAGTCAGTCAGTGAGAGAGAGAGAGTGAGTCAGTCAGTGAGAGAGTCAATCAGTGAGTCAGTGAGAGAGTCAGTCAGTCAGTGAGAGAGAGAGAGTGAGTCAGTCAGTGAGAGAGTCAGTCAGTGAGTCAGTGAGAGGGTCAGTCAGTCAGTGAGAGTCAGTCAGTGAGAGAGAGAGTGAGTCAGAGAGTCAGTGAGAGAGAGAGTGTGAGAGAGTCAGTCAGTGAGAGAGAGTCAGTCAGTGAGCGATTCAGTCAGTGAGTCAGTGAGAGTCAGTCAGTCAGTGAGAGAGTCAGTCAGTCAGTGAGCGAGTCAGTCAGTCAGTGAGAGAGAGAGTGAGAGTCAGTCAGAGTCAGTCAGTGAGAGAGTCAGTCAGTCAGTGAGAGAGAGAGTGAGAGAGTCAGTCAGTTAGTCAGTGAGAGAGAGAGTGAGCGAGTCAGTCAGTGAGAGAGAGTGAGACAGTCAGTGAGAGTCAGTCACAGTCAGTGAGAGAGTCAGTCAGTCAGTGAGAGAGTCAGTCAGTCAGTGAGAGAGTCAGTCAGTCAGTGAGTCAGTCAGTGAGAGAGTCAGTCAGTCAGTCAGTGAGAGAGTCAGTCAGTCAATTAGTCAGTCAGTGAGCGAGTCAGTCAGTCAGTGAGAGTGAGAGAGTCAGTCAGTGAGTCAGTCAGTGAGAGAGAGAGTGAGAGAGTCAGTCAGTCAGTGAGAGAGAGAGTGAGAGAGTCAGTCAGTCAGTGAGAGAGTCAGTCAGTGAGAGAGTCAGTCAGTCAGTGAGAGAGTCAGTCAGTCAGTGAGAGAGAGAGTGAGAGAGTCAGTTAGTCAGTGAGAGAGAGAGTGAGAGAGTCAGTCAGTCAGTGAGAGAGAGAGAGTGAGAGAGTCAGTCAGTCAGTGAGAGAGTCAGTCAGTGAGAGAGTCAGTCAGTTAGTGAGAGAGAGTGAGAGAGTCAGTGAGTCAGTCAGTGAGAGAGTCAGTCAGTGAGAGAGTCAGTCAGTCAGTGAGAGAGAGAGTGAGAGTCAGTCAGTGAGAGAGAGAGTCAGTCAGTGAGAGAGTCAGTCAGTCAGTGAGAGAGAGAGTGAGAGAGTCAGTCAGTTAGTCAGTCACTGAGAGAGAGAGTGAGCGAGTCAGTCAGTCAGTGAGAGAGTGAGAGAGTCAGTCAGTCACAGTCAGTGAGAGAGTCAGTCAGTCACAGTCAGTGAGAGAGTCAGTCAGTCGGTGAGAGAGAGAGTGAGAGAGTCAGTCAGTGAGAGAGTGAGAGTCAGTCAGTGAGAGAGTCAGTCAGTCAATTAGTCAGTCAGTGAGCGAGTCAGTCAGTCAGTGAGAGAGAGTGAGGGAGTCAGTCAGTGAGAGAGTCAGTCAGTCAGTGAGAGAGAGAGTGAGAGAGTCAGTCAGTTAGTCAGTCAGTGAGAGAGAGAGTGAGAGAGTCACTCAGTTAGTCAGTCAGTGAGCGAGTCAGTCAGTCAGTGAGAGAGAGAGTCAGTAAGAGAGTCAGTCAGTGAGAGAGAGAGAGTCAGTCAGTGAGAGAGAGTCAGTGAGTGTGAGAGAGAGTCAGTCAGAGAGTCAGTGAGAGTCAGTCAGTGAGAGAGTGAGAGAGTCAATCAGTCAGTCAGAGAGAGATTGAGAGAGTCAGTCAGTCAGAGAGAGAGTGAGAGTCAGTCAGTCAGTGAGAGAGAGAGTGAGAGAGTCAGTCAGTGAGAGAGTCAGTCAGTGAGAGAGTCAGTCAGTGAGTGAGAGAGAGAGTGTCAGTCAGTCAGAGAGTCAGTGAGAGTCAGTCAGTCAGTGAGAGAGTGAGAGAGTCAATCAGTCAGTCAGCGAGAGATTGAGAGAGTCAACCAGTCAGTCAGAGAGAGATTGAGAGAGTCAGTCAGAGAGAGATTGAGAGAGTCAGTCGGTGAGAGAGAGTAGAGAGAGTCAGTGAGAGAGAGAGAGAGTGAGAGAGTCAGTCAGTGAGAGAGAGTCAGTCAGTGAGTGAGAGAGAGAGTGAGAGAGTTAGTCAGTCAGTGAGAGAGAGAGTGAGAGAGTCAGTCAGGGAGTCAGTCAGTCAGTGAGAGAGAGATTGAGAGAGTGAGTCAGTCAGTGAGAGAGAGATTGAGAGAGTGAGTCAGTCAGTGAGAGAGTGAGAGAGAGAGTGAGTCAGTCAGTCAGTGAGAGAGAGAGTCAGAGTCAGTCAGTAAGAGAGTCAGCCATTCCGTCTGTCAGTGAGACAGAGTGAGAGAGCCAGTCAGTGAGAGAGAGCCAGTCAGTGAGACAGAGAGAGTCAGAGAGTCAGTGAGAGAGAGAGAGAGAGTCAGTCAGTGAGAGAGAGAGAGAGTCAGTCAGTGAGAGAGAGAGAGTCAGTCAGTGAGAGAGAGTCAGTCAGCGAGAGAGTCAGTCAGTCAGTGAGAGAGAGAGTGAGAGAGCCAGTCAGTCAGAGAGTCAGTGAGAGTCAGTGAGAGAGTCAGTCAGTCAGAGAGTCAGTGAGAGAGTCAGTCAGAGAGAGAGTCAGTCAGTCAGTGAGAGAGAGAGTGAGAGAGTCAGTCAGTCAGTGAGAGAGAGAGAGTGAGTCAGTCAGTCAGTGAGAGAGAGTCAGTGAGAGAGAGTGAGAGAGTCAGTCAGTGAGAGAGAGAGTCAGTCAGTGAGAGAGAGAGAGTCAGTGAGAGAGAGAGAGTCAGAGAGTCAGTCAGTCAGTGAGAGAGAGATTGAGAGAGTGAGTCAGTCAGTGAGAGAGAGAGTGAGAGAGTCAGTCAGTCAGTAAGAGAGTCAGCCATTCAGTCAGTGAGACAGAGTGAGAGAGAGTCAGTCAGTGAGAGAGAGCCAGTTAGTGAGAGAGAGAGAGTCAGAGAGTCAGTCAGTGAGAGAGAGAGTCAGTCAGTGAGAGCGAGAGTCAGTCAGTGAGAGAGTCAGTCAGTGAGAGAGAGAGAGAGAGAGAGAGAGTCAGTGAGTGAGAGTGAGAGAGAGTCAGTCAGTCAGTGAGTCAGTGAGAGAGAGAGAGTCAGTGAGAGAGAGAGAGTCAGTGAGAGAGAGAGAGAGTCAGTGAGAGAGAGAGTGAGAGAGTCAGTCAGTGAGAGAGAGTCAGTCAGTCAGTGAGAGAGAGAGAGTCAGTCAGTCAGTGAGAGAGAGTCAGTCAGTGAGAGAGAGAGAGTCAGACAGTGAGAGAGTCAGTCAGTGAGAGAGTCAGACAGTGAGAGAGTCAGTCAGTCAGTGAGAGAGAGAGAGTCAGTCAGAGTCAGTGAGAGAGTCAGTCAGTCAGTGAGAGTCAGTCAGTGAGAGAGTCAGTCAGTGAGAGAGAGAGAGTGAGAGAGTCAGTCAGTCAGTGAGAGAGTCAGTCAGTGAGAGAGTCAGTCAGTGAGAGAGAGAGAGAGTCAGTGAGAGAGAGAGTCAGTCAGTGAGAGAGAGAGTCAGTCAGTGAGAGAGAGTCAGTCAGTGAGAGAGAGAGAGAGAGAGTCAGTGAGAGAGAGAGAGTCAGACAGTGAGAGAGAGAGTGAGAGAGTCAGTCAGTGAGAGAGTCAGTCAGAGAGAGAGAGTCAGAGAGTGAGAGAGTCAGTCAGTGAGAGAGAGTGAGAGAGTCAGTCAGTCAGAGAGTCAGTCAGTGAGAGAGAGAGTGAGAGAGTCAGTCAGTTAGTGAGAGTGAGTGAGTCAGTCAGTCAGTGAGTCAGTCAGTGAGAGAGAGTGAGAGAGTCAGTCAGAGTCAGTCAGTGAGAGAGTCAGTCAGTCAGTGAGAGAGAGTGAGAGAGTCAGTCAGTTAGTCAGTGAGAGAGAGTGAGCGAGTCAGTCAGTGAGAGAGAGAGTCAGTCAGTCAGTGAGAGAGTCAGTCAGTCAGTGAGAGAGTCAGTCAGTGAGAGAGTCAGTCAGTGAGAGAGTCAGTCAGTCAGTGAGTCAGTCAGTCAGTCAGTGAGTCAGTCAGTCAGTGAGAGAGTCAGTCAGTCAATTAGTCAGTCAGTGAGCGAGTCAGTCAGTGAGCGAGTCAGTCAGTGAAAGAGAGTGAGAGAGTCAGTCAGTGAGAGAGTCAGTGAGAGAGAGAGTCAGTCAGTTAGTCAGTCAGTGAGAGAGAGAGTGAGAGTCAGTCAGAGTCAGTCACAGTCAGTGAGAGAGAGAGTGAGAGAGTCAGTCAGTTAGTCAGTCAGTGAGAGAGAGAGTGAGAGAGTCAGTCAGTCAGTCAGTGAGCGAGTCAGTCAGTCAGTGAGAGAGAGAGTCAGTCAGTAAGAGAGTCAGTCAGTGAGAGAGAGAGAGTCAGTCAGTGAGAGAGAGTCAGTCAGTGTGAGAGAGAGTCAGTCAGAGAGTCAGTGAGAGTCAGTCAGTGAGAGAGTGAGAGAGTCAATCAGTCAGTCAGTGAGAGAGTGAGAGAGTCAATCAGTCAGTCAGAGAGAGATTGAGAGAGTCAGTCAGTCAGAGAGAGAGTGAGAGTCAGTCAGTCAGTGAGAGAGTGAGAGAGTCAGTCAGTGAGAGAGTCAGTCAGTGAGAGAGTCAGTCAGTGAGTCAGTCAGTGAGTCAGTGAGTGAGAGAGTCAGTCAGTCAGTGAGCGAGTCAGTCAGTGAGAGAGAGAGTGTCAGTCAGTCAGAGAGTCAGTGAGAGAGTGAGAGAGTCAATCAGTCAGTCAGCGAGAGATTGAGAGAGTCAACCAGTCAGTCAGAGAGAGATTGAGAGAGTCAGTCAGAGAGAGATTGAGAGAGTCAGTCGGTGAGAGAGAGTGAGAGAGTCAGTGAGAGAGAGAGAGGAGAGTGAGAGAGTCAGTCAGTGAGAGAGAGTCAGTGAGTGAGAGAGAGAGTGAGAGAGTTAGTCAGTCAGTGAGAGAGAGACTGAGAGAGTCAGTCAGTGAGTCAGTCAGTCAGTGAGAGAGAGATTGAGAGAGTGAGTCAGTCAGTGAGAGAGAGATTGAGAGAGTGAGTCAGTCAGTGAGAGAGAGAGAGAGTGAGAGAGAGAGTGAGTCAGTCAGTCAGTGAGAGAGAGTCAGAGAGAGTCAGTCAGTAAGAGAGTCAGCCATTCCGTCTGTCAGTGAGACAGAGTGAGAGAGCCAGTCAGTGAGAGAGAGCCAGTCAGTGAGAGAGAGAGAGTCAGAGAGTCAGTGAGAGAGAGAGAGAGAGAGTCAGTCAGTGAGAGAGAGAGAGAGAGAGTCAGTCAGTGAGAGAGAAAGAGTCAGTCAGTGAGAGAGAGAGAGTCAGTCAGCGAGAGAGTCAGTCAGTGAGAGAGAGAGTGAGAGAGCCAGTCAGTCAGAGAGTCAGTGAGAGTCAGTGAGAGAGTCAGTCAGTCAGAGAGTCAGTGAGAGAGTCAGTCAGTGAGAGAGTCAGTCAGTGAGAGAGAGAGTGAGAGAGTCAGTCAGTCAGTGAGAGAGAGAGAGTGAGTCAGTCAGTCAGTGAGAGAGAGTCAGTGAGAGAGAGTGAGAGAGTCAGTCAGTGAGAGAGAGAGTCAGTCAGTGAGAGAGAGAGAGTCAGTGAGAGAGAGAGAGTCAGTCAGTCAGTGAGAGAGAGATTGAGAGAGTGAGTCAGTCAGTGAGAGAGAGAGTGAGAGAGTCAGTCAGTCAGTAAGAGAGTCAGCCATTCAGTCAGTGAGACAGAGTGAGAGAGAGTCAGTCAGTGAGAGAGAGCCAGTTAGTGAGAGAGAGAGAGTCAGAGAGTCAGTCACTGAGAGAGAGAGTCAGTCAGTGAGAGAGAGAGTCAGTCAGCGAGAGAGTCAGTCAGTCAGTGAGAGAGAGAGTGAGAGTCAGTCAGTCAGTCAGAGAGTCAGTGAGAGAGTCAGTCAGTGAGAGAGTCAGTCAGTGAGAGAGAGAGAGAGAGAGTCAGTGAGTGAGAGAGAGAGAGTGAGAGAGAGTCAGTCAGTCAGTGAGTCAGTGAGAGAGAGAGAGTCAGTGAGAGAGAGAGAGTCAGTGAGAGAGAGAGAGAGTCAGTGAGAGAGAGAGTGAGAGAGTCAGTCAGTGAGAGAGAGTCAGTCAGTCAGTCAGTGAGAGAGAGAGAGTCAGTCAGTCAGTGAGAGAGAGAGAGTCAGTCAGTGAGAGAGAGAGAGTCAGACAGTGAGAGAGTCAGTCAGTGAGAGAGTCAGACAGTGAGAGAGTCAGTCAGTCAGTGAGAGAGAGAGAGAGTCAGTCAGAGTCAGTGAGAGAGTCAGTCAGTCAGTGAGAGTCAGTCAGTGAGAGAGAGTCAGTCAGTGAGAGAGAGAGAGAGTCAGTGAGAGAGAGAGAGAGTCAGTCAGTGAGAGAGAGAGTCAGTCAGTGAGAGAGAGTCAGTCAGTGAGAGAGAGAGAGAGTCAGTGAGAGAGAGAGAGTCAGTCAGTGAGAGAGAGAGTGAGAGAGTCAGTCAGTGAGAGAGTCAGTCAGTCAGTGAGAGAGAGAGAGTCAGACAGTGAGAGAGTGAGAGAGTCAGTCAGTGAGAGAGAGTGAGAGAGTCAGTCAGTCAGTGAGAGAGTCAGTCAGTAGAGAGAGAGTGAGAGAGTCAGTCAGTTAGTGAGAGTGAGTGAGTCAGTCAGTCAGTGAGTCAGTCAGTGAGAGAGAGTGAGAGAGTCAGTCAGAGTCAGTCAGTGAGAGAGTCAGTCAGTCAGTGAGAGAGAGTGAGAGAGTCAGTCAGTTAGTCAGTGAGAGAGAGTGAGCGAGTCAGTCAGTGAGAGAGAGAGTCAGTCAGTCAGTGAGAGAGTCAGTCAGTCAGTGAGAGAGTCAGTCAGTGAGAGAGTCAGTCAGTGAGAGAGAGTCAGTCAGTGAGTCAGTCAGTCAGTGAGTCAGTCAGTCAGTGAGAGTCAGTCAGTCAATTAGTCAGTCAGTGAGCGAGTCAGTCAGTGAGCGAGTCAGTCAGTGAGAGAGAGTGAGAGAGTCAGTCAGTGAGAGAGTCAGTGAGAGAGAGAGTCAGTCAGTTAGTCAGTCAGTGAGAGAGAGAGTGAGAGTCAGTCAGAGTCAGTCACAGTCAGTGAGAGAGAGAGTGAGAGAGTCAGTCAGTTAGTCAGTCAGTGAGAGAGAGAGTGAGAGAGTCAGTCAGTTAGTCAGTCAGTGAGCGAGTCAGTCAGTCAGTGAGAGAGGGAGTCAGTCAGTAAGAGAGTCAGTCAGTGAGAGAGAGAGAGTCAGTCAGTGAGAGAGAGTCAGTCACTGTGAGAGAGAGTCAGTCAGAGAATCAGTGAGAGTCAGTCAGTGAGAGAGTGAGAGAGTCAATCAGTCAGTCAGAGAGAGATTGAGAGAGTCAGTCAGTCAGAGAGAGAGTGAGAGTCAGTCAGTCAGTGAGAGAGAGAGTGAGAGAGTCAGTCAGTGAGAGAGTCAGTCAGTGAGAGAGTCAGTCAGTCAGTGAGTCAGTCAGTGAGTCAGTGAGTGAGAGAGTCAGTCAGTCAGTGAGCGAGTCAGTCAGTGAGAGAGAGAGTGTCAGTCAGTCAGAGAGTCAGTGAGAGTCAGTCAGTCAGTGAGAGAGTGAGAGAGTCAATCAGTCAGTCAGCGAGAGATTGAGAGAGTCAACCAGTCAGTCAGAGAGAGATTGAGAGAGTCAGTCAGAGAGAGATTGAGAGAGTCAGTCGGTGAGAGAGAGTGAGAGAGTCAGTGAGAGAGAGAGAGAGTGAGAGAGTCAGTCAGTGAGAGAGAGTCAGTCAGTGAGTGAGAGAGAGAGTGAGAGAGTTAGTCAGTCAGTGAGAGAGAGAGTGAGAGAGTCAGTCAGTGAGTCAGTCAGTCAGTGAGAGAGAGATTGAGAGAGTGAGTCAGTCAGTGAGAGAGAGATTGAGAGAGTGAGTCAGTCAGTGAGAGAGAGAGAGAGAGTGAGAGAGAGAGTGAGTCAGTCAGTCAGTGAGAGAGAGAGTCAGAGAGAGTCAGTCAGTAAGAGAGTCAGCCATTCCGTCTGTCAGTGAGACAGAGTGAGAGAGCCAGTCAGTGAGAGAGAGCCAGTCAGTGAGAGAGAGAGAGTCAGAGAGTCAGTGAGAGAGAGAGAGAGAGTCAGTCAGTGAGAGAGAGAGAGAGTCAGTCAGAGAGAGAGAGTCAGTCAGTGAGAGAGAGAGAGTCAGTCAGCGAGAGAGTCAGTCAGTCAGTGAGAGAGAGAGTGAGAGAGTCAGTCAGTCAGTGAGAGAGAGAGAGTGAGTCAGTCAGTCAGTGAGAGAGAGTCAGTGAGAGAGAGTGAGAGAGTCAGTCAGTCAGAGAGTCAGTGAGAGAGTCAGTCAGTGAGAGAGTCAGTCAGTCAGTGAGAGAGAGAGTGAGAGAGTCAGTCAGTCAGTGAGAGAGAGAGAGTGAGTCAGTCAGTCAGTGAGAGAGAGTCAGTGAGAGAGAGTGAGAGAGTCAGTCAGTGAGAGAGAGAGTCAGTCAGTGAGAGAGAGAGAGTCAGTGAGAGAGAGAGAGTCAGAGAGTCAGTCAGTCAGTGAGAGAGAGATTGAGAGAGTGAGTCAGTCAGTGAAAGAGAGAGAGAGTGAGAGAGTCAGTCAGTCAGTAAGAGAGTCAGCCATTCAGTCAGTGAGACAGAGTGAGAGAGAGTCAGTCAGTGAGAGAGAGCCAGTTAGTGAGAGAGAGAGAGTCAGAGAGTCAGTCAGTGAGAGAGAGAGTCAGTCAGTGAGAGAGAGAGTCAGTCAGCGAGAGAGTCAGTCAGTCAGTGAGAGAGAGAGTGAGAGTCAGTCAGTCAGAGAGTCAGTGAGAGAGTCAGTCAGTGAGAGAGTCAGTCAGTGAGAGAGAGAGAGAGAGAGTCAGTGAGTGAGAGAGAGAGAGAGAGAGAGTCAGTCAGTCAGTGAGTCAGTGAGAGAGAGAGTCAGTGAGAGAGAGAGAGTCAGTGAGAGAGAGAGAGAGTCAGTGAGAGAGAGAGTGAGAGAGTCAGTCAGTGAGAGAGAGTCAGTCAGTCAGTGAGAGAGAGAGAGAGAGTCAGTCAGTGAGAGAGAGAGAGTCAGACAGTGAGAGAGTCAGTCAGTGAGAGAGTCAGACAGTGAGAGAGTCAATCAGTCAGTGAGAGAGAGAGAGTCAGTCAGAGTCAGTGAGAGAGTCAGTCAGTCAGTGAGAGAGTCAGTCAGTGAGAGAGAGAGAGTGAGAGAGTCAGTCAGTCAGTGAGAGAGTCAGTCAGTGAGAGAGAGTCAGTCAGTGAGAGAGAGAGAGAGTCAGTGAGAGAGAGAGAGAGAGTCAGTCAGTGAGAGAGAGAGTCAGTCAGTGAGAGAGAGTCAGTCAGTGAGAGAGAGAGAGTCAGTGAGAGAGAGAGAGTCAGTCAGTGAGAGAGAGAGTGAGAGAGTCAGTCAGTGAGAGAGTCAGTCAGTCAGTGAGAGAGAGAGAGTCAGACAGTGAGAGAGTGAGAGAGTCAGTCAGTGAGAGAGAGTGAGAGAGTCAGTCAGTCAGTGAGAGAGTCAGTCAGTGAGAGAGAGAGTGAGAGAGTCAGTCAGTTAGTGAGAGTGAGTGAGTCAGTCAGTCAGTGAGTCAGTCAGTGAGAGAGAGTGAGAGAGTCAGTCAGAGTCAGTCAGTGAGAGAGTCAGTCAGTCAGTGAGAGAGAGTGAGAGAGTCAGTCAGTTAGTCAGTGAGAGAGAGTGAGCGAGTCAGTCAGTGAGAGAGAGAGTCAGTCAGTCAGTGAGAGAGTCAGTCAGTCAGTGAGAGAGTCAGTCAGTGAGAGAGTCAGTCAGTGAGAGAGTCAGTCAGTCAGTGAGTCAGTCAGTCAGTCAGTGAGTCAGTCAGTCAGTGAGAGAGTCAGTCAGTCAATTAGTCAGTCAGTGAGCGAGTCAGTCAGTGAGCGAGTCAGTCAGTGAGAGAGAGTGAGAGAGTCAGTCAGTGAGAGAGTCAGTCAGTTAGTCAGTCAGTGAGAGAGAGAGTGAGAGTCAGTCAGAGTCAGTCACAGTCAGTGAGAGAGTCAGTCAGTCAGTGAGAGAGAGAGTGAGAGAGTCAGTCAGTCAGTGAGAGAGAGAGTGAGAGAGTCAGTCAGTGAGAGAGTCAGTCAGTGAGAGAGTCAGTCAGTCAGTCAGTGAGAGAGTCAGTCAGTCAATTAGTCAGTCAGTGAGCGAGTCAGTCAGTCAGTCAGTGAGAGAGAGTGAGAGAGTCAGTCAGTGAGAGAGAGAGTCAGTCAGTCAGTGAGAGAGAGAGTCAGTCAGTGAGAGTCAGTCAGTCAGTGAGAGAGAGAGAGTCAGTCAGTGAGAGAGAGAGTCAGTCAGTGAGAGAGAGAGTCAGTCAGCGAGAGAGTCAGTCAGTGAGAGAGTGAGAGTCAGTCAGTCAGTGAGAGAGAGAGTGAGAGAGTGAGTCAGTGAGAGAGTCAGTCAGTCAGTGAGAGAGAGAGTGAGAGAGTCAGTCAGTTAGTCAGTCAGTGAGAGAGAGAGTGAGTGAGTCAGTCAGTCAGTGAGAGAGAGAGTGAGAGAGTCAGTCACAGTCAGTCACAGTCAGTGAGAGAGTCAGTCAGTGAGAGAGAGAGTGAGAGAGTCAGTCAGTGAGAGAGTGAGAGAGTCAGTCAGTGAGAGAGTCAGTCAGTGAGAGTGTCAGTCAGTCAGTGAGAGAGTCAGTCAGTGAGAGAGTCAGTCAGTCAGTGAGAGAGAGAGTGAGAGAGTCAGTCAGTGAGAGAGTCAGTCAGTCAGTGAGAGAGAGAGTGAGAGAGTCAGTCAGTGAGAGAGTCAGTCAGTCAGTGAGAGAGAGAGTGAGAGAGTCAGTCAGTTAGTCAGTCAGTGAGAGAGAGAGTGAGTGAGTCAGTCAGTCAGTGAGAGAGAGAGTGAGAGAGTCAGTCACAGTCAGTCACAGTCAGTGAGAGAGTCAGTCAGTGAGAGAGAGAGTGAGAGAGTCAGTCAGTGAGAGAGTGAGAGAGTCAGTCAGTGAGAGAGTCAGTCAGTGAGAGTGTCAGTCAGTCAGTGAGAGAGTCAGTCAGTGAGAGAGTCAGTCAGTGAGAGAGTCAGTCAGTCAGTGAGAGAGAGAGTGAGAGAGTCAGTCAGTGAGAGAGTCAGTCAGTCAGTGAGAGAGAGAGTGAGAGAGTCAGTCAGTGAGAGTCAGTCAGTCAGTGAGAGAGATAGTGAGAGAGTCAGTCAGTAAGAGAGTCAGTCAGTGAGAGAGAGAGAGAGTGAGAGAGTCAGTCAGTCAGTGAGAGAGAGAGTGAGAGAGTCAGTCAGTCAGAGTCAGTGAGAGTCAGTCAGTCAGAGAGTCAGTCAGTCAGAGAGTCAGTGAGAGAGTCAGTCAGTCAGTGAGAGAGAGAGAGTCAGTCAGTGAGAGAGTCAGTCAGTGAGAGAGTCAGTCAGTGAGAGAGTCAGTCAGTCAGTGAGAGAGAGAGAGAGAGTCAGTGAGTCAGTGAGAGAGTCAGTCAGTGAGAGAGTCAGTCAGTGAGAGAGAGAGTGAGAGAGTCAGTCAGTTAGTCAGTCAGTGAGAGAGAGAGTGAGAGAGTCAGTCAGTCAGTGAGCGAGTCAGTCAATGAGAGAGAGAGTCAGTCAGAGAGTCAGTGAGAGACAGTCAGTGAGAGAGTGAGAGAGTCAATCAGTCAGTCAGAGAGAGATTGAGAGAGTCAGTCAGTCAGAGTGAGAGTGAGAGTCAGTCAGTCAGTGAGAGAGAGAGTGAGAGAGTCAGTCAGTGAGAGAGTCAGTCAGTGAGAGAGTCAGTCAGTCAGTGGGTCAGTGAGTCAGTGAGTCAGTCAGTCAGTGAGTGAGAGAGTCAGTCAGTCAGTGAGCGAGTCAGTCAGTGAGAGAGAGAGTGTCAGTCAGTCAGTCAGAGAGTCAGTGAGAGTCAGTCAGTCAGTCAGTGAGAGAGTGAGAGAGTCAATCAGTCAGTCAGAGAGATTGAGAGAGTCAGTCAGAGAGAGATTGAGAGAGTCAGTCGGTGAGAGAGAGTGAGAGAGTCAGTCGGTGAGAGAGAGTGAGATAGTCAGTCAGTGATAGAGTCAGTCAGTGAGAGAGAGAGTGAGAGAGTTAGTCAGTCAGTGAGAGAGAGAGTGAGAGAGAGAGTCAGTCAGTCAGTGAGTCAGTCAGTGAGAGAGAGATTGAGAGAGTGAGTCAGTCAGTGAGAGAGAGAGATTGAGAGAGTGAGTCAGTCAGTGAGAGAGAGAGTGAGAGAGTGAGTCAGTCAGTGAGAGTGAGAGAGTGAGTCAGTCAGTCAGTGAGAGAGAGAGTGAGAGAGAGTCAGTCAGTAAGAGTCAGCCATTCCGTCAGTCAGTGAGACAGAGTGAGAGAGCCAGTCAGTGAGAGAGAGCCAGTCAGTGAGTTAGAGTCAGTGAGAGAGAGAGTCAGTCAGTGAGAGAGAGAGAGTCAGTCAGTGAGAGAGAGAGAGTCAGTCAGTGAGAGAGAGAGAGTCAGTCAGCGAGAGAGTCAGTCAGTCAGTGAGAGAGAGAGTGAGAGAGTCAGTCAGTCAGAGAGTCAGTGAGAGTCAGTCAGTGAGAGAGTCAGTCAGTCAGAGAGTCAGTGAGAGAGTCAGTCAGTCAGAGAGTCAGTGAGAGGGTCAGTCAGTGAGAGTCAGTCAGTCAGTGAGAGAGTGAGTGAGAGAGTCAGTCAGTGAGAGAGAGTCAGTCAGTCAGTCAGTGAGAGAGAGTCAGTGAGAGAGAGTGAGAGAGTCAGTCAGTCAGTGAGAGAGAGTCAGTCAGTGAGAGAGAGAGAGAGTCAGTCAGTCAGTGAGAGAGAGATTGAGAGAGTGAGTCAGTCAGTGAGAGAGAGAGTCAGTCAGTCAGTAAGAGAGTCAGCCATTCAGTCAGTGAGACAGAGTGAGAGAGAGTCAGTCAGTGAGAGAGAGCCAGTCAGTGAGAGAGTCAGAGAGTCAGTCAGTGAGAGAGAGAGTCAGTCAGCGAGAGAGTCAGTCAGTGAGAGAGTGAGAGTCAGTCAGTCAGTGAGAGAGAGAGTGAGAGAGTCAGTCAGTGAGAGAGTCAGTCAGAGAGTCAGTGAGAGAGTCAGTCAGTGAGAGAGTCAGTCAGTGAGAGAGAGAGTGAGAGTCAGTCAGTCAGTGAGAGAGAGAGTGAGAGAGAGTCAGTCAGTCAGTGAGAGAGTCAGTGAGAGAGAGAGAGTCAGTCAGTGAGAGAGAGAGAGAGTCAGTGTGAGAGAGAGAGAGAGTCAGTGAGCGAGAGAGAGTCAGTCAGTGAGAGAGAGAGAGAGAGAGTGAGAGAGTCAGTCAGTGAGAGAGAGAGAGAGAGTCAGACAGTGAGAGTCAGTCAGTGAGAGAGAGAGAGAGTCAGTCAGTGAGAGAGAGTCAGAGAGAGAGAGAGAGAGTCAGTGAGAGAGAGAGAGTCAGTGAGAGAGAGAGAGAGAGTCAGTGAGAGAGAGAGCGATTCAGTGAGAGAGAGTGAGCGAGTCAGTCAGTGAGAGAGAGTCAGTCAGTCAGTGAGAGTCAGTCAGTGAGAGAGAGTCAGTCAGTCAGTGAGAGAGAGTCAGTGAGAGAGAGAGAGAGTCAGTGAGAGAGATAGAGAGTCAGTGAGAGAGAGTCAGTGAGAGAGAGAGTGAGAGAGTCAGTCAGTGAGAGAGAGTCAGTCAGTCAGTGAGAGAGAGAGAGAGTCAGTCAGTGAGAGAGAGAGTCAGACAGTGAGAGAGTGAGAGAGTCAGTCAGTGAGAGAGTGAGAGTCAGTCAGTCAGTGAGAGAGTCAGACAGTGAGAGAGTCAGTCAGTCAGTGAGAGAGAGAGACTCAGTCAGTCAGTGAGAGAGAGAGAGTGAGAGAGTCAGTCAGTGAGAGAGTCAGTCAGTCAGTGAGAGTCAGTCAGTGAGAGTGTCAGTCAGTGAGAGAGAGAGTGAGAGAGTCAGTCAGTCAGTCAGTGAGAGAGTCAGTCAGTGAGAGAGAGTCAGTCAGTGAGTGAGAGAGAGAGTCAGTCAGTGAGAGAGAGAGAGAGTCAGTGAGAGAGAGAGAGTCAGTGAGAGAGAGAGTGAGAGAGTCAGTCAGTGAGAGAGTCAGTCAGTCAGTCAGTGAGAGAGAGAGAGTCAGACAGTGAGAGAGTGAGAGAGTCAGTCAGTGAGAGAGAGAGTGAGAGAGTCAGTCAGTCAGTGAGAGAGTCAGTCAGTGAGAGAGAGAGTGAGAGAGTCAGTCAGTTAGTGAGAGTGAGTCAGTCAGTCAGTGAGTCAGTCAGTCAGTGAGAGAGAGTGAGAGAGTCAGTCAGTGAGAGAGAGAGTGAGAGAGTCAGTCAGTCAGTGAGAGAGTCAGTCAGTGAGTCAGTCAGTGAGAGAGTCAGTCAGTCAGTGAGAGTCAGTCAGTCAGTGAGAGAGAGAGTGAGAGAGTCAGTCAGTGAGAGAGTCAGTCAGTCAGTGAGAGAGAGAGTGAGAGAGAGAGTCAGTGAGAGAGAGAGAGTGAGAGAGTGAGTCAGTTAGTGAGTCAGTCAGTGAGAGAGAGATTGAGAGAGTCAGTCAGTGAGAGAGAGTCAGTCAGTCAGTGAGAGAGAGAGTGAGAGAGTCAGTGAGAGTCAGTAACAGTCAGTGAGAGAGTCAGTCAGTCAATCAGTGAGAGAGAGTCAGTCAGTCAGTGAGAGAGAGAGAGAGTCAGTCAGTGAGAGAGAGAGAGAGTCAGACAGTGAGAGAGTGAGAGAGTCAGTCAGTGAGAGAGAGAGAGTCAGTCAGTGAGAGAGAGTCAGTGAGAGAGAGAGAGAGTCAGTGAGAGAGAGAGAGAGAGAGTCAGTGAGAGAGAGTCAGTGAGAGAGAGAGAGAGAGTCAGTGAGAGAGAGAGAGAGTCAGTGAGAGAGAGAGTCATTGAGAGAGAGAGAGTCAGTGAGAGAGAGAGCGAGTCAGTGAGAGAGAGTGAGCGAGTCAGTCAGTGAGAGAGAGTCAGTCAGTGAGAGAGAGAGAGTCAGTGAGAGAGAGAGAGTCAGAGAGTCAGTCAGTCAGTGAGAGAGAGATTGAGAGAGTGAGTCAGTCAGTGAGAGAGAGAGTGAGAGAGTCAGTCAGTCAGTAAGAGAGTCAGCCATTCAGTCAGTGAGACAGAGTGAGAGAGAGTCAGTCAGTGAGAGAGAGCCAGTTAGTGAGAGAGAGAGAGAGTCAGAGAGTCAGTCAGTGAGAGAGAGTCAGTCAGTGAGAGAGAGAGTCAGTCAGCGAGAGAGTCAGTCAGTCAGTGAGAGAGAGAGTGAGAGTCAGTCAGTCAGTCAGAGAGTCAGTGAGAGAGTCAGTCAGTGAGAGAGTCAGTCAGTGAGAGAGAGAGAGAGAGAGAGAGTCAGTGAGTGAGAGAGAGAGAGTGAGAGAGAGTCAGTGAGTCAGTGAGTCAGTGAGAGAGAGTCAGTGAGAGAGAGAGAGTCAGTGAGAGAGAGAGAGAGTCAGTGAGAGAGAGAGTGAGAGAGTCAGTCAGTGAGAGAGAGTCAGTCAGTCAGTGAGAGAGAGAGAGTCAGTCAGTCAGTGAGAGAGAGAGAGTCAGTCAGTGAGAGAGAGAGAGTCAGACAGTGAGAGAGTCAGTCAGTGAGAGAGTCAGACAGTGAGAGAGTCAGTCAGTCAGTGAGAGTCAGTCAGTGAGAGAGAGAGAGTGAGAGAGTCAGTCAGTCAGTGAGAGAGTCAGTCAGTGAGAGAGAGAGAGAGTCAGTCAGTGAGAGAGAGAGAGAGTCAGTGAGAGAGAGAGAGAGTCAGTCAGTGAGAGAGAGAGAGTCAGTCAGTGAGAGAGAGAGAGTCAGTCAGTGAGAGAGAGAGAGTCAGTGAGAGAGAGAGAGTCAGTCAGTGAGAGAGAGAGTGAGAGAGTCAGTCAGTGAGAGAGTCAGTCAGTCAGTGAGAGAGAGAGAGTCAGACAGTGAGAGAGTCAGTCAGTGAGAGAGAGTGAGAGAGTCAGTCAGTCAGTGAGAGAGTCAGTCAGTGAGAGAGAGAGTGAGAGAGTCAGTCAGTTAGTGAGAGTGAGTCAGTCAGTCAGTCAGTGAGTCAGTCAGTGAGAGAGAGTGAGAGAGTCAGTCAGAGTCAGTCAGTGAGAGAGTCAGTCAGTCAGTGATGGAGAGTGAGAGAGTCAGTCAGTTAGTCAGTGAGAGAGAGTGAGCGAGTCAGTCAGTGAGAGAGAGAGTCAGTCAGTCAGTGAGAGAGTCAGTCAGTCAGTGAGAGAGTCAGTCAGTGAGAGAGTCAGTCAGTGAGAGAGTCAGTCAGTCAGTGAGTCAGTCAGTCAGTCAGTGAGTCAGTCAGTCAATGAGAGAGTCAGTCAGTCAATTAGTCAGTCAGTGAGCTAGTCAGTCAGTGAGCGAGTAAGTCAGTGAGAGAGAGTGAGAGAGTCAGTCAGTGAGAGAGTCAGTCAGTGAGAGAGAGAGTCAGTCAGTTAGTCAGTCAGTGAGAGAGAGAGTGAGAGTCAGTCAGAGTCAGTCACAGTCAGTGAGAGAGTCAGTCAGTGAGAGAGAGAGTGAGAGAGTCAGTCAGTCAGTGAGAGAGAGAGTGAGAGAGTCAGTCAGTGAGAGAGTCAGTCAGTGAGAGAGTCAGTCAGTCAGTGAGAGAGTCAGTCAGTCAATTAGTCAGTCAGTGAGCGAGTCAGTCAGTCAGTCAGTGAGAGAGAGTGAGAGAGTCAGTCAGTCAGTCAGTCAGTGCGAGAGAGAGTCAGTCAGTCAGTGAGAGAGAGAGTCAGTCAGTGAGAGTCAGTCAGTCAGTGAGAGAGAGAGAGTCAGTCAGTGAGAGAGAGAGTCAGTCAGTGAGAGAGAGAGTCAGTCAGCGAGAGAGTCAGTCAGTGAGAGAGTGAGAGTCAGTCAGTCAGTGAGAGAGAGAGTGAGAGAGTCAGTCAGTGAGAGAGTCAGTCAGTCAGTGAGAGAGAGTGAGAGAGTCAGTCAGTTAGTCAGTCAGTGAGAGAGAGAGTGAGCGAGTCAGTCAGTCAGTGAGAGAGAGAGAGTGAGAGAGTCAGTCAGAGTCAGTCACAGTCAGTGAGAGAGTCAGTCAGTCAGTGAGAGAGAAAGTGAGAGAGTCAGTCAGTGAGAGAGTGAGAGAGTCAGTCAGTGAGAGAGTCAGTCAGTGAGAGTGTCAGTCAGTCAGTGAGAGAGTCAGTCAGTGAGAGAGTCAGTGAGAGAGAGAGTCAGTCAGTCAGTGAGAGAGTCAGTCAGTGAGAGAGTCAGTCAGTGAGAGAGTCAGTCAGTCAGTGAGAGAGAGAGTGAGAGAGTCAGTCAGTGAGAGTCAGTCAGCCAGTGAGAGAGATAGTGAGAGAGTCAGTCAGTGAGAGAGTCAGTCAGTGTGAGAGAGAGAGAGAGAGAGAGAGTCAGTCAGTGAGAGAGAGAGTGAGAGAGTCAGTCAGTCAGAGTCAGTGAGAGTCAGTCAGTGAGAGAGTCAGTCAGTCAGAGAGTCAGTGAGAGAGTCAGTCAGTGAGAGAGAGAGTCAGTCAGTGAGAGAGTGAGAGAGTCAGTCAGTGAGAGAGTCAGTCAGTGAGAGAGTCAGTCAGTGAGAGAGTCAGTCAGTCAGTGAGAGAGAGTGAGAGAGTCAGTGAGTCAGTCAGTCAGTGAGAGAGTCAGTCAGTGAGAGAGTCAGTCAGTGAGAGAGAGAGTGAGAGAGTCAGTCAGTTAGTCAGTCAGTGAGAGAGAGAGTGAGAGAGTCAGTCAGTCAGTCAGTGAGCGAGTCAGTCAGTGAGAGAGAGAGTCAGTCAGAGAGTCAGTGAGAGACAGTCAGTGAGAGAGTGAGAGAGTCAATCAGTCAGTCAGAGAGAGATTGAGAGAGTCAGTCAGTCAGAGTGAGAGTGAGTCAGTCAGTCAGTGAGAGAGTGAGAGAGTAAGTCAGTGAGAGAGTCAGTCAGTGAGAGAGTCAGTCAGTCAGTGGGTCAGTCAGTCAGTGAGTCAGTGAGTGAGAGAGTCAGTCAGTCAGTGAGCGAGTCAGTCAGTGAGAGAGAGAGTGTCAGTCAGTCAGTCAGTGAGAGAGTGAGAGAGTCAATCAGTCAGTCAGAGAGATTGCGAGTCAGTCAGAGAGAGATTGAGAGAGTCAGTCGGTGAGAGAGAGTGAGAGAGTCAGTCAGTGAGAGAGTCAGTCAGTGAGAGAGAGAGTGAGAGAGTTAGTCAGTCAGTGAGAGAGAGAGTGAGAGAGAGAGTCAGTCAGTCAGTGAGTCAGTCAGTGAGAGAGAGATTGAGAGAGTGAGTCAGTCAGTGAGAGAGAGAGAGATTGAGAGAGTGAGTCAGTCAGTGAGAGAGAGAGTGAGTCAGTCAGTGAGAGTGAGAGAGAGAGTGAGTCAGTCAGTCAGTGAGTGAGAGAGAGAGTGAGAGAGAGTCAGTCAGTAAGAGTCAGCCATTCCGTCAGTCAGTGAGACAGAGTGAGAGAGCCAGTCAGTGAGAGAGAGCCAGTCAGTGAGAGAGAGAGAGTCAGTGAGAGAGAGAGTCAGTCAGTGAGAGAGAGAGAGTCAGTCAGTGAGAGAGAGAGAGTCAGTCAGTGAGAGAGAGAGAGTCAGTCAGCGAGAGAGTCAGTCAGTCAGTGAGAGAGAGAGTGAGAGAGTCAGTCAGTCAGAGAGTCAGTGAGAGTCAGTCAGTGAGAGAGTCAGTCAGTCAGAGAGTCAGTGAGAGAGTCAGTCAGTGAGAGAGTCAGTGAGAGGGTCAGTCAGTGAGAGAGTCAGTCAGTCAGTGAGAGAGTGAGTGAGAGAGTCAGTCAGTGAGAGAGAGAGAGAGTCAGTCAGTCAGTGAGAGAGAGTCAGTGAGAGAGAGTGAGAGAGTCAGTCAGTCAGTGAGAGAGAGTCAGTCAGTGAGAGAGAGAGAGAGTCAGAGAGTCAGTCAGTCAGTGAGAGAGAGATTGAGAGAGTGAGTCAGTCAGTGAGAGAGAGAGTCAGTCAGTAAGAGAGTCAGCCATTCAGTCAGTCAGTGAGACAGAGTGAGAGAGAGTCAGTCAGTGAGAGAGAGCCAGTCAGTGAGAGAGTCAGAGTCAGTCAGTGAGAGAGAGAGTCAGTCAGCGAGAGAGTCAGTCAGTGAGAGAGTGAGAGTCAGTCAGTCAGTGAGAGAGAAAGTGAGAGAGTCAGTCAGTGAGAGAGTCAGTCAGTCAGAGAGTCAGTGAGAGAGTCAGTCAGTGAGAGAGTCAGTCAGTGAGAGAGAGAGTGAGAGAGTCAGTCAGTCAGTGAGAGAGAGAGTGAGAGAGAGTCAGTCAGTCAGTGAGAGAGTCAGTGAGAGAGAGAGAGTCAGTCAGTGAGAGAGAGAGAGAGAGTCAGTGAGAGAGAGAGAGAGTCAGTGAGAGAGAGAGAGTCAGTCAGTGAGAGAGAGAGAGAGTGAGAGAGTCAGTCAGTGAGAGAGAGAGAGAGAGTCAGACAGTGAGAGTCAGTCAGTGAGAGAGAGAGAGAGTCAGTCAGTGAGAGAGAGTCAGAGAGAGAGAGAGAGAGTCAGTGAGAGAGAGAGAGAGTCAGTGAGAGAGAGAGAGAGTCGGTGAGAGAGAGAGCGAGTCAGTGAGAGAGAGTGAGCGAGTCAGTCAGTGAGAGAGAGTCAGTCAGTCAGTGAGAGTCAGTCAGTGAGAGAGAGTCAGTCAGTCAGTGAGAGAGAGTCAGTGAGAGAGAGAGAGAGTCAGTGAGAGAGATAGAGTCAGTGAGAGAGAGAGAGTCAGTGAGAGAGAGAGTGAGAGAGTCAGTCAGTGAGAGAGAGTCAGTCAGTCAGTGAGAGAGAGAGAGAGTCAGTCAGTGAGAGAGAGAGTCAGACAGTGAGAGAGTGAGAGAGTCAGTCAGTGAGAGAGTGAGAGAGTCAGTCAGTCAGTGAGAGAGTCAGACAGTGAGAGAGTCAGTCAGTCAGTGAGAGAGAGAGACTCAGTCAGTCAGTGAGAGAGAGAGAGTGAGAGAGTCAGTCAGTGAGAGAGTCAGTCAGTCAGTGAGAGTCAGTCAGTGAGAGTGTCAGTCAGTGAGAGAGAGAGTGAGAGAGTCAGTCAGTCAGTCAGTGAGAGAGTCAGTCAGTGAGAGAGAGTCAGTCAGTGAGAGAGAGAGTCAGTGAGAGAGAGAGTCAGTCAGTGAGAGAGAGAGAGAGTCAGTGAGAGAGAGAGAGAGTCAGTGAGAGAGAGAGAGAGAGTCAGTGAGAGAGAGAGTGAGAGAGTCAGTCAGTGAGAGAGTCAGTCAGTCAGTGAGAGAGAGAGTCAGACAGTGAGAGAGTGAGAGAGTCAGTCAGTGAGAGAGAGAGTGAGAGAGTCAGTCAGTCAGTGAGAGAGTCAGTCAGTGAGAGAGAGAGTGAGAGAGTCAGTCAGTTAGTGAGAGTGATTCAGTCAGTCAGTGAGTCAGTCAGTCAGTGAGAGAGAGTGAGAGAGTCAGTCAGTCAGTGAGAGAGAGAGTGAGAGAGTCAGTCAGTCAGTGAGAGTCAGTCAGTCAGTGAGAGAGTGAGAGAGTCAGTCAGTGAGAGAGTCAGTCAGTCAGTGAGAGAGAGAGTGAGAGAGAGTCAGTCAGTGAGAGAGAGAGAGTGAGAGAGTCAGTCAGTTAGTGAGTCAGTCAGTGAGAGAGAGATTGAGAGAGTCAGTCAGTGAGAGAGAGTCAGTCAGTCAGTGAGAGAGAGAGTGAGAGAGTCAGTGAGAGTCAGTCACAGTCAGTGAGAGAGTCAGTCAGTCAGTCAGTGAGAGAGAGTCAGTCAGTCAGTGAGAGAGAGAGAGAGTCAGTCAGTGAGAGAGAGAGAGAGTCAGACAGTGAGAGAGTGAGAGAGTCAGTCAGTGAGAGAGAGAGTCAGTGAGAGAGAGTCAGTGAGAGAGAGAGAGAGTCAGTGAGAGAGAGAGAGAGTCAGTGAGAGAGAGAGAGAGTCAGTGAGAGAGAGAGAGAGAGTCAGTCAGTGAGAGAGAGAGAGAGAGAGAGTCAGTGAGAGAGAGCGAGTCAGTGAGAGAGAGTCAGTGAGAGAGAGTCAGTGAGAGAGAGAGAGAGTCAGTGAGAGAGAGAGAGAGTCAGTCAGTGAGAGAGAGTCAGTCAGTCAGTGAGAGAGAGATTGAGAGAGTCAGTCAGTCAATGAGAGAGTCAGTCAGTCAGCCAGTGAGACAGAGTGAAAGAGTCAGTGAGAGAGAGAGAGAGTCAGTCAGTGAGAGAGTCAGTGAGAGAGTTAGTCAGTGAGAGAGAGAGAGTGAGTCAGTCAGTCAGTGAGAGAGAGTCAGTCAGTCAGTGAGAGTCAGTCAGTCAGTGAGAGAGTCAGTCAGTCAGTCAGAGAGTCAGTGAGAGAGTGAGTCAGTCAGTGAGAGAGTGAGTCAGTCAGTGAGAGAGTGAGTGAGTCAGTCAGTGAGAGAGTCAGTGAGACAGAGTGAGAGAGTCAGTCAGTGAGAGAGAGTCAGTCAGTGAGAGAGAGAGAGTCAGTCAGTGAGAGTCAGTCAGTGAGAGAGAGAGTCAGAGAGTCAGTGAGAGAGAAAGAGTCAGACAGTGAGAGAGTCAGAGAGTCAGTCAGAGAGAGAGAGAGTCAGTCAGTGAGAGAGAGAGAGAGACAGTGAGAGAGTGGATGACCTGGGCTGGACTCTCTGGGTCACAGAACGGCACAGCGTCACAAACAAGATATATGGAGCATAATTTAATAATCTCCGTGCGACTTGGAGTCTCATTGTAACTAGCCCCAGGCAGACCAGTAATATTGCTCAAGAACCGAAGAAGAAACAAATACCACTACACCTGGGAAGCAGTGTTGTGATGTCATATACAGTGGGAAAACCAAGGTACATTTAGACACGGGTAGTCCACAAGGAATACAGAGCACAGTCAGAGACAAGTATAACACGAACGACTGAGGGAACCGACAACAGGCAAAACAATGAAGTAGAGGAAGCAAGTATGAACGCAAACTAGTAGGATAAGCGAGAGAGTGGTAACAACCGCCCCTGTTGCCAGACATCCATCCATATTTCAAGAGAACCTTAATAGGGATCCACAGCGGGAGGTACAATGAAAGAAACACAACTAGAAGGGAACTCTCAACTAGATGAGGAATCATCAAAAGATGATTAAAACACAATGGGTTGAAAACGATTTAAACATGCGAAAGCCTTGTTAATCCCAAAACGTGTGCCTCTTTGAGAGATGTGATGAAATTGGTGTTTATAGACAGTATAGAGGTTACAACGGGTAGAAAAGTGGACCGGCATGGGGGGGTTGCTTTTCTGTCTTTACTCTCCGTGCCATTTATGAACTGAAAGTAAAGGTCACACTGTCGGAATACATTGTCACTTTCAGCAAGCGCCGTCCGCGGTCCCTAAAGTGAAACCGGACCGTGCTACAAAGAACAAACAAAGAAGAGTGGGAGGGGTGCAAACATGGAGCGCAGGCTGCTAATTAGTAACCTGATCCACGACGAGGGAGGAATGCAGCTGCCAGACTGCGCGCGCTGCTCACTCCCGAGAGCAAAACGCTGTGGGAGTGAACATTTGAAGAAGAGGTGGGACATGCACCCGCCTTTGGCCATTTGCGTGCTTTCATTATTGAAAGACACAAGCAAAGGCCAATCAGATGTGTGGGAGGAGTCCGACCTACACGAAAAAGTTTTGAGCCCTCACAAGAAGCCTCCCATAGTAGGCTCGACCTAAAAAATGATGGCAAGTGGGCAAGAATGGCAGCTGGTGACGAGCTGTAGCCACGTACCTTTTTAAAGACAGGGATACGGCTTCCTGCTGTACAAACACACCTATGAGTGAGGAAATCTGCATCCTGCACTGAAACTACACAATAGTTAAAGGCCCAGATTTCACTTACTCCTATTAGGCCAAAGGTTTGAGCAGGGGTTCATGTCCTGAGCTGTCGCATGCTCCCAAGGGCTTACAAAGTCAGATGCTCACCGTTTAGGGCGAGCTCTAGCCACATCATGAATCAGACCATAGCCAGATTGGCACTCTGCACATGTGAGGGTGGGAGACCATGCTGCTTTGGCAGCACAGGACTGACACAGCCGACCCTGTGTTACCCTTCTCTCCACACCCCTCATGCGGGCTCAGTACTTTGGTAGATGCCAGTGATTCTTGCTCTTTCTAGTTTACATGAGGAGGCAGCCTTTAGCCCTCTAGAATTTCCTCCCAGACAACTGTCACTTTCATTATTAGTAGCGAATATCATTTTAGGGAAAAAAGTGACGGTGTGGTGAAAGGAGGCTTACCCTGCTTCCAATGTTGTGGTTGGCACAGCTTTGGTAGTTCTCATTTTGTTAAATCTAAGCCCAGCTCTTGTCTGACCTGTGAGCCTTGCAAGCCTTGTACAGTATTTATACATGCCTCCAGTGGCGGCTGCCAGCTATGGGGAGGGAGGGCCGGGCAAATAGAGGCAAAAATATATAAACTAAATTCATGCAGAAATGCATTACATTATAGTTTTTTAGTTAAAATGTTTAACTTTAAACGGTAATGTAAAGCATGTTGGTGATTTAGGGCATAATATATATAAAATGCATTTAAGAAAATGTAATAAAACACACTTACCTTGCGTCCTCACTACGCCCCGGTGTTCTTCTCTCCTCGGGCCCAGCCAACTCCCCCTAAACAACCTGGCGCTGCTCTCATGCTGTAAACCAGAATGAGAGCACCGGCAGGATTGGATGGAGCAGGCTCTCACAGCGCTCCAAAGAGCACTGGAGGCCCTTGTTCGGGCTCTCAACCCAGCTGTCCAAGACAGCTAGGTTGAGAGGTTTAAAGTGCGCATGTCTACTTTGCGTAGACATGCATACTTTAAAGTGCCCAGCCCATCACTCATCTCTGCTGCTGCCTGTCAGCAGCGGCCCCACCCCTGTCCGGAGACTCGGCTCGGGCCAGGGTTTGCAGAGTCAATGAAAACTGAAATGGTAATAATGTCTATTACCATTTTCTTTTTCATCTGGGGGCATTTTAACTAGTGAGGCGACGCTGCACCGCCTTAACGGAGGAGCCGCCCCTGCACGCCTCCACAAATTAACGCTCATTCCAATCTCCTCTCCCTCTTTCCTTCCCACTTTCTGCTCCCCCACACTATTAACTCTGCTCTCAACTCTAGCAAGAGGCCTTTTATCCAAACCATAGTAGTTAAACAGGTGCCATGTCTTGCTCTAGATGACTCGTAATTCAACCTCTCTGAATTCTGGCTCCAGCTTGCAAAGCCCGTTGTTGGAGTCTGCTGGATATTGCAGGTCACGTCTTGTCCTGGTAGTGCAGAGCATTTGCCTTCTTCGTCGAAGACTTTCGGACCCTATAGGACATTTTTCAGCCAAAATCAAACCACTTCCCACTACTTCAACTCTAGTTGCAATGTACTAGGGCAGCTTTGCTGATTCCTGGTCGCTTCATCCCATCCTGCTCACCCAGCTTACACTGCTGGACACTTCTGCTCGCGTCTGTGCTTTGGGAGAGGAGCCTTTTGCGTGCTTGGCTGTTGTATAGTGATCTGATGTAGGAAGTATTTTGGTGTTGTGACTGAGGGACCAGTGAGATGCTCTTATCTTGGGGCACAGCATCTAGCAGTGTGATATAGTGGGGGGCGCATAAGAGATAGGCAGTGCTTTAAATGCAAATTTAGAAGTGCAGGTACTCACTATCCACAGTACCTGTTTGCTCCTGAGAAGTGCCAGTTCTCTCCCATCCAAATTAAAAGACTGCACGTACTCAGTACCCAACAGTACCTGCCCATTTGAAGCTCTGGAGTTAGGTGTGCGCATTTTGATTGTAATTTGGGCCGACCTGAAACCAGGAGTCCTCACAATAACAGCTAGTCATCTGCTGACCAACACCACCTCATCACTGACCTTGTCTGCACCAAAATTTGTATTTGTATTTTACATTTGTAAAGCGCACGGCTACCCAACAGGGTCTCCCGGCGCTGGACGTGTGGAGGCCGCAGCAAATGAACAGAAATAGAGAAAGAAATAAGGTCAAACGGAGTCACTAAACAACAGCGTCTTTAAATTCTTGTGGAAGGCCAACAAGGATTGACAGTTTCTGAGGTCAAGCGGAAGAGCATTCCAAAGCCTGGGGCCAAGACAAGAAAAGGAGCGACCCTTCATACGGGCCAACCGAAACCTTGGAACTGAAAACAATGAGAGACTCGAAGAACGCAATAATCGCGCCGGAACATAAAGTATAAGAAGACTTTGAATGTAAGAAGGGGCAAGGCCCCATTTAAGGCGAAACGTGTAACAGAGGGACTTATACTCAATGCGTTTACTGACTCTAAGTCAGTGAAGTTGATAGAGTAGAGAAGCAGAAGCAAATCTAGGCAAGTGAAAAAGAAGACGAGCAGCAGCATTCTGGATGACCTGAAGCCGATGTAGAGAGGCCTTATCAATACCCAGGTAAAGGACGTTGCCGTAGTCCAACCTGGATGTCACCAAGGCCTGCAGAACAGTTCTCTGTACTGCCGATGGGATCAACCAAATCATTTTTTTGATCCATCTGGGAACAGGAAAAGCAAGATGAAGCAACCTTGGAGACCTGAGGTTTAAGAGAAAGCTTTTGATCAATAACGAAACCCAAGTTCTTGACTTTGGACACAGGAGTAGGTACAGGGCCCAAGTCATACGGCCAGTGTTGGATACCCCACAGCTCAGGGTTATTACCCAAAATCAGCACCTCAGTTTTAGAGCCATTAAGCTCTAAAACTGAATGAATTCTTCTGCAGTAAAATAATAGACATCTGACAGAGAGATAACTGCAGCATGTTCTGAATAGGAGCCTGCAAAGAATTCCAGTCCCTTCTTTACAGAGTCAAGGATGGGAAATCAAACCGACTGTTTTACTGCAAGAAAAGGCGACCAACCAGATATTGACACCAGAGATCATTCTTTTTATGGGTGTGTTTGCGGACATTGTATTTACAGTGATCTGCGGGTCTGCTTCATATTCATTCGCATTCACAACAAAGCAACCTGATCATTTAAACAAGGAAAGACAGGCGCCTCAGCAGTGGCGGGAAATGCTTCTATTTTAATTAAAATTTCCAGGCGCGTGCTTATCAGTGCGGGCGAGTTACATGAAATGCTAACCAGATGGATTATCTGGGCCTATCTGATCTTCTCTGATGGCTTTCAGCTGGGCGCGAGCCATGGTGTCCACTATTCTGGAACAGCAACACCTGTCCAACCCTAAATAGCAGTGCTTGCTTGTAGAAGACTTAAGTGCAGGGCCACAAGCGTTTTTCTTAAGGGCCTGCTGGTGGCATTGCTGTGTGCTAGGTGGTTGCCGAATACCAAGGCCACCTGGTCTTAATTCCACCTCGTGCCTCTTTCTTCCACCACCCACACTTCCTGTCTCTTTTTCATCCAGGCTTTCTTGCTTTGAGACTGTTTTTGTATCGTTCTCTTACTCATTCTTTTGCCCTTCTTTTCTCTAGCTCTGGGGCAGGCTAATGTTGCAAAGTTTTCTTTTGTGAATGAAGCACCGGTGGTCCAAAACCGTGGCCTTGAAGGAGAACTTCAGTCTTGGAGATGTTTGAGTTGACGCTGCCTCTTTCTGCCCACAGAGGTTTGGGTATGTCTGTGAGCTGGTCGGTGTTGGTACGGCAGACTTCCACAAAGATTCATAAGCGGGGAGTTCACTGTGAGATGTTGCTCCAGGCTGAGGCCATCTAGGCGGTCGTCAGTCCATCTAGGCGGACGTCAGTCCCAACGGATTGTTTAACCTCAGAGGTCTGGTTCTTCGCGATGAGGCGGTTGTCCCACTGTGGTCAGTTTAGTTGTTGGAGGCGTCATTGAAAAAACACGCTTTTGGGTTCTTGTCAATGCCATGCAGCTGGTGATGGCACTCTTTGTCAGTTCTTTGTGCTTCTTGCTTCAATACCTTTTACCTTGATAGATTTACCCACACGTTTGCTTTGTCTGTGGGTGTCTGATTGGACTCATCTAGATTTGGAGGACCGAACAGGCCAAAAATAGGTGTAGGGGGCATGGACTATTTCTGAAAATAAAACAAATGAGGCAGAAGTAAGGACGTACATTTAGTGTTGAGATACGCTGTACACACAACATACGTGCAAGGGATGCAGAAACATCCACTGTGATCACCATGTACTCTGCACAATGACTTCTAAGCGCTTCCATATATGGCATTGACCCCGTCTTCTCCTCCAGGTGACGGGTGATGCCTTCAGATCAGACATGGGACTGATTTAGGGCTGGGTTGTGCTTTTGTTTAATTAAGCAAACACTAACCTTCAATCTATTTTAGCTACATTATTCTAAAAGAATAAACCTACATAAGAGTAGCGCGGTGCGGCCTGGGTGATTGACGCCTAGCGCAGCGCTGAATAAATTGGCACACCACACCGATATGTAGTCATGGCGGAAAGACCCCGAGTGGTCTCCCATCGTTTATTTAATACCTCGGGGCGAGCCCGCCCCGAGGAGCGGGGTGCATGCAACAATGTAGGAGAGAGTTCGGGTGGCTCTCTACATCCCTCCTTTTCTTTAGCACATGACTATCATACATCACGTGCTCAGGGTGACATGCACACAAAGTCTTTGAGTCTTTGGCTTGGTGCACGGTTTGCCCGGAGACCATACTTCTGACTCCAGGAGCTGGAACTGATCCCTGCTTCAGGAAGAGTGCTTGATGTAGGCGTAGGCACGGTGTCTTGGTTGAGAGTCTCATGGGTTTGCGCATCCGCGCTAGCTTGGGACTCATCCGAGTCTCGATCTGGGGTTTGCGAGCCCAGGAGGGGGTTGTGGTAATAACCTCCAGTTCCTTCTGGCTCAGCGAGTTCTTCACGGTCCTTGCAGTGGTCGTGTGTTTTCTTGAACCATGCCCTGTTTCTGGTGACTACCTGCTGACCCTTTTGTGCAGAGACCATCGTCCCCTGAACACGAATTACTTTCCATACCTCCGGCTCATACGGGGTCCGAAACCTCCAGCCGGGATGTATGTCTTTAACCACGACGTGGTCTCCCACTTTTACTGATGGTGTCCTGGCACCTCTGGCGAGACTCGCCTTCTGATTTGTTGCCTCCCTCCGGGCTTGTACTGCCACATCATCTCTTTCTGGAGGCTTCCAGGCCGGATCGGTCGGGATGCTATCTCGCGGGGCTTGCCTGAAGAGGAGATGAGAGGGTGCACATCAAGTGGTGCTATGAGGGGTCTGTCTGTAGGCATCTAGAAATTGATGAAGGGCTATTTCCACGTCTTCTCCCTGCTCCACTACGATGCGCAGTGTCCGATTGAGTGTTCTCATGAAGCGCTCGACCTCGCCATTTGCTTGTGGTCACTGTGGGGTAATGCTCCGGTGTCGAATGGCTTTCTTCTCTAGGTATTCTTGAAACTCTTGTCCCTGAAAGGGGGGTCCGTTGTCGGATCTGAGTTCGTCAGGGAGGCCCATGAGTGCGATCATCTTGTCTAGAACCTTTTGCACGTGTGTGAATGCCGTGGACGCAACCACTTCCACTATCGGGAACTTTGAGAAGGAGTCCATAAGTACCAGGGTGTTGCGGCCGTGGGGGAAACTGCCAAAGTCGATGCTGATTTTGGACCAGGGTATTTCACTTGGCTCCTCAGTGATGAGTGGCGCAGGTGCAGGGTCACCTTCTGTTATGGTGCATGAATGGCAGTGCCTGATCTTTTCATCTACCATGTTGTCCATACCTGGAAACCATACTTTGCTTCGGAGGCGTGTCTTGGTTTTCGCCAACCCTTGATGCCCAATGTGTGCTAGTCTCACGAATCGATCCTGTAGCTCCCTTGGAACTACGATGACGTGGCCTCACAGCACGACCCCATGCTCTCCTACGCTCAGTTCGCTGCAGACTTTCCACAGTTGCTGCCGCGCATGATTGTCCTCGGCGACAAGCGCTTGTGCACTATACAAGAAATGGGCCCAGCCGTTGTTTTGCAGGGCTTCTTTGACTCTTGCCAGTGTTTCATCCCTGGTTGTGGCTAGCCCGATCTCCTCCAGTGTCACCGCTTTAGGACAGGCTTCCTGAGTGATCATGCTGACGAAAGCCTCTGTGTGTGCTACATCCGGGGTCGTGTGTTGCACTTCTGACACTTCTGGATGCCTTGACAGATAGTCAGCTGGGTTGTGCGCTCCGGGTCGGAATATGACTTTAAATCTGTAGGCTTGCAGTTGGACCGCCCATCTTTCTATCCTGGGGGGTGCCAGCCTCGCTGTCCCTGCGAAGAGGAGAATCAGTGGCTTATGGTCCGTCACCACTTGGAACTCTTGGCCATAGAGGTACAGGTGGAAGTGCTGGCACGCCCACTTAATGGCAAGGGCCTCTCTTTCAATCTGGGCATATCTCGTTTCCGTGTCCGACAGGGCTCAACTTGCATACCCGACAGGTGCCCAGGTGTCTCGGTTGCTTTCTTGGAGAAGGACTGCCCCAAAGCCAACGGGGTTGGCATCTACTACCAGTTCAGTACGCCTTTCTGGGTGAAAGTAGGCCATGACTGTCTTGTCCATTAACGCTGTCTTGGTGGCATGGAAAGCGGTGTTAGCGGCAGTGGTCCACTCCCAGGTGTTTCCACTGCGCGTGAGGGCTCGTAGTGGCTCCGACAGCGAATCCAGATTCGGTATAAACCGGCCGCAGTAGGTGGCCACACCCAAAAAGCTGCGCACTTCCGTTGGTGAGGTGGGAGTACTGGCCGACCGGATGGCTGTTGCTTTCTTGGGATCTACCTTCAGCCCCTCTCTTGAACAGATGTATCCAAAGAAGTCTATAGATTCCTGGCAGAAGGAGCATTTGGCCCAGTGAAGAGTTAGGCCACAATCTTCCAGACGTTGAAGCGTGGCTTGTAGGTGTGTGTGGTGGTCCTCTAGGGTGTTGGAGAACACTAAAATGTCATCGCTAAGGTTGATGCCTCCCTGTAAGCCAGACAGGGCTTCCCTGATGGCGTTCTGGAAAACCTCTGCAGCTGAGGATACCCCAAAACTCAGCCTTTTGTATCTCCGGAGACCCACGTGGGTGGAGAACGTGGTGATGTATCGACTCTCCTGTTCCAGTTCTAGCTGATGGTATCCAGCATTCAAATCAAGCTTCGAGAAACACATGGCTCTGTTGCGGTCTGCCGATATGTCGTCCATCGTGGACGTCAGATGTCGTTCTCTCTTGACTGCTAGATTCGGAAGGGGCATGTCTACGCACAGCCGGATGGCTCCCGGCTGTTTGGGCTTCAGTGCGATGACTAACGGCGACACCCATGGCGTTGGACCGGATACTTTCTCGATGACGTAGAGGTCTTCTAGTTTTTTTAGTTCTGCTTCTACTTGTGGGTGTAGATGGAACAGCACTCTCCTGTGCCTCAGAGCTGTTGGCCTGACTGTTGGGTCGATATGTAGTTTGAATTGTTTGCCCTTGAGTTTCCCAAGTCCCTCAAACAGTTTCGGGAAGTCTAGCAGGAGAGCTTCAGCATGGGAGTCATGCACTTGGTTTGGAAAAAAAACCAAGCCTAGGTCTTCCGCCGTGTGACAGCTGAGTAGTGTCCCTTTTTTTCCTTCGGTGATGTGGAACCTGGCTTTCGTGGTGTGTTTGTCGCTGACAACTTCTGTTACAATCACCCCTCTGAGGGGGAGTGGATGGGTACCATCATATGTGTATATTCTGGCTTTTGTGGGAGCGAGCGGGGGGCGTGGAGACAGACGTTCATATTGTTCAGAGTCCATAACGTTTACCGACGCCCCTGTGTCAATCAGTGCTTGGACGGTGGAACCAGCCACCTTGACGGAGCACATGGGGGGAGGTCTCTTCTGTTTGTCTGACCGGCTTACAAATGAAATGACGAATACATCATCGTCATCGTCCTCCAAGGTGAAAGTGCGTCCTTGTGTTGGACCCTCCACTTGGGCTTGAGGGTCATTGAGCGACAGTTGCCGCAGTTGTTGTGTGGCCCCTTGTGACTTGGGGTAAGTCGGTCGAAACCTGTCGCTTCTGCAGACTTTCGCAAAGTGGTTTGGTTTCACACAGCGGGAACAGGTCTTCCCTTTTGCGAGACACGGCCCAGCTGGAGGGTGTTCTGTCCCACAGTTACCGTATGCACCGCCCGCCTGTGTTCTTCTGGGCATGCGGGTGGCGCTTGGACACCTTTGGATGGCTTCGACTCTCTCCTCTTTGACTTGGGGGTACCTGGGAGCATGAGGGCTACTTCCATTTCGTCTGCGCGGGCGTCAGACAGCTCATGAGATCTCGCAAGAATGAGTATTTCGTCTAGTGATATCCCCGGTTGTCGGAGGATCAGCTTCCGTAGGAGGACTGAGCGACACCCCTGGATCACCTGGGCTCATATCTCTTCTCTTTGATCCGCAAAGGTGCAGGTGCTCGCTAACCGCCTCAGCCGTGCGTAAAACATGTCCACTGACTCAGTGTCTGACTGTTTTGCTTGTCGCAGCTTGAATTGCTCGAAATCAGGGTTGAGCTGAGGGTCAAAGTGCCGATTGAGCGTGGCGACCATGGCCTCGTCGTCGTCGTCTCCTGTATCTGGGAGTGTTTCGAATAGGTCATAAATCTCTCGCCCGCCGTAGTATATGAGCTGTGACCTTTTTACTGTTCCATCAGTCTCCCGTGTCCCCTTGAAATAGTGATTGAGACGCCCTATCCAGGCTTTCCAGCGCTGGGCTGCTGTAGCTGGGTCCGCTGTTTTGCTGAAGGGGGGTAGAGGTGAGATAGTCGCGTGGCTGTGTACTTGGGGTGGTGCTGCAGCGCCTGCTTGTGGGTCCCCAGCGCCTGCTTGTGGGCCCCCAGCGCCTGCTTGTGGGCCTGCGGCGCCTGCCTGCTGTGGCGTGCTCATTGCTGCATATATCTAATGCCACCTGCCTCTTTTCTTCACAGTGTTTGCCTTCCGGCAGTGTGCAAGTTGTATTATGTCACCAGCCCCTTTTTTTGCTTCTCAGTGCTTGATTTCTTGCCGTGTGCAGGCTGTACTGCTGTGTGTATGGGCCTTGTGCAGTAACTTTGCGCGCCTGTGCCGTGTCTTGAACAGTCTTTATTGTTGAGTGTCCGACGTTGTTCCACTCTACTTGTGCATTTACGTGGTGAGAAAAACCACACACGGCCGGTCTTATCTTCCTGCCGCGACCAGGCCTGCCAGTCAGAGAGGGGGGGGCACTGTGAGCACCTGACGCGCTGCGTCTGTCAGGCTTCGGCGCGCTCACCTTGAGTAGGCAGTGCACGGTGCTGGAACCTCCGTCGCCCACGTGGTTTTCAGCTGCCGGGGATCGTGCGTCCGGGCGTGGTCCTTCGCAAGTCGTGCAGCCTGCGGCGGTGTCGATAGCCTCTCGCTGCCTTTGCGGTGCGCGGGCTGAGTTTATGTACTAGCCTCGGGAGCAGCGACGAAGGAGGCAGCCGATGAGCGCAGCGCCGGCCCGCTCAGAGGGGCACAGGAGCCGGTGGTCGAGGAGACAGCTGCTGCCGTCCGGAGCGCCGAGGTGGCGCGAGGGAGCCTCCGATGGGCCCCGCAGGTACGCTGGCAAGGTGCGGGGTTCGGGTCCGGCCTCGTCGCCAATTTAGCGCGGCACGGCCTGGGTGATTGAGGCCTAGCGCAGCGCTGAATAAATTGACACACCACACCGATATGTAGTCGTGGCGGAAAGACCCCGAGCGGTCTCCAGCCGTTTATTTAATACCTCGGGGCGAGCCCGTCCCGAGGAGTGAGGTGCATGCAACAATGTTGGCCTAATGGCTAGGGCGGTCGACCTTGAATCTGGGTAACTGGGTTCGAGTCTCGGCAATGACGCTGAACATCCTGTGATTCTGGGCAAATCACTTAATCTCCTAACAAAAATGAATGTGTCCTCATGTAATGCATCTGGTGCTATGTAAAGAGCTCCGATACCTTCGGGTCAAGTTCGCGCTATATAAAATTCCGTTTAAAAAAAAAAAAATGTAGGAGGGAGTCTGGGTGGCTCGCTACATCAAGGACAATCTGTTTGAATATTATTGTACAAACTGTACCAGAACCAGTACCCTAATTCACACAAATGATGTCATACCCGTGAATTATGTTCTATAATTTACAGGAAATGCATCTTTCTTGTGAATTCGAGATTTCATTCAGAAGTCTGATTTCCTTCTCACAGTCAGGAAAGGTTTCAATGACTTTAGAAAAACACAATGCAAAAATGTCTTTCCTTTTCATTCTGATAGTTCGTTTAAAAATGTTCTTATTTTCCCTTTACAAGATTTTTCGCCTGATTTTTAGTCAAACAATATTTATTTCGCTGATCCGTGGGAGTGACGTGCGTGCCCCCACCTGAGCCAACGTGCATCGGTCGATGGCTGCTTTGTAGTCGGCACGCTCGGCCATACGTCACGCAGACGCACGGTACCCTTACACGACGACGCCACATCCTGATAACCGCGCGCTGTCACGAGGCACGCGCACTTATTTCAGGCTCATTCTTTACAAGTGTCTGTCTAGCCCCGGCACAGACCCTCCTGGAGACAATGCTGCCTGCCTGCTCTCTGGGGGGCTCCTGACGGCACCCTCTCCTGTGCCAGACATAATCCCATGTTTGACTCCACGTGCCTGCATAGAGGGGCCCTTATCGCGCGCCACAGGCTCCCTGCCCATTGTCACGGGGGAGGAGGGCTGCCTAATCCGGCTGTAATTAGCATCGTGGTGAGTTCAGGCGAGGCCAGGAAGGCATTCTGTCCTAATCCCGCCCCTTCCGGCCCCTTTACACCCCTCTGTTCTATCAGTGTTATCGATTGGCAGTGGCAACGTTCTATCCCTTTCAGAGCCTGATTGCTATTGGAAACGGTGAAGGGCTCAGCAGGCAGCACTCTTCACTGTACTACATGGGGAGGTGAACCCTGCATTGTATCTGTTGTGTTTTAGGGTTTAAATTATGCCGGTGGTAGCAGGTGTTAGGGACAAGGGCCATTGGCAAGTCGAGGATCACGTTGGCCATAACCAGTGCCTTAAGTGGAAATATAGAAGTGCAGTTTCTCACTCATTAGAGTACCTGTACCATAAGTGCTGAGAAGTGCAGGTCCACGGTACAGGACAGTACCTGGCCATTTAAAGTTCTGGCCCTACAAGGAAGGGAAATGACCCCCCCACGAGATCAGGACCCGGTGCCATTGTACCCACTGCACCATTGAGAGGTAAACCCTAGGCACCAATGTTTCTTTTTGGGGACCAGGATTTATTTTTCATCTTCAGACTTTGACCCAGAACAAGAGAGTCCAGAAATTGACAAAAAAGGAGGGAGAGAAATACAGGAAAATAATGACAATGGAAGAAAAGAGGAATGAATACGAACCTGCAAGAGTGAGACAATAAAAGCGGGTTGTGCGGGTGGTGGAGGTCATGAGGCGTAATGAAGACCAAGCAGCCTTGGAAATCGGTAGCCTTGGCATTCAGCAGCGCTTCTGATGAGATCCTGAGACAAACTTTGGGCCCCTGCACTTATTTATTTATGTATTTTGCACTGCCTAAGCACCATTGGTACGGTCCATGAGACAATGGACTGTTTCATGAAAAGTCCTGCAAGGAGTCTGTGCCTCAGCAGAGCATGACAGGCAACTAGAAAGGTGCATATCTGTCAGTCCTCCACATGCACAGAGCAACAACACCAGTGCTTAATTTGTAAAAAAACATAAGTGCCAGGGCTCTTGTCAGGAGGGCACTGCAATTTACACCACACGTTGCCCCTGCCATGCTGCCAATGATGGTAACAACACAAGTACTAACCATCACACTCCTACAAGTGTGACAATTCAGACTATTCCAGGCCCCCAAAGCTATAAGAATGGCTTGGGTGGCAGGTAATAGTAATTTTTAATGTATATTGAATTAATAATTGACTGTTGTTGTGGTCATCTCTAAATTAGCCAGACAGCACCACCTTGTGGCAGACTGTCACAAGCGCCGGTGTTAACAATTAAGTGCCGGGCACAGGGAACCACCACCTCAAATTAAGCACTGAACAACACCACACTGTACCTTGCTGACTACAGTTGCTGACCATGCAAGGTGCTGTCATACAATCCTTTTCAATGTCATACCATGAGGTTTTCCACGGTAGATCACCCTGTTTGCCTTGCTCTTAGACCTGTTTGGTTGCACCTTTACCATTGTGGGTTTTCAGTGCATCAGGTTTACTTCGCTTCTCCAGTGTCACCAGGTTCCTCCCACAGCAGTGCATGCACACGGATGTCCAGCACAGCGGGAAGTTGTAGGGATGGGCAAAAATGATACTAAACATGGAGGGCTCCTTAAAACAGGGCTGAAGAAGACATCAACACCGGAGCACAAAAGATGCTTGTTCACGACGATGTCCACTTCCTCCACACAATCCCAAATAATGTCCCACACATCCTGTTAAAAGCAAAATGACAATTATGAACATTACCTGCGCCATCTTGTCTGGTGGAATTCTATGTGCACATAAGTTGCAGTCATTTTGATCTATCACAGCCATTTTGTACTCTGTTGGTCACCTTTGTTTCACCCTGCCCTTACTAGCATCCCTCTGACCGACCTGGTACTGTGCTGGGGGCTATAAACTCTATTGCCACAACAAACCTCAGCGCCACTTGCTGCCACAAACTCGTTTTTCCTCTCATCCCTGTTTTCAGACAAGCCTTTGGACGCTCTACCCTTCACTACACCTAGTTACACAAACAGGTTCCAAACACCAAAAAGACTCTTGCAAAATGATTTATTGCACTGCAAACAGCAAGACTTGTTGTTACCAACAATGGGACCTGTTTTTATCAACAGAACGGACTCTTAGATCTGACCGGTCTCACATGTTTTAGACCCTGAAGCAAGGTCCAGCTGCAAGATAAGATTATCTGTTTGACCTGGGTGGGAAGAGAATTACTGTTGGGCTTGTGTGACAACCTGCCCGGGCGGGGACCCCAAGCTTTTGTAACCATGTTGATCAAACAAATGCATTGTGTCAAACCTGTATAAAAGGAAGAGCCAAGGGAGTTGTCAGCAGAACACTTCCCTCAGACATCCCGGTGTCTCAGTTGACGTGATCTCCTCATGAGAAATAAACCATTTTCTTCTCTTCCAGTTTCCAGCGCTTGCCTCATTATTTTGATAACGAACCCAAAGTGAATTAGAGGTGGAACCCTGCACCGGGCAGCATTGAGGGTCTTAGAAGACTCGCTGCCTTTCACAAATTGGCGCCCAAGCGTAGGGGCCCATCTGCGACGCGTGGCTCCGGTAGAGAGGTCCTAACGACGGAGTGAACGACTAAACGATTGGGGTATACCTGCCTGAGAAGACCCTTGTCTGGCTGCCGATCGACTGAACTTCACCGGTTCCGAACGGACCTCTCTCGAGTGACCTGCGGTCCTGACTGGGACCTTAGAGGAACGCCGCATTGATTGTTGGAGTGAGAGGACAACCAGGCGCTGGAAGGGAAAGACGAAGAACTGTCCATACGGTCCGGGTAAGGTCGTGAAAAAACGACTTAAATTGATTGATTGATTGAATAGTTTGATTGAAATACTAGTATTCCTTTTTTTGATATTGAGTTATTTGCGACATTTCCCTGCTTGCAAACAACAAAGAATAGGAATATTCTCTCTCTTTGCAGGCAGCGAAG
Organism: Calotriton arnoldi; assembly: GCA_963921515.1. Lineage (NCBI taxonomy): Eukaryota > Metazoa > Chordata > Amphibia > Caudata > Salamandridae > Calotriton > Calotriton arnoldi. Next base: position 1,828,184 of record CAWUFW010003351.1, read on the forward strand.
GACAGGTAGTGCAGACTTTTTGTCTAAATTGATTGATTGAGATATTCATTTTGACCGATAAATACGTCATGCCTGTTTTCTCTAGATTGTTTGATTGTAATTGTTTTGGACCAGACCGTTCGTTAGAGGTCAGTCAGCCGGCACCGCCGGAAGGCACCCCTAACAAGGACATGTACGTAAAGTATGGATTAGCCAGCGTAGCTTATAGCAAACTATGGCATAAATACACTAGGAAGGACCGGGTAAATCAGTGGCCACTGACGGGATCTTTCGATCCCGCTAAAATAGAAACGTTAGAATTAGCTCTCCACAAAAAGAAAACTAGACCAGCCATGTTTGACAGTTTTGGCTTATGGCGAAAAGAGGCAGCTCAAAGAAAGAAAAGGGACGAAGCTAGACAAGATAAAGAAACACGAAAATCAGCTTACCAAGCCTGTAAAAGATTAGAAGAAAAACTAAAAGAAAAGGAAATCGATAAAAAGGAACAGGAATCAAAAATATCAGATCAATGCCCTGTTAGAACGCCCTCGACTCTTTACCCCAAGTTACCAGCAAAACAAAGGGTAGATGATGATTTATTGTTAGGTCCCCCAATCATATACATGCCACCCCCTTACGCCCCTACTCATCCCGTAGTACAACGACAGGACCACCAAAGTATAGCCGGAGATGGCACGATCGCCTCAGTCTCCACCGCCTCTGCTCCCACCGAGTCACCCACACCAAATGCCTCATCAAAGGATACAGTAGTAGAGGTAGGATCAAAAGAAACAGGAGCGCCCAGGGTCCCGCGATTAAGTAAAAATGAGCAAGCAGGCATTGATAAAGTAGTTAAATCCCTCATAGATAGGAAGGAGACAGAAGAGCATGTAACTGACATATGCAACTCCTATGTTGAAAACCGCAAACGATACTTTATTGTACGTCTCTGTTACCACACTCTTACTGCATATGAAGAGAAGTACCAAGATGTAGGGCCCGAGCGACTAGTGGCTCTCTATAGGAAGGTAGACACCGGAGATGAAGGCGACAACGATGTTACAGAACTCTTTTCATCCACACTGGAGGTATTCCGTCACCTTGTGGAACAAGGACGGATAGATAAGGACAGGACATCTAAGATAGCAGGACCCCCGGTGGAAAAACCAGATAGCATGATGCCGATAAAAGAAGCTGCCCCTTATTGGGTACCTCCTAGAGGACAAGGGACTCATGACGATATGAACCATCAAGACGCTAGAGGAAGGGTGGTCTACAATTGGGTGTATCAACCATGGGACAGACAGGACATTTTGACGTTCCGTAAATCTTTACCGGATTTGCGAAAGAACCCCACCGCCTTTTACACCGAGCTAGGTACCGCTCTGGGATCAACAATAATGACACTTGCCGACATAGACTTGTTCTTCGGGTTATGTTTGCCAGCAGATGTGTGGAAACAGATTAGGAAAATAGACCATACCGAACTGCTTGGTCATACCTGGGAACAACTCAACACATTAGATAAACAGCGGAACCCTGGTCAAAAACCGGTTAAAGCAATATTGGACCTCCCTGACAAAATAGTGCAGAAAGTGAAAACGCTGATCCCAGAGAAAAAGATAGACTGGTCCATAGTAACCGCGTGCCGCCAGAAACCACAAGAGGATGTCTCAGAGTATTTCTCCAGATTTGAAACGGTGTTCTCCGATTACAGTGGACAAGACATGTCCACCGCAACCGGACACCACTTATTTGTGCAGAACTATGTCAAAGGACTACTGCCAGATGTATCCCAGAAATTACAAGCCAGCGAAAGTAGTTGGGCAGCATCTAAACCGGCGGCCATTCTCCAAATGGCCCAGTACTATGAGCATCAGAGAAACGAAAATGACAGGGCTACAGAAAGGAAAAAGAAGGACTTGAAGGAAAGGGTAATGGTAGCACAACTCCAGGGGGCGAATACAGGAAGGGAGCAATATAGGGGAGGATACCAGCAGAATACCCCTAGAGTACAGCCACCTAGAAACAATTCATCGACATCATATGTCGGACGCCAAGACCTAGGACAGGATCAATGTGCATTTTGCAAAGAATATGGACACTGGAAAACCCAATGCCCGGCTTTGCTAGGAGCTGGTAGGGGCAGAGGGGCGAGGGAAATAGCAAGTGGACAGAGAGGAAGAGGACGTGGGAGAGGGTACGCAAGTGAAGCAAGCGAGGAAAGGCCAGGAAGAGTGAACACATTTGACCATCCCAAACAGAATCAGTACCAACAGACAGATTATGACAATGCGTACGACTTTGCATAGGACAGCCAGAGGCAAGGGAGGGATCCAGTCGAGCTCTATGTTGATCAGCAAGGCCCTTATGTTACCGCTGAGGTCCTGGGCACAAAGTCGCCATTTCTGGTAGACACGGGAGCAACACGTAGTGCACTATCCAAACGACTGATTCCAAGGGCACCCTTGTCAGGCTCACATGTGACCTCAATAGGATTTGACGGTACGCCCTCCACCAACCCTTTGTCCCGACCGATCCCTTTTAACCTTGACAACAATAGCGTTGAAACAACATTCCTCCTCTCTTCCAACACCCCAGACGCCATTATGGGTCTCGACCTTTTGAAACACTTCCATGCGACTATCAGATGCTCACCAGACGGAGTGCGTGTCGTCCTGTATGACAACCCCCAGCGCCATAGAGAAAATCCTTCTCAGCACATGTTTCCCATCTCCGAGACTGACGCATCCCTACTGGACACTTTGCCATCACACTTATGGGCTAGGGCTGATTCAGACGTAGGACGAATGATGATTGACCCAGTACACGTAACAATACGACAGGACGCAACCCTACCGAAAGTACCGCAGTACAAAATATCGCCAGAGGGTGAGAAGGCACTGACAGAGATCATACACTCTTTGGTAGAGGCAGGGGTGGTAGAGGAAGTAGTGAGCAACGTTTGTAATAGTCCCATACTACCGATTGTAAAGAGACAGGGAGAGGGAGACGGAAAAGCCTACCGCTTCATCATTGACCTGCGGGAGATAAACAAAATCGTAGTGCCACAATACCCAGTAGTTTCCGACATCACGACAATTTTGACCTTAATCCCCTCCACTGCCACCACCTTCACTGTAATTGACCTCAAAACGCATTCTTTTCCATACCTATACACAAGGACAGCCGCTATCTATTTGGATTCACCCTAAACTCCCGTTCGTACAGATTTTGCAGAGCACCTCAGGGGTACACTGAGAGCCCAAGCATCTATAGCCAGGCGCTTAAAAGACAGTTGGACGCCATACAATTGCCAGATGGAGTGGCACTAATACAATATGTAGACGACATCCTTCTAGCAGCGGACACCATACCAATAGCCGTCACAGCCACCATCAAACTACTCCATTTTCTTGCTGAGAATGGTCACAAGGTCTCCCGAAAGAAATTGCAGTTCTGTAAATCACAAGTGACCTATTTGGGTCACCTTTTATCCAAAGAAGGGAGGAAACTCACGCCTGACAGGATCCAGACAATTCTAGACACCCCTGTCCCCAAAGATCAGAAACAAGTCCGCTCTTTGATAGGTCTCACCTCATTTTGCCGACAGTGGTTACCGAACTTTAGCCTCATTGTCAAACCCCTTCTCTCCCTCCTAGCTAAAGACATCCCCTCACCTCTCCCCTGGACCCCCGAATGCCAGTCAGCCTTTAAAGAACTACGCAATGCCCTTTGTTCAGCACCTGTCCTAGGAACCCCGGATTACTCCAAACCATTCTTCCTCTACACGCACGAGAGGGAAGGATGTGCATTGTCTGTCCTAACACAATCAATTGGTCAAAAACAACGCCCTTGTGCATATTTCTCTGCCACCCTCGATCCAGTAGCCAGAGCACTGCCAGCGTGCCTGCGCGCTGTGGCAGCTGCAGCAGTATCGATACGCCAGAGCGAAGGAATAGTACTCTCCAATCCAGTCACTGTTTTAGTACCCCATGCAGTCGACACACTACTAAACCAGACCAAAACCCAACACTTGACTAGCGCCCGACTGACAGGATATGAGTTGACCCTGCTAGCACCGCACATTACCCTAAAGCGATGCACCACCCTCAATCCAGCCACACTGTTACCCCTACCCGAAAATGATCCTAGCGTGACTCCACTACACGACTGTGTGACACTAACCGATGAACAAACAAAGAGTAGAATAGATCTCAGAGACACCGCCTTTCTAGAACCAGATGGAGAACTATGGGTGGATGGTTCGTGCATCAAACTCCCCGACGGCACCACCTCAGCTGCATACGCTGTCACCACAGCCCGAACCGTTCTGGAAACAGCCCGTATTCCTCAACGTTCAGCCCAGGCTGCAGAACTCATTGCCCTCACACGAGCATGTATCTTAGCGACTGACACGACAGTTAACATATACACCGACAGCCAATATGCCTTCGGGGTGGTTCACCATTTTGGGATCTTATGGAAAGAAAGAGGGTTCCTGACTTCACACGGTACACCCATCCTGCATGGAGATTTAGTCTCCGCCTTGACGCAAGCAGTCCTCCTCCCCAAGAAGTTAGCAGTGATAAAATGCCAAGCACATAGGAAAGTGACTGATCTCATTGGACAGGGAAATGCACTAGCAGACGTTACTGCCCGAGCCACGGCAGGAGACAGAACTACGACACGAATGTATGTGACCAGGTCACAAGCTGAACGATGGACTGACGCTAGGACCACTGTAAGGGACATACAGACTACAGGCACACAAGACGAATTGACCGAGTGGGAAAAGGTGGGACTAAAAGACGAGGAAGATTGCTGGAGAACTAAAGACGGAAATAAATGGCTGTTACCCAATGCCTACCTCATCCCCATATTGACCATGGCACATTTACCAGCACACATAGGCTCCACCCCCATGATTGAACTAATCACCAGAGTATGGCATAACGTCAAGATAGCAGAATCTGCAAAACGCCTAGTACAACAATGTATAGTCTGCCTACAACACAACCCAGGGAAGGGGACAGTAGTACCACGGGGAGGGTTTGGAGTCCCTGACCACCCCTTTGAAATCCTTCAAATGGATTACATTCAACTAGAGAGATGCCTTGGTCTAAAATATGTCCTGGTGGTTGTGTGCGCTTTTAGCAAATGGGTGGAGGCCTATCCCACCCGCGACAATACCGCCTTAGCCACTGCAAAAGTATTGCTGAAAGAATTCTTCCCCCGATACGGCCTTTGCAGAATTTTATGGAGCGACAACGGCCCCCACTTCGTAGCCGAGGTGATACAGAACATACTGAGAGGGTTGGGGGTAAAACAAAAGTTCCATGCCGTCTTCCACCCCCAATCAGCGGGCCTGGTAGAGAGACACAATGCAACGTTGAAACTAAAACTAGCCAAAATAGTTGCCACGACCGGGTTGAAATGGCCCGACGCCCTCCCATTGGCATTGTTATCGATGCGCTCCACCCCAACCAAACACCGACTGACCCCGTATGAGGTGGTCTTCGGCAGGCCTATGAGCATTTGGGCGGCACCAAGACCCACCTCCATTAACGATGTCCCGAACATATTAATGTCGGATTACTTGCATAAATTGACAAACGAGCTAACAATTATCCACCAACAGGTGCAGCAAGCCTTGCCTGACGTATCCAGGGGCCCGGGACATGAAATAAAGCCAGGCGACCATATATTAATTCGCAACTTCCAAAGAACGAAGAATCTGGAGCCTAGGTGGACGGGCCCCTGGCAAGTCCTGATCACCACCCGAACTGCCCTCCGAGTGCAAGGAAAACGAAACTGGCTGCATGCCCATCACTGCAAACGAGTCCCTCCAACCCTGGCAACCTGTGAAGGGGTGGAGGTGCAAGAGGAAGTACTCGCGAGAGACCGACCAGCTCTGAGTTGCTACCCACAAGAAGACACCCTCGAACTATCAGAATTTCCCGACCCCACGGTGCCATCCAGGAAAGGGTACAACCTAAGATCGACGAAAGGAGGGAGCTCCAACGACCAGGCCACTAACTGAGTCAAGGTCTCAGATCGGTAGCACAGTCAAACAACGCTACCAGGAAAGCGCCAGACAAAAGTCTGTGGTCCTAACAGTTGTTGAGCTCCTCGAAGATGATGGAAGAAACTGAACACCTGCAAAACCACCGCAAAGACACCAAGACTGCTAACCTGCACAGCACAAAGACAATTGCACTTGTAGCCGCATTTCTCACCTGTCTCCTGCTAATGGTCGCACTCTGGATCATTGAAGAGAATGCACCTGCATACAGAACATTGTCACCCACCATGCAACCAACCACCAAGAAAGAACACTACCTGGTATCACTACCGCCACATCTCCGAGAACGACGCAAAGAATTCTGGAATAATTCTTTCGTGCAGATGTTGCACCAACACAATCTTGCCACCAATGCTACCAACTGTTGGGTCTGTGGGCTGTTACCACATGCCACTGAACATTCCATCCCTTTCATCCCTTCGCCCTTTTCTATTCACGGATCTTGCCTTGCCTGGATGATGCTCCTACAAGAAAGTTACAAAGACAATGCCACTTCCGACGGAACAATCGCCCAGTTCTACAACGAGTTCTGGCGAAACAAAACAGGAACGACAGCCGCCCCCTTCTGCCCTCACACCTTCAATGCGACATTCCAGATTGATGTCCCCGCCAAAGAACGAGTGGAAATGCAAGTGTTCAATAATCCTAACAGAGCCACATTTTCCTACCTGAAGAAAAGAACTGCTGCAACACTGACTGTGGCCCTATCTGTGGTGAACGTCTCTGGCCTTGTATGCATTGAAGGCCGTGGGACTAAGAATGTGGGTCACAGCACCTGTAGCATTGTAAGGACTTTGAACACTGCCAACCCCCCAGCGCTTGTTGCATCACCCAATATGTACTTTGTTTGTGGAACCAAAGCCTACACCTGGCTCCCAAGAAACTGGGGGGCACATGCTACATCGCCTTTGTTTTGCCAACCAACCTACACAGCCCCTGCAGAGCATCATCGAGAAAAGCGTTCTAAAGACATTGATCAAGCAGACTCTGCCTCATCACAGTTCCTCGACGCAGCAAAAGGGCTCGTCCCGCTATGGGGTCCGATGGCAAACAGCCGAGCCATCAGACATCTGTCCCAAGCGGTAGAGACCGCCCTGAACGTCACTGCTGGCATCCTCACCAACAACACTGCTGAGCTCCAAGCGGTCCGTCTGGTTACCCTGCAAAATCGCATGGTCCTGGACGTGGTACTAGCGGACCGTGGAGGAGCATGCCGCATCATCGGTGCCAGCTGCTGTGTATACATTCCTGATAATTCACCTTCTGTCTATGAAGCAATCGAACATCTCCATAGACTATCTTCAGAAATTCATCAAGGATCAGAGACTTGGACAGTTGGAAGTTGGCTTTGGGGCATCTTGAAGGAGTGGGGTTGGAAAATATCAATGATTCTCTTGGTCCCAGTATTGACAATATGTGGTTGTTGTTTGGGTATACACTGTATACCACCTTTGTGTTCTCTTTGCATAACTACCTTACACCCTAAGACTATGGACACTCAGCTAACAAAAATGAGAGTGATGTATGATCAAGAGATACAGGACATTATGGAGATCGAAATAGACTGACAAGCTGGCTAGTTATGTTCAAAGGGGCCACTGTTAAAAGCAAAATGACAATTATGAACATTACCTGCGCCATCTTGTCTGGTGGAATTCTATGTGCACATAAGTTGCAGTCATTTTGATCTATCACAGCCATTTTGTACTCTGTTGGTCACCTTTGTTTCACCCTGCCCTTACTAGCATCCCTCTGACCGACCTGGTACTGTGCTGGGGGCTATAAACTCTATTGCCACAACAAACCTCAGCGCCACTTGCTGCCACAAACTCGTTTTCCTCTCATCCCTGTTTTCAGACAAGCCTTTGGACGCTCTACCCTTCACTACACATAGTTACACAAACAGGTTCCAAACACCAAAAAGACTCTTGCAAAATGATTTATTGCACTGCAAACAGCAAGACTTGTTGTTACCAACAATGGGACCTGTTTTTATCAACAGAACGGACTCTTAGATCTGACCGGTCTCACATGTTTTAGACCCTGAAGCAAGGTCCAGCTGCAAGATAAGATTGTCTGTTTGACCTGGGTGGGAAGAGAATTACTGTTGGGCTTGTGTGACAACCTGTCCAGGGCGGGGACCCCAAGCTTTTGTAACCATGTTGATCAAACAAATGCATTGTGTCAAACCTGTATAAAAGGAAGAGCCAAGGGAGTTGTCAGCAGAACACTTCCCTCAGACATCCCGGTGTCTCAGTTGACGTGATCTCCTCATGAGAAATAAACCATTTTCTTCTCTTCCAGTTTCCAGTGCTTGCCTCATTATTTTGATAGCGAACCCAAAGTGAATTAGAGGTGGAACCCTGCACCGGGCAGCATTGAGGGTCTTAGAAGACTCGCTGCCTTTCACAATCCTATGATTGAATTAGCAGCTAGGAGGCTGGGGGCTTCTGGAAATACAAGAACATTACTCTTTGTAGTCAGGGGCTGATGCCTGACCCAACTCCTACCCTGCCTTTTCTGCTGTACCTGAACTCTAGCTGTGCACTAGAGCTTGAGACCCCACAGTCAGCTCTTGGAGGCCATCAGGGTGGCAATTGCTACCTGTGACTTGCCCTGTGCGACCTCTAACATCACCCTTGCTACCTCTAGCACAGTGACTCCAGTGGTGGGGCTACAAACTGAAAGTTAGCTGAGACCCCTCTTTACTTTCAGTTGTTTCCACTCCTTGTCACTCTTCTTGTCCCTCAACAGAAAACAGGAAGCCACTGAGTGGGTAAGGATAGACGCAGGAGTGGGAAACTCCCATATCGTGTCTATCTGTAGACAACCCACATTCGCTGCGGAGTGTCTTAAAGAGCCAGGCTGTAAGAGCGTTTCCTGCCTCTTCCACATCACCAAGAGGTTGCAGAGCGAGGAAAAGTGAAAACCCATTAAATGAGGCCCTGCACTGTGACCTATGCATGCATGGCTGGACTGGCCAACTGGGCAACCAGGCACTCCCCCTGAAGGCTTGAGCCCCAGGAGGCCGGTTTTGACACTTGGAGGCCGGTTTAGGCCGACAGGAGTGGTGATGCACATTCCGTGATCCTGGCAGCAACTTGAAAGAGTTCCTCTGATTCTAGCACGCATTAGCACGTCTGCACATGGGGGCTGAATTTATCATTTTTGCCAGGGCTGCTTTAAGTTCCCAGTCCGGCCCTGTGTGCATGGACGGCCTTACTAGCAGATTTCATTTCCCTACTCGAGGGCTCCTGTCCCTGAGAAGTGGCATCCCCACGGTACCACTTTCTGCTCTGTGGTGGCACCCTTAAGCCAGGTTTCAACTTTAGTAGTGTATCCTACAAAGGAAGCGGGGGGTAGGGGCCCAAGGGTGATGTTGGGATGAGAAGCAACACCATCTGTGCCGACCTGTATTGCAATCACAAACGACACCTGGACTGGAGCAGTCAGGACAGTAGTGCAACTTGCAGGTCGAGTGCAACTTGCAGAAGACCCTCAGGTTGCACTACTGTCCTCTGGCTGTACAAGGGAAGGAACCATTTAAAGGTAAATCGTTGGCCAAGCAGTTGGTTCTCTCGCACTCTCAGTGTGGCTGAGCTGGCCCTGTCAGGACCAACTCTACATCTGTTAAGCTACACTAAGCAAAAAAAACTATACTAGAGATTGAGGCTGGGCATTTCATTCTCTACCGCAGCATTGGAAGCTGAGCATAGGTACATGGAGGTCGTGCCTTGAATTTCGAGTCTGTGCCTAGGCACTTGAGGCTGGGCATTTAATCTATGCCTGGGCATAAGACGGTTGTGCCTGAGAATTTGAGACTGTGCCATGGCATATGAAGATATGCTTGAGAATATGAATGTTACACCTGTGAATGACTATTCAAGGCTCTAATTGGTCTGATTGGGTTGTAAGAGATCTATAATGGTGATGACTGCATCAGAAATTTGATGGCAGTACCTTGTTTTGGAATGACTTTGCTGCTGGCGTATCATTGCCTACACTCCTCATTTGGTGACTGTACACCTGGTATGACTAGTTAATATAAAGATGGTTATTAAACTAGACTTGTAGCTACTTCAGTAACATCGTTTGTTCAGTTTTAAGACAGGCACTGATTGAATTTTTTTATTTTAGCAATTCCACTTCTGGTGATGTTATCAGAGTAAAAGATCATATAATATCACTTGTATGTATGTATGTAGTATTTATAAATTGCAAACCTCGTCGAAAGGCAGTATACCGCTGTTCAGGGTCAAAGCGAAAGACACAGTAGGCATGTGATAGGAAGGGTAGCTCATTTGTAGTCTGTTACTGTGTCATGATTTAGTATTACGTAAAACAGGAGAGCCTTAAGCTCTTTCCTACATTGGAGCAGGGTTAGGGCGGTTGTTATGGATGTGGGGATATTGTTCTACATCCTCTGTGCATTGATGGAGAAGGACTATTGCCTTGTTTTTCATTTTAACCTTCTGCTTCTCCAATCTGATGATGTCTTAGATATGGGGTGCCGAGAGGTATTGGAGATGGTGAGCTACTCAGCCAAGAAGGTAGGTGTGGCCACTCGTGATGGCTTTGTAGATGATCAGCTGGTTTTGAAGATGGTTCAGCCCGACACAGGGGGCCACTGGAGGCCCATTGAGGGTGGGGGTGAGGTTTATTTCTTCAGGCTCTTGATGAGTTGTACTGCAGCATGCAGGATACCCTTAAGGGAGTCAGTGTGGAGATGGGAGGTCATGGGTCAGGGCATTGCCACCATCCTGATGCAAGAGTATGAGGGCTTGTACAGAAGTTCGGAAGTCGCTTTCTGGGAGGAATTGTCGTGTAGTTCCTATAGTACCCATGCAGGACCTGCGCGTTTGAGTAACATAAGCTGTGGGCTTGGTGGCAGACTGACTCTGTGCACCCCCACCGCTTATGTTAGATTGTTTTGCATTAGCTAGCTCGCAGTGCCACTAGTGTCTCCTCTTATCGGGGAGAGATTAGTTTCTGGCAACCTTAGAACATGACAACCCTGATTCCCTCAGAATCGTGGAAACAATGTACTACCTTTCGCTCAGTCACTCGTGCTCACTTATTCGGTTTGTCTCAGAGAGTTACACAGAATAAACAGTCGGGCGTTTCAATAAGTATTTATTGAACAGTTGTTATTCTAGTGTAAAATATATGTGCTGCAGAGACCAGCAGGCAATAGCAGAGATATATTATTAGCAGTACGATAAAAGCAAAGGGATAGAACAATTCTACCATATTGCGATAATCATGGATACATACATGAATATAAAAGCATTATGCAGAGTGTGCGTACTCCTACGATGCCTACCTAGATGTACCTGTGTGTACCTAACATATGTGTGTAGGTTTTAGAAGCTAAGAGCCAAGAATCCTCCTAGGATTTAGTCGAATCCCCATACCTGAATAGAGAGAGTGTGGGACCCCGTCCTGGTCTCGAGTTGGACACCCCGTCCGGGTTGTGTCAGACCACTGTCAGCTTGAGCGACTGCATGCAGGAGCCTCAGCGTCTCTGGTCAGTGTGTCAGCATGGAAGTCTCGGTTCCCTCTGTTTTACTGGGGCAAGCTGTGGTGTATTTATACCCTAAAGAGTCTCGGTCCTCAGTATGGTTTGTATTGGACATGAGGAAGACGTCAGGGGTGAACTTTGTACATACATTATGCTGGTGGTGTATTCTTAGAAAGCCATGCATAATTAATGAGTACAGTGTGGGCCTGTGTTTGGAAGAACCCTTCTGCATTCAAAACCACAGGATAGATAACGTTCAGCCCTCAGAGCTCGTTGTGTACTAGCTGGGACCAATGTAGGTGAAAGATCATGCCTATATAAGGAATCATACTATAATAGGACATGTACAGTTGTGACCACAATTAGGCACATGCGGCCATGACCATAATTGGGCAAGTACGAATATGACCATATTAGGGTAAATATGAATACGTCCATTTTAGGGCATGTACGAACGGATCTACATTAGGGCATCTATGCGGGATATAACAGAATGGTTTCACTTTCTTTAGAAGAGAGAGCGGGTCCAGGCATTTTGGTTTTGTTGGCAGTGTGTTCCTTGAGGACGAGATTGGTGTCCAGGGTGCATCAGAGCATCTTGTGATGTCATCTACGTCAAATATCATTCTTCGAAAGATTCCAATAAGAAGGGCGTGGTAGATGTTGTTAGTTATGGACAAGATGCCCCTTAAAGTGCTCTGCCTTCAGTTCCTTCTGCAACTGAACGGGAGATGGGCCTTCTAGAACTTGGAGACATTGCTGTTATAGCTTCCTAGAGGAACGCAGTAGTATTAGTTCGTTGCACATGAGGTGTCTCTTGAAGAATGGCAATATGGGTCGGGCGATGTGGTGGTTCAGCTGCTCCGAGTTTGGGTGTCTCTATTTCTCTGACCTCCTCCTGCAAGACGCCTACACTGAACTCGTGCTCTGGCTGCACAGAGAAATTATTTTCACACCAGGCAGGAAAGTGGATGCTGTAGGGCAGGGATGATGCTGTGGAAATTTGAGGAGAACTCCTAAACTTTACAATTCACCATATTTTCCACAACACGCTCTCATCCTGAATATGACTGAAAGTTTACTCCTGTCAAGGGCAAGAGTGAAGGGAATGGGGAGTAAACCTCCCAAAAATGAGGTGGCATGCAGGGCAAGTGTTTTCCCATGGAGTGTCCTCGAGGAGAAAAAAGACAAACATTAGCAAGTGCAAATGCAGATACCCAGGAGTACTCCTGGCATTCTAAGAGAAGTAAAAAGTGTAAATTTACAAAGTCTTTTTATTTATTTGAGGAGCATTAAAACAGAAATACAAATAACATACACCAAGAGGCAATTTACTGTTCGCTCAGTTATCATTAAATTTGATTACGGGGCCGCCACCATACCATGTGATACAATACCAAAATTAATCAGTTGTAAATCATTCAGTTCCTCAATTCAAAGAAAGAGTAAATCTACAATGTCGGTGATGCTCAGAGGGTTTCATTCCTATTGGCTGCCCTCCGTACACCATTTACGTCTGCTCTGTATCCCTCCTACTTGGAAGTCTCTTTAACAATGTTGGATTTATCACCCCTGGCACCACTTTTACTCCCAGATTAAATAAAAGCTTCTCCTGTTTTCAAAGGCCCGTGGAGCCTGCAATGTTTTTGTTGGCTCTGCCAGTCAGGATAGCGCTGCCTGCTCAATTGGAACGTCTTCTTGGCAGCTGCTCTCCGTTCCACATCATGTTGTTTTTAATGTACGTCTTGATTTATTCTTGGACAAACCTTTAAGGCAACTCTGTAAGAAGAGGACTGAATTACCACTCGTAGTTGACCCTCTGCACACTGTCTTTATTTCTCTGTTGCAAAGGCCCGTTGCCAAACACCAAAGAGCCTTTTGCAAACTGAAACTTATTAGGCCTGAAATCAGAGGGAGTTCTGTCCGTCGTAAGTCCGAGTCCACTACCCCCCGCCCTGCCCCTCCCCCGCCTCACCGCCCCACAGCACTCCCTCGGCGAGCCGCCACTGGGGGAATTACCGGAAGAATTAGCCCTGGAATTACCGATTCCATTTGTGAGTGACCCTTAAGGTCCTGATTTTGTTCCCCTGATAATAACTCAGGGCCTCTGGAGTCACAGGTGTTACCAGGGCAATACTACTCGCAGGATTACGGGGCCATTGAGGGTCCAAGAAGCACATTCTGATCTGTGCATAATTACCCCCGGTTTTACTAAATTACCACACCCTGCCGTTTTTCCCTCAGGTGATATTAGCACATGGTTTCCAGTTTGAAGTGAGCAATAACTTGCAGAATTGGAGTCACTGCACCTGCATTTTTCTTCAATCAGACCTCTTATCACTGCAAAATGCCCATATTGTATTTACCCCGCAATTCGAATGGGGTAAAATGTTTAGATTTTCGATTGTCCCATACACAGATTCATACCTTTTTCTGACTAGTCACCTTTAAGGCTTGCGGCTGCAATCATGTGTAGTTAATAAGTGGGAATAAAACTGAAATAAAACTTATTGTACGGAAACAATAACACCAAAATTCCCCCAAATAATTTTTATGGACCCAAAAAACGAGCTGGGGCAAAAAAAATCCCCCAAAAAGATTTTTAGCTCCTGACGCGAATGCGAAGAGCAACAAGGTACTGAGTAACAGCACAAGAGATGAATAAACCATCAAAAGGGAGTAGGCGCTGAGCAATCACAGAAAAAATAGGATGGAAAAGCAGGTTGTGTCGAATGAGGGGCCAGAAAGCGAGCATAAATAGGGCTAAACTCTTTGAAATTTAAAACAAAAACACACAACCTAAACAAACGAAATGTTGAAGTTAAGTCGAATTTATTATTTCAAAAGTATTAAAAGTCGAACTAACAAATTTTAACATCGATTCTTCTATAAACTACTGCAGCCACTCATTCCATCAGCAAGCCAAAAAAACCTGATTGACAGCAGGCCTTTAGATTCGGTGGCTAATGCCCCATTAATAAGATACGGCTTATCTCTGAATGTCCGTGGAATGGAGACTTTGATGGAACAGGTGTCCGGGTTAATATATTTCTGCCAGATAAAGAGAGCGGAGCAGTGCGAAAGTGGAAAACCCATCTAGGAAGGTAATTCCATCTTCTCAATAAAAAGGAATCTGATGCATGAAGCAGTCCAATGTATGCACTTAATAAACAACTTTCTGGGAATAAATCCGTGAAAGATGCAGTGCGGTGTTTGGCAAAGAGATGGCATGTCTTGCAGCATCATACGTCATTCATCAGCGTTGTTTCATAATAATGATGATAATGGGGTTCACCCCGCTTTGTCACACTTTAGGGTGAACTGAGACACTTTTAAGAACAGAGACAGAGAGACAGACAGAGTGTTTGTGAGAGAGAGAGACAGAGAGACAGTGTGTTTGTGAGAGAGACAGACAGAGTGTTAGAGAGAGAGAGAGACAAACAGAGGGGCATATGTACAAGGACTGGCGATAGCAATTTTTTTATCGCCCCGTACCGCCAAAAACTATCGCCATGTTAGCGACGTATGTACAAGCCGTCGCTACATGGCGATAGTTTCTCATCTCGGCGCAAACTGTCGACGTTAACAACAGCGTTACAACGATAAAAATCTTGCCGCTAACGTGAAAAAAGTGGCGGCAGGCCAGTCAGTGGCGCCAGAAACTGCATGCTAATTAGCGGTACGCCACTTTTTTTCACGTTAGGCGGGAAAAGCGACTACAAAACGCCCGCGAAGTATCACAAACAGAATAAAAATTAAAAAAAATTCTGAAGAACCATGGAGGAAGCTGGACCCAGTACTGCAGGAGACAACAACCCCCCAAACAGCCAGGAGGACCAGCCAGAGACCCAGGAGAAGGGCAAGGGGAAGAGGAAGAGGAAAACCAGGTTAGCCAGCAGGAAAACCAGGTCTTGATTGTGGAAGTGACAGAGAAACAACAGCAGCTCTTTGTCAGCTCCACTGTGTCATTGGCGACCAAAAATGCAATATGGCAGTCCATCGCAGCCAAGGTGAATGCTGTCGGAGAGGTGAGGAGGACAGTGAACGACTGCAAGAAGCGCTGGCATGATGCTAAGCGCTAGGCCAAGGAGAAACTGTTGGCTAATCGCAAGGCAGCACTGCAGACAGGAGGTGGGAGTCCAGCGCCACAGGTGGAGCTGGATGCGTTGGAGGAACTGGTGTCCGGAGTCATCTGCGAGGAGTCGGTGGTTGGAGTCCAGGGACAGGATAGTGCTGAACATGACCAGCCACATCAGCAACAGGGTGAGTAACAACCAGGGACTGGGGGGATGGGGGTGGATGGGCCCAATGTCACTCGTGCACAATTAAATATCTCCCAGTGCACACCCACAATGACTGCAGATCTTGTCCCAGTTACTCTTGTCCCTGGGGGTATAGACACATATCACCCTAGTCAACAAATATATTGCAAGACACATATTGTTGGGGTCACAGACTTGGAAATCTGCACAGGAAAGTAATTCAAAATATAGCCAAAGATTTATATCAGACCACACACAAAATAAGGGCACCATGAAGGAGCAAAGGGGCACATTGCCTGGAGATGCGGCTGTGAGAAGTTGGCCTGGCATATGCTGTCCACTAATTATAGTGGGCACCTTGCACCAGTCCAAACAACCCCTTATTGGAGATAGGTTAAAGACAACCTTATTGAAAGCTATCCTAGTGGTAGCTATGGAGAGCAGCCTTCAGGCTAAGTCTTGAAGGAATGTAAAGCAGCTTGTTTTACCAGTCTATAATCTCTTGAGTGACCAAATGAAAGAGCACCACACCAGGTATATATTCAAAATATATGTATTTATTGCTAAACACACCCCTCTAGTCTCTTTATGAGGCTAGAGTTCGAAAGTACATAAGTTAGAAGTTATTAAATCACAGTAATAGCACAAATACACGTTTGGGCCCTAGGGGCGTACCAAACCATATACCAATAAAGTGGTATGCGAACCACGACTGAACTAGACACTAGGCCTAGAGCCTCTAGAAGTGCTTGGACCACAAGGAACCACCCAAGGTAGTGACACAGGGGACCTACGGGAGACGCGTGCAGTGTAAATACACAACCGCGATACGCCGTTGACTTCTATGGAGAAAGTCGGGATCGGGAAATTATAGAAAAGGGACACTTAAAAGAGGACTAGGACAAAACCCTTTGAGATCTAGGACTTTGAAGAGTCTCTACCCACGGGAGCACCGGAGTACTCGTGTTACCTCACCCAGGGAAGCCGGGTGCATAGGTGCCTTTCGGGGTCGGGTTTCGTCGTCGATCTGCTGCAAAGTGCTGCTGGCGGCCAAGAGAAAAGTGTCCGGGTGGATCCAAGAGTGGATCGGAGTTCTGAAGAACCTGAAAGCAGAGGGGACAGAGTCTGGGTCACTAGCCAGTGACCAGGAAGGCGATGGACAGATGCCCACCGATGTCGAGTGCTTCAGGTGCGTTGACGGTCGTCTTGACTCTTCAGCCACGAGGTCCAGGAGGCGTTGTCGGCG
This sequence comes from Calotriton arnoldi, assembly GCA_963921515.1. Taxonomy (NCBI): domain Eukaryota; kingdom Metazoa; phylum Chordata; class Amphibia; order Caudata; family Salamandridae; genus Calotriton; species Calotriton arnoldi. The sequence continues at coordinate 1,845,277 of CAWUFW010003351.1, forward strand.
ACCAGGAGCAGGATTCGGGCTGGTACACGATGTCTGTCGAGTGCTGAGGTGTCGGCGACCAGATTGGACCCAACAAGCCTTGGCAACGGCAAGTCTCGGTGAAGATGTAGATCGTCGATGGTGCAGACCAGCAAGGTCTGTGGAACTCACCCAGCGAGGGTAAGTGAGGGCAGGCCTGGAGCAACCAGGATGCCAAGTAAGAAAAGGATTGGCCTTCGTTAAGGGCTACTAGCCAACGGGCTAGCGACCGCGAAGGAGCCTCGTGACGCCGCACGTGGAGCTGGCTTACAGGACACTCGTGGAGTGGGGGCCAGTGATCTTCGGTGCAGGTGGTGCTGGAGGCTAGGGCTACTCGGAGCCCAAAGCACGACTTCTTGGGAGACCCAGAAGATGGTGCACTTGCAAATGTGCTCGGTGTCCAGGGGTCACGGTCTCAAGTCACCCACGATAGCCACGGGCCTCAGCGTTGCTGGGGACTCAGGGTAGCCTCGGGGAAGTCTGAGAATCCACCTCTGGTGATGCGATGACTTCGGCGTCCGACGGGAGCTTCAGAAATGCGAACCGGACAGATGCTTCTTTGGTGCCTGCCAAGCAGGAGTCACTCCTTGACCCCAAGGGAGATTCTTCAGTCCTCTAATCTTGTCGTAGAGCGTCGAAGGTCCAGGATTCAGTTTCAGAGTTTCGTCCAGGTATAATCTAAAGTCCTAAGGACTGGGTTCCTATCTTTATACTAAAGATAGGGGTTGGACTACTCTGTGGCCCCACCTATGGGTGGGTCAGGGCAGAGGGGTGGCTACACCCTTTCCCTTTGTCCAGTTCGCGCCAAAGCAGGGGCTGGAAGCCCCTGATCCGGTTTGAACTGGGGTATGCACAGGGACACCAAATGTGCCCCCAGTGCAGGACTTCAAAGCACACAGATGGTGCTCCCGCCCAGCCCCAATACACATTATCCTGTCTGGGGAGGTGGTCACACCTCCCTGGGACAGGAAACCTATTGTCCAGGCCTCCCCTGCCGGAGTTTCGTCCAGCAGCAGGAGGCCAGACTCGTGTCTGTGGCAGCAGCATCCATTTTGTGATGCCAGGGCTTTGGAGAGAAGTTACCGGGTTTGTCAGTGTTAACATGTTTTTCCCTCTAGAAGGGTGGAATGCTACCCCCGCCGCCAGAATTGGCGGGGGGGTAGTATTCCAAGATGTTTGACACCAAACACGACATGTTTAGGTGCAGCCATTCCAAAGTTAGCATTTTACCGCGAGGATATAATGCGCTTAAGAGTATATGGTCAGGCTGCACTACAAACAGCATCAGAGATGGTCTCCGAACGCTGCAGAGGGCCCTGCTCATGCAGGGGCACCCTCTCACATAGGAACCATGCACTCTGCCTTTAGGATTGATAAGGCCTGCCTTAGGAGTGACTTATAGGTTTATATGTGTGTATGTATTTAGTGATATAGGTAACCTGTATCACAGTAAGGGGTGCATGCACCACCTTACCCAGGCTGCAGTAGCAGACCTGTGGTGTCAGTTTGGATGGCCTTCCAGGGGTGGCATAATACATGCTGCAGCCCCTGGCAGGCCTCTGAGGTACCTATGCCCTTGGTACATAGTATACCATATACTAGGGACTTATAAGGGCACTCAGATTCCAATCAGAGATGTGCCTAAGGCACATGGAAACCTTTTACAGAGAAAGCAGATAGACTGGGGCCCTGAATAGCAGGATCCCAGTCCAACTAAGTCATAAACCAGCAAAACACCATAAAAAAAGTGGGGGCAACCATATAGTCAGATTCCACCTTCCTACATAACCCCCCCAAACGAAAGGAGATAAGGCTAACCTTGGCCAGTTGAGCCTTCATTGACTAAGTGGTCATATAAGGAAGCACCTGCACTAGCATGGTTGCCCCCTGTCTTATGGTCCACTAAGCAATCCCTCACCCTAAGGGTATGAGAGGGTCTCCACCATGGGGAATCACTACCTGTGGTGTGCTTAGGTAAAGTACAAGGCTGGTGAGGTGTCTGAGTAGGGAAGTGAGGCCCTAGGAATGTTGGCCTCAGCTTCCTCAGATCACTGGTCACCATGTATGCCTGTCTTTCCATGACTGAGTTGCACTTTGCTCTAAGGGTCAACCTTTGGCTGCCTACAGCTGGGGGTTGGGTCCCTTTGGATGGACTACTGGAGAGACAGGGCAGGTTTGGAACCTTCAGGTCCCAGGTTTGCCCTTGCCTACCAGAGTCCTTCTGGGGGAGGTCCCTACATAAAGGCATGGGGGATCCCTCAGTGTGTAGAGGAGTTTTCACCTGGCTAGGGCTACTAGACTGGGTGCCCCTAATCTGCTGATGGGGGGGGTTCCTCTGGACAGGGGGCCCTGGGGGGTCCACTGACCTCCCTGACCTCTGCAGCCCTGGGCTGGCTGAGGCAGGGTAGAGAGGGGCAGGTTACCTGCTCCAGACTGGGTACCACCTTGGAAGGGTCCTCTGCCATCAGGGGTGTGGCCAGGCCAGGCCTGACTACCTCTGGGGCAGTTCCTTCACTAGGGGTAGGGTCAGTTCCCTGAGGAGGCTGACCCTTACCTACTGTCTGGAGGGAAGAAGACTTTTCTTCAACCCTTGTGCTCTCTTTTGGGGGAGAGTGGGCCATTCTTCCAGGCTCCATCTCTCCAAAATCTTGGGCTGGGGCTGTGGCCATCATAGCCCCACTAACCTTTACAGGGACGCCCAGCATCCTGAGATGGGTTTGGTGTTCAACTTCAGCCCAGGCTGAAATTTCCAGATCATTGCCCATCAGGCAATCTACAGGTAGGGTTGGGGACACTGCCACTCTTTTTGGGCCTGTGACCCCCTCCCAGCTGAGATTGACTATGGCCATGGGGTGATCTGTTCTGACACCATCAATGTTGGTCACCTGGTATTTAAACTCAGGTAAAAGCTGGTGAGGGGGACTAGTTTCCCTGCCACCATGGTGACACTAGCCCCTGTGTCCCTAAATGCCACAGCTTTCTGACCATTAATTATTGGCTCCAATCTGTACCTGCCCAATGCTATGGGACCCATGGTAAAGGTGGCAAATCCTATACCACCATCAGAGTCAGAGGAGTCTGTTGAGGGGTCCATGTCTAAACTAGGGCCCACCTCTGTTCCTCTTGCAAAAGCACCTAACTTTTTGGGTGCACTACTCCCAACTGGAGGATTACTACTGGTAGTACCAGGAGGGGTGGTAGTAGTTGTGGGAGGAACATTTTCTTTATTGCCAATCCTGGGGCAACTGGGATCAGTTTTCCAGTGCCCAGGCTTTTTACAGACATGGCAATATGGTTTCTTTTCAGGAGAGGAAGGAGTTTGGGACCCACCCCCAGAAGAGGAATTTTGGGGCCCTGTAGGGGACTTATCCTTAGATTTATCCCCACCTTTCTCTTGGGACTTAGTAGAATCTTTCTTCTGGTCACCACCCTGATTTCTAGTTTTTACTCTGGTTCTGACCCATTTGTCTGCCTTCTTTCCCAATTCTTGGGGAGAGGTCAGATCAGAGTCCACCAGATACTGGTGCAAAAGCTGGTTTTGACAATTATTAAGGATCTGCTCCCTCATAATCAAATTGTACAATCCTAAAAAGTCATGCACTTTGTTGCCATGTATCCAACCTTCCAGAGCCTTTGTAGCACAATCTACAAAATCAACCCAGTCTTGAGTCTGAGCTTTTTGGGTGTCTCTGAACTTCAACCTATACTGTTCAGTGGTTAGGCCAAACCCATCTATCAGAGCACTCTTCAAGACTGTGTAATTGTCAGCATCCTCTTCTCTTACAGTGAGGAGCTTGTCTCTACCTTTGTCTGCAAAGGAGAGCCACAAGATTGCTGCCCACTGCCTCTGGGGGACCTTCTGAACTTTACAGGCCCTCTCCAGTGCAGTTATCCATTTGTGGATGTCATCCCCACTCTGGTAGGGAGGGACAATCTTGTTTAGGTTTCTATGGTCATAAGACCTGTCCCTATCTCTAGGGATATTGCTGCCACCATGGGACTCTAGTCCCAACTTTCTTCTCTCTCTAAGGAGATCTAGGGATTCCCTATCTAAAGCCAATTGCTTTTTTCTGATTTCCAGCTGAGTTTCCTCATACTGGACCAGTCTGTCTCTTCTCTCATGAGAGGATTCCCTCCTGTGAGAGGAGATAGAGCTCCCTATGGAGGTGCCAGAGTGGTTAGACTCCTGAGAAGGAGATCTAGACTTCCTGGGCACACTCTTAATCCTTCCTGGGGGGACAAAGAGGGCATCATTCTGATCATCCTCATCATCTTCCACAGGAGGGATTGGGTTATCCAGGTCAGGGTCATTGTCACCCTCCTGGCCAGTCTCAGAGGGGGGCTGGGGGTATTGGTACCCCTGGCCTCCTCCTCTTCCTCTGCCCCACCCTCAGCTCCTACCCCTTCAGTCCCCAAGGGCTTACTAAGGTCATAAGCCACCAACAACTCCTTGAGGTGTTGGGTGGTGGGGCTTTGGCCTGTCCTTATTTTTCTCAAGTTGCATAAAGCTCTCAATTCCAAGAATGGGAGTGTATCATACTTGGAGGGTGGAAGCTCAATGGCTTCCTGCAAGGATTCTTTGGATCCTCCCCTTAAAGACATTA